>CM053771.1:52294980-52331480 GCA_028658325.1 Potorous gilbertii | reverse complement strand
CTCCTCCTCCCGGAGTCGCCCGGACGCGGCCCGCCCGGCCCAGCCGCTCACTTCCCCTTCCGCTCGCCACCGTCCCGCGGAAGTGCCCCTTCACGCCTGCGCATTGCGCCGTCCTCGCCCGCTCCGGGGCGCTCGCCGCTCCGGGCGGGGACCGAACCGTGGCGCGGCCCGCTGGCCGACGTCTGCGGTCGCGCTCCGGAGGGAGGAGCCTTGACCCCGGGAGAGAGGAGCACGTGGGGCGTAAACACAGGAGGCGGGGCAAAGCTCGGACCAGGCCGCGCCCTCCGGGAAGCCACGCCCTCCGGAAAGCCGCGCCCTCCGGGAAGCCACGCCCTCCAGGAAGCCGCGCCCTCCGGGAAGCCGCGCCCTCCGGGAAGCCGCGCCCTCCGGGAAGCCACGCCCTCCGGGAAGCCGCGCCCCCGGCCCGCCCCCGTTTTCCTACCCGAGGCTCGGGCACCACCGGCCCCGCCCCCGCTCCGCTCCCCGTGGGCCGGGGATGGAGGTTCTCGGGGGCAGTTCCCGTCTTACGTTCATTCCCTCCCACGCGGGCGTGGCCGGGGTCTCCCCGGGGAATCCCTCCCTTGGGCGGCCCGCACTGTTCCGTCCTCCTGGGCCACGCAGGCCGCTCCGCCTGGGCGGTGCGGAGAGCTTGCTCCCGCCGCGCAGCCCCGGCCGCCCCCCTCCCCTCCCCGGTTACACGGCCTCCTCCCCGGTTCCCAGCCTCTCAGCCCCCGGCGGGCCTCCCTGGCCCAGCCTTCCCCAGGCGGCCCGCTCGAGCTTCCAGAGGCCCTCGGATCATTCCTTTACCCGGTCATTTCACAGACGAGTCCAGGCTGTCGGGGGTCCCAAGGCCGCGCGGGCGGCGAGGGCAGGAGCCGGAGCTCCAGCCCGGGCTGCTCCAGGACGCCGGGGACATCGGGGCCCTCGGGGCCCTCGGGAGGGAGGCTAGACTTCCTTCTTCCGCGTCCCGCGGGGAGGCACACCCGTACGTGTCGGGGCGCTGTCCCCAGGAATATGAATTTTGATTGTTTATACTTCCGCTAGGTATCTAGAGGTTTGGGGCGCGAGTTGTCTTCCTATTTATTCTTTCGTTGTCGCCTCCCTCCCATACACCGCCCCCTCCGAAAAACTAGGACAGTTAACTCGTCTCACGTCATTTTCATTTATGATTTCTTGAAATATAGGCAGGCTTCGATAAAAAAAAAAAGCCCATTGGGATTCCAATGGCACTACTTGACTGTGCCTTTAAACCAAATCCCTGGCTCTCACCGATTGGCCTACAATACTGCTTGTTGGGTTTTGACGGCTCCCAGTGTAAATGACAACTGTTTCTGAGCTCTTCTCCTTTGACCCCGAGGGTCTTCCCCTCCCAGATCATAATTTTGAGAGGGTGAACTAGGCCATCTTTTGCCCCATTTCTTACCTGGCTTTTAATCACTGAATGGGTATTGCTGCACACAAACTGAGACCTGGGAAAAACCTTAGCTTAAAAAGGCCAAGGTGTCCTGCTGCATCCATAAATAGAAAACACATGAGTCCTGCCCGAATGAATTTGACCCAAGTCTTCTTTTAGCTAAAGACAAGGTTTATTAAAACACAGATGGGTGATTCTAAAAATCTACCACAGTGGCCAAACTCTTACGGAATCTCAACATTGGCTAGACTTATGATCACTTTTATGGAAACAAGATGGATCTTATATACACGGAAAGACTGTGGGAGGGGTCTAGGAGTGGTCTAATAGTTCTGGGTAACTAATAGTCCAGGTCTAGGGAGGGTCTTGCTGGGAATGAGGTCTAGATGGGATCAAGGGTGGGAAGTAGCTGGAGGCAATCTGTAGGTAACAGACAATGAAGGCTGAGGTTAGGTTAAGGGTAACAGAATTGGCTATACCCAATTATATATTGGTATAGTCAATTCTCTGATGAAAGGCCAGTTGAGAGGATTATAGTCTCAGGCTAATACCAGGTAAAATGGGGAAGAGTTCAAGGGGGTTTTCAGAGCCTGTACCTCAATAAACCCACTTTTCAGGATGGTGGGGAAGATAACATTATATAGCATTTCACATTGCTTTGATGCTTACTTGCTATTTGTCCTTCATTCTCAAATAAGACATGACATCAGGAAGGTGATGCCAAGACATGAACTGATTTAAGTGAGGGAGGGAGGGTGGAGCCAAGATGGGAATGAGAGCAATGACTCACCTTAAGCTCTTAAACAAACTCCTTCAGATACCTCTAAAAAGAGAATATGACCAAATCTTGGAGGGGCAAAATCCAATAGGAGACAGACTGGAAGGTCCACAGGAAGGATCTGTTCTGTGAGGGTGAGCCCACAGTGCACAGTGCAGCATGTCCAGAGCAGTGGGAGCGGGAGGGCCCTGGGAAGACCTGAGACAGCAGCAGGTGGAATCTGTGGAGCGGCAACCCAAAATGAGAGAACAACAGAGCCCAGCGAGTGAACAGCCACTGAGCCCCAGAATTCAGCCACAGCAGCTACTGTGACTTTCAGCCCGCAGATTAAACATCTGTAAGTCACCTACTTGAACTTCTGGGAGCCAGGATGGCAGAGTGATCAATAAATGCTCTCTCCTCCTTGTTGATGACCTCAAAAGAAACCATAAAATATTTCCCCAGAAAAATCTTGGATCAGTGGAAACAGCAGAGGGGGCAAATAGTCTTCTATCACCTGAGGCTAGGAAAATAGCTATCTTCCTGCTGTGGCAGAGGCGAACTGGAAAGAGAGGGGCCCCAGGGTGGTGGAAACTCACACTAAGACCCAGGCCAGCCTCAGCGCTAGGAGAGGAGACCCAGGAGGGGTGGAAACTCACACTAGGATCCAGGATCCAGGTGTGCCTCAGAATTCCAGGAGAAATGGGAAGACAATAGGGCAGCTGAGATCACCAGCTCCTGAGTTTGCCTATGCCTCAGTTTAGCTGAGATCTCCCTTGACCAGATTACCCCTCCCCCATGGTTAACAAGCTAGCCCCAAAAGATAAAAAGACACTTGCCCTTAGTTTTTTCACACCAGTCAGCTCAACGCCAAGTTCTGCAGCTTTTAACTGAGAGAACCAGAAGCCACAACACACAATCACCATCATGAGCAAGAAAAAGCAAAACAAGGGCGAAAAAACCATAGAATCTTTCTATGGGGACAAAGACTAAAACACAAATACCAAAGAGGTCAGTAGTGAGACTGTACTTCCATTTGAAACTTCAGAAGGGCCTATGAACTACTCACATGTACAAACAGCTCTCCTAGAACAGATGAAGAAGGAAATAGAAGAAAAATTGGCCAATGATTTTAAAAGTATGAAAAAAGAATTCCAAGAAGAGACCATCTCTTTAAGAAGGAAAATTGAACAAATGGAAAAGGAAGTTCAAAAACTAACTGGAGAAAATAATTCCTTAAAAGGAACAATTGGACAGATGGAAAAGGAGATGCGAAACAACTGAAGAAAACATTTTGATAGAAATTAGAATTGGGTAAGTAGAAACTAATGACTCTATGAGACAGCAAGAATCAGTCAAACAAAGTCTAAAGAATGAAAAGATAGAAGAAAATGTAAAATATCTAATTGGAAAAGAAACTGACCTGGAAAATAGATCCAGGAGAGAAAATTTAAGAATTATTGGCCTGCCAGAAAGCCGTGATGAAAAAAAAGAGTCTGGACAATATCTTCCAGGAAATCATCAAGGAAAACTGCCCAGCAATGCTAGATACAGAGGGCAAAATAGTCATTGAAAGAATCCATCGTTCACCTCCCAAAAAGGATCCCAAACTTAAGTGAGGGAGGGCTGTGCAAACTCACCAGCCTCACTGAATCCAGTGGCCAGATATGGATCAGGACAACTGGAGATGGCTCAGGTTACAGAGAACCTTGGCCTTTTCAAGTCTCAGTTTGACTGAGGCAACATCCATTCAGTGATTAAGGCTTAATTAGAAATGAGGCAGAAAATGGTCTCTATACTTTGTCAAATGAATAATGAATGAATAAATTAAAAAACAGATAAAAAATTGATCTGAGAGGGAAAGACCTCTGGGTTTCTGGGAAAAACAGAAACAACTGTTATTTACATTTATTCTGAGACAATCAGAGCCCTAACAACGAACAAGTAGGGCTTGGCCTGGGACCTATTGTTGGCCAATCAATGACAGCCTGAGTGACTTAAGGTTAAGGCATGTTCCTTAAGAGAAAAAAAAAATTCTGAGATTAAAATTTACATTTTCTTTGGGCAGAGCCCCTACAGGTAAGTGGACCAGGGACAAACAGAGAACTCTCAGACTCTTCTTGTTTGAATTCCACAACAATCCTGTGAAGGAGGGACAGTTAATTAGCTCACCCATGACCACAGAGTTGGCACGTGTCAGGGACAAGTTTGGGCCCTGTTTTTCCTGATTCTAATCACTACACTGTATTCAAAAGAAGATAACAACTACCTCAATTTTTCTTATTTTGCCTATTGTCTCTGCCAAGGAAAATTATAATTGAACCGCAAAGGGCAGAACAAAAATGACTAATTAGGGAATTTAAACCCAGGATGAAGAAGTAAGTAACAATAAAAAACTCAGCAGCTCTCGTCATTTCAAATTGACAGGTCTCAGAGAACCAGATTTTCTTTTAGCTAACCCTGGAGGGCAAAAGCTGTAGAGGCAGACACCAACTTGAGAAATGGAACAACAGTGAGAACTTTCCCAAACTGAGTTGGTGGACTCCTTTGAAGGTCAGCTGTTAAGGGCCACATGTCAGGTGTTTGGTAGGGGTTGGACTAGGTGGCCATGAGTTCCCTTCCAATTCTACAACTCTGTGGAAACCAGGTTGTGACCATGAAACACTCCATGGGAAAAGAGGCCTCTTCTTCAGTACAATGCCCTCCATGAATACTGCTAAAAATGTTTTATCTCCTTCCTAAAATAAACAACAGAACACAATACCCTCCCTCTTCATGGGGATGGAGTCACAACTGGAAAGAACCTGATGTCATCTTGTTCAAACAAAACAAATTTGGAGCCAGAAGACTTATGTACAATTTCTGTTCTCCTTCCTTTGTTGCCACCCTTCTTTCCCTCATTTGTAAAATGAAAAGGTCTAATTAGAAGATCTTGAAAATATTTTTGAGTCCATGAAAGTTCCTCATTTAATAGGTTACAAAATTGAGGCCCAAATGACTTAGCCAAGATCAGTTTAAATTGATGGAAGAGATGAAATTGGAATGAGGCTTTCTGCTGTTGTAAAACAAGTTGCTTCCTTGTCAGAGGGCTTTTTCTTGAAGGTCCTTCCTCTTCAGAGATACTCTACAGGCTTCTCTCCTAAAGGCTATGCCGTCAGTTGGTCTTTCAGGATGAGATCCTGTTCCTGACCTTTTTTTCTTTTACAAATCACAAGTGGCAGAAAACTGGCTCAGTATCAGAGGAATAGTAGTAGTCTGTGAATATTTTCCATGACTTTATTAGAACACAGGAGGTTGGCACTGGTATACAACAGAGAAAAGGCAAAAGGGGAACACATGAGAAGGGAGTTCACCCACTATTTCCTTCAGGATAAAGGCTCTAGGCCCCATCTATGGTATACAGTAACGACAGAGACATTAGTTAAAAAGAAGTATGAATACTCAATAGGTCAATATTATAATCAAATGAAGCAATTAGTCACATAGGGCTAATACTTCAACTCATTGATATTTAAACCCCCTATGGGCAATTCTTAATTACTTCCCACCACTGAATGGGGGATGATACACAGCCAATTTTGTCATCTTTAGCACCTACATTGGATACCCTTCAAACTCTGCACTGAGACATGATTCAGGAAAAGCTGGGGGTAGCACCTTGCTTCTCTTTCCTTCTCAGGCAGCACCTGTCTCTCTGGTCAACAGTCACTTGTTCTTTATCCCATACTGTTGCTAGACATAATCACCTCTCAGAACTGCAAAGCAAGGATCAGAGCAGAGCTGTTCTGTCTTCCTTTTCCAAGAAGTGAAGTGTCAGGAAGGGATTAAATATTTTGGTGTGCAAATAAACCTTGCCTTTCAGATGTTGCTGGGCTGCAGTGGTAACAGACTAATGCCATGGACAGTTATCTGAACTGACCCAGGAGACTGCACAGGCTTCCATAATGCTCAAGAATATAATTTGGTGTCTGTTACTGTATTAACCCTTTTCTGGGGCCCTGGAGTCTGGGGAACTAGGCTAGGGGGTCCACAGCAATATTATTTCTTGAGCCTTAAGGAAGTGGTCAGATGTTATCCCTGACAGGGGTAAGTCAATGGCCTAGTTAGGACTGCCTGCAGACCCCAAGGACTGGAGACGAAGGATGTCTTCATCTGGACAAGGGGACCCTGAGGGAAAGGGCATGGAAGGCAGATAGGTAATCATTGAACAATGGTAATCTGTTCCCTCAAAGGAATGTTTACAAATGTGAAGAGAAGGAAGAGGGAATTTTCTTTCCTTTCCAGTTACTGTCAAGAAGATGTCAAGCTTGACCCATCTGGGATTTTGGACCAAGCCATCATAAAGAACAGTTGCAGGAGAGAACAGAAACCCCTTTTCCTCCTCAGTGGAGTTATCAAAAATATCTACAAAATTTGTGGACTAGAAAGTACAAATAGGAAAAATACTTTTATATGTATGTTAAAAAGATGCTCCAGCACCATGGCCTTGAATTAACTCAGGAGGGGGTGGCCTGACCTGGCTTACGGGGAGGTGGGGCAGGGAAAGTATGGCTCCAAGAGCAGAGATCTTGGTTTTCTATTTTCTCTAATAGTTATGGCTTTTAAATGCTCAATATTTTTCTACTGGCTTCCTGAAAAGCAAGGCTTTTTGGAAAAAAATGTTACACTGGGATTCTCACAGTGCTTTGCGCACTCTATGTGCTTAATAAATGCTTCTTGATTTGGGACTAACAAGTCCCACTGGGATCACTTACAAAAATCCTTCTGCTAGGAGAGGGAACCTCCACCAAGAGCTGAGAGAGTTTTGAGAGTCTAGTTGGCCAAACCAAACAACCACTTAATTCTGTTTCTTAGATAGCTGGTGTCTAGTGAGACTTGTAACAGAATCAGAAGAAGCTTCATTGATTATCTATTCCAGCCCCTTCATTTTTCAAGCAGGCCTGCAGAAGCTGAGTAATGTGCTCAAGGGCAAGGGCAGACTGCTTACTCTCAGTAAGCTCACAAGCACCTACTGAGCTGCTTCACATTAAGCACCTGAGGGGATGTCAGCTGCAACAGGGATCAGATGTATCCTGCCTGGCCCCATGAGGCAGAACCTAGGAGCAACAGGGAGAAAGTGCAAAGAGGCAGACATGAACTGGGTGTGACATAAGGAGAAACTCCTTAACTATCAAGGGTAGAATGGGCAGGTAATGGGTTTCCTCCTCATTAGGGGTTGGATGAACACCTGTTGGGTATAGTGTAGTGGGGCCTCTTTACTGGGTATGAGTGGGCCTGGGTGGCCAATGAAGTCCCTTGCTCTGAAATCTGGATTTGGACTCATGCAGATAAACAGGAGATCCAGGATTTAAACTCAAGTCTTTGGCCTCCACATCTAGGCTCTTTTCACTCCACAATATGGCCTCAAGACTGAACTGAATAGGAGAGGAGGCACCCTGGTTTCCACTTCTCAAGGCCAGAGCTGCAGTGCTTGGCTTGGCTCTAGGAGCCAGATATCCTTACTTTACCAATAAGCATTTGGCTTATGGGGTCCTATGGCAATAAGGCTGCTGAACAGTGACTCAAGTGGGTAGGAAACAAGCAAAGGACTCCAAACAGTATTTGGGGATGACAGGCACTCTGTTCGTGAGGTCCCCATTTTACAAGGACCAAGTAGGGTGGCTGGGATGAGGTCTGACTACCCAGGTCTTGGACCTGCTCCTACACTGGTCCTCTTGTGACTTGTCTTCTCTCCCCACCAAAACCTGGCTTCTCAATGAAAAGCTGAGACTAGACTAGAGGTATTCCTGGTGATATAGCTGTGTCGAGCTTCAGTCTTCCTTGCTCTTCTGAACTGAACCACAGGAGTTGGGTCAGTTCCCCTAAATCTTGCAGAAGACAACAGAAATAAACAGTCAGTGCAGACTTCAGGGGAGCAGGAGGTTGCTAAGGATGGACAATGGAATCTCCTTTGGCCTGAGGCAGCCAGGCAATAGGTATATAGTTTAGTGCCTTCTAGATTGAATCCCAGCTCTCCTTCCCCAATGGACAGGTGGATTCTTGTCCTGATAACTTGCATGCTTTTGACAAGCTAGAGGTAATAGCATAGCCCCAGTGGAGAGCAAAAGGAAGGGCCCCAGGGTTGCCAAGTCCTTAGGTGCCAGGGCCAATAGAGTGGATATTTCCCCATAGGAAACTCTAGAAATCATGAGCCCTACACCATTACTGGGGTTTCCAAATAGGTCAAGGCCAGTAGCTGCAACTTGGAGAGAGTTCTGTGGGACTGAAATGTGTGAAGAACCATTCTGGCTTTAGAATCAGCTCTATCCTTATGGTTGATAGGGGAAATTTCTGTCACAACTGGGGACTGAAAGAAGCCAGCTTGAAATAAGAAAGTTTATCCAGCTCTGTGACATTTTGGCTGGGGTTCTAGGGATGAAGGAAGGGCTGAGCTCGGCGAAGTCCTTCCTTCAAGAATTGTGCATAGGTGGTTGTGGATGGATCTTCAAAGGTAGATGAGAAGCTGAAGACACCAGCCTCAATATCTTCTGGCTTCATGGAAGTGATGTCCAGGAAGTAATTGGCATTAATATGATGCACCTGGGAAAGAAGCAACAGGTAAGAGAAGGTTAAACAGAGGATCCACAAGGTTGCAGGGGTAGGTAACCTGTGGACTCAAGACCATATGTGGCCCTTGAGGTCCTCAAGTATGGCCCTCAATAATTCAGTCAAAGGGTTATGCTTGAGGACCTAGAGGGTCACATATGGCCTCGAGGTTGTAAGTTCCTTACCTGAGTCTGGATTCCATTCTTAGCTACTCAGAACTGGGCAGGGGAAATCATATTCTTGCTCTGGTTAATAGGATGGGAAAGCTGTGGTTCTGACTTAAGCCTCGCAGTGAAAGGTGTTCCTGGAGGGCAGAGCCAAGAGGGTGGAGAAAAGGCAGGGACCTGCCTGAGCTTTCCCAAATTCTTCTCCAAACAACTTTAAATAACACCGCAAAACAAATTCTGGGATGGCAGAATCCACAAAAGGACAGTGTGAAACAACTCTCCAGTCAAGATAACTTAGAAAGTTGGCAGGAAAGGTCTGTTATATTGGAATGAGAATGGTGTATAATCTGGTGCAGACAATGTACCGACAAGACAGCATCAGGCCCTGGAGGCAACTGAATTGGTAGCAGCAGTTTCCAGAGCTCTCAGTCCACGGACCATAAGGGGATTAGACAACTTGTCAGAAGGAAATTACAGGCTCCTTCTACTGACACTGGGATCAGGACTCTGTTGCATTACCCATACATGGAGACCAGGGTCACAGTCCTATGTTGCAGTCCCAAGGTGAAAAGGAGAACTAGCACATCAGAGCTTGTAGCCACTGGGGTGCAAGGACCTTGGTTATAGTTCCAGGGCAGAAAACAGTGCTTATAATCTCTCACAGATCATAGGCCAGGAGAGTAGTAAATACACCTCTCATTAGATCAGGCCTGCACAACCCCTTGGGTCTCTTGTGGCATGCCAAAGGATTTCTTCTACATATAAAGGATGTTTTCATCTACATTTTTTCACTGGTCACCCAAGAACTTTGACTTGCCACAAGTGACCTGATTATCCTAAGCAGCCCATAGGCCTGATTGAGATCATACCCCTTGAAAATTTACAGTTCATGGTACCTCAAGTGAAAACTTCAGGTTACAGTTACCCCAGAAGTAGCCCTGAAAATGAGTGCACAAAAAACCCTTATGCTTAGGAGAGTACTCCTTCCAACCTGGGAGTAGAACCCCACCTTAATATAAAGTTAAAAGTCAAGAAACAAGCTGAAAAAATGAGTAAACAACAAAAAAAGAACTGGAACATAGAAAGTTACTATGGTGACAGAGAAGACCAAAACACAAACTCAGAAGAAGACAAAGTCAAAATTGGAATATTTAAAGCCTCAAAGAAAAATGTGAATTGATCTCAGGCTCAAAAAAGAACTCCTGGGAGTGCTCCAAAAGGATTTAAAATCAAATGAGAGAGGTAGAAGAAAACTTGAGAAAAGAAATAAGAATGATGAAACAAAATAATGAAAAAAGAGTTAATAGGTTGGTAAAGGAGGCACAAAAACACTGAATAAAATAATACCTTAAAAAACAGAATTGGTCAAATAGTAAAAGAGGCATAAAAATCCACTGAAGAGGATAACTCCTTAAAAAGTAGAACTGCCTAAATGGAAAAGGAGATGTAAAAGCTCACTGAAGAAAAAACTGGGGGGCAGCTAGGTGGCGCAGTGAATACAGCACCAGTCCTGGAGTCAGGAGGATCTGAGTTCAAATCTGGCCTCAGACACCTGACACTTACTACCTGTGTGACCTTGGGCAAATCACTTAACCCCAATTGCCTTGCCTTTAACTCTCCAAAACAACAAACTGGGCAAGTAGAAGCAAATAAAAAAAAAATAAAAGAAACTGTGAAATTGAGATCTCAGTGGGAAATAACTGACCTGGAAAATGGATCAAAGAGAGATAATTTAAGAATTATTGGATCACATGAAAGCCATGATCAAAAAAAGAGCCTGGACATCATCTTTCAAGAAATTATCAAGGAAAACTGCTCTGATATCGAGGGCAAAATTGAAATTGAAAGAACTCACTGATCATTTACTGAAAGAGATCCCAAAATGAAAACTTCCAGGAATATTATAGCCAAATTCCAGAGTTCCCAGGTCAGGGAGAAAATATTGCAAACATCCAGAAAGAAACAAGGCAAATATTGTGGAAACAAAATCAGGATAATACAAGATCTAGCAGCTTCTACACTAAGAGGTTGGAGGGCTTGGCATATGATATTCTGGAGAACAAATGAGCTAGGATTACCAAGAATCACCTATCAAGTAAAACTGAGTATAATCCTTCAGGGGAATAAAATTGATATTTAATGAAATCGAGCACTTTTAAGCATTCCTAATGAAGTGACTGGAACTGAATAGGAAATCTTATTTCCAGATATAAGATTCAAGAGAAGCATAAAAAGATAAACAGGAAAGAGAAATCATAAGGAATTCAGTAAGGTTAAACTGTTTACATTCCTACATGGAAAGATACTTGTAACTTCTAAGACCCTTATGTTTATTACAGTAGTTGCAAGGAGTATACATAGACAGAGGGCCTGGGTATAAGTTGAATAAGATGACACAATATTTCAAAAAACAAAATTAAGGGATGAGGAGGAATGCATTGGGAGAAGGGAGAGAGATGGAATAGGATAGATTATCTCACAAAAAAGAGGTGCAAAAGAGCTTTTACAGTGAAGGGGAAAATGTGAGAGGTAAAAATGAGTGCTTAAATTTTAGTCTCATCAGAACTGCTCAGAGTAGGAATAACATATACATTCATCTGGGTATAGAAATCTATCTTACCTTACAGGAAAGTAGATGGAAAAGGATAGGAGAAAGGGGAGGGCAGGAGGTGATAGGAGGGAGGACAGATTGGGAGAGGTGGTAGTCAGAAACAAAACACTTTTGAGGAGGGATAGGGTGAAAGGAGAGAGAAAATAGGATAAATGAGGAAAAACCAGGATGGATGGAAATAATAGTACAATGAATAGACTCTCAGGCATGGAGTCAGGGAGACCTGTACTTAAATCCACCCTCAGATATTTCCTTATGACCCTGGGCAAGTAATTTAACCTTGTTTGCCTTAGTTTCCTCATCCATAAAATGAGCTGAAGAAAGAAATGGTGAACTACTCTTAATATCTTTGCCAAGAAAAAAATGGAGTCACAAAGTATTGGACACAACTGAAATGACTAAACAACAAAATCATAACTGTGAAAAGATTTTTATAGCAAGTTTCTCTGATAAAGGCCTCATTTCTCAAATATATAAAGAATTAAGTCATTTTTTATAAAAATAAAGAGCCATTCCCCAATTGGTAAGTGGTCAAAGGATATAAACAGGCAGTTTTCTGATGAAGTAAAGTTACTTATAATTATATGAAAAATGCTCTGCATCACTACTGATCAGAGAAATACAAATTAAAACAATTCCACACCTATCAGATTGGCTAATATAACAGAAAAGGAATATGACAGATGTTGGAAATGTGTGAAAATTGAGACACAAATGCACCATTGGTGGAATTGTGAACTGATTCAACCATTCTGGAGAGCAATTTGGAATGGTGAAAAATGCTATCCATCTCCAGAAAGAACTGATAAGAGTCTGAATGCAGATGGAAGCATAATTTTTTAAATTTTATTTTTTCTTGGTGTTTTCTTTCTCAACATGACTTAGATAAAAATATGTTTTGCATGACTGCACATGTATATCCTATATCAAATTGCTTGCCTTCCCAAGAAGGGGAGGGAAAGAGGAAGAGAATTTGGTACTCAAAATTTAAAAAAAGTTAAAATTATTTTTACTTGTATTTGGGAAAAAATAAAATATTCAATAAATATAAAAGAAAAAAGAAAAAAAAAGGTATTCCTCCTCTCCCACCCTAAAATATGGCTTTGATCATGTTATCTTCCTGCTCAAGAACCTATGAGGCCAGGGGGGTGGAGCCAAGATGGTGGAGTAGAATCAGGGACCTGCTAGAGCTCCAAATCCCTCAAAAAAACTTGTAAAAAATTACTCTAAAGAAATTCTAGAGCAGCAGAAGCCACAAAATGAGAGATGGAAGTGAATTTCTAGCCCAAGACAATCTGGAATGTCAACAGGAAGGGTCTATCACACCAGGCTGGGAGCAGAGCACAGTTCAGAGTGGGCCATGCCAGCATGGTCGGAGCTGGAGCAGGCCTTAGGAGATTGAATTGCTGGCAGTGGCTGCAGTTTCCAGATTTCTCAATCCACAAACACTCCAGACATCTTCGAAGGTCAGTGGGAAGGGTCTCTCACTTGGCTAAGAGGGGACTGTGGTCTAGCCCCAGCATTGGCCTCAGCCCTGGCCCCAGCCCCAGGGCAGTAGCTGCCACTGCTGAAGTGGAGGCTGCTTCTGGAGCTCCTCACTTAATAAAGAGCTCAAAAGTAAAGGAATTGGATAGGCGGCTGCCTCTGGAGTGGTTGACTTAACAAGGAACTCAAAAGTCAAGTAATTGACTAGGAAAATAAGCAAACGGGAAAAAAAACAGACCACAGACTCTTACTTTCTCACTGAAGAGGTATTTTCTTGTGTCATTGGTAACTAGGAATAACAAAACATACAACCAGAAGAAGACAACAAAGTCAAAGTTCATCCAAAGTCTCCAAGAAAAATATGAATTGGTCTCAGGCCATGGAAGACTTCAAAAAAGATTTTGAAAATCAAGGAAGAGAAGTAGAGGAATAATTGGGAAGAGAAATGAGAGTGATGCAAGAAAATCATGAAAAAGGAGGCAATAGTTTGCTAAAAGAAACACCCCCCCCAATGCTGAAGAAAATAACATCTTTAAAATTAGACTAACCCAAATGGCAAAAAAGGTCCAAAAGCCAACGAAGAGAAGAATGCCTTGAAAAGCAGAATGGGCCAAATGGAAAAACAGGTCCAAAAGTTCATTGAAGAAAATAATTCCTTAAAAATTAGAAAGGAACAAATGGAAGCTAATGACTTTACAAGAACTTAAGAAATTATAAAACAAAACCAAAAAACAAATGAAAAATAGAAGACAATGTGAAGTATCTCACTGGAAAAACAACTAATTTGTAAAATGGACCCAGGAGAGATAATTGGACTACTTGAAAGTCATCATCAAAAAAAAGAGCCTAGACATCATCTTTCAAGAAATTATCAAGGAAAACTGCCCTGATATTCTAGAACCAGAGGATAAAATAGAAATGGAAAGAATCCACCGATCACCTCCTGAAAGAGATACCCAAAGGAAAACTTGTAGGAATATTGTAGCCAAATTACAGAGTTCCTAGGTCAAGGAGAAAATATTACAAGCAACCAGAAAGAAATAATTCAAATATTGTGGAAACACAATCAGGATAACACAAGGTTTAGCACAAGATTTTACACCAAGGGATCAGAGGGCTTGAAATAAATTCCAGAAGTCAAAGGAGACAGAATTAAAACCAAGAATTACCTACCCAGAAAAACTGAGTACAATACATCAGGAGGAAAATGGAACTTCAATGAAACAGAGGACTTTCAAGCATTCATGATAAAAAGACCTGAGCTGAATAGAAAATGTGACTTTCAAATACAAGAATCAAGAGAAGCATGAAAAGGTAAACAGGAAAGAGAAACCATAAGGGAACTTATTAAAGTTAACTGTTTATATTCCTACATGAAAAGATGATATTTGTAACTCATGAGACCTTTCTCAGTATTAGGATAGTTGGAGGGAATATATATACATATATATGTATGTATGTATCTGTATGTGTATATAGGTATTTATGTATGTGTATATATATACACATACAGATAGATACACATATGCATATGTATACAGACACATATGCATATGTGTATGTATCTGTATGTGTATATAGGTATGTACGTATACTTATGTATGTGTGTATGTGTGCATGTGTATATACATATATATATATATATATTGAGAGAGAGAGAGACAGAGGGCACAGAATGAGCTGAATATGAATATAAAAAAAGAAAATTAAGTGTTGAGAGGAATATACTAGGAGAAAGAGAAAGAGAGAAGCAGAATGTAGTAAATCATCTCACATAAAAGAGGTAAGAAAGAGCTTTTACAATGGAGGGAACCAAAGGGAAGGTGAGAGGGAATAAGTGAGCCTTATTTTCATCAGATTTTGCTTCAGGAGGGAGTATACTCAATTATACACACTCAATTGGGTATGGAAGTTTATCTTACCCTACAGGAAAGCAGGGAGATAGGAGATAAGAAAGGGGGGATGACAGATTGGGGGAAGGTGTAATAGGAAGCAAATACTTTAGTAGAGGGAATAGAATAAATAGAGAGTGGGAAAGGATACAGGAATATCGTTAGTCTTTTACAACATGACTGTTATGGAAGTGTTTTGCACTACCACACATGTATAAACTATTTTGAATTGCTTGCCTTCTTGATGAAGGTGGGTGGGAAGAGGGGAAAGGACAGAATGAGGAGCTCAAAGCTTTAAAAATGAAGGTAAAAAACTGTTTTTACATGCAATTAGGAAATAAAATATATAGGCAACGGGATATAGAAATCTATCTTGCCCTACAGGAAAATAGAAGGGAAGAGGATAAGGGTGCAGGGTCATACAAGGAAAGGCTGATTGGAGGAAAGGGTAATCACAATACACACTATCTTGGGGTGGGGGTGGGGGAAGATAGGGAGGAAATTTGAAATTAAAAATTATGTGGAAGTGAATGTTGAAAACTGAAAATAAAATTTTAAAAATAAAAGAATTTGGAACTCAAAATTTAAAAAAAAGGAATATTAAAAATAAATGAAAGAATTAATGATCAAACGAATGAAAGAATAAATAAACAAATAAATAGATAAAAAAGAACCCTATGAGGCAACTAGGTGGTATAGTGGACAGAGTACTGAACCTGGAGTCAGGAATCTCTGAGTTCAAAACCTGAGTTCAAAACTAGCAGTGTGATCCTGAGCAAGTCATCTACCTCACAGGGTTGTTGTGAGGATTAAATGAGAGTATATGAAAATGGATTGCAAACTCTAAAAGTACCATAATAAATTTTAAAAATCACTATTATCATTATGACTCCATTTTATACCAAATTCAGATGGCTTTGTTTTCAAGTCTCTCCTCTGTCTAGTCCTACCTGAGCTCTCCATCCTTAACTCCTCCTATAAACCCTTTACTCTGGAGAGGCCTCTTTTCCCTGACCCTTAATAAGATATGCCAATTCCCTGATCCCATCTCTGCCAGATTCCTGCTGGGAATGCCCTCTCTCTATTCCCTGCTGTTGATATAAACCCTGTGAAGCCCAATTCAGTCCCATGCAGCCATGAAACCTTTCCTGACTGGTCTGTCAGTCCTATAGTTCAATCACTCAATTTATGATTCCCTCAATTGTTTTTTTTAATGTGAGTAAATTTTCTGGAATTAAAGCCCTCCTCTGATGCAGGAATTACTGGCAGAGTAGATGAAGCATGGGACCTGGAGTCAAGTAGACCTGAGCTCAAATCCAGCCTCAGACACTCACTAGCTTTGTGACCCTGGCTAAGTCACTTTAACTTCTGTTCACCGGGGATAATGACAGCTCCTACCTCACAGAGTGGTTGTGAAGATCAAACGAAATGATATTTATGACATGCTTAGCCCAGTGCTTGGTACATAGCAAGCGCTGTATAAATGTTAGCTGCTGCTGCTGCTGCTACTGTTATATGTAGTCTAAGGGCATGGCAGAATCTGGGCCCAGGAAGTCCTAAGGCATTTTACTTGTTGTTTAAGCTCATCCAAGGTTGGTGGAGAAAGGATCCCTGTAGAGCTAGCCATCAAATGAAATGTTGGCCCCAGCAATGAATGCCCATCATCCTGGAGTGGGTGGGGAGGCGCTGAAACACTGAATAGTAAGTCTTGTTGTCTCCCCTGTACCTGCCTCCAACTAGACAGCAGGCACTCAGCCAGTGCTTGAGGCAAGGGAATGTTGGTGGGTAGGGCAGGCGTGAGTGAGGAGGGGCACATACCACAGTCCCATTGGGTAGGCAGATCATCATCTCCACCGGGAAGCTGTACTTCTCCAGGTGCAGGTTGGCCAGCTCCTTGTGGAATTCATTTTCTTGGTTATGCTAGGGAGTTAACAGTTGGGCAGTAAATAGTTTGGTGGCTCAGTCCCCAAACCTTCCCACAGTGCTCTCCCTAGATGCCATGGAGCTTGGGGGCAGGGAGAGGGGCCTCCTTTGGTCCTACTCACCTGAAGCTCCTCCAACTCCTTCACGAGGGACCAGCTACTGATGAAGTTGTCATTGAGGAGGGTAAGGATGGGCGAACTTTCCAGGACTGTCTCCCGGAGAGTCCGCCCTGAACCTGCTCCAGGGAGAAAGCAGGGCATAATGTAGGAGACAATGTAGCTCACTTTGAGAGCTCTAACCACTTTTGTGACCACTAGGTCTTTCACAATTCCAATGTGGGAATCTGTTGTCTTCTCAGATACCCCAGGGGTCCCTTTCCTTCCCCATACCCCTCCTGTTTTTCTCCTAGCCAACCCCAGTTCTTCACCTCAGCAGGACTGGTCATCTAGGGCCCCCCAGAGCAGAATGGAGTGCACTAGTTTGTTTTCGGCTTTGGCTCGGTCAAATGCTTCAGTGAATGGCAGGTAGGTGACCTGGGGAGGAGAGATGAAGACTGAGAACGCTCTGTTGTTGGGGGAACGCAACAGGCCTCCTGCCCTACAGTCAGGTTATCCTCTTTTCACAGAGACCATGCTTACTGAATGACTGACCAATGCTAAGCCAAGGACCAGATGCTCATTCTTTTCCTGGCAAAGCTTCCTCCTATTAATCCCATGCAACCTCAAGTTCTTAGTGGGAGAACTGCCCATTGCCCATCCTCAAGTAACATATATTCCTCCTTTGAAATGCCATTTCCTTCCAGCCTGGGAGCCCCCCCAATCTGAGTGGGTCCTAGCCTCTCATCTTCCCAGTAGCTCCCAACATCTGTTCTGAAGGGGCTCTTATGAGTTCTGTCTTCTGTCTCTGGTCAGGCCTCACCTTCTTGAATGGGTACATGGTGAGCTCTAGCTGCTGGGCTGCCTTCTCCCAGCTGAGTTCTTGCTGCCACACAATATCCTCAAATACAAACTGTATGGGGTCCCCGGAAGGCAGGCGGCTGTCAATCACATTGCCATTTTCATCATGGATCACAGATGGCACTGAAGGACCCAGGGATTCGAGCTCCATCTGTGAGAAGAATGAAGCAGCCAGTGATGAATGAGAGTGCCCTGAGGAGTGATGCTGGGTCTGTGTAAGGGTGCGCATGTGCTTCTTTTGCAGAAGCAGCTTCCTGAGCAAGCCCTTTGGTTAGGACTTCATTTTGGGCAATTTAGGGGTGCTACAGAGGAAGCCAGTACCATGATATCTATATTTAGATAGCTCAGATTAAAGGAAAAGACAGGCCGTGCCTAAAGAGAGCTGATCTAGAACATGCACAGAAAGACAAGATCAGAAGGACTACAGAGGTGGATGAAACTAGTCAAATGTGGATGGTTAGATACGTATGGTGCCAAGGGGCAGGTATGATTCCCAGATGGGTTAATCAGATTGGTTGCGTTTTTGTGCCCAAACTCAGTTTTCTATCTCAGACTGCCACCTCTTGCAAATATGAATGATGTGTCAACCTGTCCTCACTCTGGAAGGCACAATGGGCAGAGCCTGTATGCCTCCTGCTTACACTAAGAAAGGTCCTTCCCACATACCAGAGGTGTGCAGCACAGAAGTGGGGGCTCTAGATATGCAGTGAAGCAGACCTGGTGGGTTAGACACATTCAGAACATTGAAGTCATAGCAATGTTTTAAAGATATATCAATAAAACATTATTATTCTTAAAAACCTCAAATATCAGTGGTGACTTGGAAAAGACTGAGTGACCTATTCTATACCTTCTCTTAAAAAAGGGACTTTATCTTGAAGTTCGTGAATTTTAAAAAAAATTGATAACTACATTTCAATATAATTAGTTTCTTTTGTAATTCTATTTTATTTAATGCATTTAAAATCCTTATTCTAAGACAGGATTCACAGGTTTTCCCAGACTGCCCAAGAAGTCTGTCCATGTAACACAAAAGGTAAAGACATCCCTAACACTGACCTTTGGGCAGGTGTAAAATCTAGGGTATTGCCATATTAAGACACCTTTTGTCTCGACCCAGGAATGGCTAGCAGGGCACCTGCTTGAACTCTGAGGAGATGGAGATGAGAAAACATCAGGCCTTGGGCCTTCCTTGGACAAAGTGAGAATTTACTTCACCAGACATTTATCAAGTTATCTATGTGATAGGTGGTTGACAATGGAAATAGAGATACAAACTAAATATTTCTTGACCTTAAGGAACTTATGTTCTATCAGAAGGATTTGGGAAGTAATACACAGTAATCCGAAGAGGCAGAGCTAGCACTGGTGGAGAGATTGGGAAAGGGTTCAGGCAGGATTAGACCCAGGTAGGGTTCAGCTCTGAAGGAAGCCAGGGATACTGAGAGGCAGAGATGGAAAACAGGGACTGCATTCCAGGTGTGCAAGGCACTGAGGTGGGAGATGGAAAGTCATGTATGGCACACAGGTATGGGCCAGTCTGACTGAGATGTAAAATGTATGAAAGGGTGGAACAGAAAATAAGGGAGCTGGAGCAAGACTAGGGTGGGTTTCAAATACTAGGCCAAGGAGTTTGTATTTTTTTCTGGAGGTAATAGGGAGTCACTGAAAAAGTTTGTTCTCACAAAGTGAGAACTTCCTCCAGCCCTGCACCAATGTGGTCTCTAAAATCTGCCACACTGGGAGACCTACTCTTCTAGGAGAGGCTTCTCTGGAGTGAAAGACCTGATTAGCCCTGGGTTCTTATTCTGGAATACTAGGGAATCTGAGAAAGAAGACATTCCTGTGCTAGCCCCCATGTGACTGTAGAATTGCCAAATGGAAGAAAATGGTGATAAATACAAAGTCAGTAGGAGATGGTAGAGGAGGCACTACTCAGAAAGCAGGTATGTTTAACTCCAGTCACACTAGCACACATGCTTAATGTCAAAACAGAGGGCAGGTAAGGTGCTCCTGGACTGCAGCCTGATGGGAGAGCTGGGCCTCACATAATGCCCAGCAGAACAGAATCAGATACAAAAAACAGGCTCTTCTGAGAGTTGTTCTCTAACGGAGAAATGCTCCAAAAGTAAGGACAATCAGTTCTTAAAAAAAGAATGGCAAACTATTAACAACTCAGTGAAAAAAAATTCCACTAGTAAGAAAAACACACATTAGATTCACCTTATACTCAGCAAATTGGCAAAGATGACAAAAAGACAAAAAGAGTTTGAGGTCAAAAGGACTGTGGGAAGACAGACACACTAACATGCTCTGGTGGAGCTGAGAAGTGGCCTAATCCTATGAGAAATTAATTAGGGTTTATGCTAAGAGTGACTGAAAGTGTCCACAGCTTGTGATCTGGAGATCCCAGGCCTGGGCTTAAATCCCAAGGAGGTCAATGACACAGAAATAGATTCTAAATACACCAACGTATTTGTAGAAGGATTTTTTTTGCCACTGCAAAGAACTGGAAACAAAGTGAGGCCTCAGTAAACAAACTGTGGTACCCAAATATAATGGAATGTGGTTGTGCTGCACAAAGGAAGGCTCCTGACAAATGTGGAGAAGGCCAGGGCAAAGCTAAAATGAGTAAATGATGCCTATAAGGATTTCAACATGTAAACAAAAAGGTCATAAAACCTAAGGAAACCTCACATAGTTGCAGGGGCCAAGTTTGGTCTGGAAGAAGAGATAAGGAGAGCCTCCCCCCACTGTCAGACAAGTGGGAGACAATGTATGCGCAGTCTCTTTAGACATAGACTGTTCATGTCTTGGTTAGTTTTGCTTAATGGGCTTTTATTTTGTTGCAAAAAAAAGCTTCCTGGGAAGAGAAAGGTATATTCTAAAATGACTGTCACCCCTTGGGACAAGTGCAAAGCCTATGGCTCTTCCCTGATGCCTTGGCATCTGCAGTCTATCCAGTCTGGGATTATACTCAGCTTTGTAAGGTAAGTCATTTCTGGTTGTAAATCTGTCTTTTATGGACTATTCTATTCTAAGATTTCCTCTTGTTTATGGTAGCAGCTGCCAGGTCTTGTGTGATTCTGCCTGTCATATCTTAGTACTTGACCTCTGTCTTTCTGGCCATTTTCAGGATTATTTTTTTCTGATGTAGAAGCTGTCATTTGAGGACTTCTTTTAGGAGATTCTTAACGAGCTTGTTTTATCTCTGCTTTGCCCTCTTATTTGTAGTATACTGGCAATCTACATTTATTTCTTGAAATGTAGTGTCCAGGCTTTTTTTGGTGTTTTCATGGGAGTCTAGTGGTTCTTAAATTTCTCTCTCCTTGACCTGCTTTCCAAGTCAGTTATATTTGCTATTATAGACCTTACACTTTTATTTTTAATCATCTTTTTATATATTTTTTTCTTTTTTAGTTGCCTAATGGAGTCATTGATTTTTGTTTGGTCTATTCTAGCTTTCAGGGAGTCTGTTACTTGAGTAAAATTCACCACTTTCTGTTTTAAGTAATTTATTCTCCTTCCAACTCTGTCCCCAGAATTTTTATCTAATTCTTTATCTCTTGTGGAATTTCTTCTAGGTTCTAATACAGTCCATTTACTCCTGTGAATGTCTGCTCTACTTGTTACAGAATGACTCTCTCCTTGGTTTGATTTTTAGGTATCTCTGGATCCACATAGTGGTCAGTATCTTCTTTTGACTCATCCCCCTGGGCTTCAGCTTCTGAACTGCGGCTTTGTGCCAGGGCTAGGCTCTGCCCCATGTGGGCTTCTGGATGAGGTGGCTGGCCCTGTTTGGATTCTTACACTGGTCTCCACCTTTCTGGGGTGAAGATCTTAGGCTCACAGGTTGAGAGCTTAGGACAGAAAGCTTCTGGGCCTGGGATCTGTGATCCGTCCACTGTCTGCACTCATCACTGCCATTTTTTTCCAAGGTCAATGCCATCATTTCTAGCTACCCTGGAGCTTTCTCATAGGAGCTCTCCACTCTCACTGCCTCTACATGAGCCCCTGAAGGCTACCAGTAGCTCTGGTCTGTCTTCATCACTCTGGGAAGCTTCTGTCTTGTTTTTCTGCTCTGGTTTGGGCTTTGCCTATGGGATTCTGTCATATGTGTAGTTCTGGGGTGGATGAAATCCATGGCAAAATTCATGGCATTACGCACTGAATTTTTTAATCGCTACTAAGTCTGGTACTGCTTTTAGGCTTTTGTGGGAGTAACTATGTGGGAGCTGGATTGCCTGCCCTTCCTTAGGCTACCTTGACCAGAATCCTTATGGCATTGTCCCAAGAGGGGCCTCATGATGGGAGATGCTAGGCTTTGCTCTTTCAAGCTAACACCCTGGACCTCAGTGGGGAACAGGATTACTCTTAATCAGAAAGTGAACATGTCCTCTCATAGCTTACACAGGCAAGTGTGTGGAGCCCTGTGCTCTCTCAATGTCTTTACTTCATGGCTAGGAGGGTTATGGGACAGTAGATACCATACTCTCACCCACCCATCCAAAATTTAGATCCTGGGTAGTATAACTAACATAAGAGGATGGAGACAGGGAACTGTGGCGATGTTACAGATGGGCCTGGCCAAGGAAGCAGAGACATGCATACCTGAGGGAGGTAGCCAATGTCGACCTCCATGTTGCTCTTCTCATTAGCTCCATACAACCACTCCATGTCCACGTTCAGAGACCTGGCAGGAAGAACCCATTGGAATAGGGAGCCTACTAGGGATAGGACAGAGAAGGGGTTTTGTTCTTGACCTTGGGTCAAGTCGCTTATCCTCTCTTAGCATGTCTCCACATCCATTGCCTGGTGGCTGTGTCACAAGATCAGTGGGGTCATGGTTTGAAAACAGAGCTCCAGGATTGGGCAAAAGGGAACTGATGCAGGTACGGGGTCTGGCTCTTTGGGGTGATCGTCAGAAAAGGTGAGCTACAGGACAGAGAGGTCAAGACCCAAGAAGGAACTCTGTTAATAAGAACGCGGTTTTGGTGAGATTCCAAAGGGGAGGGGAAGGCTCTGGGGACATGGCTTAGGTCTACACTCAGCTTCAGTTCCCTGAGGATGGGCATCCTGAGGTTGTGCTGTGCATGTACCTTGGTGGCTGCAGGTGGCCTACCTGACATTCACACCCTCTCCAGGGTTTTTGCTGTGTGCCTAAGGATTCCTCCGAGCTGGAAGGATTGATTATAAGATGGTGAGCTTCTCCTGACCTGAAGCAATGTTTGCATCTGCCACTTGGCGGAGCTCTAGGACTTACTTTCCCCCTAAGTCAAGAGGAACAAGCTCAGGTGGGAACTTCTGAGGGCTGGTTTGCCGTTAGGGCAGAGATCATTAGAAGGTGTATAACTAAAATGCTTTCAGATTCACAATTGCCCACAAGCCCCTGTGGTAAGTGTAAGTATTCCAGTTTTACAGATGATAAAGGTGAGGTCTAGCCACATGAGCTATTAAGTATCATTTACATAATCTCAACAGTTCTCCTTCCTGACTTCCAGTTCAGCAGGATTTCTACTGTAACATTATTTTCAGGGCTTAGATCAGAACCCAGTCCTTCTGCTGGCCTGATGGCCACTCTAAGCTCAGAGGGATTTTGAAGATTCTAAGCTCTTCCTCTCTCTGAGGAATTGGGCTTGTGGATCTGTATGATGATAGTATGGCAGCCCACTGGTCTAGTTACCCTTGCCCTCTCCCATGGCCCAGCTCCTAGTTTTCTCATTCTGATTTGATCACAACCATCTATGGCCCTTTCCTTCCCCTTCTTGGGGAGGGAGAAGGTAATGTCTATGGGGAGCAGAGGAGGTGGCACGGTGGAGTTCCCTGCTCCTCCATTCTCCCTTCCAGTCCCTTCTCTATGCTCAGCCTTTAGGGACGTTGATGGCAGAAGTGATTAATGAAAGCAGGCAAGCTGGGCCCAGGGCAGATGTTTCTGAGCGCTTTGGGGACGAGTGCAAATTGTTAGGTTGGGGACATTGATGGAAGAGCCAGATGCCAGTAGGTGGCTGATGCATGGAGCCCATTTGGCATAACATCCTACCTCAGACCCCACTATTTCCTCCTGGCTAAAGCAGCTAGGCTCCAGATCCCTCCCAACAGATCAGTTCCAGGGAGTGAGGAAGGGGAAGGTGAAAGAGATACTGGCAGCAGCTTCCAAAAGGGGCACAAGCCAGAGCCCAAAATTCCCAGAAAACCCCAAAGGGATACATATCTTTTGGGACTCCTGAACCCCAACCCAAGTTTGCTTGGGATCCTACCTGTGATTAGGTACAAAGAGCTTGAATTCACGGACATGGGTGGCATCTTTGGTGAGGATGATGTGCCCAGTGAACTGTCCTGGAGAGAACCAGAAGGGAAAGTGGGGTGGCTCGTTGAGTTGGAACTCTGCGTGGATCCTGTGGCCAGAAGGGAAGGAGGCACAGCTACAAGGAGGCACTAGTTGCTTTCCAAAGTGGGACTGAGAGAGGGTAGCAGGGTTTCAGCAGAGGATGTCAGAATTTTTTCTGGCTCCTTGTTATATATCCTACACCTTTTACTTGACAATTTTCATAAACACAAGGTGCTTTACTGTGAAAAATTACACCTTACAGAAGTGGACAAAGCTATTTTCACATGCCTCGGAGCTCAGATATTAGTTCATGAGAACCAGAAAGGGAAATGGGAGAGTCTAGTAATTTGGAATTAAATATTTCCCCCATAGCTAGAGGGAAAGGAAACACAACCAAGGGTGGATCCTGGGGATGGCTGGGAAAAAGAGCAGAGTTTTAGTTTCCAGACATCCTTTGCCTCTACAAAGGCTGTCTGGGGGCTGTTTAAACTCTTGACCCAGGTGAAATTAAATATTCAGGAGAGGTTCAGTTTAGTCACATGGGAAAACAGAAGAGGAGAAGATCAACTATGTTAACAGTTGATATTTATACAGGTCTGATATTACAAAGCACTTCACATGTATTATTTTAGTTGATCTACACAGTCACCCTTGAGGTGGGTGCTCTACCCCATTTCACAGATGAGAAAACCGAGGCTTGAAGGCTTGACTCATGTCATATAATTAGTGTCTCTGTCTGGTTTTGAATTCAGATCTTCCTGATTCCAAGCCTAGCATTCTAACTTGGTGTTATCAGTGGTGTCAAAGAGAAACGGAGGTCACTCCATATAGAAGGTCCCCATTCCTGCCTCATATCGACTCAGTCCTAAAATGCAACATGACCTCGGTTGTGTTGTTCTTCTTTGTTTTTGTGAAATGCTCCCCAATTCTATTTTAATCTAGTTTCTGCGGTCCACATGCAGACTTCAGGCTGCTTCTGACCCTTCTGCTTTTACAGCCCCACTTTGTAGGGTGAACAGTTGGGGAAGAGAATACTCTATGGGATGGGAATTGAGGGAAAGAGGCTGACTTTTTCATCCTCAGAGCCTAGCACAATACCTGGCACACAGCAGGCACTGAACTGGAGGAGAGCTGGCTCCACCTACTTGGAGGGCAGAAACACCTAAGAACTTAACCAAAAGCTCTGGGTATAGGATGATCTAGTGAAATGAAATCTGTGGTTAACTTTCTCAAGGACAATCAACACAAAGTTGGGTGGTGCAAATAATGCTTCCATCCAATTTATTACTAGAGCCACTTAATACAATGAAAAATGGATTGTTTCCACTCCTCTGCCCTCCCCCTTAGGTTCAGGTGCTTCCTGGGCAGTTCCCTGCCCATAGTCTTGTCTTCCTTTCCCTCCCACCATCCCAGATGACCAGAGGGGTCCAGTGCTCACCTGAAAGCCACAGTGTAGTAGGAGTCACTGATGGCTGTGAGGCAGGCCACTGCACCCTGGGGCCCAAAGCGGGTCTTCACAAAGGGCCTTGGGTGAAACATGCTCAGCAGTTTGTGGATGATGACCTGTGGGAGACAAGGCCTCGATGCCAATCTGGCACTCAGTGGCAGAGCCTTTTGCTTCATTCCATTTGTCAATGGGTTGGAGCAAAGTTTCCTTTACCTGGAAAATTTTGATGCTTCTCTTCTTTGGTACCTGTGTCTCCACCACTGATGCATGGGAGTTATTCAGGAACCTGCCAGTCTCCAATGAGGGGCCCAACACCAAGAGCTCACCTAATGCCTCTGATCTTGCCCTTGACCTAACCCTTGCATCTGTCCTGGGGCTCCAGGGTCTCTGCTGACTTAGGTAGCTTAGCTTTAGAAAGATACATGCCCTTTCCCCCAGCTTCCTCCAGTTGTTCTCAGAGGCTTGGAATGAAATGAAAAAGCTCTTAGCATGCACTTATTATGTGTCAAATTCTGTGCTAAGAGCTGGTAACAGAAATAGAAAATGGAGACAGCCTCTGCTCTTAAGAAGTGCTGGAGCTGGTTGTCCCTTCCTCACCTCTTTGCCTTTGGGAGGAGGTGGGTAGAAGCGGTTGTTAGAGAGGTATCCAGTGAAGATGCTTAACTCACTAGGGATAACCCACCAGGGCTCTCCCAGCTCCATATTGCTCCTGGGGGGCAGGAAAGGCTTGAACTGGCGAGCAGAGAACTCCATGAGCTCTGAGGCAGGGACCCTCCATTCTTGAAGCCCAGACAGGGCAAGATGAGAAACCTAGAAGGCAGCAAAGGGTCAAGGTGAACAGAGCTGTGAGATGGAAGACCTGGGACTCCCTAGCCACTGGCAGTCACCAGAGGGGTTCTGCCTGGCAGAAGGTTCAGGAGCATAACCAGGGCCTTCACCAAAGAACGAAGGTGAGTGGTGGGAAGTGACTGGTCCTGTGCATCTGGGTTCCTGCTGTGTGAGCATTCTGACTCCCAGTCACTTGACCTCTCACTGCCTGCTACTGGAAGCCCCCAGGGCTATCTCCAGTGGTCTTGATCTTGCCAATGGACCCAGATGGCTCCAGAGGAGTGTGAGGCTGGTGACTGTGCACAGCCCTCTCTTACTTATATCCAATTCACTTGCATGTCATGGTACCACCTTCCTGATGTCATGGTCCTCTTCGAGAACAAAGGACAAACAACAATTTGAAGTCCCCATGCAGTCTCCAGTCTTATTCCCACCCTTCTACTACGCATGAGAGCCCTTTCCTCTGCAGAGGTGGAGATTACTCTGTAAGAAGGGGAAGAGCCTGGTGAGGCAGCAAGAACTGCTGGAAGCTCCCAGAGAGATGAATTTAAAGTACATTTCCTCAAATCACAGACACAGCCCATGTGGGGCTCTCCCTTCCTGAATGGCTGGGGGACTTGTGGGCCATGGGCTCTGCGTTCAGCATCTTTTGTACATGTCAGCTCTCTCTCAATTATCTATACATCTACTTGACACATTTTTGGCCACAGATTTTTAAATGTAGGCTGGTTGACCACCAGAACCAGCAAAATCTTCACCTCTTCACCTCTTCAATTTTAGGTCTCTGGGTACTTAGGGAATATAATTTCATTGCAGCATTAGCCTGGGTAATCATTACAAGATAAGAAGTGTACAGTCAGTAAAACTATACTATTAAAATACATCCCAGAGTCAAATTAAAATGATGTCAGGATTAGCCACACCATGGTTGTACTCCCAATGGTGCACACTGAGAGATCCTAGATTTAGCACTGGAAGGGATGGTAGAGATTGCTGGGTCTCTTTTCTTAAGAGAGGAGGAAACAGACTTGCCCAAGATCACACAGGCAGTAAATGACAGAGACAGGATTTGAATCTGGTCCTCTAACTCTAAATCTAGCATGAAAAATAATGGTTTGGGCACAGTACCTGCCCCAGGCACTGCTCAGTAAGCAATGCAATGCCTTACATATCCCCACTTCTCAAGTTAGGACGGTGGGGTGAGAAAGCAGGAGACAGACACCTCAGAATTCCTGCTGCCTGAGGAGGGATTGGGGAAGAACCCTTGTTACTCACTCCCAGAAAACCATCTTTGCTCTTTGTCATGGTCTCCAGGAGCAGGGGCTGAAATCGGGCCACTATGGACAGCTTCTCCTCTGAGGACAGGTTCTCTTCTGGGTAGAGCATCTCATTGGAATCGAGGGCTGACTTCTTCTCTTCTTCCTCATAGTCAGTGATGGGCATTGATCCTATAGGACACAGAATTACTTAATGCTCTGCTCTTCCCTGGGGAAACCTGTGTGTCTTTGTGCAAGACATTACCCCGCTCTGAGCCCTAGGTCCTACCCTGGTAGGAGGGGACCACACATTTCCGTTCCCTTTCCCATCTTAAATTCCCATCTCAGAGGTGGTTTCTTTAACAGTGCTGGGCCAGGGAGAGTAGGGTGAAAATTTTGGGGAAGATGGCAAAGTAAAAGTACACAGTCTGTGTGTGTGTGTGTGTGTGTGTGTGTGTGTGTGTGTGTGTGTGTGTGCATGTGCGTGCGTGTGTGTGTGTGTGTGCATGTGCGTGTGTGTATGCACAGTCCAGACTATGCCCATCTAAACTACTTTGAAAACACAAAGAACCTTTTAACAACAGAAACACTCAAATAAGCCGAGAAAAAATACCTGGTTACAGGTTGAAGAATCCTACAATACCAGAGGAGGGCAAAGCACCAAGAAGAGGGAGAGGCCACCTACCAAGAAAGAATGGAAAAAAGAAACGACGCCTTCTCCCCATAAAAAATCCAACTGAGGAAATATCAATAGATGAGACAGAAGAGGTAAAAAACCAATTTGAAAGAAATGAAAGCAATCGGTAACTACTCAAAGGGGCACCAGGGGTTTAAAAGAAGATGTCAAGAAACTGGGAAAGCCTCCTCTAGAAAAAAGTATACCAGCCATTCTCAGAGGAGAGAATATGAAAAGAATGAGAACAGGACTGAACAGGCAGATGGCAGTAGCAGATTGAGAAGAGCCAGACTCTGATGAACAGGTATCCTAGGGCAGAAGGGGAGAAGCAGGATGGCAGGAGTACGGGAAAAGAATTCACCTGGGGTCCCAAATTCAAGTCGCCATCACTTACTAGCTCTGTGACTGAAGACTTGCTATTTCAGTTCTCTGAACCTCAGTTTTCTTATTTGTAAAATGGAAATAATAACAGCCTCCTTCCCTGGGTTGTGAAGAAAAGTATGTTATATGGATGTGAGTGATGAATATATATGAGGAAAAAATTAGAAATAAATTTCCTCACCTAAAAAGACCTCAGAGTTAGTTCAGAAGACTAAGGAGCCCAGAGGACATTAAGAACTTTTCTGCATACAAGACTTCACAACCAATGCTTATAAAGCTCAGAATATCAGGGCTAAAAAAGTTCTAGGACAGGTCACTGCACCCGGTGAGCTTAATGAAAGTAAGATGAAACGAATTGCTGAAAGGAAGCCTGTCCAAGCAGGAAGGAGAAAGAACAAATGAAAAGGGATGGCAGAGGATGACCTCAGATTGCTCCAGAAACAAGGGCTAAAAGAAAGGAAGAAGAGCCAAAATCAACATGATGCTAAGATAAATCAGTTATGCTAGGGAAAAAAGATTCCTCAGTTTTGAAGGCACTTTAATGAACTCCTCCACAAGGGCTGACAGTGACAAAGGCTGCACTCAGTCCAGGTCTAAGAACAGTAGCAAAGCATCTTGGGCTGGAGGAAGGTGGTTAAACTAAGGACAAAAGCCTCATTACACTCATCCAAAGAGTATTCTAGATGACCTTCCTTCAGTGGTATACCAAACTGCACATCCACAGGTATCCTCAAGCAAGACAGATTGGAGCCTCCCATAGGGGATTTGGAGCTGAAAGGGGCTGCAGGGGTCACCTGGCCTGAACCTGTTGCTTTATAGATGGCGTGACCACCCAGGGCATACATGTAATCAGCCTGGATTCAAACTCAGGTTCCAGGACTTTAAATGTAACCCTTAAAGTTCAGTGCTCTTTTCATGGTAACAAATGGTCCTCATGAGTTACTTAGGGCCAGTCTTCTGGCTGGTTTCTGACTAAAGTTCAAATTCTTTTATCTGGCATTCAGAGCCCTCCAAAATCTAGTGTCACCTGATATTTCTAGCTTTATTTTTGGTTATGCCTTCATCCCAAACCTATGTCTATTATCTCCCTCAACTTCTCCAGATGAGGTAAAAAGATATGTTAAGCTTCTGCAACATGGGGATTAGCATTCTGTTCTATCTGGTGCCAGTGGGAGTTGTAAGTAACAAAAATAAAAACTAGCATTTATATATTACTTTAAGATTTTTAAGCACTTTGCGTGTATTACTTCATTTGATTCTCACCACAACCTTGGGAGATACCTATTATGATTCCCAATTTACAGATGAGGAAACTGAGGCAAACAGAGGTTAAGTTGCCCAGGGTCACATAATTGGTGAGTGTCTAAGGCAGCATCTGAACTTAAGAACTTAAGTCTTCCTGACTCCCAAGTCTGACACTCAGGTCATTGTACTCTCTGGTTGCTATTTGCAGAGATGCTGCTTCCCTTGGCCTCCACCTTCATATCCTCCCCATCTATCCACACCCAACCTCTTCTGCTACCTGTGAATTTCTCAGCAATGGGCTTGAACTCTTCTGGGCTGATAGACATGTCTTTGTCTAAATCCAGAGAGGAGAACAGGTACAGGCCTTCTGTCCCCAGGGTCTTTAATGCTGCCTCCTGCCTCAGAGCAAAATTAAGGAGATAATCAGATAATATAATAAAGTGACACCGGGATAATCAGATAGGCAGACATTCAAATAGCCAGAGAGGCAGACATAGGTAGGTGGTCAGCCAGCCATCCAGGCACACAATCAGACAGACAGACAGACAAGAGGACACTGACATATTCAGACAGATAGTCAGGTAGACACTCAGGCAGGCAGATCCTCTGACACATAAACACTGAGTACAGGCATGCAGACAAACAGGCAGATGCTCAGACAACTGGACAGACACAGAGCAGTAGGAACTCAGGTGGGTGGACAGTCAGATGATACTGAGAAAGGCCAGTAGAGAAGGCACTCAGACAAAAAGACAGACAAGCAGACAGATACTGAGACAGTCATAGAGCCAGACAGACAAGACACTGAGGCAGGGAGAGAGGAGAGAGGAGGATAGAGGCAGACGGAAAGAGTGTGTGTGTGTGTGTGTGTGACAGAGAGAGAAAGAGAGGGAAGGAGGGAGAGAGAGAGACAGATAGGGACGGATAGAGAGAGACAGAAAGAGAGAGGGGGGAGGGGGGAGAGGAGGAGGGAGAGGGGGAGGGGTAGACGCGGCGCCCTCCGCAGACAGTCAGGCGCGCTCCACTGCTCACACAGACACAGACAGACACAGACACAGACAGACAGACACACACACACACACACACACAGGCACACACACGTGGCAGGCGCCCTTCCCCCTTTTCGCATCCCTCGCCTCCTCGGCCCGGCCCCGCACGGCCTCCGCAGCTCCCCAGCCCCCCAGCCCCCGTCCGCCCGCTCCCGGCCAGGGCCTGACCCTCCGCTCCGCGGCCTGGGCCTCCCGGTAGCCCGCGTATCCCCGGGCGGCGGCGGCGGCGACGGCTGCAAGGAGCGCCCCGAGCAGGAGCAGGCCCCAGCGGGCCGGGCGCTCGGAGGCATCCGGGGGGTCGCGGGGCTGCCGGCCCGGGCTGCGGGCCCAGACCATGGCGACCTCGGCGGCTGCTGCAGGGCTCCGGCCCCTCAGCGCCACCCAGCCCTGTCCGGGTGAGGGGAGGGGAGGAGCCTGGCCGCCAGGGGGCGGGGCCTGGGGCGGGGCGGGGCCTGAGGTGGGCGGGGCCCGAGGCAGGCCAGGCGGGCGGGGCTGAGGAGGGAGCGCGGAGGAGGAGGGTCCCAGAACCGCCGAGGATGCAGCTGGACAACGCTCAGTCCTTTAGGTCGTGTCGGATTCTCCGTGACGGCATCAGGGGTTTTCATGGCAGAGATACCGGAGAGGTTTGCCATTGCCTTCTCCAGCTCATTTTACAGATCGGGAAACTGAGGCAAAGGGGGTTAAGTGACTTACGCAGGGTCACACAGCCGGTTTTGGGCTGGATTTGAACTCAGATCTTCCTGACTCCAGGCCCCAGCCTTCTATTCACCGCACCACCGAGCTGGGCTGCTGCAGTTACCTATTTTCTAAGCAATGATTCTTTGAACAGCAGCTTCTTCTGAGCTGTCATAACTGTCTTTCCAGTGTTGGTGCACTGATGGCCATTTCCTCCACAGATCGACCAGAAAATGCTCTTGCTTATCTGCTTGCATCTCGATGGTGAGGTGCCTGTCAGCAAACATTTATGAAGCACCTACTACATGTGAGCCACTGTGCTAAACTCCGATGATCCAAAGACAGGCAGAAGACAGTCCTGTATCAAACTGTTGTATTTTAACTCACATTAAGGTCTTTCTTACTTTCTCCAGGGTTCAGGACCACTACCCTCCCTGGCCCCATATTTATTTTCCAAATGGTTATTGGGAATTCAATTCTCAAACACCAGCCTTACAGTTCTCTTTCTGGTACACTCCTCGCTCACTCCTACCTCTATCCAGGCTGTACTTTGAGAAAAGATATTTCTTCTACTTCCTCATTTGTGCTGTCCAGAGAGTAATTTTGTATCAGATGAATCGTAATGTCTGGTCCCTTGACCCTGGGCCAGTCCAAGGGCAATTGTCCTGTGGGTTGCGCCATCTCTCATCGGGTTTTCTGTAGATTTTTGCAAGGGTTGTGCTAGTAAATATTTAATAACCATCTTTCTGGGAAGGGAAAAAGTACTAAAAAACACAAGTTTAACTAGAATTATTAATATTTTCTCCATCGCTTACTGAGGTCTAGAAAAACCACAAAACAGTAAATCAAGCTCTGATTTGTAACGTGAGCCAGTTTCCAAGGTGTGACTGCTCACACTGAAAACTGAACAACTGATTTTGATGAACCATTTGGAGCTGGTGCCAGCACACTCCTGTATCTTTTCCTAGTGTTAGAGAAAGCCAGAAGTGATTGCTTGACTGATTTCTGTAGTCCACACTTGAAAGGATATTCTATTCCAGACAGAAAACTGAAAGCACTTATGTAAGCATGCTTTGCTTGTTATGGTTTGAGAATTCAAATCTTTTAAGTATTTAATGAACATTATAGTTATTTTTAAAAATAAATAATAGTTGAATCACTTTTAGCATTAACTGAATTCAACTACTAGCTGATTGAGCTGAGTTATCCCAAGTTGGATTATTCTTTGTTGTCTAGAAGTCACATTCAGATCAGTTTATTATTTTTAGGAAGAGATATAAATTTGGAAGCTTCTGTTCATGATCAAAACCAACTCTGTGTGTCTCCAGGTCTTAATGGTATGCCATACCCCTGAATTTTGGTTCCAGTATAATTACATTTGCTTTCTCAGATTTTATTACTCTTCGTTTTATCAATCTTTGTATTTGACTAGAGTTACAAACTCAAATAACCTTTTCCTTTTTTTTTACCCAATGACAGAATGAATTTTTGCATGAATTTTCTTATCAATTTGATTAGTCAAGGACTTCCAGGGTAGAGTAAAGGAAGCATTCAACTGAATCCTTCAAACATTTCCCTCCAAACTACTTTAAGATAATGCCTCAAATTGAATTCTGGAGTGGCAGAGACAATGAAAGGTCAGGGTGTGATCATCTTCCAGCCCAAGAAAACTTAAGAAATTAAATAGAGAGATCTATGGCATGAGGGTAGAGGCTGGCCTAGAGCTCATGTGAATGAAACAGTGGGACTAGGTGGTGTGACAAAAGCAGCAGCAGCAGCTTCAGGAGCTCTCAAAACAGAGAAGGTCCCCAGATTACACCATCTTGGAAACATTGAAAACTTTCAAGCCCCAAAAATTAGCTCTGAAAATAGTAGACAAAAACATCTTGAGCTTGGAATGCTTCTATACTCCCTTCCTCACCCCCTGCAGGGCACAACTTTAACATAAATTTTAAACTCAAGAAATAGAGTGAAAAACATATAAATAAACAACTAAGTAAAAACAAAACCCTGACTATAAAAACCTACTATGATAACTATGACACTACAATAACAGGGAAGATAAAGATACAAATTCAGGAGAGGACAATGAAGTCACACCTCAAAGAAAAATGTGAATTGGATACAAACCCAATAAGAATTCCTTGAAGAACTAAAAAATGATTTTGCAAATCAAGAGCAGTAGAGGAAAAATTAGGTGAAAAAAATTAGTGAAGAAGAAATATGAAAAGCCAATTAATAGTTTGATTAAAAGAGGCACAAAAAATAATGAAGAAAATAACACTTTATAAAACAGAATTGGCCAAATGGAAAAGGAAGTACAAAAACTCACTAAAGAAAAAATTATTCCTTGAAAATTAGAATTGGGTAAATACAAGCTAATGATTCCATGAGACATCAAGAAACAATAAAAGAAAGACAAAAGAATGAAAAAAATAGAAGAAATGTAATATATCTCATTGGAAAACTGACTGATCTGAAAAGTAGATGAGATAAGATAAGAATTATTGGACTATCTGAAAGTCATGATCAAAGAAAGAACATAGATATATTTCAAGACATTATCAAGGAAAACTGCCCCAATATCTTAGAACCAGAGGGTAAAACAGAAATCGAAAGAATTCACCAATCACCACATGAAAGAGGTGATAAAATGAAAACTCCCAGAAATATTATAGCCAAATTCCAGAGCTTCCAGGTCAAAGAAAAAATACTTCAAGTAGCCAGAAAGAAACTATTTAAATACTATGGAGACATAGTATCATATAAAATTTAGCTTCCATAGTAATGGAATATGATATTCTAGAAGGCAAAGGAGTTAAAATTACAACCAAGAATAACCTATCCAGCAAAGCAGAGTATAATTTTTCAAGGGGAAAAATGGATATTTAATGAAATAGAGGATTTTCAAACATTCCTGATGAAAATATCAGAGCTGAATAGAACAAGAGAAAGCATTATCTGTAATGGGAATAAACTTGAAGCCTTCCAAATAAGAGTAGGGGTGAAGGAAAGATGGCCAATATCACCACTATTCAGTATTTTACTAGCAATGCCAACTTTAACAAGAAGACAAGAAAAAGGAAGTGGAAGAATAAAAATAGGCAACAAAGAAGCAAAACTATCACTCTTTAGGGAAGATATAATATACTTAGAGAACCCTACAGAATGAACTAAAAAACTAGTTGAAACAATGAACAACTTTAGAAAAGTTGCAGGATACAAAATAAACTCACAGAAATCCTTAGCATTTCTGTTTGCTATCAGCAAAAGCCCAGCAGGGAGAGGTAGGAAGAGAAGTTCCACTTAAAATAATTGCAGATAATATAAGATATTTGGAAGTCTATCTGCCAAGAAAATCCTAGGTACTATGTGAGCACAATTACAAAACACTCTTCATGCAGATAAAGGCAGATCTAAAGAACTGGAAAAATGATAATTACTCATGGATAAGTCAAACCAACTTAATAAAATGACAATTCTAACATAATAACTTGACAAATCTAAATCAATTTTACTTATTCAGTGACATACCAATCAAACTTCTAAAGAATATATCAAAGAAGAACAAAAGGTCAACAGTATCAAAGGAATCAATGAAAAACATGTGAAGGAAAGGGGCGTGACAGTACTAGGTTTCCAGCTATGTTACAAAAAGGCAGTCATCAAACTGGTATTATCTTACTGGTATTCAGTAAGAAATAGAATGGTTAATTAGTGGGATAGATAGATTAGGTACACAATAAACAGTAGTAAATGGACAATAGTAATCTAGTGTTAGTTAAACTCAAAGATCCAAGCTTTGGGGGTAAGAACTCACCATTTGACAAAAATTATTGGAAAAGCTGGGAAGCAATTTGGAAGAACAAGGTGAACACTGGCATTTCAAAACTTATACAGAGAAAAGGTCAAAATGGATAAATGATTTAGATATGAAGGGTGATATAATTAAATTAGGGGAGCATGGAAGCATAGACCTGTCAGGTCTATGGATGAGAACAGTTAATGATAAAGTAAGAGATAAGAGAGGATCATGGGAAGTAAAATGTATAATCTTGATTTCATGAAATTTAAAAGCTTTTGGACAAAGTAATATAGCCAAAATTAGAAGAAAAGGAGGAAAGTGGGGGAAAAGGATTTTAAAAAAATTTTTAAAAATTAAATTATTTTATTTGTTTTCAGTGTTCGACAATCACTTCCATATATCTTAGATTTTTTTTCCCCTTCCCTCCTCTTTATTTCCCCCTCCCTTTCCACTCTCTCTCTTTGAGATGGCTTACAGTCTTATATAGGTTCTACATGTACATTCCTATTAAATACATATTGCATAGAAGAATTAAAATGAATGAGAGAAACCATAAAACAAAACAAAACAAAACATAATACAACAGAAAATAGTCAGTTTCTATCTGTGATCCAATTCCATAGTTCTTTCTCAGGAGGGGGAAGACATTTTGCCTCGAGAGTTCATTGAAAATTTTTTAAGTCCTTGCATTGCAATGAAGTACTAAGTCTACCAGAAAAATTCCTCGCACACTGTCGTTGTTGCTATGGACAAAGTTCTCCTGGTTCTGCTCCTTTCACTCAGCATCAGTTCATGTAAGTCTTTCCAGGCCTTTCTGAAGTCTTCCTGTTCATCATTTCTCATAGCACAATGGTATTCCATTACATTCATATACCATAACTTGTTCAGCCATTCCCCAATTGATGGGCATCCCCTTGATTTCCAGTTTTTGGCCCCCACAAAGAGAGCTGCTGTAAATATTTTTGTACATGTGGGACCCTATCCCATTTTTATGATCTCTTGGTGATACAGTCCCAGAAG
>CM053771.1:52252817-52294480 GCA_028658325.1 Potorous gilbertii | reverse complement strand
ATTAGAAATAGAAGCAAAAAAAATTAAAAGCAAAACAGACTGCTAAAGATGGGGAAGAGTAAAAAGGAGACGGATAAGTATAAGAGAATAGAATGGAGGCAAATACAGTTAACAGTCGTAACTGTGAATGAAAACAGGATAAACTCACCCATAAAATGGAAGAGGATCCCAGAATGGATTTAAAAACCAGAATCCAACATGGTTATTTACGAGAAACACAGTTGAAACCAAGATATATGCAGAGTTAAAATACGAGGCTGGAGCAAAATCCATTATGCTTCAGCTAAAGTAAAAACGGCAGGAGCAATAATCATGGTTTCAAACAGAAGCAAAACTAGACCTAGTTAAAAGAGATGTGTGTCTTGAGCTCCCTCTTGAAATGGAGGTTTTGGAGTTCTCAGCTCCGCCTTCCAATCAGAAGGGCAGAAGGCATGAGGTAAGAGCACCAAGACAGATTCAGTCTTGCAGTGATGAGTTTCCTGCTCCTGCCTCCAAAAGACTTGGATTCACATTTCAGCTGGAACATTAGCAGTGTCATCCTGGGCATGTCAGGGACTTAGGCCCTCAGAGCCTCAGTCTCCTTTGGTATAAAAAGAAAATGAAAAAAGAAAAAAAAAGAATCATTGTACTTATCCTAAGTTTGTTGTAAGGAAAATGTTTTATCTACACTATATAAAAATGGAAATTATCATCTAAATTAAATGAGACTATTTGTAAAGCATTTAGCACAGTGCCTGGTACATGGTGGGTACTGTATAGATGCTTATTCCCTCTCTCCCATCTATTCTACCTTCCTCTCTCCCCATTCCTAGTCTACCTTTTTTTTCCCCTTAAACAGAAAAGGAGCTGAAGTCAGAGAGTGGAAGTGACTTGCCCAAAATCCCATGATCATAAAACATTTATTAAACAACATTTGGTAAGCACTTGCCCCATGAAGAACACAGGTCAACGTGCTAAGTTTAGCTGAGATATAGTTCCTGCCTTCATAGTTCTTACAGTTTATTAGCCAGACCATCAGTGACAAGAAGTTTCCCTAATCACTCCCTCCCATTAGAAAGACTGGACTAAACATCCAGTGTCCTAACTTTTATTTTAGTGACTTTTCCAAGACATCAGAAACAAAAATAGTCTTTTAGGCAAACATATATTTGCCATACAAACAGCTCTTCAGAGTTGCACCCTCTGAAGAAAAGTTTGAATGCCTGGAAGGTTAGCTCGAGAAAGGTCCTGTGTCTAGTACTAGGTGATCTTCAGAATCTTCCTAAGACGATTCAAATGGAAGCAATTCAATTTCCTGGCATAGTGCTGGTACACTATCCAGGTTTCACAGTACAACAATGAGGTGAGCACAATGTCTCTGTAGACCTTCAGTTTGGTAGACAGCCTAATACCTCTTCTCCCCTACACTTTCCTTCAGAGCCTCCTAAACACTGAACTACTTTTGCAACATGTGTGTCAACCTCATCATCTATATGTACATTCCTGTAAAGTATACTGCCTAAGTAAGTGAACTTATTCACAGAATTCAATGTTTCTCCATTTGCTGTAACTGATGGTTCTATAAACTGATGGTGCAGTGCAGACTGATAAAGAACTTTCATTTCCTTGGTGTTGACTGTCAGATCAAAATTAGCACAGGCAGCAGAGGATCGATCCTTACTTTGTTGTATCTCAGCCCTAGAGACTACATTGAGTGCACAATCATTTGCAAACAAAAAGTCATATGCAAACTCTCCACCTTTTGTCTTGACTAATAAATAGCCTATTTCAAATTTTAAAAATTACCATCAGTGTAGACCTTCATGCCATTTTCATCCTCATAGAAGGTGTCCAACAACATTGCTGAGAACACCATACTAAAAAGAAGGGAGAAAACAGCCCTGTTTCACTCCACTGGTGACTGGGAACATTATCCAGAACCCGGACAAGCATGTTGTCATGAAACTGACATACAATACAATGAACTTCTCTGGGGAACTGAATTTTGACATAATTTTCCACAAGCCCTCATGACTAACAGTATCAAAGACCTTGGTCAGATTGATGAATGTCGTGTTCCTGACATTTCTCCTGGAATTGTAGGGTAGCAAATACCATATCAACCATTCCTCAAGCCTTTCTGAAGCCACACTGGCTCTCAAGTAGATGACCATCTTCCATGTACTTTCCTCACAATAATATGCAAAGAATGACTTAGGAGAAACAAACCTGGACACTGAGTTTCTATTCTGCTGCTCTTGTCTGTCAAGAGGGATGATCACCAGACTGCAAAGGGAAGGACCAAAAGGTTTCAGCGGAAATTGAAGCCCAAGATAAGGGAGGACTTAGTAAGAATACGCTCAGGTGCTCTAAAGGCCAACTGCCTTAGCCCAGGTACATCACTGGTTTTGGAAAAGCTGTAAATGTGCTTGCTCAGTTGCTGAAGGTAATCTCCAAGGAGTCCTAGAGCCAGAACAGTCTCAGAACTGGAAAAATCATTCTAACAAGACTGTTGTGTGGAAAAGATGACATAGGTGATGTTATTATCTCCATTTGACAGATGAGGAAAATGAGGCTGAGAGAGGTTAAGTAACTTGTTTGAGGGTCACCCCTTTCTCTTTGGATCCTCAGTCCTTAGCCCAGTTCCTGGCATAAGCAGATGTTCAGTAAATGCTTCTTTATCCAACTATATTTAACATTTGAGGAGGGATTCCAACTCAGGTATTCCTTACTTCCAGTCTAGCACCATATTCCTTATGCTGGCAGCTTTCCTCTGCCTCTGGTGCCAATTCATTTCTAGGAAAGCTTGAATTTGTCTCCAATTGCACTGAGATGAAAAAAACACAATCAAAGCCTGGGTTGCCAGAGCGTCACTCCAGGGACCCCAGGAAGGAAGCAGATAGACACCTTGAAGGATGCAGCTTTTGTCCTAACCATGATTTTTGTGGCAGGTGAAAGATGTAAACTTTAATGAAGCAAGAGGAGTCAACTGTCAGGTAGTTGCCGTATGTTTGAACCTCCAGAATGGGGTTAGTTTTCATTTAAAAGTAAAGGATAAATGAAATGTACCTGTTAGGAAAACATGAGAAAAATAATAATATTTAAGGAATTGAGAGGATTAGGCCAGAAAGTGGTCAATTGCAGGAATTGGGTGAACCACAGTGATTCCATCTTGTGACTCAGTTCTGGAGCTAGCACAGTTCCCTTTTTATTCAGTTACAGATTTAGTCCAACTTCTGTCTTGTGAGAAAACTTTATCCTGTTGTGGGAATTAACAGAAAATCTTGTAGCACTGTTTGAACACCTGGGTGGGTGGGAAACCAAACCACCTTAATTTGTTTCTTAGAGATCCTTAATTAAGGACCTAGGTTATGCTGACCAGAAACCCAGGCAGCTCCAAAGATTGATGCAAGGAGTTTTCTCACAATTGCGTATCTCAAGTAACTCAGATGGTTTATCTGGAAATTGGTCCTGTACTGATCATTCAGTTAATGTTTCCATGTCCTTTGATTGTTCTGTACTTGGGAGGTGGGGAAGTAGGGCACCTCCTTTCCTGATTTCAGAGAATTGTACCTGTTCTCTCTCCCAGGCCCCAACTTGGAAAATTCATAATCTTTATTCCAATTAGAAATCAGATGACCTAATCTTGTATTCTGGTTAATTGTTTCCTTTTAATTAACTGGATTTATCTGATTAATTGTTTTTAATGTATAAAAGTCTCCCTCTGTATTCAGGGTCCAGGCCTAAAGCTGAGAAGATCTGGTCCAGGTTTTGTCCAGCAATTGACATACATTGCCTAATAAATCAGTATGCTCGGAAAATAAAACCTTTGTTTCCTCAGTCATTTCATCTTTTACCTACAACATTTTATATATATCAACCTTTTATAAAATTATATATACAAATAATACAATATATATTATTTCTATAACATGAACATATTTTAAAAGGAGCACTTGCTGCTTCTCTCACCTATCTCCAAAACATATATATACACACACATAATATATAGATGTATGTATGTATATACATGTGTCCACCTAAGTGTTATATATGTGTGTGGTATATAAATACACGGATATGCTTATGTGTGTATGCAAATATATGTATATATATTTTTAAAAATTTCCCCTCTTGATATGTGATTTCATCAGGGTAAGAAGTTCTTTCTACTAAAGTATATCTCCAAGTGTTTTGCAAGTTATAGTCATATAACCCTGAGAATCACTTGGCTTGCTCAAGGTCATACAGCTAGTAAATATCAGAGGAAAGACTTAACCCTCCAACTTCCTGACCTGGACACCAGTTTTTCTAACTACTGCACTGAAGGCTTACAATTAAATAGATGCGTGATACAATTCCACAATTTAGAAAACCAGCAGCATTGAGAATTGTCTCCTGGTTCCACTGGAGTCAGACTGCACAAGAGAGGGTAACACACACGAGGGAAAGAACCTGACAATGATTAGAGGGTAGGGTCCCTGACCCTTCTCTAAAACCCACAGACAAGAATACAAACAGTTCACAAGGGATAAATCAAGAAGATATTTGCATTTCTTTGTACCCCCAAAACTTGGCAGTGTCAGACACAGAGTAGCCATTTAATAAACAAATGCTAGTTGACTTAGAGACCATGAGGATGGTGCCCTGGGGGCCCCTGATTCAGGCCTAAAAGACAGCAGAGATCAGGGATTATGAGGCATCAATCTTGCTTTTCTATCTCCAGGTGAAGGTGGGGAGAGAGGGGAGAAAGACTTTGGGATGGAGAGGGTGTCCTCATTTCTGACAATCTATCTCCCACACTCTCCTGTTTACCCCGTGTTGCGTGAGCAAAATGCACTCTATCCAGCCTTCCTAGCCCATTTCCAATACCCTTCAGGTCTCCTCCTCCTTTTTCTAGAATTGAATAATTGAAGAAAACCCAAGTGAATTCAGCCCAATATTCCAGCTTGGCCTAGGGCTCCATCACAGGTAAAGAGCCTATAGTTAGACCCAGTGGAAGGGACAAGATCTTGTCCCAGAAAACAGCCCCTGTTTGAAGGAACCATTGCTAGCTTTAGGTTAGTAGAAGCTCTTTGCACTGTTCCTTTCAGTTCTTCCTCCCTTCCACCATCTTTAGTGATCACATCCCTAAGTTACCCACAGCCTCTGTACATGCGCAGTCAGTGTACATGCTCTTCAGATTCTCTCTACTGGGTTCAGTCCTCCTGCCCTTTCAGGGTTGAGAAATTGCAATTGGGGACACTACACCACCCTTTCACACAGTGATGTCCAGTAAAGGAGGGGAGAAAGGGAGATTCGTATAGGGTTTAATCACGAGAAACAGAAAGGGGAGTATAGCTGGGAAACATTAACTAGCCAAAACTGTGTGGCAGAAGTGCCCTTGTGATGATCTCTGTCTGAGAGCAGTGGTGATTAGAAACTGCTAAGGTATGTGGGAATATCCTTGGGGGCAGTTAGAAATTGCAGGTCAAAACAGAGATTCCCGGAGATTTCACCCAGGAATGAACCTGGGTGAAAGGGAAAGGTAATTAAAAACTACTAGTCAGAACAGTGTAGGTGTCCCGAGATTCCCAAGAATTGATACCCTATACTAATAAACATAGTCCATGTACAACTGGTAGATGGTCTTTTACTCAGCATTTGCAGAGGTGATGGTTCATTATTCTCCTGCATCTTCCAGTTGTCCTGACCTATTTCTTGCCACTGGATTCCAAATGACTCTGGACGGAAGAGTGAGGGTGATGACTTTGCACAGTCCTTCACTTAAATCCAATTCACTTGCAAACCAAGATACCGCCCTCCTGATATCATCCTCCTCTTCAAGGACAAAGGACAAACAACAATAATCTAGAGTATCCACTCACTGGAAAATCCAACCAACTCTCCCACGGATAAATAAGTGGCTGCAGTCTTTGATAGAGCCCTACCACCTTGAAGGTGGAGAACATCCCTGAAGATCCCTGGAAAGACTCTACTCAAATCCCTGGTCCGTGGAGCCATCACTCACAGTCCTTTGACAGCATGGATGTCTCCTAATGCCCAGAAACCAAACTTTCCATCCACAGTTATCACTTAACTCCCCAAGTGCCCAGGACCACCTCCAAGTTGTTCCCTCTTTTTCCCCTTTCTTATTCCTTCCTAAATGTTTGGAGCTTGTGCGGCTGGCCTCTGGAATCCATCACTGACCTCTGATAATAGTGCCACTAACCTGCAATGACTCTTGCTGTAATCTCTTCCTGTCAGAAACTCTTAGAAGAGTAATAGATTGGATCATTAATACCTTCCTATACCTTGTGAGCCATTGACCAAAGCTGAGACCTCGTTGCATACTCTTTGACTCAGCAATAGCATCATCATTTTTAGATCCCAAACAGATCAAAGAAAAATGGAAAAGTCCTATAAGCACAAAAATCTCCACATCCCTTTTTGTCAGTGCAAAGAACTGGAAACTAAGGGGGTACCCAACAATTAGGGAATGGCTAATCTAATCATGATGTAGAAATGAGATGAAATGAAATGCTACTGTGCCATAAGAAATGATGAAAGGCACTATTTCAGAGAAACATGGGAAGATTTGTATAAACTGATGCAGAGTGAAGTGAGCAGAACCAGGAGAATGACTTATCAGCAACACTGTAAAAATGAAAAACTTGGGATTCTGATCAATGCATTAATTCCAAAGGACAGATGAAGAATGACTCACCTCCTGATAGATGATGAACTAAGAGTGCTGAAACGAGACGCATTTTTGGAATTTGCTGAGTCCAAAATCTGGGAATTTGGAATTTATTTTGTTTGACTACGCATATATGTTGCAGCGGGGTTGTTTTTCTTTGGGGGTTGGGGAGAATCAATTCTTGTTCATTGAAAAAAAAAGGGTTGTTTTTTTTTAAGGAAGAGTCTCCTCTTGGGCTGAGCCTGGTACACAGTAGGTGGCTGGATGACACCCTCAAAGTCAGTACCACACGCTGCAACACTCCTGGAACCCTGGGCTTCCCATCTCCTGCCAGTTTAGCAGACTGAGATCTCCAGTTATCAGACTCCGGTCCCGCCCATCCCGGCTGTCGTCAGTGGTTCTGGCCACACCCCTCCCAAGCCGTTAACTGGTCTCTTTGAAGCTGACCCCGCCCCCGCCCCGCCATTGGTCTACCGTTGGCAATTTCGCCTCGGAGGAGGAGGAGCCCGAGCCGCGGCCTCCTATCATGGACCTTCGCAGGCGGCCGGGGCCCAGCGAGCCCCGCCAACCCCGGCAGCCCCGGGGCCGCCCGCCCCGCCGCGCCCACCTTCCCTGGGACCTGGCGCTGCTGATGGCCCTGCTGGCAGCCCTGCTGGCCGTCGCCGCCCGGGGCTACGTGGGCTTCAGGGAGACCCAGGCCGAGGCGCTGCGGGTCAGGCCCGGCCTGGGGAGGCGGGGGGAACGGGACCGCGCTGGAGCTCCTTCCTCCTCCCTCTCCCCTCCCCCACCTCATGCCCTTCCTCCTCCCCATGTCCCCCCTTTCTCCTCCCCATGTCCCTGTTCCTCCTCCCCATGTCCCCCTTTCTCCTCCCCATGTCCCCCTTCTCTTTCCCTCCCCTCCCCTCCCCGTTCATCCCCGTCCCCCTTTTTCTCTCCCATCCCTTGTTTTCCCTTTCCCTCCTCTCCCCTCCCCTCCCATCTTCCTTCTCCTCTCCCATCTCTTTCCCCTCCCATCTTCCTTCTCCTCCCACATCTCTTTCCCTTCCTCCTCCCCTCCCCTCTCTCTTCATTCCGGGTTCATCCGTCTCTCCGGGGTCCCTCGCCCTTTCCCTCCGATGCCCACACTCAGGCCTCTCCAGCTCAGCCCTCACCCAACCTCTGAACCATCCCCCCCTTCCGTTAGTCACAAATGCCCTTTATCTTGGCTGCCTTCTCACCTCCATTCTGTCCTGGGATGTGAAACCTAGCCTTCTCCTGGAGATCCGCACCTTCTTGTCTCTTATCCCGGACACCTTGGACCTCCCCACGACTGCTTTCTGGCGCATTTGCTCCTTTAACGTTCACTCCCATCTCACCCAGGACATCTGGGCTGTTTTCTGGGGGTCCCCAATTCTCTTTCTCCCTTCATCTCCTTATCCACCCTTACACCTGCCTCCTTCCAACCCCACCTCCATTCCCACAAGCTCAGCCATCCCTCATCTAACCCCTTTCTCCTGCCTCCCTCCCTCCCCTCACCCCCACCTCCAGTCAACTCGTTTGCCTCAAGTGTAAAAGGTCTTATCCGTGTCTGATCCCAAGACCAGAAGAGCAGCAAACAAAGCCCCGGGGAGTCCAGAGGCTTCTTGTATGTTGAGTCTGTTTCTCTCTGTCCCCTTGTTCTGACACAGGAGATCGCACAGAAGCTTCTGGGGACAGATGGATTCTATCTCTTCTCCTCTCTGGATACAGACAGAGACATGTCCATCAGTCTTGAAGAATTCAAGCCTAATGCTAGGAAATTAATAGGTACTTGGGAGTCACTAGGAGCTGATGAGAAAGACCCTGGGGGAAAATTGGAGTCACTTGTTCATTTCCCCCTCTAAAACGAAAAATCCCATTTCTACCTCAAAGGTCAAGAGGAGGACAAACGATATAATTCATTCGAAAAGCTTTTCTTAAGGGCTGTGCAAACATTGGCATTATTAATGGTCATTATAAGTGATGACAGTGGCAATGAATAACAGGCAAACTCATGAGCCCCCAAATTCCCAGAGCTGCTTTCTTCCCAGACTTTATTTTGATCTTAGCCTTTCTCACAGGATAGTGTTTCAAATGTGTTCCGATGTATCTTCCTACCACTGTGGGTCACAATCCATCTCCCCCTTATCTTGTGTGACTCTTGTCTGTGTTATGTGAATCCCTCACAGGATCATAGATTTAGAGCAAGAGGGAATTTCAGAGGCCAGCTAGTCTAATCCCTTCATTTTACAGATGAGGAAACTGAGGCAGGAGGCAGTTAAATGATTGTTCAAGGTCATACAGTATCAGATCTTTTGTGTCTGCCCAACTCTCCTTCCTTTAAAAGAACCTATGGTCCCTTCCTCAGAATAATGCTAAACGTATAAAACAAAGTTTATTACAACAGGAAACCAACTATACTAAAGTACAGTTATCAACATTTTAATAAGTTACAAGACTCCCAGTTATAAATAATAGCTAGCATTGATATAGCACTTTAACAATTGCAAAGCATTTTACAAATTTTATCTTATCTGATACCACACCCCTAGGAGGTAGTTGCTGTTATCCCCATTTTACAGATGAGGAAACTGAGACAGAGGTTAAGGGATTTACCAAGGCTCACCTGTCAAATAAGTGTCTGAGGTTGGATTTTAATTCAGGACTTCCTGATGCCCAGCCCAGCTCCTTATCCACTGCACCACCCAGCTGCCTGCTTTATGAACCCCAGCTTTACATCTCTTGACATTATTTGGAACCAGTAGGAAACAAGTACTCTCTCCATTAGTTTTCCTTCCTTGTCACAGTATGCCCACACCCTCTCTTCTTCTTCATTGACTTGATCGCATATTTATGCTGTTTCTCTTTTAAGCCTCCCACCATGCATCTCTCTGATGCCTTGTAAGTAACTTCTTGAGATGGTGGTTTTCCATGCTTCAAAGCCAAGGAGGATCACCAGAAAGACAATGGTATTCAAAAGATGATCTTTGCTTCAGGGAAAAGCTTAGGGTCATTAAAAGCACTGGGCAATTTCCAGCCTGCTTTCTTCCTCTTCGACTCTGGTTCATTGTCCCAGTTCACTGGGCATTAGCAGTGTCTGACCAAACTATAGAGAGTTCAGCTCTGTGACCTGCCTCTGTCATATTCTCAACAGTATGCCTTCTTTCTCTCTTGGATTTTTTTCAGTGTAAATAGTTGGGCTGAACTCTTCAATAATTATGGATCTCATAAAGTTTTTGCTATCTCTTGGCCTTATTCTTCCTTTTGGACTCTGAATTTAACATCCTTTATGAAATTAGCAAACTCTTAGTGAACATACTTCTTCCTGTCTTATGTCTCATTTGAGATTTATCAGAGAAACAGTGTGGTATAGCAAACTAACCTCAGAGTCAAAATGCCTGGGCTCAAATCAAATACTCTGTGATCTAGGTCAAATCAGTTTCTCGGTGTGCTAGTTCATCCTTTTAAGACTGTAAATCGCAAAGGAGCTGCCAATTTGCATTTGTAGATTTCTCATCTGGTAATTTCCTATACCAATGAAATGACAGGTACATTCCCTATGGATATGATTACTTGGTCATTGAACAAAATTATCTGTTACATATCTTTAACCTTACTGGAGGATAATCTTTCAGACAGCATTTTGATCTACTGAGTCAGATGCTTTTTTTATAGTTAACATGAAATATAAATACAATGGGAGCTTTATTCTCTATCTTTTAGCCAGGTATACCATAACTATAAAGTTATATGGTCTGCTTTTGAATTTTGTAAGTAAAAGCATGGTCTGTTCCCTTCACGTGTTTTCATTAAGGATGCCTTCAATATATGTATAGATGATTCTCATCAAGATTTTGTAGATATAGGAAAGTAGGTATATGGGTCAGTAGTCACCATCTTCTTTATCACTTTTTAGTAGTCATAGTTAGTTGGTTGTTTTAAGGATTTAGTGTCTTCTCAGGTGCCTTGAGAATCAGTCCTTCAGTCCCCTCAAAATTTTGTCATCCTCAGTGCTCTGGGTAAATTTGGTCTAGCCCCACTGTTTCTTCCATCTTTGTCTTCTTATATCATTTCTACCTTCCTTATAGCAATGGTGAGAATTCAAATAGAAATGGATCTCTGCAGCTGCATATTGCCTTAGGAAACCACATTGAAGTTATCTATGTTTATTGCATTCATATTTATTCTGTTCAATATTTTCTAATTACATCTTGATCTGATTCAGCCATGCTCAGATGCCTTTGTCAAATAGCATATCAGGGACTGTTATATTAGGGTACAAATATAGTATATTCACTTTTGTTGATGATTAAATATCTTTTTAGAGTAATTTTGACAGGTCTTTTTCATTTTCTCATCTGTTCCTTGCCCTTTCAGATTCATCCTTAAAAGTTCTCAAAATGATCTGGCTTAATTAAGTTTTCTATAAATGTATTTTTCCTTCTATTGTTTGTCACTTTTATAAGATGATGCTGCTCATACTTTACCATCTTCCTCTATAAAATTTTACAAATTAATTTGTATCCTAAACAAATATTGTTTTTACTTTCCATATTTCTCCTCTTAGGAAGGAATTCAAACATTTACTGGCCAAGATTGTTTTTAAGCTTTTTTAGCCTCCTGGCTCTGTGGCCAATTTTTATTGCTTCCTTAGGAAAAATAGTGATAATGACTATTATCAATGACTGTTCTTTTCTCTGTTTCTCGTGTTTTAATGTCAATACTTGATTTAAAGAGGTCAATGTGGAGATATTTTAATTGTATGCAATAACTTCTCATCTGATTCTATTAATTTGTTGCCGATTTTGAGTTTTGCTCTAACAAACCAATAGTCTGACTATATACATGACTTATGCAGACATGACTCCTCTATCAGTCATCAATAATTTCCTATCTGCTAAGAAATCGACTTCATTTTTTGTGTGATACTATCCAGTGCTCACTGTGGCTAATACCTCACAACTCCATTTTTGAAGGAAGTGTTCATAAGACATAGGAGTGAGGCTTCTTTACACACTGTATGCTTTTGGCTTTTTTTGTTTCTTAATCCTGAGCCACATTTTCCATCACCCTTTATACCTGTATTTGCATGGAAGACATTGGGTACTAAAATATATGTTGGTTTAACTTGGAGAGTCTCTATTCTTCATAGTGTTTTCTTTGCCTCCTCACTGTCTATAGCAGATTTTGCATGTAAGTTGTAATTCCTTCTTGATGGTCTTTTTGCAAATGCTCACTCATCAACACTAAAATAAGATGACCAGAAATGCCATGAAATAATGTTTCTTGTTTCCTTTGGATGAACTATAAACCAATTCCTTTATTTGTCTCTCCAAGAACTTTCCAGAAATCTTTCATTTAGATGCAACTTCCTTTTGCCTTCTGTTTTCATTTGCATTGAGGTTGCCAATATTGATATGGTTCAATTCCTCTGGTAGTGCTCATTAGTTACTATTGACAAGGACCTCACTTTCAGAGTATCAGCAGTTAATTTTTATAGATAGTCCAAGAATGGTGTGGGTCTTAGTACCTTTTGCCCCTATTCCTACCAATCTGCAAAAGCAGAAGGGAGGGAGGCAGGCCATATCACACTGAGGGCTATTTTCAATATTTATTTGTCATATGGGTTGTGATTCTCCAAAAACTGATCACTTCTGGCCAGTTTAAGGGTGATGAGCCTTTCCATACATGGCTTCAGTTAGAGGACATAAATCCTTTTCAGTAGAACCTGCCTAATCTTGCTCTCTTCCAACATACACTGAAAGCCCAAGGTCACCTCAACAGCACAATGAGGCATTGGAGTATGACTTTTGTAAACAACAAATGAAATGTGTTTCCAGATATACACAGCTTCACCCTCTTAACTTCTGAACATCTATGCTTTTAGAAACAGTATGAGCAGAAATACCGAACTGAAAAAGAACCCCAGAAAACACAGGCTAACCCATTTATTTTATTGATAGACAAATGAAGTTTAGACATGTGAAGGAACTTTCCTAATCCCATATATTTAGATTGTTTGCTGTAGACCTGGGATTAGGGTATGACCATTATTCCAAAACCTGTGCAGCAAGGTGGTATAATGGATAGAGTACTAGAACTGGACTCAGAAATACCTGACTTTGAATTCCACATCTGATTCCATGCTGCTTCCAGTCTATCCTCACCCCAATTCATCCTCCATTCAGCCACTAAAGTGATTTTCCTAAAGCACAGGCCCAACCATCTTACCCCCCTACTCAATTCCAGTAGTTCCCAGTCACTCATATTGTCTCACTCATTAGACTGTAAGTTTCTGGAGGTTAAGGACTGCCTTTTGCCTCTTTTTGTGTCCCTAGTCCTTAGTATGCTTAATCTGTCACATAGTAGCCCCTGTGGAGGTCTTGTTCCTAAAAGAACTCCTGACTTCCTTGTCAAGCAGGGAAAATTGTCCCATTTTACAATTGGGAAAACAGAAAATGGGTTCAGAGTCAAGTCCAGCCCCCTACCCAAAATGTTCTCTGTCTGAGAACATTCCCTCTCGCTTGACAGAGAGGAATTCTCCATATGATAATGGAGAGGGGAACAGAAATACTTTGCTCCCTGGTACTAGAAGAGAACCTCACAACTCTCCCTGGGATGGAATGGATTCTGTTAACATATCTGTTCCACAGCAGCCACATCTGTCAGCATCCTTGAGGAAGAAGTATCTGAAAGGTGTCCACTTGACCTCAGTGAGGAGAAATTTTCTATAATGGCTAGATTCCAGCCTCTGCTCCCAGAAACTATGTCCAAGAGCAAAAATGGATTCCTGAAGGTAAGTTTGAAGGGAGGACTGGGCAGTAGTGAGCTGAAGGGGGCCATGTTACAGGCTTGTGAGGTCTTAGAGAACAGGGATTGTGAGGTATTTATTGTGCTCTACCATCCCAGTGCCAACTTAGTCCTGGGATGGAACTGAGGCAATCTAAAGTAGAAGCATAAAACTTCCTCACTGAAGAGTTCTTTGTGTTTCTTTCCCCATAGTATATGGAAAAATTGATCTGTCCCCAAGTCTCCACCTCTACTTTCCCTACCTGGTCCCCTGTGTTCTCTTTTCAAAAGGTCTAAATATAAATTCACTGTTCAGTTTTAATGCTCAATGGAGTATATGGATGATCTAGAAGTCCTTTGAGTTAGCTTCGAGATGCACTCTGCAACTTTAGAAGGAGAGAACCAGGAGGAAGAGCACAAAATTCCCTTTCTCATTTAAATATTGAATGAGATAACATTTCCTGAGCACAAATAGAAAGCAAACATAATTCCCTTCTTTGTAATATTTAACTCAGGTTTAACAATGAAATAAATTCAGCTTCAGACAAAATGCCAGAACATAGGTTCAACTCCAGCCTCTGGCAGTGATTACTCTCAACCTAACCTTGGACAGATCACAGCCTCCAGAATGGATGGCTAACAAAAAGCAGCCCCTCAACATGCCTAACCAGCTCCTTACATGTGACATTACATATATGTGATATTAAATTCATCTCAGGGAATTCTTTGCCCAGTTTGCTTACCTTCCTACCTTTCCTTATCTCCAACCATAACTCCAGCCTCAGATGAACTTTCCTTAATCTTGTCAGTGAGAAAAGAGAACACTTATCTTTCTTCTCAGGAAAGTGGAAAGAGAGAATACCTGGAAGCCAAGAAACCAAAGGCTCTGGAGTAGTTGGACACCTATAAAAATCTCTGAGATATGAAGTGTGATGGAATAATAGAGTTTTAAGTTATTTTCACAATTACCAGGGAAGGACTTGAATTCCTTTCTGGGATTCTAGCCTTGAGTGGGTGGGTAGGCTGGCAGCAAGCCATTATTGAGTACTTACTTTGTGCAGGGCATAAAGAACAGTTGTTGACGGTACAGAACTTTGGAGATAATGTATAAAAGAAAGGTGAAAAGCAGTGGGGGATGGGGGACTGAAGGGGTACCCATGTGAGGGGGCATGATTGTCAAGTCCGTAGAATGAAGTATGGCTAGGCTGAGCCCATCCTCAAAATTAGGTCTTGAAAAGAATTCAACAATGGGGGTGGGAGTTGGGGGTAAGGGAGCACAGAATGATGGAAGGATATTCCAATGTAAGAAAGTTCCAGGTGTTAATGGAAGTTTTAGGGTGAGAAGGCAGTTAAGTCATGGTGGTGAAGACCAGAGAGTCAGAAGCACAGCTGAGAGGGACATGAAACCTTGGGAACATAGACATCCCCCAATATCCCTCCTCCCCATCAACACAGAAGATGGCACAGAGAGCCTGATCATAGGAGGAGCATAGAAGACAAGACAAAAAAGTTCATAGAACCATGGCTTTAGAGCTGGAAAGGATTTTTAAGGGTGTCCTGTCCAACCTCCTCAGTTTCCAAATGAGGAAATCAAAGCCCACATAAATGGAGAAATTGTTCAAGGTCACAAAGATAATAAGTAGTAGAGATGAAATTCCAACCCATGTCCTCTGACTCTTTAAATAAACACACCACTACTTAAACATCAAATTGAATTAAGAACAGTGCTGCCAACCCTTTTTGTGGTCAAGAAGTGGAAATTGAGGGGATGCCCATCCATTGAGGAATGGCTGAACAAGTTGTGGTATATGAATGTAATGGAATACTATTGTGCTATAAGACATGATGCTCGGGAGACTTCAGAAAAACCTGGAAAGACTTACATGAACTGATGCTGAGTGAAGTGACCAGAATAAAGACAAAATACATAGTAACAGCAACATTATGAAAAGATCAGCTTTGATCGACCTAGCTCTTCTCAGCAATACAGTGATCTTAGACCATTCCAAAAGACTCATGCTGGAAAATGCTATCTACAACCAGAGAAAGAATTATGGAGTCTGAAAGCAGATCGAAGCATACTATTTTCACTTTTTTTCCTTTCTGATGGATTTTCCCTTTTGTTCTGATTCTTCTTTCACAACCTGACTAATGTAGAAATACATTTAATATGATTGTACATGTATAGCCTGTTTCAGAGTGACAACCTGTTTCAGGGTGACTGTTGTCTTGGAGAGGGAAGGAGAAAAAAGTTTGAAATTCAAAATCTTATAAAAGTCAATGTTGAAAACTATCTTTACATGTAATTGGAAGAAATTAAATGCTATCAAGTGCAAAAAATAAAGAAATTAATAGATTAAGAAAAAACGCCAGTGGCTGCCAAAGAGCAAAGAAAGGTTTCCCTTCTTAACTGAAGTATATGGAGGTTGTGAGGTGCAGGCACGCTATGAAAGAGGCCTCAGCTGGCCTTTCCAGGGTTACCTCCCATTCCTTATTCACTCTACCCTCAATTTATTCCCCATACTTTCTCAGCTCTGTACCCTTGCTCAACAACATTCCTTTTGCCAGGAATATCTTTCTTTCCTTCAGATAACAAGACCTCAAAGTCAAAATCTTTGCAACCCTGTATATGCCAGTCAAAACATCCCATTTTCCCTTTTCTCTTCTTAAGGAATAGCTATATTTAAGGCAAAAGTGAACGAACAGCCACTGATTAATTAGCTTAACTTCCTCTGAAGGTTTAGGTTGGAAAAAACCACTGCACAATTTGGGAGGAGCATTCAATTTCTCCCTTACATTTTTCAGTTGTCATTCCAAGTATTTTTTCCCTTACCTACACTAACACATCTGGGGGGAATAATGAATCATAGAGATACTGAAATTGAAAGAAACTTGAACCCAGTTAAACCAAACTCCATTGGAGTGTACAGGGAGAAACAAAAAGAGAGGCCTATGGGGGATGTCCACTGTCCCTCCTATCCCATAGCCTCTTCATCTCATAAAACTTTTCAATGATGGCAATCAGTCTTAATAGGTATCAAAAACTAAGCTCAGAAACACATAAAGAAAGGAGGAAACAGACAACAGACCCTTTTTTCTGAGGGTCTGGTAAAGGCCATTCTAACCTTAAAAGTGACTTGAGTACATGGACAACATAGGCAGCCATTCACTGAAGGTAATGACTGATTCTCTCTTATAGCAGCACCTTCCTCCTAACAATCTACTGGCATAAAACAAAACCAGATCAGCCAAACACAAAACAGAACAATTACTCCTAATGGAAACAAGTTAGCTCAAACAGAATCATAAAAAACAAAAAGGAAATAAGATTTTTTTTTTACCTACCTGAAGAAAAAATAAATAAGGGAAGCCCTATGCCTCAGAAAGATGTGGATTTTACAATCTCTCCTCAGCCACATGTCCTTGGGTTTCTGGCCAGTGTATCAATTAAGTATCATAGTAAGCAAGGATCCACAGCTCAAAGTATACAAGTCGATAAGAAGAAACTTTACATTACAAGCCATGGTAGAAATTGACATCCTCTAGTTTCAGGAGAAATCCCTGTAAATCATCTCTACAGCATTTATAGAAGAGAATGAAGAAATACAATTCCCAGATAGGTAGGCTGAATTACAAACTGTGGCCAGGTGCAAGGTTACAACATTCCATACAAGGGGAGATAAATGGAGTGGACAGTTTTCAGATAGGGGTTTATAGTATTTTACAGCCTACTCTATCCCTGTGAGATGGAGAATTATGAAGATAATATGTTATGAAAGTCTTAGAGATTTGAATTTTCAGTATATACTTTCTTCTGACTATTCTCTTACAATGGTAACTTTTAGTTGTGCAAACAGATGAGACCAGGGGTCAGCCTAAAAGCAAGGAAAGGAATATGACTTGATCAATGCACACTGAGATGGAAACTCATTCTAAAACAGAACTCATGTCAAGAGAGGGGAAATACAGAGCTTTCTGTTCACCACTGGAAGAAGGATATATTTGAAAAGGAAGGCATTGAGAAAACATCATCAATACAAATACAGATTTTTTAAAAACGGTTCCTAGAATTCAATACAATATTCCAAGTATGGTTCAGCCACAGCAGAGGACAGAATGGCTATCACCTACTTATTCTTGGAAGCCATAACCAAGATCACCTGAACTTTTTTATCTGTCATTTCAGAGTACTTACTTATTGAGCTTACAGTCCACTAAGACCCCCCCCAGAACATTTTCAGACAAAATTCTCTTCATATCTTTCCCATTCTGTATTTATGAAACTAATTATTACCTCTTCTTTATTCCCATAGCACTTTATTTCTTCCTCTTTTTGATACTTCTTATATACATAAAATTTGATACTGGTTATTGTCCTTCATTCTCAAAGAGGACTAAAATGACATCACTGAGCTAGAGTTAAGTTTCAGTGGGTCCACTTATGACTGATCAGACCAATACGAGCTTGGAATGTTCTACCATAGGTGGGGCACAAATAGTCTGTGTGAACATTTGGGGTGGATTCTCTAAATTTGCCCATCTTGTATTTCTTTGAGCTATTTCAATTCTACTTTGCTCACAGAACACGGCACCTTCTCCGATGTAGGCACACCATGCTGAGTGGTCCTGTGCCAGTGTTTCCCATATCATACAATCAATTCCAAAGTTCTTAAAGAGAGACCTGAGAGTGTCCTTATATTGCTTCTTCTGACCACCATGTGAACGCTTACCTTATGTGAGTTCTCCATAAAATAACCTTTTTGGCAAGCATATGTTTGCATTTGATACACATGACCAGCCGATTGGAGCTATGCTCCCCGAAGCAAAGTTTGAATGTTTAGAAGTTGAGTTTGAGTAGGGACCTCAGTACCTGGTACTTTACCATGCCAGGTAGTCTAAAGAATCTTCCTAAGACAATTCAAATGCAAGTATTTCAGTTTCCTGGCATGGCACTGGCATACTGTCCAGGTTTCACATTAAATTATAGTTCCCCTATGCCCAAATAGCTATTAAAATGTGCATACCCTTTGACTTAGCAATATTGCTTCTAGGACTATATCGCAAAGAGATCATAAAAATGGGAAAAGGACCCACACGTACAAAAATATTTATAGCAGGTCTCTTTGTTGTGGTCAAGAACTGGAAATTGAAGGGATGCCCATCAATTGGGGAATGGTTGAACAAGGTGTGGTATATGAACATAATGGAATACTATTGTGCTATAAAAAATGATGAACAGGCAGACTTCAGAAAAACCTGGAGAAATTTGTATGAACTGATGCTGAGCGAAGTGAGCAGAACCAGGACAACATTGTACACATTAACAGCTACATTGTGATGACTGACTTTGATAGATTCAGTTCTTCTCTGCAATGCAAGGTTCTAAGACAACTCCAAAAAACTCATGAGAGAAAATACTATCCACATCCACAGAAAGAACTATGAAGTTTGAATGCAGATCACAGCATACTATCTGCTCTCTTTTTTTGTTTTATTTTTTTTTCTTTCTCATGGTTCCTCCCATTTGTTATAATTCTTCTATATAATATGACTAATGTGAAAATGTTTATTAGGAATATATATGTAGAGCCCATATCAGATTGCAAGCCATCTTGGGGAGGGAGAAGGGAGGGGAGAAAATTTAAAACTTATGGAAGTAAAGGTTGAAAAAGAAAAAGAAAAGAAAAAAATTATAATTCCCTACTAGACTGTAACATACCATGAGAGTAAAGCATCTATCATATTTGTCTCTGCATGCATTCTTATAGTAGGAGATAAATCTTGTAAAGAAAAAAAAGATTTGTTGAATCAAATTAATATAGACAGTAAGCACCGTAAGTGTTCAGAGAAGAAAGAGATGAATGTGAAAAAATTTAAAAATATTCCATATCTTGGGGCTTGAAGGATGGGCAGGGTAAACCTAAGAAAAGAAAAGAGAGAAAGGTATTCCAGACAATGAGAATATGTTAAGCAAAAGTATTCAGGCTGAGATACTTTCTTGGGAAAGTCAGTAAGCCAGTTGGGCTGCAGCAGAGAATAGATAGAGTATAGAATGATGAGATACATCTGAAGGAAGTAGAGGCTCTATACCTGGTGAAAAGTAAGTGACACCAAAGTCAGAGGACCAAGTACTCAGATCTCACTGTATAGGAGAGCACTGAGGCCCTCTCATCAAGGGCCTTTGGGAATAAGAACTCTTGGTCTAGTTTGGACTCAGATTAAAAAGCATGATTGAGTTTCTAGGCCATTTTTCGGGTCAAATCTTCCGAATAGTTTGGTTTTTTCTGCCTACGTCTATCTCTAAGCTTCACTACCTCTTCTTCTATAACACTTGCTCTCATTTTTCACTAGGTTTCTCATCTCACTCTCTCTGGACTTCGAAATTGGACTGTCCCTGACATAGTGCTCCGCCTGTTCTCAGCCCGACAGTTTGTCATCTTCCTACCACCACAGGAGGATCTGCAGCTGGGTGAGCCCTGGTGGATTATCTCCAATGAATCAAAAGAACGTCTCCCATCCAAACGCTTCTATCCACCAAGATCCAAAAGAAAAGAGGTTAGAAAAGACCTTGCTTGGTCCATCCCTATTCCAGCCCCTCAAAGCTCACTAAATGATCAGAGTTTGATATTCTTGCCTCAGGTCTGACCCAGCCTACTTTAGATCTAACCCAAATTCCTCAGGTCTGTATACCCAGCACTAGATCTGATGCCCCAAGCCACAAACCTCAACTCTTCTATACCAGGAGTCCAGAATCTGTGGATATGTGTCTTTGCTTTGAAAGCAACTTCCTATATCTTCCCTTGAATTTGACCCCTTGATAATTCTTCAAGACTTTGAACCTACCAGGTTCCAGATAACCACTTTCCCACTCCAGGGACCAAGAAGAAAGAAGGAAGCCTCAAGGTCTTTCAGGAAAAACATAATTATCCCAATCAATTTGAAGGAAAAGAGTCCCCATCATTTAGCGCACAGATGGTATTTTGGTCTTAGTAACCTATTTCAACCCCAGGAGTGGAGATGACCTTAAGGAGACTCCCAAGATATTTGGGCCATTTCCTCCCACAGGACTTGATCTATAAACTCCTGAGCATGTTCCACCCAAGGCTGTTTGTGAAGACCCGCTTTGGCCCTCAGGGTACAGTGGCCTGCCTTATGGCCACCAGCGACTTCTACTACATGGTAGCCTTCAGGTGAGTACTTCCCACCTCCAAAATTCCAGATTCGGGGGGGGTGGGGGGGGGGAGGGGACCTAGAGTGGTGGTCATGAACAAAGGGACAGAACACTGAGGCCCAGGCTATCAGAGGAGAAGCTGAAGTTATCTCTCAGTTTGGGAGTAGGTTTATCCCCTCTGGGAAAACATTGAGATCTCTTCCATCTACTGCTCTTCAAGGTGGTCTTAGTCACTTACACAAGAACAGGGACCAGAAACAAACTGTTTTGTACCTCGTACAAATGGCATTTCTGTTAAGAGATTGGATATGAAATTCCAGAAATTGTCTCAAAAGGAATTTAAGTCTAGTCCCTGAAGAGGTTCAGGATTTCCTATAGTTTGTAATTTCCCAAACCTTCCTGGTCCTTCCTCAAAAGTTTGCAGCATTTGAATTTTTCAATAAATCTGCCATCCCAGTGGGTAAAACCAATCCCCAACCCTACCCCCTCTCCACATTCTATTAAGCAGTGGTTCTTAACCTTTTCTGTGTCACAAGCACCTTGGGCAGCTGGGGTAAACCTCTGGACTCCTCAGAATAACTTTTTAAATGCATTAAACAAAATAAATTGGCTTACAAAGGAAACCAATTTTATTGAAATATAGTTATCAAAATATTTTTTAAAAAACAAGTTTATAGACTCAATCTAGGTTAAGAACATCCACTTGAAAGTATGTTACTGTACCCCCCAAAGCAGAACTTTCTAAACCATTAGACCATAATATCCAACACTAGCTTCCACTCCCCTCTTTCGCTTTGTCTGCCACTATTAGAATCTAAACTCCTCAAGAGCAATGACCATGTTGGCTTTTGTTCTTGTGTTTCCATGACTTTGCAGGTAATAAGTACTTAATAAATGCTTTTTCATTCATTGGTTCAAGCACAGAATATGTGATTTTGTCAAATTCTATGAGGATGAAATAGGACCTTTTGGAAGATACCCAAAAAGCACCCCTGAGCGGGCTTGCCCTGAGTGCCTAATATGGAGGCACTCTGTGGTCTCTACCATAGAGGTAGAAGCAGCCTCCTTTGACTAGCTGCCCGGAACATGGATTAAACCTGGAGAGGTTGTCAGCTGGTGATGGTGTTTCTGTCTTATGAGTCTTCCTGTTGCAACAAGAGAGACCATAGTTCCCTCACAGCATGGGTACCATGAACTGAATGGGGAAAAAGGGAAGAACTTTCTCCTCCTACTCAACCTCTCTTTTAACCTAGCTCTGAGAAGTGGGTTTGGGTATATTTGCTTTCATTCTGTTTCATAGTTTCGGGTACCAGAGGGTATCCCCACAGGACCTGGGAGTTCAACCCATGGCAACCTCAGAGCCAGGATGCTAGGCAAGATGTTGCAGCCATCCTGGTAGGGAAGCCCAGAGAAGCCAGGTCCCATGAGGATCACTGCTGGCATCTGAAATTGAAAACAAATGCTGCAGAACAGAACAAAACATCCCCATGCCCGTTTCTCAGCAGTTCTTTCTTTCTCTGACCCATTCCTGGTGCCACATGTACTCACTCACCCCCTGGTCTCAGCAGGAAAGAGCGTAGGAAAAAGCCCAAGTCTGAAAGACAGCTATCAGCAGCAACTGGCAGACAATCTCTCTAGTTTTAGAAAACCTGCCTATGCTGGAAAGTCAGAGGCTACCCCACCTACCTGTACTAGGGAGCAAGAACACTGCCATGTTAGGCAGTCTGACCAAGCACCCTTAGGAATGCCTCCATGTTAGGTGATCTGAGCATGTTCAGAAAGCTGGAGAAAAGATCTAGGTAATCTGTATCATTTCCTTCATCTAATCAATGACTAAATCTGACAGAAAATGAAATGAGGTTAGCCAAATGTGACTAATTTTTGATGAACTCGTACTATCTCTCAGTGATCATCGCTTCTTTCTTGAGATGTTCACTACCTAATACTTTGAAATAAAAATATATTTTAGGATTTTTCTAGAAATTGAAGTCAAACTCTCTGGCTCACATGAAGAATCTATTCCCTTCCTTGTTTAACATTGTCCTTACTCAGTCTTCCTGCTGCACCCCTCTTGTTCTCCATTATCCTTCAAAGATTAATGACAGAGACTCCAGAATCACAGCTCTCAGTTCTTTTAGCTTCCTCAGATCTGGGTCTCTTGAATTGAATTTATTGAGAGCAGACAGTGTACTCTTAATTATCTCCCTACTTATATTGTTTTGCATTTCCCCCCTCTTGGGGCAAAGGATCTTTTCTCTCCTTAGTTTATATAGTCCTACTTTACAATTAGAATCCATAGAACTCCCAGCCAGCCATTTTAGAGAAGACAGGAAAGTGTGAGTTTCTCCCATCTACAGACAGAATTCTTAGTCAAGTCTTTTTTTGGAATACATATAGAGAAAAGCCCCCAGAATGGTGGGAAGATTAGAAACTGTGCCATAAGAAGATCTGATGAAAGAACTTGCTGTTTTACCTAAAGATTTAGTGAGGACATACATTATGGCCATACTGTAGGAAGAGAATTAGGCTTGTTCTGCTTGGCTCCAACAGAGCTAGGAATAATAGTTCAAGTTGTAGAGATGCAATTTTATTTGTTATAAGGAAAATTTACCTAATACTTCAAGCTGCCTTCAAATGAACTAGTTTATCTCCAAGGTCCCTGTCAGCACTAGCATTCTGTGGAGTGGGTTATCTTCTATGATTTTTCACATGGAGGTTGAGTGACTACTTGTTAGGGATGAGGTAGGAGGGAATGGATTCAGAGATGGTTTGAATCTGATGACTTCTGAGGGCCTTTCCAACTCCCAGATTCCCTAACTTTATCTTTTCTGGCCATAGGATCCATGCTGAGTTCCAGCTCAACGAACCACCGCTCTTCCCCTTCTGGTTCTCTCCAGGACAATTCACTGGGCACGTCATTCTTTCCAAAGATTCCTCCCACGTCCGTGACTTCAAACTCTTTGTGCCCAATCACAAGTAGGTTACATAGCCCCTCTGGAGCAATTCAGCCAAGGGAGGGAACCCCATCAGACACACTTCTATGTATTCCAAGAGTTTGGGACCCTGACTTCTCCTAGACAGCAAAATGCTGTCACTGTCACTTTCAAAGTTCCCTTCCTCATTTCTCAGAGATACTCTCTTGGGAGGGATCTGGAACCAGGTGCTTTGGCAAGGAAGAAACAGTGAAGGGAGCCCACAAGTACAACCTAAAAGCCCATCTATTCTTCTGATGTAGCCAAGGAAAGGAAAGGATAGCTGCTCCTTACCTTGGGATGTCAAAAACTCCCCAAAGTAGTAGATCTGAAGATCACATGTGATAGTATCCCCTCCCTATGACATTTTCTCAGCTTGTCAGTTCTGACGGGCCCCCACTCAGAGAAATTCTGGAGAGCAGATGGACCCCCTCATGTTTGTATATTCCAGACTTCAGGAGTCTTGTGGGTAATAGATTATGGAAAATGGAAATAGAAGAGAGAGAGAGAAGTATAGGCCAGATTTTGGCAATGTCCCAGGACAACATCTGGAATTACTGTTTTATACTTATTGAAGGAATTTTACTTACCTAAAACTCAGGTTTCCTTTCCATCAACAACCCTCTCTCATCCATGATAAAATCTTGAGACAATCATTCTAGTTTGTCAGACTTCCAAGTCTCTATTTGTCCTCCCCAATTTCCTTTCCAGGTTTCTGCCCTTCTTGATGCCATCCATCCAATAGTATATCCTTAGCCACTGCCTTCAGCCTTGCCACCACTGAACTCATTAATGTAAGACATCCTCCCTGCTTTGAACCCAACAAAACCTCATATATACTTCTCTTAAAAGGCCTCTGAATGTGGAAATGGAATGGCTTTACCAGGATGAAGAAAATGGCAACTCCAGTAGTGAATTGGACATGGATATTGGCTACCTCCCTCAGGTGTGTGTGATCTAGTATTTGCCTGGACAGGGCTTTTCTATAATTCTGTTCTATCCTACCCTCTAGTTGAGGGGATTCCTTTGATTGTAATGCACTAGGAACAATGTTACGGACAGGAAAGTGATTCCACCAAATTCACAACTCCTTGCTGCCTCAGAGGAAAAGAATAGCCTGAATGCAATTGTTGCTGTTGTTCAGTCACACCATTGTGGTTTTCTCAGCAAGAATACTGGAAGGGTTTGCCATTTCCTTTTCCAGTGTGCCATTTTATAGATGAGGAACTGCAGCAAATAGGGTTAAGTGACTATGCCAGGGTCACACAGCTAGCGAGTGTCTAAGGCTAGATTTGAGCTCTGATCTTCCTGACCCTGGGCCTGGTGCTCTATCCACTGTGTCTCCTAGCTGGCCCAGGGTAGGACTCTACCACTGTACTCTGTGTGAAAGTGAATGGTGGATATTCCCCAAGAACAATTTGCTTAAGATTTGGTTCCTTTGAAAAGTCATACCTTTGGTGACAGTGGTCACTGCAGCTTGCGAGCAATGGGGGAGAGGGGGCTGCCTGTCCATCTGCTTACGTTCCTGCTCTTTTGTCCAAAAGTTATTCTGTTTCTACACAAAGGCAATGCCTAGTACCTGAATAGTAGTCAATAACTATTTACTAAATACGTACTTCGTGTCAGTATTGTGCTAATTACTGGGATACAAATTCAGAAAAAGATCATCCCTGCCTTCAAGGATTTTAGAACCTAATGGAAAAAGACAGTGCACAAAAGAAAGCTGAAAAAGGATGAAGGGAGGAGGGACTCAAAGCAGGGCCAAGACAGACAAGTCATCCTTAAATGGAGGTTATTTATTCATTTATTTATTGTGCCTCCACTCTCCAGTAAGAGGGTCAGAGGGTACTGAGGAGATGGGAATAGCAAGGCTGATTTGATCTGACAGGATGATGAGGTTTCCCAGTGATGAGTTTCCTGGAGTACGATGTAAGTCAGAAAAATCCCAAAACAGTGTAGTTATGGGAAATGATCAGCTCCTAGCTCATAAGCATTAAACTAGTAGGAGAATTTTTAAAATCTAATTTAAAAATCTATATAGACCTTTACTTCTACTTAATCATAATCCTCTTCCTAAAAATTAGAGGAATGTGAACAGATTCATTCCTAGACATGACAGCTTTAAGCTTGTTCTACCCTCATGTTTCATGATTTCTTTCTTCCATTCTTCTACTCTCCATTTCCAAGGGTCCAGCACAGGAATTTCTGTTCTAAATATGCCAAAATAATCACCCACAGTTAGGATATCTCTTCCCTTTTGCTAAGAATTCCAGACTCCCCCTTCTGTATATTGGCAGTTGCCAAATTTTATATGATCCTGATGGTGGCACCTCAGTACTTGAGTTCTGTCTTTCTGGATGCCGGCAGCATCCTGTCTGTAACCTGACAGTTCTGGATTTGGACCATGATGCTTTTGAGAGTTTTCATTTTGAGGTTTATTTAAGGAGGTGGATTTTTTGTTCTATTTTCACTTTGCCCTCTGGGTCTAATAGGTAGGGGCAGTATTCTTTTATGATTTCTCACAATATGATGTCCAGATTCTTTTGATGGTCATGGTTTTCAGGTAGTCCAATGATTCTTAAATTACCTCTCCTTAATCTGGTTTCCAGGTCAGTTGTTTTTTACTGCTATTTTTTCAGTCTTTTGACTTCATACTGTTTGACTTCATGGAGTCATTAAATTCTGCTTGATCCATTCTAGTTTTACAGAAATCTGTGACTGGGGTTAAGTTGTGTATGTCTTGTACTAAGCTGTCAGTTCTTCCAGTCTTCTCCAAAGGTCTCATTTATTTTTTAATTATTTCTTCTAGCATTCTCATTTCATTCATAAAATCATTTTCACTCTTTTTTAACTTTAGCTTCATTTATTTCAGGAACTCTAGTTGACCCTGATCCAAGCTGTGTTTTTGTTTGAGACTTTTCTTGTAGATGTTTTGGATTATATTCTTCTTCTAGTTTTGTGTCTTAGGTATCTCAAAGGAGATGATATTTTCAAGATACTTATGTAATAGACACTTCACACATGATTTTTCCTTTCTACCTTAAAGTAGGAATTATTTGTGGGGGGAAGGGTGGCATTGTTGTTTTTAGTTTACTAATTCTTCCACCTTCCTGTACTTTCTGAATTGGGGCTTCATATTAAGGTCAGATTCTAAGCCTTTAAAAAGGAAGGAATATCTGGGCCTTTTTTGGTCTTGATTAGCATACTCTGGAGTCCTGTTACTTTTTTCTCTGGATATTGAATGCTGTGTTCTTCAAAAATCTCTGGGGCAGCTCAGGCCAAGGACCTGCAGACTTTTAGTGTACTCGGAGTAGTATGATCTAGGACAAAGTCTGATTGCTGCTCTCTGATTCGGAGTTTTATAAGTGCCTGATCTTGGTTTGAGTCTGATTGATACAAATGTAATCTGGCCCTTGTTTTGAGTTCCAGTAAACTGTTGATGGCCTCATCCTCTGTCTACTAACTGGAGGGATCTGCCACAAAATTTCAGGCTTTCCCTTGGTCTGAACTACCTGTCCTTGGCTATTGGCCTAAGACTGAGCTAGGAACTGAATGCACAACTACTCTTCAGGGTCAAAGCCATGTAACTGATGCTTTTTTCTATTCCTACTGCTTGCCTACTATACAACCTTAGGCTCAAGTCTGCAGTCCACTAAATCCCCTAGATCTTTTCCATGTAAACTGATATCAAGTCATTCCTCTCCTGTCTTGGATTTGTATAGCAGATATTTTTAACCAAAATGTGAACTTTACACATTTTTCCCTATTAAATTTGTTTTTCTTAGATTCAGCCCAACAATCTTTCCTTTTGAGATCTTTTTGAAAACTGTGTCTGTCATCCAAAATGTTAGCTATCTTTCCCAGCTTTGTGACATCTACAAATTTAATGAGCATTCCATCTATGCCTTAATTTGATTGATGAAATGTGTTAAATGGCAAAGGGCTCACTTTCTATCCCTGGGGCACTCTACTATGCTTTCCTTCCACTAACATCAACTCATTTTTTAATAATTTACCCTTTTCATCTGGTCTACCAACCAGTTATGAATCTACCTAACTGAACATCTGTCTAGCCCATATTTCCTCATCTTGTCCACAAGGATAACAAGAGAGATTTTGTCCAATGTTAAGCTGAAACTTAGGCAAACTGTAACTACAGCTTATCTCTCCTAATCTAATTAACCCAAATAAAAAATAGATAATATAAAAATAAATAGATTAGTCTGATCTTACTTATTCCTGATGAGGCCATCTAGTCATTTAGAAACCATCAATTCACAAATATATTCTAATATTTTTCCAAGAACCAAAGTCAAACTCGTGGGCTAGATTTATAGGTTCCATTCTCTTCCCTTTTTCAAGTTAGAACATTTGCTCTTCTCTAGTTATGTGCTACCTTTCCTGTTCTCCATAATTGTTCCTCTTAAGCTCATTGTGTGCATTCTCATTCTGTATAGAATTCCTGTGGAGACAGAGTTCATTGAGTCAATAAGCATTTATTTAGTATCTACTATGTGCTAGGCACTGTACTAATAACTTCTGGGTCTACAAAGAAAGGCAAAGAACAGTCCCTGCTCTCAAAGAGCTCACAGTCTAATGGGGGAGACAATATGCAAATGATTTTATACAAACAAGATAAGAATTGGAGAAAATCAAAAGAGAGAAAACACTAGCATTAAGGGGCACTGGGAAAGGCCCTTAGAAAGTGTACTTTTAACTGTAACTTGAAGGAAGCCAAGAAAGCTGGGAGGGAGAGATGATCCAGCCTGAGAAAATGCCCAAAATAGGGAGATGGAAATGATCAAGGGGACCAGCATCATCACTATAGTGACACTGCACATGGGGAAAAGTAGGGAGAAAGAAGACCAAAAAAGTAGGAGGGGCCAAGTTATGAACACCAACAGAAATTCTACATTGTATTGTGGAGGTGATAGCCAGTTAGATGGTTAAACTAAACCTTGACCTTCACTTCAACTCCTCCCTTCTACTTCTTACTCCAGGAGGTCAGACTCTGGGCTTTGGGCCCATAGGGCCAGAAGGACTCTGGGAGAGAGGAACACTTTTAACTTTAATGAGAGGTATGGAAGTAACCTAGTGTCCTTCTCTTGGGTGCTTCTGCCACTGCTGGTGCAGGTCAAGGTTACTGCCCTTAGTAGTTGAAGGCCCACCTTCAGTAGGATGAATTGTTCATCCATTAGTGAGGACAATAAGACTTCTATATCTTACTCCCTTATAACCTGCAATTCATCTATCAGTCAGTTAGTAAGCGTGAAGTACGTATTATGTTCCAGGTACTGTGCTAACTACTGGGAACACAAAGAAAGCCAAAAGCACTGCCTCTGCTCTCCAGGAGCCCATGGTCTGATAGCAAAGAGAACCTGCAAACGACTACATGCCAACAAAATGTCAACTGATAGATTGATGATAATCTATAGGGGAAGGTCCAAGAATTACGGTCAATTGGTAAAAAGCTTCCTGTAGAAGAAAGTACACATGTACTTGATGCATTGCTGGATGCAATGAGGGATATGCTTTGAGGTTAAAGGACTGAGTTGTCTCTGTTCAAAATTAACTGGCTTGTATGGGGAGTCACTAAGGACTGTAGTGCCATTTTCATCTAACCATCCAAAGTTAAAAAATTCAGACTTTTATATCTATAGCTAATGCAACTACACAGTCATATTGGGATCCTTTTCTCTCCTTGAGTGCATCAGATTGACTTTCTTTCAACATGACCTGTCCCACTCACACTTCTGCTCTCTTTAATTCAGTTGTCCTCTGACAGTGAGAACACGTCTCCTCCCTCTTCCGCATCTTCTCAGACCATAGGGACCAGTCAGGATAGAGTGCAGGGTATCAATTCCAGAAAAATACTTCCTTCTCACGCAAGGACTAATTATCCTGAGACCATAACCGGAAAATTCACTTGGGATTTCCAGAATCATCACTGATTACTTCTCCTCTCAGATGGAGCTGGAGTCCTGGGGACCCTCTGTATTAACTGAGATTCACAAGAAGGGCAAAATAACCTACAGAAGACCTTCTAAGCAGTCCAGCCGGTCTGTGTTTGAGGACATTGTGTGGAAGCAGGAGATAAGCTGGGAGAAGGCAGCCCAGCAGCTAGGAGTTGCCATGTACCCCTTCCTGAAGGTAAGGTCATATAGAACAATTAGAGGACAGAATCAGTAGGAGCTCCCCAAGTTGGCCCTTCTAGGACAAATTGCTAGGGATGTTGGCAAGGAGGACAGAAGTTGGGAGCATAAAAGGTAGATTCAAGGTTTTTAGGATTCTAAGTGGGAATAATGGAAGGGATGCTTTTTGATTTGGGAGGAAAGTGTGCCAAAGGGACCTTGCGTCTTTCTATCACTCCCAGCACCAAATACTAGAATAGAAAACATGGCCCTATCAAAAGTTCTCATTTCCTTACTGGCCACCCAGCACTCTTTGAGATGTGTCAGCTTCCTCAGGTAAGGAAATTGGCATCCAAGTTAACACTCAGAATATATACAGATGGGAATCCTTAGTCCCTCTGTGGGAAGTCACCTAGAATAATAAAATTATAGAACGCAAGACTTGGAATCAACCTTAAAGGTCATATCATCCCTAACTAATCCATGAATCTCCTGAATGACACCCTCCTACAAGTGGTTCTCAGATGCTGTTTTAACACTTAGGCATTTCACTATCTCTGAGGTAATCCATTGCATTTCATGCCAGTCTTTTTATTGAGTCCAAACTTATTTCTAATTACCCTCATTGATCTTAGTTATGGAAATGGACCTAATCCCTCTTCCATACTACAGCCCTCCAAAGAAATTCTGGGCAGCTATCAAGGCTCCTATTCAGTCTTCTAAGTAAAATATCCCCGATTTCTTCATATGGCATTGTTTTTTGTTCCCTTGTCATCCTGGCCACCATCCTCTTAGTATGTTTCAACTTGCAATGTCTCATTTGAAATGTGGCTTCCAGACCCAAGAACATAGAGGACTATCCTTTCCTTTGTTTCAGACACTGTACTTCTTAATGTAGTTTTAAATAGCTTTAACTTTTATTTAAACCAAAAGAATTCCCATTAGTCAACCAAACCCTTCTTTTGTTCACTTGAATTTCTGACTAGTATTTTCTCCATCCTATATTTGTATAATTTATTTTTATTTTTTTTTAAAGATCTAAGCATGTGATGTTATACTGTCTCTATTAAATTTAATCTTGTTAAATTTGACCCATTTTTTTTTCCGATGAGATCTTTTCAGTTCTACTATCCCTCCCATATTTGTGTTGCCTGCAAATCTGATGACCAGACCCCATTTGATTGTACATATCTCTCCTGTCTGGTCCCCATGACCATCACAAAAGACTTTGTCAAATAACTCACTAAAACCTCAATATATTAAGTGTATATCATTCTCCTGAGCCCCTGGTGTAGGAAGTTCTATTAAAAGAAAATGAGGTAAAGACTGGCATAATTTGTTCTTGGTGAACAGCTGTCAATTTGTGACCGGTGCTTTTCTTTCTCACTACTCACCAACCATATGTTAAATAATCTGTTTTAGAATTTTGCCTTGGATTAATACCAAGCTTATCTGTGTAGAGTTTGCAGAACCTATCTTCTTTCTCTCATTAAAAGCCTGAACAAGTGGTCTCCAGTTTTCCAGTACTTCTTCCATTCACCAAGTTACTTCAAACATCACTAGCAAAGGCCCTTCACACCTGTGAAGGTTTTTCTATGTCTTAGTTTGTACTTTATCCAGGCCAAGAGACACGAACCAATATTAATCTGTTGAACTACCCACCCTTTTCTTCCTCTAAAGGATCCTTTGCTATTGTATCATCAGGACGTAGCATTTAAGAGGCTGTCCTGCTTTTTCAGACATCTTTTCTTACAAACTCTTAGGAATGACATCATCACTATTTTTTTCTATAGTTTTGAAAACAACAAATTTGCTCTTTGTTTCACCAAATAAACTTTCCCCAACTATTTGCTACCTTTACTCCTGTTCTCTTGCTGCCAAACAGAGCTGGAGGAAATAAAACTGAGTTTACTGGATCAGTTGCAAATTTTTTTTTTGGTATAATTTCAATTGGGCCCTCCCTGTAACAAAACAATCCTTTGGCACCTGTTTTTTTCTAACCTTCAGGATATTCTCCTTAATAAATTTATCCTCTTCAACTCTTGCCCTCATACTAGGGGACTTCAATATACACATTGATATTCCCTTAGAGATACTAACTTCATGGTGCCTCAGCTCATTTGCCATGACTTTGTCCTCTACCTCAGCTGATCTAAACACAATGATGGTCATGCCCACAGATGCTGTTTCCATGTTTAAGAATGCTGAAATGCCTTTATCTGACCACAGCCTTGTCATTCCATCTCTCCCTCTACCTTATAATCCCTAACCCTGTTCTTCATCCTCACCATGACCTCCAGTCTCTTGACCCCTTAGTTCTTTCCCAGGCCATCACTAGTTATATCCTACTCCACCATCTTGACCCCTTAGTGAACCAGTTCAACTCTACATTGTCCTCTTGCCTCAAGTACCTTGCTCTTTCTCTCATTGCAGATTTTGCCCTGCCAAGTCTTAGCCTTGAACTACTCCCACCATCTAATTAATATCTTGTATTCAACTTCATATGCTGCTGAAAGAAGATGGGAAAACATCATGCAACTGTGCTTCCTGGGTCCACTACAAATTCATGTTTCCTAATCTCAACCATGTTCTCATTGCAGCAAGCTAATCCTTTTACACCCCACTAATGTATACACTATCCCATTTGCCACAGTGATTTTGCCAAACCTTTTCATTATTCCTCCAACCTGCATTTCAGAGAACATGGCAGCCAGTAGGTGTAAGAAGAATGGAAAGGTAGGAAGGAGTCAGGCTGTTGAGGACTTTAAAAACCAAAGAGAGGGTTTTATAAATGATCCTGGAGGTAACAGGGAGCTATTGGAGTTAATTGAGGAGTAACATGGTCATGCCTTCATTTTAGGAAGATCAATTTGATATCCAAGTGGGAGAAGGACTGGAATGAAGAGAGGCCTAAGTCAAGGGAGATAAACAAAAGGCTTTTGCAATAGGCCAAGCATGAAGTAATGAGGGACTGCATCAGAGTGGTGGCAAGGAGAAAGGAAAGATGGGTGAAAGTGGGACATGGATGAGAGATGGCATAAAGGTAGAATCAACAGGTCTTGGCAACACATTGGATATATGAGGGTAGTGGTGAAATAGAGGGAGGAGTCAAGGATGCCATCTAGGTTTGGAAGCCTGGGTGACTGGGTGGATGGCGGTACCCTCAACAGTAAAAGGGTAGTTAGGAACAGGGGGATGTTTGTGGGGAAAATAATGAGTTCAGATTTGTGCATGTTGAATTTAAGACGCCTAGAGGATTTTCACTTGGATATGTCAAATAGTCTCTGGGGTATTGCATCATGTTCTTTCTTTTGACATTACCACCCTACCCTGGTGCAGGTCCTCCTCACCTTGCACCTGGACCATTGCATTAACTTTCTGGTTGTTCTCCCTGCCTCAAATCTCTCCCCAAGCCAGTCCATCCTCCACTCAGATGCCAAAATGATCCTCCTAGAATGCAGATTTGACTGTTACCTCCTTACTTGGTCTAACTCCAGGGGCTTCCTGTTCCCTTCAGAGTCAAATATAAAATCCTCTTTGGTTGTTTAAGCCCTCTTTGGCTCCAGTCATTCCACCTGTCCCATATCCATACAACCCACATTTCTTCATCTTTTCCTCAAGGTTCCCATAAGAGAATTTGTTAAATGATTGGCAAAAATCTAGACAAACCATAGAGAGCATCCCCTGATTTATTAGCCAGAACGCTGTCCAAAATGGAAAGTGCGTAGATCTGCCATGACTTGTTCTTGATAACTTCCTGTGGCCCTTTGTGACTCTCCTACTGTTATCCAGGCTATAGTTAAATATAAGTATTCTCTCCTTCCTCTTCCAACTTTAGTTAATCCAGCAGTTAAGTTTCTGCCCAAACACACTCTTCTAAGGCCTCATCCTCATGAGATACATTCATACCTCACTAATAGTCCATCATTCCAATATTCTAAGGTCAAAGTCCAGAAAATAAAATCTCATGCTTTGATAACATCTCCCTAGCCAGCTATTTCCACATTTTTCTTTCCATTCCTCCAGTCCTTATGGAAGAAATGATGAAAACATGATCTGTGCCCTCAAGTCCTGCAGGCTTTTACCCTAGAATTTAGAGTCCTTACAGATGCCTTCTAGGTTTTTCGTGTTGATACAATTTTCTACACACAAATTGCCAGTCAATTGGGTTTGATTCATCTCATCCAGTTCTGTTATGTTCCAAATATATGCCTAGAAATAACCTCCAGGCAGAGAGAGAGAGCTGATGGACTCAAAGGACAGTGAAGCATTTTCTTTCCTTTCCAGTCTTGTTTACATGGCTAATGCAGGAATTTTTTCACATGACTATACAATTGGGTTTGTTTTTCTTGATTTATCTCTGGGGTAGCAGGGAGAGGAGATGGGAAGAAGAGAATTCAGAACTGAAACTAAGATTGGATTTTTAACACTTAAAATAAAAAAGACTAATCCTGACAATTGACACTGATATCGTTGTGCAAAGCCTACACAAAGCCCCTTCCATGTATCTTTTAATAGGATTCCCACAATTACGGAGGGAAGTGAGTGCCACAGGTAGTGTTCCACCCATAGGAAATGGGTGCCACTGGATATATATGGGGTTTGAGGACCAGAAGGATTAAGTGGTTCATCCACAGTCACACGATCAGTACGTATCAGAGGTGGAATCTCAACAAACCCAGACCTTATGTGATTCCAAGCCCAGCTTCTCCCCACTCTACCAAGAAACTGCTTCTTGGATGCTTTTCTATTGGCCATGTCCAATTTCATTCCAATAGCCCTCAGCAGGGAGTTGCTGACCACCACAAAGTATTTCTTCTTCTTGTGCATCACCCTCAACCTTCCTTTGATCCTTGGATTCTGGATGTTTCAGAACATCCAGGAAAACCTTCCATTTTTTTCTTTTTCATTATTAGTTAAATTATTAGCAATTTCATTATTAAAGACCATGTTCAAAACCATAAATCTCATTCTGCATTTTGAGCCTCTTACCTCTGTGCCAGGGGTAAAGATCATCATTAGTCTTTGGGAATCATGGTTGGTCATTGCACTGATAGGAGTCCTTGAGTGTTCCCATCACTTTGTAGTCTTCTCTTTCTCCTTTTCCCTTGGGTTATACTTTCCCACTCTCAACCACAATGTTGATCACTCATTGCCTCCTCAGAACATTTTCTTTCCTGAATTTCCTCCTTCTTGAATAATTTCTTCCATCGACTCAAAGAACTTTTTATCTTCACTAAAAACTGGAGGATGGACAGATCAAGCCCATTGACCATCCCTTTAATTGAGGAGACTTGTTTGCACTTCCAAGTCATATGCCTAAGTGATTTCTTTCAGGAGAAAAGATCTAACAGGCCTGTGAAGCAATTGGATTGCTTTCCCTGAAACTGTACTGTACGGTTACAGTTCTGTACAGCATCCCCTGAAAACTCCAATGGCTAACTACTCCCAACAAACTGCCTTTTCGCTGCATTGTACATGTTAGTACTACTGGGCTCTGAGACTGGAGACAGAAGCTAGCATTTCCCTCTTGGGCCTAAAGAAGCTTTATCCTCCCATCTCCCAGGTCACCTACTTGCCTCTTATCAAAGCATTTGAACGAGCCAGGACTGAAAACAAACTGGTGCACTCTATCGTGCTCTGGGGATCCCTGGATGATCAATCCTGCTTTGGTAAGGAATCATTGGGATGACAGGATCCAGAGGACTGGGCAAGTGGAGAGGGGAGAGGAGGAAAAGGAGAAGGAGGAAAAAGAGGTCCTCACTATCCCCTAGCATTCTCTCAAGTATAAATAACATCCTATTGTTGGGAACAGGTCCTGGGCAGGGTCTACGAGACACAGTATTGGGAAATTGTCTCATCCTCAAACTTCTCAAGAACAATTTTATCAGCAGCTGGTCTCAGGTGCATGAGCTGAATGAGATTCAGGTGAGCATGGGTAATGTTGCTTACCATCCAGCCAGAGCAAGCTTTAGGGAGGTCTGTCAGTGCGAAGAGCTGAGAAAAAAAGTTCATATCCTCTTGTTTGTCTCCAGAAAAACCAAGATGATGAATCTCACAAAAAGTTGGCTAAACTCCTCCTGGAGAAATACAACTCCCCTGTGAAGATGCTTCTCTGCCTGCCCAATGGGACTGTGGTTTGTGCCTTCTCCCTGCCCCCTCTGCCTGCCCACATTCCACAGACTTCCTGTTAATTCAGTAAATACTAAGATTGATTTTGCACCTACTATTTTCAAAGGAAACAGTATATACTTTCTCTGATATCATCAATGTCTTAAAGGATGGGTAGAATTTGTTAAAATACAGGAGGACAAGGAATATATTTCAGGCAGGGGAACACTATGCATCAAGGTGGAAATGAGTATATATAGAAGGCAATAGGAAAAGAAATCTGGCTTTAGTAGCAGATTGGGTGAGACTCTGAAAATCAAGGAAAGGAGTTTGGCTCCATGATGTGATTATAGGTTCTTGAGCTAGAGGATGGCATTGTTGGCAGTGTCCCCATGACATCTCTGTTTCTATCCTTTCCTACTCCCCTCTAGCGCCTCATTGGAAGTGTTAGTCCCTCTCCGAGAAGAGGGGAAGAGCAGAAGTGGGAGCTAAAGAGAGGACCAGGAAGGCCAAGAGCAGGAGCTAGATGCTCTCTGCCTGACTCAGAAGGGCTACTGGGGAGAGGTCCCCAGGGTTAGGGAACTGGCAGATCATTCATCATTCTCTCAAACTTGATCCCTCTTCCAGATCCACTGGCAATCATCTCAATTACAAATGAACATTTATCAGGCACCTACTATGTGCAAGATCCTGTGCCAAGGACTGGGAATACCAATGTTTATTCAATTGAATTTCAGGTCCACCACATAAGTATTGATGATCTATACCAAGTCTCAAAGGAAAGGAGTCATGTACTTATTCACCCAGTAAAGGTGTATCAGCAATTCCTGCAGGAAGGACTTTTCCGAGCTCAGCCCTTTCTTAAGAGAAAGGTGGGGAGTTTCTTTTAAAGGAATTAATGAGAAGAGCAGGGCATTCACTCATAGGCTGGGGTCCAAAGAAGACACAAGTTATAAACATCAGTGGAAGCCCAGGAGTGCCTTTGCTCAGTTGACCTCTACTGGTTATCTTCTCTGATGCCTACCGTCTCCTAAGATACATTTTCCCCCAGAATCTAAGTTGGTCTGAGTCACATCTCTAGTAGTATCTCTGGGCATTCTGCCCAACACCTGCTCTTTCCTCCTCTCTTTCTCAATTATTTTAATATTCCGTGTTTCTGTGATTCATATAATTGTATGCTGTTTACAAAACCATTCTTTAAAAACAAAAATTCAATAAAGTGATTTGGCAAAGAAAACTTTTCTTTGTTTATTTTCCTGCAACTTCATCATCAGTCATCCTCTTTCTAATCTGTTGATGCTCTCCTAGCTTTGCTTCTGGTTGGAGTGAATTTTTTTTAAATAGTGTTATAAGATTGGGCCTGATGACCTTGAGGCCACCATGACAGTCTCTCCTTAGGGGAAGCCATAACTTATAGAATCAATGCATGGAAACCACTGTTAAGATCTAGACTTGATACCATCATGAGTCTCCCTTACAGGAGGCTGTAAGCCAATAGAACATACTCATCGAAAAATACTGACAGTAACATTTTTTAAGGTTAGTACATAAGTATCTCCCAAATAACATTTTGTCTCCACCAGTTTGTTTCTCCTCCTGATATGTAAACCCCAAAATTAATATTTTGTCCTGACCCTGATATGCAAATCAGCCAGCTCCAGGGGGCCACCCCAAATCAGAGTGTAAGACCCCCAACCCCTTCCTGCTGAATGGACCTGTGTCTCTGTGCTCCCCAACAGAGCCCTTATGTGAGCTATGCTATATGTTAGTGAGTATGCCTGAGTTATACCTTGGATCCCCTTTTCCTCTCTCCTCTTCTCCTTCTCCCCAACTGCTTGCAATAAAGCTTTGCATTGAATTGATTCCCATTGTTTTATATGGTGTATTCAGCATCGGAATTCATTAATGGTTTTTTTTCCCAGTGTTCCTGACTGGCCCACAGGCCTTTACTTAAACATAAACTAGGTGCCAAGATGAGGATTTGTCCTACTTCACATCTACACTGTGGAAATATGACACTTGTAGTTGAAAGCAGAGAACAATAGGGGGAACCTACATGTCAAGGAGACCCCAAATATTAGTGAAAATGATTTCAAAATTCTAGGTTGGGCAGAGCCAAGGTGGAAGAGTAATGGCAAAGACTCACCTGAACTCTCCCAAAGTTCCCTCTAAACAATTTGAAAATAATACCTCACAACAAATTCCGAAGTGGCAGAACCAATAAGAGGGTGGGGTAAAATAATTTAGAGTCTGGAAAGGTCTGTCTCACTGGGGTGAGAATAGAGTGCAGGCTGCCCTCACCAAGCCAGCAGCAGTCTTTAGGTGAGTAAAATCACAGCAAAGGCTTTTGGAGCCCTCAGTCCACAAACAGTAAGGAGGTCAGACAAATGGTCAGAAAGAGATTACAGGGGACACTTGGCTAGCACTAGGTGCAGGACTCTGTTGAATTGCCCATACTAAGCTCTGGGTCACAATCCTAGGACAAGGAAGAGCCCTAACATACTAACACACTCCCATAGGGGAACAGAGACCATGGTCGCAGTTTTGAGGTGGAAAAGAGTGCTTGTAGTCACTCGTAGATAAGAGCACAGGCCAGGAAAGCAGTGACCACACCTCTCTGTAGATTATACCACCGTGGAAGAACTGAAAACTTACAGACACCTCTCCCCCACAACTAGCTCTGAAAACAGCAACATGAAAAACTTGAAGATTGGGACAAGTAGAGCCCAACTTTAACAACTTTAAAAGTCAAGAAATAGGCTGAAAAAATAAGCAAAAAAGAACCTGACCTTAGAAAGTTAGAATGGTGATAGGGAAGCTCAAAATATAAACTCAGACAAAGACAACCAGTTCAAAATGGCCACCTGCAAAGTCTCAAAGAAAACTATGAGTTGGCTTCAGGCCCCCCCCAAAAAAAGAATTCCTAGAAGAGCTCAAAAAGGGTTTTAAAAACCAAATAAAAGAGGCAGAGGAAAAATTGGGGAAGGAAATAAGAATGATACAAGACCATCATGAAAAGAGAGTCAATAACTTGGTAAAGGAGGCACAAAAATAAGCTGAAAAGACAAATGCCTTAAAAAGTCAAATGGAAAAGGAGATACAAAAGCTCATTGAATAAAATTCCCTAAAAATTAGATTTGGGCAAGTGGAAGCTAATAACCCTGTGGGACATGAAGATGAAAAATACTATCTACCTCTAGAGAAAGAACTGATGGAGTCTGAAAGCAATAAAAGCATACTTTTTTTTAACTTTATTTTAATTGGTGGTTTGTTGTTGTTTGGGGGTTTGTTTTGTCTGAATTTCCTTTCACAACATGACTAATATGGAATTATGTTTTATATGACTGCCCATGTATAATCTATATTAAATCACTTGCCTTCTTAAGGAGGAGAGAGAAGGAGAATGAGAATTTAGAACTCAAATTTTTAAAAAATGTTAAAAGTTGTTTTTAATGTGTAATTTAAAAAAGAAACATAAATATATTATATATAAACATAAATTTTTTAAAATTCTGATCTGGAGTCTGTTAAATTCCCCAAACACCTCTAGTTTTTTCTAGTCTAGTCTTTATCAAATAGGCTCCCTACTTATTCCCTAGTAATTCCCCCTCTGTCCCAGTAGCCCATCCTCCTCCCCTACCCCTCTTCTAGGGCCTCTCTGTCTGAAAATTTCTCTAACTGGAGCATTATAGATTAGAACTTTTAGTTTCCTAACTGACTGATGATTCCTATTAGCTCAGGTATAGAAAATTCACCTCACCCTCCTAAAAGGAACCCATTTTCCTTGCTATAAAATATTCAAGGAGCTTTGATCCAGGCATTTCTCTAACCACAGTTGCATTGAAGTGTACACCCATGAAACTTATACCATCATGGATTCCTTCCTTTAATGGTTCAAAGATCATCATACCCAAGGCTTCCTATTGGGGTCCCTGGTTATTTTTTCCCTCTCCTTCTTAGTTCCATTTTGGAGGTGTTAATTCTTGTCCTAGGGTAAGGGAGATTGGTGGGTTGCTATGCTTTTAAGGTATCATTTTAAGGATCATTGGACTGCCTTATTACCCCTTCCCTTGTTTTGCCCTGCCTCTTTTTCCTTAGTGTGTTTCTAATTAAGCCACATGGCCCTCTCTTTTAGCTTTTTCCTTAAATGACCCAAATAATAGGAGCCTATTACTTATAGGATTGGTTGGTTAGTGAAAATCTTCTGCAAAGTACTCATCCTAGCAACAGACCTTAGTAAAACCTTTGAAAACCAGCACCAAATATCAATCACTTGGTAGGCCCCTTTAAGGACCACAGAGTCATGATGATTGCTTTGAGTCATTTAACCAATTGGATGATTGTCTTCCAAAGAAGGGACAAAAGTAGGAAAGTACACCTTCCCCTTAGTGAATTAATCCAATTCCCAAAAGTCTAGAGAGGGGCTGTGGAATATGTAAGAGAGCACTGAAGTAAGAATCAGAAGACCCTGACTGGTTATAAATTAAATAGAAACTGGTTACAAATACCTATGTTTCTAGCAGAGATATAGCCCTGAATATTTATGTCACTTAACTTGTCTGGTTAAACCTTAAGTTTTCCCTATCTATAAATTATTGCCAGTACAGAGGCAGTTCCTCTTCCCCCTCCCAACTAGGGTCTCCTTGGGGAAATGCCTGAAGATAAGACCTGGAAAATGCATTCATAAGAGAGGGAACTTATTGGGAAAGTTCCCTGATCAGTAAAGTCAAGAAAAAACTACAGTGAGTCATTTTTCCAGAGTATGTTGGCTATAATAATTAGGTCTGCAGACATGGATGATGGGATCTAGCCAGGATTGTGTGCAGTATAAAGCATTCAGTACCAAGGAATTGAGAAAGGGGCATCAGGGCAGAAAGCACAAGGCAGAGTATCCCAGAACTAGCAGTGGGTGTAGGAATGGGCACCATCTGGTGGTTCTGTCTTACTCTACCCAGTTCTGGATCATTGATCCAGGGCAGAGAACACCAGTTGTGAGCATTCACCCTAGTTGTGTACTGAACAAGGAGCAAGTTCAAAAACAATTGTTGTATGACTCTGATCCTAGGAGCAAAGTAGTGGCTCAGTTCTAGGCTTTAGTGCAGCATATAAGCCTGCAGTGAAATAACCAAGACAGGAGTCCTAGGCCAAAGGAGAGCCAGCAGTTCAGTTGCTCTAAACCTACAGAACTATTCAGCAGACTAACAGTGACTTGAGTCCAGCAGCAGTCAGCCACACACAAGGCAACAGACCCAAACCTGGATCAGGAACTTAAATAGCTCAGACCAAGAGGACAATGAACAGATCTCATTCCCACATCACACCACCTTAGGAGTACTGAAAACTTTCAGACCCTCCTCAGCATAAGCTGAGAAAGCTGTAGAAGGATGTAAGAAGAACAAAGGTCAATCCAGACATCCCCCCAGATCAGAAGTATGCAGAGACCAGCACTAACAAAGCCCAAAGTCAAGAAGTAGACTGAAAGAACAAGTCAACAAATAACTGCACCACCACAAATAACTATTATGATGACAGGAATGTTCAAGAGACCCACAGAGAAAAAAAGAATGACTTGAAAAATCTATAAGCAAATCCTCAAAGAAAACTGTGCCTTGGATACAAGTCCAATCAGAATTCCTAGAAGAATTAAAGCAGAAATTTTTAAAGAGCTAACAATGATTTTAAAAACCAAATGAGAAACCCAAAGACCCCAGCTTCTGGGATAAGAACTCACTGTTCGACAAAAATTGCTGGGACAACTGGTTAACTGTGTGGCGGAAATTAGGCATGGACCCATGCCTAACACCGTACACAAGAATAAAGTCTAGATGGGTACA
>CM053771.1:52237112-52252317 GCA_028658325.1 Potorous gilbertii | reverse complement strand
CACTGACCTGTGCGTCTGTGGGTGGAGGGACCTTCTCGGCCGCCCGGAGATTCAGGTCCCTGACGCCTGCTTGGGTCTGCTGGCTCCTCTCAGTGCCGCGTGGCCGGGGCGGGGGAGGGGAGTGCTCGGTGGGGCAGGACTCCGCTCCCATCTGGGGTCCGGGGTACCTTTGCGGTGGGTTTTTCAGGGCTCTCTGCAGCAGAAATCTCCTTCACTGTGTTGCTGCGCGGCTTCCACTGTTCCAGAATTGTCAGGAGTTCTCTTTACAGGAAATCTATGGGCTGTGGGTTCGGACCTAGCATAGGTGAGTCTTTCTACTCCGCTATCTTGGCTCCACCCCCCGGTTTTCAGTATTTCTAATTTGGTATTTAATTGGTGATTTTCAATTTGTTCTTCTTCTAGCTTTTTCAGCTGAATGCCTAATTCATTGATCTCCTTTTTCTCTATTTTATTCATCTAGACATTCAAAGATGTAAAACTTCCCCTAAGAACTGCTTTTGCAGTATCCCATAGGATTTGGTAGGTTGTCTCATTATTGTCATTCTCTTGAGTGAAGTTGTTGATTGTTTCCATGATTTGTTGCTTAACCCACTCATTCTTTAGCATTAGATTGCTTAGTTTCCAATTAATTTTTGGTTTATCTTTCCATGGCCTTTCATTACATATAATTTTTATTGCATTGTGATCTAAGAAGGATACATTGACTATCTCTGACTTTCTGCACTGGATTGCGAGGTTTTTATGGCCTAGTATGTGATTAATTTTTGCATATGTGCCATGTACAGCTGAGAAAAATGTATATTCCTTTCTATCCTCATTCAATTTTCTCCAGAGATCTATCAAAATCTATCTTATCCAGAGTTTTATTCACCTCCTTAACTTCTTTCTTGTTTATTTTGTGGTTAGATTTATCAAGTTCAGAGAGGGGGAGGTTGAGGTCCCCTACTAGTATAGTTTTGCTGTCCATTTCTTCCTGTAACTCCCTTAGCTTCTCCTCTAAGAACTTGGATGATATACCACTTGGAGCATATATATTTAGTCATGAAATTGGTTCTTGTCTATGGTGCCTTTTAGCAGGATGTAATTTCCTTCCTTATCTCTTTTGATTAGATCTATTTCTGCTTGTGCTTTGTCTGAGATTAGGATTGCTACCCTTGCTTTTTTACATCAGCTGAAGCACAATATATTCTGCTCCAACCTTTTACCTTTACCCTGTGTATATGCCCTCATTTCAAATGTGTTTCTTGTAAACAACATATTGTTTGATTACAGTATTTAATCCATTCTGCTATCCATCTCCATTTTATGGGAGAGTTCAACCCATTCACATTCACAGTTATGATTATTATCTGTGTCTTTCCCTCCATCCTCTTCCCCCTGTCCCCATTTGTGCTTTCAGTTCTCCCTTCTCCCTTCCCCTCCACAATAGAGTTATAACTTTTGACCACCGCCTCCCTCAGTCTTTCCTCCCTTCTTTCAGCTCCCTCCCTTTTAATCCCCTTTTCCCTTACTATTTCTCCCATCCCTTTTCTTCCCCCTTCCTCTCTACTGCCTATAGGGTTAGTTGTACTTCTGTACTTAACCGAGTTTGTTGTTCCCTCCTTGAACCCAATCATATGAGAGTAACTCTCAAACAATGCTCATCTCCTTGCCCTCTACTGTAATATATTTTTGTGCCTCTTCCTGTGATGTAATTTATCTTTTCCTGATTCCTCCTTTTCACATCTCCTATTACAATCTCTTTGCACTCTTAAATCACATTTTTTATCATGACATCATTAAATTTATAGTTCACTCTCTATCTATATATATCCCTTTTATATATCGTAATAAATATACAATTCTTAAGATTAACAAGAATCATCTTCCCTTATAAGGATGCAAACAGTTTGACCACATTGAATAACAAGTTTTTGGTTTTTTCCCCCCTGTTTACCTTTTAATACCTTTCTTGAGACCTGCATTTGAAGATCGAATTTTCTATTGAGCTCTGTCTGGTCTTTTCATCAGGAAGGTCTGGAAATCCCTTATTTCACTGAATGTCAATCTCCTTGCCTGAAATATTATGCTTAACTTTGCTGGGTAATTGATCCCAGCTTCTTTGACTTATGAAATATTTTATTCCAATCCCTCAGATCTTTTAATGTAGAATCTGCAAGGTCCTGTGTGATCCTGACTGTAGCTCTTGGATATTTGAATTGTTTCTTTCTGGCTGCCTACAGTATTTTCTCCTTCACTTGATAGTTCTGGAATTTGGCAATGATATTCCTTGGTGTTTTTAGTTTGGGATCCCTTCCAGGAGGTGAACAGTGGATTCTTTTGATGACTATTTTGCCCTCTGGATCTAGGACTACTGGGCAATTTTCCTTGCTGATTTCTTGGAAGATATTGTCCAGGCTCTTTTTTCATCATGGCTTTCTAGTAGACCAATAATCTTTAGATTTTCTCTCCTGGATCTATTTTCCAGGTCAGTTGTTTTTCCAATTAGATATTTTACATTTTCTTGTATCTTTTCATTCTTTAGATTCTGTTTGACTCATTCTTGATGTCTCCTAGAGTCATTAGCTTCTACTTACCGGATTCTAATTTTTATCAAATTGTTTTCTTCAGCTAACTTTTGCATCTCTTTTTCCATATGTCCAATTGTTCCTTTTAAGGTGTTATTTTCTCCCAGTTAGGTTTTGTACTTCCTTTTCCATTTGTCCAATTTTCCTTTTAAATTCTTCTGTGATTTCTTTTTTCATATATTTAGAATCAGTGGTCAGTTTTTCTTCTGTTTCTCTAATTTGGCTTTTAAAATCCTTCCTTAACTCTTCCAAGAATGCTCTTTGTACTTCATACCAGTTCATATTCCCTTCTGAAGTTTCAGATGGGAGTACAGTTTCAATGCTGACCTCTTTGGTATTAGTGTTTTGGTCCTTGATCCCATAGAGAGATTTTATGGTCTTTTTTGCTTTGCTTCCTACTCATGATGATCACCCTTTTCCTGGCTTTTAAAATAGATCTCTGCATCTGGAGCACAGGGGCCTCTGTTCCACATTTCTTGTACCTAAAACTTGAGGCTTTGTGTGTTGTGACCTCTGGTTCTTTCAGCTAGAAGCTAAAATGCTGCAGCCTACCTGGTGCTGAGCTGGCTGGTGTTGGAAAGCAGAGGCCAGGTGAAGTCTTTTTGGGTTTCCCTGGAATTACCTTGGAGTTAGCTGTGTCAAGTATGGAAGAGGGATGTTCTGGCCACGGGAGCTCTCCTCTGCTGAGCTAGAGTATAGTGGTTGGTGATCCCATCTATGCTAGTATTTTCCTGATTCCCCTGGGGTGCTGAGGCACACTTGGGGTCCTGGTGTTGATGGTTGTGGGCTTCACCTACCTGAGGCTCAGGATTTTCTCATGGTTTGCTGAAGTGGGGCTGTTTGGGACAGCTCTGGTCCTGCATTGGTCCCCTTCAGCCACAAGAGGGACCCTTCTTAGAGATTTTCCTAGCCTGATGGACTAAGAGACTATTTATCCCTTCTGCTGCTCCCACTGTTCAAGCATTTTTCTTGAGGAGATATTCTCTGGGCTTTTCAAGGTCAACAAAGGGAGGGGGATAGCAGCTACCATTTACTCCACCATCTTGGCTCCCAGAAGTGGGGAATAAAAGGATTTTGTGGCAAGTTTCTTTGATAAAACTTCATATATATATGAATATTCATATATTGAAATATATGATTGAAATTCATAAAAATAAGAATCATTTCCAATTGATAAATGGCCAAAGAATATGAATAGGCAGTTTTCAGAAGAAGAAATCAAAGCTATCAATGGTCATGTATAAAAGATGCTCTAAATTACTACTGCTTAGAGAAATCCAAATTAAAGCAACTCTGAAGTATCATCTCACATCTATCAAATTGGCTAATTTGAAAGAAAAGGAAAAATACAAATGGTGGAGGGGATGTTTAAAAATTGAGACACTAATTCATTATTGATAGATTTGGGAAATGATCCAACCATTCTGGAGAGCAGTTTGGAACTATGCCTAAAGGGCTGTAAAACTGCATACCCTTTGATTCAGCAATACTACTGCTAGATCTGTATCCCAAAGAGATCATAAAAAGGGAAAAGGACCCATATGTACAAAAATATTTATAGCAGCTCATTTTATGTTAGCAAAGAATTGGAAATTGAGGGGATGTCCATCAATTGGGGAATGACTGAACAAGTTGTTGTATATGATTATGATGTAATACTACTGTGCTATAAGAAATGAGCAGGATGGTTTCAGAAAACCTTGGGAAGGTATTAACTCATGCAAAGTGAAGTAAATAGAACTAGGGCAATATTGTACACATGCAATATTGCATGCAATAACAACAATATTGTAGGATGGTCAACTATGAATGACTTAGAACTTCTCTGATAAGACAATGGTACAAGACAATCCCAAAGGACCCATTATGAAAAATTCTATCCACCTCCAGAGAGAAAACTGATGAGTTGTGAATGCAGATTGAAGCAAACTTTTTAAACTTTATTTTTCTTGTCTGTGTTTTCTTTTGCAATGTGGCTAATATGGAAATGCGTTTTGCATGACTTCACATGTATAATGGATGTTAAATTGCTTACCTTCTCAAGGAGGTGGGGAGGGGAGGGAGGGAGAGAATTTGGAACTCAAAAGTTTTTAAAGTGAATATTAACATTTTTTACATATAACTGGGAAATATTTAACAAAATGAATAAAATATATTGGAAAAAATGCAGTCAAGTAATTTGCATAGCCAAGGGCAAAAAATGGTTTTTTTAAACTAGTTAAAGCTGCCAATAAGCCAGCATGAATCAGAAGGCAGGCTCTATTAAATGCAGAGTGTGCCATACCCCACCAGCAGTTGATGGGGAATGCATTATTGACAATTCAGCAAGCAATATTTATACATTCTATGGGAATGAGATTATAATAAAATTAGATAATGTTTTTAAATTGCTTAGTAAATGCCTGACACATAGTAGGCACTATATAAATGCTTATTCCTTTCTCCCTAGAGGTTTGTAGCTGAAAATTGTTTCAATCTACATTTCTTGGGTGACTTTGATGTAATCTACACCCCTCCCCCCCTCTCTCTCTCACACACACACACACACACACACACACACACACACACACACACACACACATATACCATCTAACAAACTCCAATGACTCCCTGTTACCTTTGGGATCAAATACAGAGTACTATTTGGCATTTAAAGACTTTTATAACTTGGCCCTCTCCTAACTTTCCAGTGTTCTTAGATAAAGTCAAAATGGATACATGACCTAGATATAAGAAAATTAGAAGAATACGCAACATTTTACTGATCAGAGAGTTAAATGAAGAATTTATAATAAACAAGAGATAGAGAACATTATGAGATGTAAAGTGGATAATTTTGATTATGCTAAATTAAAAAGGTTTTGTTTATATACCCAGAGGGCTATAAAAATGTGCATATCCTTTGACGCAGCAATACCACTTCCAAGTATGTTTCCCAAAAATATCATACAAATGGAAAAAGAACCCACATGTACAAAAATATTTATAGCAGCTCTTTTTGTGGTGGCAAAGAATTGGAAATTGAAGAGATGCCCATCAGTTGGGAAATGGCTGAACAAGTTGTGGTATGTGAATGTAATAGAATACTATTGTGCTATAAGAAATCATGAGCAGGCAGACTTTAGAAGAAAACCTGGAAAGACTTATATGAACTGATGCTGAGTGAAATGAGCAGGACCAGGAGAAGGTTGTTCACAGTAACAACACATTGGGCAATGACTAACTTTTATAGACTTATCTCTTCTTAGCAATGCAAGGATCTAAGACAACTCCAAAACACTCATGATAAAAAAATACTGTCCACATTCAGAAAAAAGAACTGAGGAGTCTGAATGCAGATCAAAGGATATTATTTGCTCTCTCTCTTTTTATTTGTTTCTTCTTTCTTGTGCTTTCTCTCATTGGTTCTAATTGTTCTTTACAACATGACTAATGTGAAAATAGGTTTAATATGAATGTATACATAGAGCCTATATAAAATTACATGCCATCTTGGGGTGGGGAGAAAATTTAGAACTTATAATCTTATGGAAGTGAATGTTGAAAACTAAAAATAAATTTATATTTAAACAGGTTTTGTTTAAATAAAGCTAAAGTATTCAAGATTAGAAAGAAAACAGAAAATTGAGAAAAAATTTGTAGACAGTATTTTGAATAAAGGTCGCCTATCTCAAATACAGAGAACTCTGTCAAATTTATAAGAATATGAATCCCCAATTGGTAAATGGTCAAAGGATATGAATAGGCAGTTTTTAGTCTTTCTCCTTCCTTCCTTCCTCTCTCTCTCCCTCTCCCTCTCCCTCTCCCCCTCCCTCCCTCCCTCCCTCTCTCTCTCTCTCTCTCTCTCTTTCTCTCTGTGAAAAAATGCTCTAAATCATTCTTGGTTGGAGAAATGCAAATTAAAACAGCTTTGAGATATCATCTCACACCTATCAGGTTGGTTAAAATGATAGAAGGCAAAAATGACATGTTGAAGAGGATGTGGAAAAAACTGGGACACTAATACAGTGTTGGTGGAACTGTGACATGATCCAGCCATTTTGGGTAGTAACCTGGGAATATGCCCAAAGAATTATAAAACTGTGTTGACCCAGTAATACCATTATTAGGTCTGTTTCCCAAGGTGATCAGGGAAAACGAACAAGAACCCATATGTTCTAAAATATTTATATGGACTCTCTTTGTAGTGGCAAAGAACTGGAAATTGAGAGGATGCCCATCAGTTGGGGAATGACTAAACAAGTTGTGATATATAATTGTGATGGAATATCACTGTGCTATAAGAAATAAAGAGCTGGTTGGTTTTAGAAAAATATGGAAAATTTGCATGAAATATAAAGAGTGAAGTGAGCAGAAAAGAGACATTTTACATAGTAAAATTTGAAGAAAAACTGTGAATAACTGAATTATCCTGAGTATTATAAATATTCAAATCAACTATAAGCAACCTATGAAGGAAGGTGCTATCTACCTCCAGAGAAAGGACTGATAAATAGTGTAATGCCAATGCAATATCCACAGCAGCCACTATGCATGTGCATATATATTTCCAGGGTAAATTCACAAAATATAAACTCTTTTTCTCAAAGATGAAACCAAAGTATTTATTCAGATACCAGAAAGCCAGTTCTACCATAGTAACAACGAAATTTGTACAAATTACTGATGATGAAAGAATGGCAATTCTCAAGCCTTCCCTCTATCGGGCCTCCCCACAAACTCCCTTTGGCAAAGTCACTCCCTCTCTCTCTCATGCTAGCTGCTGTACTCTGCCTCAGCTCCACCTTACTCTCTCTTCCTGCTGCACCCTTTCTGCTTCACCTGTTTGGCAAGCTCCTCCCATCAGCTCCATATGACTCAGTGGGTTAGGCTAGAGCTCAAAGCAGGTCACATGGGTGTCTTAAGGGGTAGGGAAGAGCTTCTAATTCTCCTAACATTACAAATAGAAATATGCATAGTATGGTTTTACATACACATACAATGTGTGTATATATATAAAATATATAACATGTATATGTGTGTATATGTATATATGCGTGTGTGTGTGTGTGCATGTAAAATCTGTGTCAAATGGTGGTCTTCTCCAGTGTGGAGTGGGGAGGGAAGGAGGGAAACAATTTGGAACTTAAAATATAGCCAAAAAATTAAATGAAAAAAGTATATAGAAACAAACAAAAATAATACACCCTACCTCCCAGGATTATTATGAGGATCAAATGAGAAAGTGCTTAGCATAGTGCCTGGCACATAGATCCTTAATAAATGCTTATTCCCTTCTTCCTCCTACTTTTAAAGGAAGTAGAATAGCTAAGAATGAGAAATACAAATCAGTTGGGGTTTCAACCCTCTTCCACAAGAGGGCCTGAGAGAAAGACTAAGTCACTGATGTGTCATTTCTTCTGTTCAAAATTTCTAAGTCTTAGAGTAGAAGAGGCAGATTGTTAGGGCTCTAATTATACATCAGTTATGGTACAAATGTCCAACTGTTTAATCCCTCTGAAACAGAAGCTGAGCATAAAGATGAGCTGAGTCATTGATAAGATAAGATGGCGGGGAGACAGCTAACATCAGTGGGACAGTAGGAGACACCCCAGAGGAAGAGACCAAAAAATCTTAGGGGGTGGCATGGACTATCTGGTAGAAAAATCATTAATTAGCTCTCTGCTGCTCTAAGACCTAAATAGCTTACTTGACAACATGGAATTCATAGGATGGCAGATATTGATGATTCCATTACAACACTAACCATTGCAGACTGACTTGTAGATGAACTGCTGAAGATGTTCCTCTCATGGATCTCATGGAGATGTTCTTCTCACAGATCTAAAGTCAGCCTGATACCACTCGTGTTAATGAAAATGGACTAGTCAGTTACAGAGATTTATCCAGAACTGAGTCCCAGAGCAGATAAAGAAATCTACTAAGAGAAACTTGACTTAAAACCAAGAAATGAATGACAATACAGGTGATCGAATCACATGCTTCTTCAGGAAGGACATCTGCTGCCTATGAGTTCTTCTGGCAATGAAGCTTCTAAACTGCAGGATTATTTGTGAAGAAGAAAAAATAAGCATCTTAGAAGAAGAAGAAGAGGATTCCTGAAGAAGCCTCAGTTCATAATATTTCATAAAGGGAAATTCTTTGTTTGGTCTTTTATATTACACTTTGCAGTAGGGCTTGTACAGTTTGCTAAGTCGGTCTCTCTCTCCTTTCCAGCCTTCTTACCCTTAGTCATTCTTGTGTACTCTGTCCAGTGACACTAACCTCTTTGATGTTGCTTCCACACAACACACTTTTTTCCCCTGCTCTCCCCCATGACTGGAATTCACACCCTCCTCTTCTGTTTCCTTCCTTCCTTCCTTCCTTCCCTGCTTTCCTTTTTCCTTCCCTCTTCCTTCTTTCTTATGTCAGCTAAAATCCTACCTTCACCTTTCCCTATCTCCCCTAATGCTAGTACTTATTTTCTACAGTTTATTTTTATATATCTTGTTTGTATATAATTACTTGTATATTGTCTTCCCCATTAGATTGTGAACTCTGAGAGAACAGACTGTCTTTTTGCCTTTCTTTGCATTCCAAAAATTTGACACAATGCCTGACAGGTAGTATGTTTGTTTACTGATGTAATGTTGTTTACTGACTGATGGATTGCCAATCTTTACACTGTGCTCTCAGTTCTCTTCTTTGGAATACAGAAATGGGAGGGATTTTGAAGTAATACTATATAAGATCATTCTTTGACACTATGCTATAAATATATCATCAGATGGCTTTTGAAAAAGTCTGTTTAACATTAAAAAGAATTACTGACTACCATAAATGTTATTTTGTTTTTTAAATATGGCAGAGAGGGGCAGAAAGGGGATTCTTTATAAAAGCATTGGCTGCTTTTGTTACATTTTAAATAATAACCATTTCTTCACTTAAGGAAAATTAGAATGGAATGAAGTCTAAAATATGTTATACTGAATTGTAATTTCTCCATTAGTTTAATCTTGAAACTATTCTATTTTAAAACATTTTAAAATGCTAATTACTAGGACACACATTTTTAAAATGAGCTTTTATTGATATTTTCTGTTTCTTACATCACCATAGTATTATATGTATCCCCTCTCCTGCTCCTGGAGCACCAATTCCATTTGATAGAGTGTTTAGAGAAAAAAAAAATCAGTACAACTGAATGATACATTGAAAAAGTCTGAACACCTATGCAATGTGTAATATTTGTGTACTTTCCATCTCCATGAAGGGATATAATTGGGATGTCTTCTCATGTCCCTTCATTTGAATTTTATTTGATCTTTATAATTTTATTTAATTAACTTTTTTTTTGGTATTATGTTTTTTCTACATACCAATCTCTATCATTTCCTACTCTAGGAACTCTTTATACTTTACAATCACCCCAATGTCTACTATCTCTTGGGATAGGAAAAATACACTTTCAGGAACTTGACTCTTAGGTAATAAAGCTAAAGCGATCAGTAAGCATTTAGAATTTCCACGTATTTCTATAGGATATTCCTCCTGGACAGAAAGAGAGAGAAAAAAAATTCTGTTATTCCATATCTCATTTCAGAAGAAAGGCTTAAAGAAAAAAACACAAAATTAATCTATCAGCTCTGTTTTATTTTTAAAAATTCAATTTTATTTTATTTTCAGTCTTAAATTCTCACACTTTCTTCTACTCCCTTTCATCCATTGGGAAGGCAAGAAAAACAAGCACCATTACACATATTTATAGTTCTGTAAAACAAATCCAAACATTAGGGGAGAGAGAGAGAGAGAGAGAGAGAGAGAGAGAGAGAGAGAGAGAGAGAGAGAGAGAGAGAGAGACAAGGGGAGAGAGAAGGAAAGAAAAAATATGCTTAAGTCTGTACTTCAAATCCATTGGCTTTCTATTGGAGGAAGAGAGATAGTATATTTAATCACGAGTCCTTTGGAACTGAGGTTGGTCATTGTCTTGATGAGAGTTCTTTCAAAACTAATTATCTTTACAATGTTGGTGTTCTTATATAAATTGTTCTCCTGGTTCTGTTCATGTCACTTTCATACAAATCTTCCCAGATTTTTCTGAAACTATTCCGTTCATCATTTCTTAGAGCACAATAGTATTCCATCACATTCATAAACCATAACTCATTTAACCAACGCCTACTTGATGGGCATCTCCTCATTTTTTCAATTCTTTACACTGTATAAAGAGTTATTATAAATATTATTATATATTTAATATTATATATAATTATAATATAATATATAAATATATTATAAATATTATTGTACAGAGATCTTTTTGGTTTCTTTGGGTAGTAGTACCACTGTATTTTCCAAGGGTATATGTAGTTTAATAGCCTTGGGAGCATAGTTTCAAGTTGCTTTCCAGGATGGCTGGACTCTATGCATAATGTACATTAATGTTTCTGTTTTCCCACAGCTCTTCCAACATTTACTATTTTCTTTTTTTTAATCAACTTTGTCAATCTGATGGATGTGAGGTGGTGTCTCAGAGTTGTTTTAATTTATTTCTTTAATTATTTGTGATTCAGAGGATTTTTTTCATATGATTATGGATAGCTTGCATTTCTTCCTCTGAAAATTTTATTTATATCCTTTTCTATTTATTGGTTGGGGAATGGCTTCTTTCTTGTAAATTTGGTACTGTTCCCTATGTACCTTAGAAATTAGATCTTTATCAGAAAAATTGCAGATTCCCCCTCCCATTTTCTGCTTTTCTGAAATTTAGCTGCATTGATTTCATTTATGCGAAATGTTTTAAATTTTTTTATTTTTTATTTTTATTTTATTTTACATTTTATATTTTTTAAATTTTATGTACTCAAACTTGTCCATTTTATCTCCTGTTAACCTTTCTATCACTTGTTTGGTTATGAATTCTTCTATTCATATATCTGACAGGTAATCTTCTTGTTCCTCTAATTTGTTTGTGATATTACCTTTTACATAGTCATTTGGAACTTATTTTGGTGTATCATGTGAGATGTTGGTCTATATTTAGTTTCTGCCAGGCTACTTTCCTATTTTCCTAAAAGTTTTTGTCAAATAGTGACTTTTATTCCAATAGCTGTGATATTTGGGTTGATAAAATACTAGGTTGCTGTGCTTGTTTTTGTATTATATTAGATAGTATGTTAGATGTTCAATATACATTATTTGTTCCACTGATCAATGTCTTTATTTTTTATTCAGTGCCATTTTTTTATAATTACAGATTTGTAGTACAGTTTGAGATCTGGTGCTGTTAGATCCCCTTTCCATTTTTTAAATTGATTCCCTTGATAGTCTTGATCTTTGAATCCTCCACACTAATTTTATTCTTTATAATTTGATTGTGCTATTTCAGTGCTATGGCACTGAATTAATAAATTAATTTAGATGGTATTGTCATTTTTATTTTATGGGTTTGGCCTACCCACAAGTATAGTATGTTTCTCTAATTATTTACATCTGTCTTCATTTATGTAAAAAGCATTTTGTAATTATATTTATGCCATTCATGTGTTTTTCTTGGCAGGTGTTCTCCCAAGCATTTTGTGTTTTTGGTAAATGATTTAAGTAGAATTTCTTAATCTTTTTCTTTCTGTTGGATTTTGTTGGTAATATACAGAAATGTTGATGATTTGTGTGGGCTTTTTAAATATTCTACAACTTTGCTGAAGTTAATTGTTTCAATCAGTTTTGTATTTGACTCTCTGGGATCCTCTAAGTAAACCATCATATCATCCACAAAATAATATAATTTTATTTCCTCATTGCCTATGCTTCAACTTTTTCTTATATTACTATTATAGCTAGCATTTTTAGGACAGTGTTGAATAGCAGTTGGGATAATGGACATCCCTGCTTTACCCTTGATCTTACTAAAAAGACCGCTAGCTTAAAATCATTAAAGATAAACCTGCCTCTGGCTTTTAGATAGATCCTCCTTTTTATTTTAAGTAAAGCATTATTTATTCCCTTGCTTTCTAGTGTTTTAAATAGGAATGATATGTTTTATTTTATCAAAAGCTTTTTTTGAGGAGCATCTATTAAAGTAATTATATTATTTTTGTTGATTTTTTGCTATTAATATGATTATGTTTATAGATTTCCTAATATTGAACAAACCATGCAAAATTCAATGCAAATCCAATCTACTCAATAGGGTAGGGTCATTGTGATATATTGCTGTAGCCTCCTTGCTAATATTTTAAATTTTTGTGTCAATAATCAGTAGACAAATTTGTCTATAGTTTTCTTTCTCTGTTTTGATTCTTCCTGGTTTAGGTATCAAGACCCTATTTGTGTCATAGAAGAAATTTGATAGGATCCCTTCTTTACTTATTTTTTTTTAAATTTATATAGTATTAGAATTAGTCGTTCTTTAAATGTTTGGTGAATTGAGTTATAAATTGGTCTGGTTATGATTTTCCCCCCTTTGGGGGTTCATCTATGGCTTTCCTGTTCTGTTAAGGTATAGGAATTTATATTTTTATAAATATTTATCCATTTAATTTAGACTCTCAGTTTTGTTGGCATGCAGTTGGATAAAATATCTTCTGATAATTGCTTTTATTTCTTTTTCATTGGTTGTGGATTCACCTTTTTTACTTTCACAATGGCAATTTCATTTTATTCTTTCTTCATATAATCAAATTAGGTAATGGTCTATCTATTTTATTGTTCTACTCTGCAATAGTTCTTTGTTTATTAATACAATGATTTTTTAAATTGAAATTTCATTAATTTCTCCTAATTTTAGGGTGTCTATTTTGATGTTTAATTAGTAATTTGTTGGTTTTCAAGCTTGCTTTTTTAAAATTCCATAGCCAATTAATTCATCGGATCTTTCTCTGTTTTAGTAATGGAAGCATGTAGAGATATAAATTTCCCATATTTTGATATGTTGTCCTATTATCGTCATCCTAATGAAATGATTGATTGTTTCTATAATTTATTCTCTGGCCCACCCATTCTTTAGGATTAAGTTATTTAGTTTCTTATTAATGATGAATCTTTACTTCAAAGCTCCTTTGCTGAACAGAATTTTTATTGCATCACTGTTAGTAAAAAGATGCATTTAATATTTCTACCTTCCTGTATTTGTTTGAGAGTTTTTAATGCCCAAATATATGGCCAATTTTTGTGAAAGTGCCAAATAACCTGAAAAATAGACACACTCCTTTTTATTTTCATTCAATATTCTCTAGAAGTCTATCATGTCTAACTTTCCTAAAAATCCTATTCAGGTCCTTCATTTCTTTCCTGTTTATTTTTTGGTTAGATTTATCTAGACCTGAGAGAGGTACATTGAGGTAGCCTACTCTTCAAGTTTTATTATCTGTTTCTTCCTATAATTCATTTAGTTGTCACTTTAAGAATTTAGATGTTATGCACTTTGTGCACATGTGTTTAGTATCAATATTTATTGTCTCAGACTTTTTTTGTTTTAGCAAAATATACCTTTCATGTTTACATTTTTAGTTATTTATATTTTTGCTTTTACTTTGTCTGTGATTGTGATTTGTACCCCTTCCTTTTTTAAAATTTCATTTGAAGCATAGTAGATTTTTTCCAGCTTCCCTTAGCTCTGTGTGTTTCTTCCTGTTTCAAGTGTGTTTCATGTAAACAACACTGTTGGATTCTGGTGTTTGAATCCATTCTGCCATCATTGTCCATTTTATGGATAAGTTCATCCCCTTCACATTTGTAATTTTGGTTGCTAACTGTGTAATTGCCTCCATCCTATTTTCTTATACTTATCCTTCTCTTTTTTTTCCTGCCCCCTCTTTATAATTCTCTTTAGATTCTGGGTAATGCTTCCCTTAATCTACCTTCTCTTTAATCCCCACTCCTCTCCCATTCCTCTTTTTTTCTTTCCCTCCTATCTCCCTGGTGGGTAACATATATTTCCTATACTCAATAGTGTATACCGGTATTCTTCCCTTCTTTCATCAGTTCACAAGGGAGTGATATTCATGTGTCATCCATTCCCATCTGTTAGGGACCGCTCTGGACCTGGGCCTCCTGTGCGGGAAGTTGAGACACCTGGGGGTGCAAACCTGCCACGGCACTGGGAACGCCCTAGTAACAGGTTGGCTCCACACATGGGGAGGAACTGGGGAGGAGCGGAGGGAGAGATATAAAGGGGAAATATCCGGGGGGTGAGTAGTCTGTAACGCGGCAGGGACAATAAAGCACGCCATTTCCATCGCTCCTCAGGTGCTCTGTCTGGTCATTTCCCCTCCCCCACCCCAAGGAGGGGCCGGAGATGTCCGAAAACCCGGCAAGGGTAAGTAGAAGGCGAAGGCTGGGGGATAGCACCCATCCTCCACTGCTTTCTCCAATATATAAACTCCTCTTTGTGTACTCCATTTATATGAGATAATTTTCCTCATTCTTCCCCTCCTTTAACTCTTCTGTCAGTGTATTCTTCTTTTCCACCCTTCTATTTTTCTTTTGAAAGCAATCTTCTCCTCATTGGCTTTTTGAACCTCTTTTGCCAATTGAGTTAGCCTATTTTTCAAGGTGTTATTTTCTTCAGCATTTTTTTGGGTCTCCTTTAGCAAGGTATTGACCCGTTTTTCATGCTTTTCTTGCATCTCTCTCATTTCTCTTCCCAGTTTTTCCTCCAC
>CM053771.1:52220623-52236612 GCA_028658325.1 Potorous gilbertii | reverse complement strand
GGACCTTCGTGGCCGCCCGGAGATTCAGGTCTCTGAAGCCTGCTTGGGTCTGCTGGCTCCTCTCAGTGCCCCGTGACCAGGCAGAGCTCCGTGGCCGGGGCTGGGGGATGGGAGCGCTCAGAAGGGCAGGACTCCGCTCCCGTCCGGGGTACTTTTGTGGTTGGTTTTTCAGGGCTCTCTGCAGCAGAAATCTCCTTCACTGTGTTGCTGCGTGGCTTCCACTGTTCCAGAATTTGTCAGGAGTTCTCTTTACAGGAAATCTATGGGCTGTGGATTCGGAGCTAGCAAATGTGAGTCTTTCTACTCCGCCATCTTAGCTCCGCCCCTCTGGTGTCTTTAGAATTGATGTTCACTCATGCTTACAATCTGACCAGATCTACAGCCCCATGTTTTAGAAAAGGGATTCTATCTACTTCAATCGAGCCTCTATAAATTTCTCTCTATGATGTCAGATTATCCCTTAAATGTACATAACAGCAAAATACAAGTTCAAATCTCACTATCTCAAGAATAAATATCCAGAACAAACTTCTACGTGGGCCAACAGAGACATTTTTTGCTTTCTTCTTGCAGTTTTTCAACTGGTGACATCAGCATCCCCGTATTCCAGCTGCAGCCCCTGGAGTCTGCTTAGCAAGATTTTCCCATTATGGTTTAATAAATTCAATTCAGTCCTTTGGTACAATTGCACTAATTTTGCTTAGTCCTTTATTGGAGGGACTGCTCTACAGAGGAGAATCCTGGATTGGTAGTTGAAGGGCCTAGGAGTCAGTGCTGCTTTGGAGTTTGCTGTGTGACCTTGGGCAAGTCACTGTCTGCCCCAGACCTCAGTTTTTTTTTTATCTATATGAGGGCTAGCTTCTACACCAATGTTCTATATACTAAAGTCTTATATTGTTGCTTAGTTGTTGTTAAGTCATGTCTGACTCTTTGTGGCCCAATGTGGGGTTTTCTTGGCAAAGACAATGGAGTGATTTGCCATTTCCTTCTCCAATTCATTTTACAGATGAGGAAACTGAGGCAAACAGGCTTGCCCAGTGTCACACAACTGGTAAAGATCTGAGGCTGGATTTGAACTCAGGAAAATAAGTCTTCTTGACTCCAGACGTAGCACTCTATGCACTATGGTGCTAGCTACTTAGTTGCCCAGAGACAAAGATTTAGTCTTTGTAATAGTTAGAGCTGTCCAATAGTGCAACCTTATATACCTATGAAACTGGCAAAGAGAGTTATGAGTAGTAAGGTTAATAGCTAGCATTTATGTAATGCTTTAACATTTACAAAGCATAATTTTATGTCATATTATGTCATTTGAGTTTCACAACCACCCTGTAAAGTTAAAAAACATAGCAAATTCATTGTCAAGAAGGTGAATATCAATGAACTGTAGGAATCTTTCTCAGAGAATCTGGCCAAAATCTGCTCTGAAGAGGAAGCAGGGTGTTATTTGAAGGCAGATATACTCCATCATAGGAGCAGGGGGATGAAAAGCATGTCACTCCTTTGGAGTAGAGGTATGATTTGGTGCAATATTTGGGGAAGCAATCCAGCACTGTCCCTTGTAGTAAGACTAATACATTTCCATAGTCCTTAAAGGTTCAGAAAGTGACTTCATCACAACAACACTATGAGGGATGCAGTGTAAGTGTTATGCTCATTTGATAGATGTGGGAACTGAGATAATAAGTTGTCATTTATATGGGACTTTAAAATTTGCAAGATACTTTGTAAATGTAAGGGAGGGGCTCACTTGAGTAAATCAATGCTCAAATCTTCCCTGCTTCCTTTAGAATAAGCAACAAGAAACTAACTGGATGAAAATACTTCTCTATTGAATTCATAGATCATAGGCTTTAGAATAATTTTGGGGGAAAGTCCTTGGTCAACCTAGAGTGGCTTATATAAGAAATGTATTCAAGTTGGCTGAGGAAACTTGGTCATGCTCTGTGGGTCATCTATAAAACATCATACCAGTTGGGTCTAAGAGATTTGAGCAAGTAGGATAGAATGTTCCAGCTAAATCCCTGAGCAAGAGTTGATTGGGGGATGGAAGGAATAGAGCCCTAGTCTTCAGCATGTGGCTAATGGTATCCTATAATCACCATTCCTACACCTCCCCCCATTTGGCTGGAGGATGATCTTTCAAGCTTTCAAGGGTCTGAATTTTAGGCTTCTCATATTCCCATTAATATCCTTGGAACAGCTGATGACCATTTCTATATTGGGAGCTAACAGAATGGTAATGGATTCAAGCCTCCACAAAGAGCCAGCAGAAACTATACTCTACCTGAGAACAACATTTTGAGTGCCCCACAAAGTGAAGAAAAGGAATCTGAGACCACTTTCCTTGGACTCTATATGTACCGGTGGGAAAGCGTATTATAGGTTTTTGTGGGGATGCTTTGTACCAACTGTTCTTATTCTACAGCCTGGTTGATTAATTGATATGACTGATAATCATGGGGAGGGGAGGAAACACATCAGTGGGTGTTCAGAGTATCATAAAACCAGCCCCCAACCCCCCAAGAGTACCCCTAGTACTCCAAGGAGAGATGTAGTCAGTCTTCCTCTGGGGACCCGATTTGTCATAGCATGTGAGAGTTGGGAAAGGAGCCCCACAACTTATATGTGAGATAGATATACACATACACACATACCTACATTTGAGCCCAATAGCAGTCTTCTAAGGTAGGTACTGCTATAAGTCTCAAGAAAGTGACTTGCCTAGACTTATAGAGCTGGCAAATGTCAGTGGCAGGAATCAAAACTAGGTTTTCTGAACACTCTCTCCACCACACCACACCACACACATCACGCTTCTCTAAGATAATAGCAATGACAGCTAGTATTTGTATAATGCTTTAAAATTGATCAAAAGTTTTGCATAGCTTCTCATTTGCTCCTCACAACAAATCAGTGAGATAGGTTCCATTATTTCCATTACACAGAGGAGGAAACTAAGGCAGAGATATTAAGTAACTTACCCAGTATCATATTGCATGCCTTGTCAATGGGTGAGGAAGGGGCTGGGGGAAAGGAGAGAATATGGAATTCAAAATTTTCTTAAAAAGTTACAAATAAATAAATATTTTTTAAACATGTGACTTATCCAGGGTCATGCAAGTTGTAAATGTCTGAGGCAGGATTTGAACATGGATCTGACTCCAAATCCCTTGCTCTGTCCTCTATGCCATCTACTTCTGCTCCTCCCTGAACTTGCATTTAAAGAGAGTGCCCAAGCAAGCCATGTCTCATTCTTTTCTGTATTACATTCTAAACTTCTTCTATACCGTATATAATATTGCTCCCCAACATTCAGCTTTATGTGACTCATTGTCTTTCTCCAAAGCTCCCTGGAGGCAGGGACTGTCTTTTGTCTCCTTTTGTATCCCCCAAGCTTAGCACAGTTTCTGGAACATAGTAAACACTTAGAACTTTATTGAGTGGAATTGAATTAATAAATGCTGGTTAACTGGCCAACCTAGCTGCTTAGATTCAGAGAGGAACATGAGAGCAGAGGATTGAGAAAAAAAAGGAAGGGATCTTAGAGATCATCAAATAAAGAGATTAAGGCTCAGGGTAGTTAAGGAACTTGCCCAAAGTCACCTCTCTAGTAACTGTCAGGGACAGGATTTGAACCCATGCCTCTTGATTCCCAGTCCGTTGCTTTTTTCACTAAACGACATCAGAATTACAAAACTGAGCCAGTGATCCCACTGCTAGGGCTATATACTCACAGTTATTACTAAAAAAGGAACAAGGACCTAGCTATACACAGACCTTCCTAACTGCTTTATCTGTGATAGTAAAAAACTGGAAACAACCTGTTAGGGAATGCTTATATAACTTGTGGCATATGAATGTAATGTAATATTATTGCACCATAAAAGTGAAAAAATATGAAGCTTACAAATAAATATGGAAAGGCAGCTGCAAATGGAAGAAGGGAGAAGGAAAGGTGAGAACAACATTCTCATCGACTGATTCCATAAAAAGCCACAAAACTTAAATACAGAGAAGGCAAAGGGCTGGACTGGGAGGGAAAATTGTCATTATGATTTGGCTACAGTTTACGTATTTTTTTCATGTGGGAATGTAAATAGTTGGGATTTTGAGGTTTTAATCCTCATTTTGCCTGTTCAGTTGGTGGTATTTATTGAGTCATAAAGTTGACTTGAAAAGTTGGTACTGGAATAATAACTGCCACTTATATAGTAATATAAAGTTTACCAAGCACTTTACAGAGGAATACAGGAGTACGTGAATGGGGCTTTAGAGATCAGTTAGAAATACCTCATGATTTTGCCAAGAACCACAGTAGTTCAAATGACTTGCCCAACATCATGCAGACAGAATCAGGATTCAAGCCCAATTTACATGTGTTCTTTTATTTTCTAAGCTCCCCATACTTGGTAACAAATGGAAGAGACTCCTTAGGTTGTATTTGGCTATGGTACTTGGTACCATCACCCATTCTCCAGGCACATAGGTAGAGGTCATTCCTGGGCATCACCTTTTAAGAACATTGGCAAACTGGAGTTCATACAGAGGAGGGCTTAGCAAGATGAGGAGGGGACCATGTAAACTGAAAAAGTGAAGTTTGGGGGATGGGATAATTCAAGTGCCCTGAGGAGCCCAGTGGTGAATTTTTGGAGAATGATTATGAATTCTGCTTTAGATATTTTGAATTTTGGACATCTTAGGGGTGACATCCAGTTTGGAGAGGACTGGGATGATGGACTGGAGTTCAGGAGAGAGAGGAAGGTTGGATACATAGACTTGGAAGTCATCCGCAAAGAGATGACAATTAATGAGGTCATTAAGAGATAGCATAGAGAAGGATGAGAGAGGGCCTAGAGCTTTGGGGTACTCTCATACTTAAGGGACTTGATATGGCTGATGATCTAATAAGAATACTGATGAGTGGTCACACAGGTAGGAGAACCAAGACAACAGTGTCCCCAAAACTTAGAGAATATCCAGAAGAAAATAGTTCACAGTGTCAAAGGCTACAGAGGGATCAAGAAGGATAAATATTGAAAAAAAAACTCATCAGATCTGGAAATTAAGAGATCACAATTCACCTACACCTGCTCATTCTGTTGGGCTCCTGACCACACCCTTCCATAAATTTGCCACAGGAAGCCCATCTACCATGACGGAGGCCTGCCTTCCTCATGTTTTCCCGAGGGTATGCAATCTGATACAGAAGTACAATAGTATTAAACATATTTCCATGTTAGTCCTTTTGTGAAAGAAGAATCAGAACAAAAGGGAAAAACCATGAGAAAGAAAACAACTGCAACTACAACAACAAAAAAGAAAACAGTATGCTTCCATCTGCATTCAGACTCCATAGTTCTTTCCCTAGATGGGGATAGCATGCTCCATCATGAGTGTTTTGGGGTTTTCTTAGATCCCTGTACTGCTGAGAAGACCCAAGTCTATCAAAGGTGATCATCATACTATGTTGCTGCTACTGTGTACTGGTTCTGCTCCCCTCATTCAGCATCAGTTCATATAAGTATTTCCAGGTTTTCCTGAAGTCTGCCTATTCATCATTTCTTATAGCACAAGAATATTCCATCACATTCATATACCACAACTTGAAGAGCCATTCCCCATCTGATGGGCATCCCCTCAATTCCCAATTCTTGGCCACCACAAAAAAGGCTGCTATAGATATTTTGTACATATGGGTCCTTTTCCCTTTCTTACGATTCCACTGGGATAAAGACCTAGTAGTGGTATTTCTATGGTATCAAAGGGCATGCCCAATTTTATAGCTCTTTGGGCATAGTTGCAAATTTATAGCAACATTTTTTTGTGGTAGCAAAGAGCTGGAAACAAAGTAGATGTCCATCATATGAGGACCAGAGAAATGGCAAAACAAATTGTGGTACATGAATGTAATGGAATATTATTGTGCTTTAAGAGGTGATAGATGTAATGAATATGGAGAAGCATGGAAAGATCCTTATGAACTGATGCAAAGTGAAGCAGGAAAGCAGTGCACACAAAGACAATAGCAGTGCAAACAGAAAGAATCACAACCACAAAACTAAATGTTATGAAATTATGGAGAAAAAGATCCTTTCTCTGAAGGAGAGAAATGAGACAATGACTCCCCCAATCCACTGCAAAGGTGAGCCTCTATCAATGTGGAACACATTGTGTGTAGTATTCAATTTTTTTTCAATATTTTGATTCATTTTACTGAATTTTAAAAATATTCCTATTTCTTTTTTAGAGATCTTTGTTGGGTGGAGCTAAGTAAAAGCAGGGACTTGCTTGAGTTCTTCCCCTAACCTCTCCAAATACTTACAAAAAATGACAAAAAAATTCTAGAACAGCAGAAGCTACAAAATGATTGTGTGAAACAAATCTCCAGTCCAAGACAGCTTAGAAAGTTGACACAAAGTGTCTATTGCACCAGGCTGGGAACAGAGCACAGTCCCGTATGGGCCACACTGGCATAGACTGGATCCAAACAGGCCTCAGGAGACTGAATCACTGGCAGCTTAGGTGGTTTCCAGACTTTTTGGCCCCCAAATGCCAAGGACAGCATAGAAGGTCAATAGGAAAACTCTGTTGTACCTGGAGCACAGTCCAGCGCCAGTCCTGGAGCAATGAAAGTGGTGGTAGGTATTGTAGTGGAGGTAGCATTAGTAGCTGTTTCTGGAACTCCCAGTCCACAGATGGTGTGAGTATCGAGTGGCTAATCACAGGAGGATTGCAGGGATTTCTTTGCTGGCCCTGAGGGAAGACTTTCTTGCTTTGACTCTACTTGGATCTGGGTCACAGTCCTGGGTGGTAGTCGTGGGGTGAGGAGGAGTGCTGGTGAGATGGAGCTTGTGGTGTTCCAAGGCAGAAAAGAGTGCTTGTGGTCACTCATAAACGAAAGGAGTAAACACCTCTCTTTTGATCTTTGATCATACCACCTTAGAAGAACTGAAAATTTATGGTTTCCTAGAAGAATCTCTGGAAATAGCTACACAAAATCCCTAAAGTTTGGGACATGACACCCTACACACTTGAAGCAGAGTCCTACCTTAATAAAAAGTTAGAAAGTCAAGTATTTGGCTGGGAAAAGAGCAAACAGCATAAAAACTCGCAAACTATAGAATCTTACTTTGCTGACAAAGAAGATCAAAACATATAACCAGAAGAAGATAACAAAGTCAAAGCTCCTACATAAAAAGCCTCCAAGAAAAATACGAATTAGTCTTAGGCAATGGAAGAGCTCAAAAAGGATTTTCAAAATCAAGTAGGAGAAGTAGAGGAAAAATTGGGAAGAGAAATGAGTGATGCAAGAAAATCATGAAAAATGAGTCAACTTCTTGCTAAAAGAGATCTAAAAAAATACTGAAGAAAATAACACCTTAAAAAATAGAATAACCCAAATAGCAAAAAAGCCAATGAGGAGAACTCAGAAAACAGAATTGATCAAATGCAAAAGGAGGTCCAAAAGTTCACTGAAGAAAATAATTCCTTAAACTTTAGAATGGAGCAAATGGAAGCTAATGACTTTATGAGAAATCAACAAATTACAAAACAGAGCCAAAAAAATAATAAGAAAAACAGAAGACAACATGAAATATCTCATTGGAAAAACCATTGACCTGGAAAATAGATCCAGGAGAGATCATTTTAAAATTATTGGACAGTCTGAAAGCCATGATCAAAAAAAGAGCCTAGACATCATCTTTCAAGAAATTATGAAGGAAAACTGCCCTAATATTCTAGAACAAAAGGGTAAAATAGAAATGAAAAGAATCCTCTTATTGTCTCTTAAAAAAGATCCCAAAAGGAAAACCCCCAGGAATATTGTAACTGAATTCCTAGGTCAAGGAGAAAGTATTGCAAGCAGCCAGAAAGAAACAGTTTGAGTATTGTGGAAATACAATCAGGATAACACAAGACCTAGCAACTTCTACATTAATGGATCAGAGGGCTTGAATATGATATTCTAGAGGTCAAAGGAGCTAGGATTAAAACCAAGAATCACACACCCAGCAAAACTGAGTATAATACTTCAGAGCAGATACTTTTATCAATGGACATTCAATGAAATAGAGGACTTCCAAGCATTCTTGTCGAAAAAACCAGAGCTGAATAGAAAATTTGACTTTCAAATTCAAGAATCAAGAGAAATCATTAGGTACTTATTAAAATTGAATTGTCTACATTCCTACATGAAAAGATAATGTTTTTAACTCATGAGATCTTTCTCAGTATTAGGGTAGTTGGAGGGAATATACATATATGTATGTGTGTATATGTGTGTGTGTACACACACACAGAGCATAGGATGAGTTAAATATGAAGGGATTATATCTAAAAAATAAAATTAAAGGGTGCGAGAGGAATATATTGGGAGAAGGAGAAAGAGAGAGATAGAATGTGGCAAATTATCTCATATAAAAAGAGGCAAGAAAAAACTTTTACAATGGAGGGGAAGATGGGGAAGATGAGAAGGAATGAATGAGCCTTACTCTCATCGGATTTGGCTTAAGGAGAGAATAATATCCACACTCAATTGAGCATCCTACCCTACAGGAAAGTAGGGGGAAGGAGATAAGAGAGGGGGATGATGGGAGAGAGAGCAGATTGGAGGAGGGGGTAGTAGGAGACAAACACTTTTGAAAAGGGACAGGGTCAAAGGAGAGAATAGAATAAATGGGAGGGTAGGATAGGATGGAGGGAAATATAGTGAGTCTTTCACAACACAACTATTATGGAAGTGTTTTGCATAACTACACATGTATAACCTATATTGAATTGCTTGCCTTCTCGATGAGGGTGGGTGGGATGGGATAGAATTTGGAACGCAATGTTTTAAAAACAAATATTAAAAATTGTTTTTACATGTAACTGGGAAAGTTACATGTACAAGTAATGGGGTATAGAAATCTATCTTGCTGTATAGGATAATGGGGGGAGGGGGATAGAAGAAGGGGGTGCTGTAGATAGAGGGAGGGAGGGCAGACAGGGGAAGAGATAATCAGGATGCATGCCATCTTGGGTGTGGGAGAGGGGAGAGAGGGAGAAAATTTGGAGCTCAAAATCTTGTGGAAATAAATATTGAAGACTAAAATAAACAAACAAATAAAAAAAAATCTTGGTTATAAAGGGTGGCTCTAGGATAGGAAGGCCAAGGGATACAGGGAAAATGTAGGCAATGTAAAAACTAAGGATATCAATTTAAAAAAAAACATTCATTTTCTTGATGACATCCTTCATTCCTGTTTTCCTTTGAAGTTCCTCATTGATGGTATGTTGCACCTCTGACTAGGCAAAAAAAAATGAGTTCCTGTACTCAAGAAGTTTACATTTTTGGGGAGGGAAGGGGAAGAAGAAGGGAAGAACATGTACATAGCTAAATAAATGTAAAATGTCTTTCCCTACCACTGGGAATTCTTAACCTTTTTTTATATCCTGAACCTCTTGGGCAGTCCCTCTTTTTTAAATAAGGATTTTAAAAGCATACAATAAACTACATCAAATTACAAAGGAAATGAATTATACTGAAATGCAGTTATCAAAATATATTTTAAAACAAATTCATGAACTCCAGGCTAAGGACCCCTGCCCCAGTAGAATATAAACTGCTTGAGAGCCCGTAAAGTCCCATTTTTATATTTGCATCCTTGGTGCTTAACATGGAGCCTGGTACATGGTAGGGGCATCACAATGGAATGGTGATTGGGCTGGTTAATAAGTGCAAAGTAAGTTGGTGGGGGAGCACTAACATTGTGAGATGGGATAGGGGATGAGGAAAAGTCTTGGGTGGAAGGTTGCCCTTGAGGTGAACCTAGAAGGGATTCATGGATCCCACGAAGTGGAAATGAGGAGGGAGAGTGTTCTAGGTATGGAGGACAGTCACAGAGGCAGGAGACACAACACTGTCTGCATAGAATATTGAACATGGTGTGAAATCAGTTTAGGCAGAGGAGGAGAAGTCAGACTGTGAAGGGATAAAAGCCAGAGGGACAGATACTTTTATCAATAAGGATTAGGGGAATGACTTGATGAATAAAAGATAAATCCATGTCCTTAAGGGCTTCACAGTTTAGCGTGTGAGGTAAGACCCATACAAAAATCAGTAAATCGATACAATAAAATGCTGAAAGGAAGAAATGCTGTGAGAGATGGAAACAAATTATTAGGTGAGAACAGAGGAGGGGGAGTGCTGTTGTCTGAAAAGATTCAGATCCTATGAACCTCTTTGAAACCAATGTCTCATTTGTGGCAGGCTACCTATGCTTTGGAAACTGAAATTCCCACCTAATACCCACTTTTCCTGTCCTTTTCTGGTAACTTCCATATTCCATGCTTGCAATCTCATGTTAGGCAGTCTCCAGGACCTCCCTACCTGCAGAATGTGTGGGGTTATTCAGGAAGGACTAGCACCTCTGGTGGGAGGGATAACTTTGGTGTCCGCCTCTCACCCAACTCTCACCTGTCACTCTAAGAAGCTGTGGCATTGGCAACAACAACGGTAAAATCACTCCACAAGCAGATTAAACCAAGTTGAGGGTAACTGACAAGACTCAGACCTGTTGGTGAGTAAGGGGGATGTTTAAGCATGTGAAGACTTTCCTTGGCAGAATGGACAGATAAGAACAATTTGTTCCAATGACCATGAAAGCGGCTGAAACAGGTGCTGTAGAGAGCTTAGAGCTTGGTCAGACATTGAAGATGCCAAGGTCATCCGCTGTATCCTGGGCCATTGACCATTATCATGACTTTGTCTTGCCTCTGGACTATGATGACTCTGGAAGAGAGTGAGGCTGACAAAATTGTGTAACTCTGCCTCACTTAAATCCAATTTACACAAGAGTCAAGACACCATGAGTGACGTCACTCCTTCCCATAAAACCCATGACCTGTGGTTGTCTCATAGAGTTTGAGGAAAGAGGGGAAGGCAGTGGAGACACAGGTGCCCTGCAGGCCCATTAGGAAAGGTGATAAAATACTTGGAGTGATAGAGAACTTGGCAGAGATGGATGTAGTTGGGTGCTAAAATGCTGGAATTGGAGTCAGGAAGATCTGAATTCAAATCCTGCCTCTGATACTCGACTATGTGACCATGGGCAAAGACATTAAGCCTCTCTGATCCCCAGTTTCTTCACCTGTAGAATGGGGATGATAACAGCATCTACTTCACAGAGTAGTTGTTATTAGAGATAATGCATAGAAAGTGTGTAGTGAATCTTAAAGTTCTAGATCACTCTCTACTGCCATCTTGCCCCTATCACATTTGCTCCTATAATTGCTGTTAAGAACCAGTATAGAAACACAGCCTTTCTGGGTGGGAAGCACACTGTATTTGGAGTGTGGGACCTGAGTTTTTTTGCTGTTAGTTAGCAGCATGACATTGGTAAAAATCTCTTTGAACCCCTGTTCCTTCATCTGCTACATGAGATGGTTGGGATCAGCAGTCCCTGAGGTTCTTCTGGATTTAAAACTAATGAGAAGCTACTTTCTGCCTGCTCTAAGTAAGGAAAGTGCTCCAAACAGCCCAGACATTGTACTGAAGCCAGGAGGCATTCAGTCCAGTTTGCTGCATTACAGGCCTCATGATGGGAGAGAAAGATAAGGCTAGAAAAGACTGTTGGGGCCAGGTCTTTGGTTATCAGTACTTGGCACATACTACCTGATACTGTTTGTTATCTTGTTGTATGTGTGAAGGAGGGAAAGAAAATCATCTGTCACTACACACTGATATTAATCTAACCTTCACTGGATCTTCTCTGCAGCCAGGCAAGCCTTTTATTCCTTCCTAAATGATTCCCTGTCCCATTCACCACAAAAACAATTCCAAACTTTCTGTGCTGTCCTCAAGCCAACCATACCTCCTTCTCCTACTACCCCCCTCAGCTGAGGAGGTCTACTCTGACTTTATTGAGAAAGTTGAGATCATTTATTGGGAGGATCCTATTCTCCCTGTATCTTCAGTCAGTCAACAAACATTTATTAAGCACCTATTGTATGCCAGGCACCATATTAAGGATTGGAGATACAAGAAAAGGCAAAACAGCTCACAAGCTAAAGGGGGAGTTAACATGCAAATAACTATATACACACAAGATATACGCAAGATTAATTTCAAGTGAGAATGTCTGGATATCACCCCACACTCCGTCCTCCTTTCCTTTGGTCTTTTATCATAGGGTGGTCCTTCTTCTTCTCTACATTAACCTGGATTTCATCTCCTTCCTTCTTCTCCAGGAAACTTCCCATAAACTCATTTTTTCTCTTTCTGTCTTTTACTCCATTTTCTTTCTTCTCCTCTTCCCTCTAATCTTCAACGTCTCCTTATCTATGTATTGCAGGCACCAAGGTGGCACCATAATGCACAGAATGCCAGACCTGGAATCAGGAAGATTAATCTTCAAGAGTTCAAATCTGGTCTCAGACACTTACTAGCGATGTGACCCTGGGTAAGTCACTTCACTCTGTTTGCCTTAGTTTCGTCAACTGTAAAATGAGCTGGAAAAGGAAATGGGAATCCACTCTGGTATCTTTGCCAAGAAAGTCCCAAACATGGTCACAAAGAGTCAGATACAACTGAACAACACATTCACTTTTTCCTTCTGTATTGCCTTCAAACATACTCATGTCTCCCTTTTTAAAACAAAACAAGATAAAACTTTATTAGACCCTACCATGCCCTCAAACTATAGTTCTTTTTTTAAGCCAAACTCTTTGAAAAAGCTATCTATATACTTTTCCTCCTTTTACCTCCATCAACCCTTTGCAATCAGGCTTCTGATCTTATCTCAGCTAAAACTATTCTCTCTAAAATTACCAGCAAACTCTTCTTAAAAAATTTTATTTGACATTTTTATTCCCATCTTAAATATAAAAAGGTATTTCCATACACATAACAGAACACAAAAAGAAGATTTTATATGAAACTCTGGGAATCTCTATTTCACACACCAGGGTTAAAAAAAAAAGTAGATCAAAATTCTGCACATTCATTTCAAAATTCTCCTGCTTTTTTTCTGAACTTCCTTGCGTTATCTTCTATGAATTAAAAAAGTTACTATAATTCTATTTTGAGGCGTTATTATTGCTAATGGTACTGACTTCTTCCCTTTTCCCCTAATTAGCTAAAGGAAAGAAGGGTGGGGAAGGGGAGGGGTGGAGACAACCTTTGTAACAAAAAAGCAAAATAAATCCACAAGTTAACATTTCCAAAAATATATGTTTTTGCTCCTTACGTCCATCACCTCTCTCTTCGGTGGTAGGTTACATGCTTCATCATGGGTCCTGCAGAGACATGGTTAGTCATTGCTTTGATCAGTCCTTCTTAGTGCTTTTTAAGTTTTTCAAAGCACTTTTTCTTCACAGTGTTGTTATTCTTATGCACTGTTCTCCTACTTCTGTTCACTTCATTCTGTATTAGAATTCTCTGAAGTTGTCTCTCTTGTCTTTGCTTACAGCACAATAATATTTCCTTACTTTTCTATACCACAATTTGTTCAGTCATTCCCCAGTTGTCTAAGAAGTAATCTAAGGTATGTTCTTAAATTCTAGTTCTGTTTTTCTCTGTCTCTGTTATACACATGGCCTCTATTTTTTCTTCCTTGAGAATCAGAGAATTTACTTTGCTTGTAACTATTCTTTCCTAGTGCTATCTTTCCCCACTGTTGCAAGTCTAGATCCTCTTTCTCCCTACATGTTTTCCCATTGAGTTTGATATATTTCTGTACCAAAGTGTGTGTGTGTGTGTGTGTGTTTGTGTGTGTGTGTGTATGTGTGTGTGTGCATGTTCAACCCTCCTTTGTATAATTCAGCTGAGTCAGGTTTACCTAATGCTCACTATCCCCAGCACTTCTTTCATAGTTGTATATTCTTATGTACTCTAAACACGAGAAATAGCAGGTTCCACTCTATTTTTCCTCCTTTGTACATGAGTGTATTCCTCTTTACCCTTCTTTCTCTTTCCCCTACTCAGACCATCAGAACAAAACCAATCCATCCCTAGAATCTCTGTTTTAAAAATTGAACTCCCTTAATACAGTTTAAAGACATTAAAGTTCTGAGGGGACCCTTGTTTATTCTTTCTCTGTTAGAATGTTAGCACTACATCATTATACAGTCCCTTCTCATCGGGAAGGCTTGGAAGTCCTTTATTCTAGTGGTTCCCATTTAGTAGTTCTGCAAATTCTTTAGGGGCAATGGTACAAGAAGTCTATGTGAAAAGTTCTTTAATGATACCTTAAGTGGTAAATAATTGCAGAATATTATGAGTAGTATATTAGATCATCATGTGGAGTCAAAAGCACCTTTTTTTGCTGATGTTGAAAGGAGTTTGTGGAACAAAAAATTTTGGGAACCACTATTTTATTTCATTAAAAGTTCACTTCCCCTCTCCCTTAAGATTATACTCAACTTTGAAGGGTAAGTTATTCTTGATTTTTGTGACTATACCATTTGTCTTTTGCAATTCTGTATTCCATGATTTCCAATAGATTTTTTAAGGAGCTTCCAGGTCTTATGTGATCCTGTTTGTGGTGTCTTGGTAGTTGAACTCCTTCTCTATTCACTGTTTACAGTCCCTTTTCCTTCAACATTGGAGCTCTAGATTTTAGCTATGATATTCCTGAAACATTTCCTTTTGAGGTTCCTTTCAAGAGGTGATCAGGGTACTAATAGATCTGAACAGTTTTCATTTATTATTTCTTGAAATATAGAGTGTAGGCTTTTTTCTTTTATTCATGGTTTTCAGGGAGTACAGTGATTCTCAAATGATCTCTCTTTGACCTATTTTCCAAGGTAGTTGTTTTTGAAATCTTACATTTTCTCCTTTAAAAAAAATCATTTAATTTTGCTCTCATGTCTCTTGATGTCTCATGGAGTCATTGATTTTTATTTGATCTATTTTGATTTTCAAAGATTCGTTTTCTTTTGCAAGGCTTACCACTCTCTCTTCTAAGCTCGTTATTGTATTTATTTCTTCAAGAGTTTTATTTCATTATTTTTATCTCTTTAGTTTCAGATTGCTAGGTTTTCAGGGCCCTCTTGGGCAACTCAAGACAGAATGTTAGGGACCTCATATTCACTGGGGCTGAGCTGTCTCAGTTTGAGTTCTATGATAACTATGTTAGAAATTACCTGTTGGCTCCCCTTAGGCCTTCCAAAGTCTCTACCTTGGAACTTTTTGATCTCCTTGGGATTTTTCTGAGGAATCTTCCAATCTTTCTGCCTCTGGAGACAGAGACTTACAAGTTACTTGTGTTCTTGAGTGTCTCTGATCTGCCTTGTTCTGTGGTTGGCTGACTTTTGGTGCAGTTTTGGGATAGAAGTCACTTACTGTAAGTTCTCATTGAATTTCTTAGTCATCATTTGTTCTAGTACAAATTTAAGAATTTTGCTGATGTGGATATGTAGGTATGGAGATATACCTCCCATTGAGACAGCCATCTTAGTAGGAAGTCCCATTGACTAGACCTGATGGTCTCTCCCTGCCTCTCCCCACCCTCTCATCTTCATTCTTCTTGACCTCTGCACTGTTGATCACGGTTTCCTCTTTGGTTTTCTCTTCTCTCTGTATGCTTAGGACATGAATCTCTCCTGGTTTTCTTTATTCCTATCTGCCCTCTCTTCTTCTGTATTTTTTTTTTAATTAGCTTAACATCCATATCACATTCCCTATGCCTGGCTTTTCTCCAAGATACCGTTCCAGGCCCGCATCTTTTATGTCTCTACACTATCTCTCTTGATGGTCTCATTAGTTCCCATGAGTTTAATTAGTATCCCAATGCAGATGAGTCATAGATCTTTATATCCAGCCGTAGGCTCTGCCAAACTTCAATCCTGCATCTCCAATGGACTATTTGACATTTCAAATTGTACATTCCAGAGGTACCTTAAATTCATGCTGCAGTAAATTCATGCTCAGGGTCTGGAGTCAGAAAGATCTGAGTTCAAATGTAAATCAGACACTAGCCGTATGGCCTTTAACTTGTCTTCCT
>CM053771.1:52208323-52220523 GCA_028658325.1 Potorous gilbertii | reverse complement strand
TCTATCCGCTGCACCACCTTAAACATGGTAGGTGCTTAGTAAATGCTTATTTCCTTCCTTCCTCCATACATCCAAAGCAGAACCCTATCTGAAATTTATCATCTTCTTCAATTGAATATAGTCAGTAAGCACTCTGAAAAGGGGTCCATGACTCACAAAAGGTTAAGAATCCCTTGATGAATGAGTGAGTGAAAGTGATAGGATTTGAGATTTTTGGACTCCAAATCCAACATTGCCTACTATGTCACATTGCTTTCTCTGTACCTCTCTCTACCTATGGTGCAATTAGACTGTTACATCAAAACACAGAGGCAAAATGCACCAAAGTTAAGGGCCTTTTATGGACCAGAGCTTGCAATTACCTGATTTTAATGCTATGAAAAATCTACTGTCAGGCTTACTACTATTTGTCACTAATTTCCTTCTGAGGATTTCTAGAGAATAAGAAATCTGCTGCTGATCATGTATTCAGTGATAATGTATTTATTGGGAGTTCTAAATTACAGAAATAACTTGAGCGATTAGTTGACTGAATTTTGTTGTTGTTGAATCATTTCTGGTGTGTCTGACTGTTTCTATCTTCTTGGCAAAGATATTAGAGTGGTTTGCCATTTCTTCCTCTGGCTCATTCTACAGATGAGGAAACTAAGGCAAACAGGGTGATGTTACTTGCCCAGGGTCACATAACTAGTAAGTGTCTGAGGCCATATTGAATTCAGGAAGATGAATCTTCTTGACTCCAAGCCTGGCACTCTATGCACTATGGCACCATGTAGCTGTCTATTGAATGGAGACTTGGATTATCCAATTCCACATAAGCTTAATTAGTAAGATCCTTTAAGATCATCAAATTCATGGCAGCCTAGTTAACTTCCAAGGTTAACCCTAAGGCAGCCCACTTCCCTCTTGGCCAACTTTAATGGTTGTGAAGTTCTGCAGCTTCTACCCACTACTTGTAGTTCTGCCTTCTGGTACCCACCATAAGATGATAGATAGTACCATTAGTTCAAAGTTGGATGGGACCTTGGAGTTGCCTCTTTTACTAGGTTCTTTTTTCAGGTTGATGATCTCATGGGGTGCCTGGGGAGGAGCCCAGCTGAGCCCAGGCTTCACTAACATCTCCATTTTGGCTAAGGTAAGGAGGAGGAAGATGAGAAAACCAGGGATGGGTCAAATCTCAAGTCTGCATGTGACTCATGTGGGATATTGATCTTGGAGATTACTGGACATATATATTTAATCCCCTCTTCCAACACCTACTTAAATCATGAATCTCCATCTCTCAGTGCAGGTCTTTGGGTACTCTCTCCTATGTCAGCCTAGGGGTATGCTGGTAAATACTCTCAAAATAAGTATGCAGAGCATACTTTTAAGTGTCTTTTCTATTAACATTTGCTTTGTCACTTTCTTAAGTCTGGACAATCAACAAAACAATAAATCAATCCTTGATTTGTAGTATTTAAGGATTTCACCAACTGGCTTCCCCCATTTCCTGCTAGCTCCAGTGCACACCTTTGGCCTGAACTGAGAAACAGTGAGAAGGAAGGGGATTTTATAATGCCACAAGTCCCATACTACACCTCTAAGCAAAATCCAAGGGACTTTAGGGTTATCTACACATCCTTCTCAATTCCATTAATATGGAATTGAACCCAACTCAATTTAACAAGCATTTAGTGAATTTCCAGGATGTGCCAGGTCCTAGGATAGGCACTGGGGACACGTATATTCACATTTAATAAACATTTATTACAGGCCTACTAGATTCCTGGCAGTATGCATAAGTCTAGGGATATAAGGAGTTAAATGAGGAGTTAAATGACTTAAAATGGACACGGTACTTTGCAAACCTTAAAGGGCTACATATATATAGATAGATCTAGATCTACATAGATCTCTCTATATATCTACATATATGCAAAGATCCCCTACTTTAGATTAGGATGAATGTGAAAGGGGAGAGAGAAGGGACTAAGCATCAGTTAAGAGCCAACTAAGTGCCTGGTACTATGCTAAGCACTTTACAAATATAATCTCATTCAATCCTTGGAAGTAGGTGCTGTTATCGTCCCCATTTTACATTTGAGGAAACAGAAGCAGAGAGAAGTTAAATGACCTATACAGTCACACAGTTAATAAGTGTCTGATTTGGATTTGAACTCAGGCTTTTTTGACTTTGGAGCCAGCATTCTATCCACTGAGCCACCTAATTGCCTCTGACTGGAAAAACCCAACTTTACCAAAGAAACTCAAAAGGTCCCTGGAAAGTAGACCAGTGATAAAGAAATCCCCTGTCCCCCAAAAAGAAACAGAAATATAGTAAACTTTTCCATACAATCTAGAACTGCACAAAAAGACATCTTGAAGAAGTGATAGGCTGATAGAGAAGCCAAACCAGGGAGGCCAGAGCTAACTCACCAGAAGATAATTGAATACTATTTCCTTGAGAGTTCTAGGGATAACCATGTTGTGGGGGAGAGCCTGAGGGTACTTTTTCTCATGGTCCCCCAAAGTTATTCATGGCTTAATTATCAGCCAGTAGCTTTAGTCAGCATGCATTACTTACTAAAAAGGTATAGCAAGGGAATTTGTAATAGAAAAAGAACCCAAATGTTGTATGATCCTGACTGTGGCTCCACAATTGAATTATTTCTTTCTGGCCACTTGCAATATTTTCTCCTTGACCTGGTAACTCTGCATAATGGTAGTTCAGCTATAATGTTCCTGGGAGTTTTCATCTTGGGATCTCTTTTAGGAGGTGACCAATGGATTCTTTCAATTTCTATTTAGATCTAAGATGTCAGGGAAATTTTCCTTGATAATTTCTTGAAATGTGATGTCTTTAATCATGGCTTTAGATGGTCCAATAATTCTTAAAATATCTCTCCTCAATCTATTTTCCAGATCAATTGTTTTTCTGATGAGATATTTCACATTTTCTTCTATTTTTTTTTTGTTGTTTTGACTTTGTTTTATTGTTTCTTGATGTCTCATGGAGTCATTGCCCAATTCTGATTCTGTGCAGCTGTTTTCAGAGGTATCTCTAGGGCCCTGTAAATTCTCAATTCCTCCAAAGTGGTATGATAAAAGGAGAAGTGTTTACTCCTCTCCTGACCTGTGCTCTGGTCTGTGAGCAGCTACAAGCACTCTTTTCTACCCTGGAACTGTGATTAGGATTCCCTCTCTATAGCCCACACCAGCTCTGCCAGCACTCCCCCTTGTCCCAGGACTGCCACCCAGGACTGCAATCCAGTTCAGTTGCTTGATTCCCCCATTGTCTGTAAGCTGAGAGCTCCAAAAGCAGCTGCCACTGCAGTAGTGGCTGTTGCCACCCTGGGGCTGAGGCTGGTACTGCAACTGGATCACATTCCTTTCTCACCCAGGTGAGAAAGCTTTCCTACAGACCTTTCAAGCTGTCTTTGGCATTTGTGAGTTGAGAAGTCTGGAAACTGCTACAGTTGCCAGTGATTCCATGCCCTGAGGCCTGCTCCAGACCTGTCTATGACTGCATGGCTCACATTGGGCTGCACTCAGCTCTGAGTCCAGTGCAATAGACCCCTTCTATAGGCCTTCTAGATTGTCTTGGGTTGGAAATCTGCTTTACTTTGTCATTTTGTGTCTTCTGCTGCTCTAGAATTTGTCTGGAATCATTTTGACAGGTATTTTGAGGAATCTGGGGGGAGAGCTCTATCAGGTCCCTGCTTCTACTTGGCCATCCTGGCTCTGCCCCTCAATCCAATTCTAATTCTTGAGGAAGTATTTTCTTCAGTGAGCTTTTGTATCTCTTTTTCCATTTGACTAATTCTGCTTTTTAAGGAGTTCTTTTCTTCAGTACTTTTTGTACACGCCTTTTCCATTTGGCCTATTGTGCTTTTTTTTAAAATTTATTTTTATTTATTTATTTTTCTTTTCTGCTTTTTTTAAGCAACTCTTTTCTTTAGGGAATTTTTGTGCCTCTTTTACCAAGTTGTTACCCACTTCTTTTCCCATTTATTCCTCTATCACACTTACCTTTTTTAAAAAAATAAAACAAAACAAAACAAAAAAACCTCTTCCAGAAATTCTTTTTGGGCTTAGACCCAATTAGCATTTTTCATTGAGGCTTTGGTTGTAGGGGTTTTTTCAGATTTTTATCTCCTTCTGAGTTTGAGTCTTGGTCTTCCCTGCCACTTTTATGGTCAAGTTCTTTTGTTGTTGTTGTTCGTTCATTTTCCCAGACTATTTCTTGATTTTGAACTTTTTGTTAAAGTTGAGCTCTGCTCACCCTGGAGTGGGAAGGCACTGTCCCAAGCTTTAGGCTTTTTTTTGTATTGCTATTTTCAGAGCTATTTCTGGGGTCTGCAAATTTTTGGTTTTTCCAAGATGGTGTGTACTATGGAGAGATAAGGTCAATGCTCTCCACATCTGTGCTCTGGTCATTACCTGTGAAAGGCCCCCTGTTCCCCATCAGCCACAAGTGCCAGCATTCCTCTCTACCCTGGAACTACAACCCAGAACTTCTCATGAGCAATAGAGTTGCCAATCAGTGCCAGCTGCACCCAATGTCAACAAAGTGTTCCCTGTCATTTCTTTTTGATAAATCATCCAACCTCGTTTTGGTGTCTGGGCTAAGAGCTGAAGCTTCTGCTGTTGTCATAGCTGCCTCCACAGTCCATTGCTGCTTCTACTGCTGCTACATATGCTTTGGACTTCTCCTACTGACCTCTTCAGTTGTCTAAGACTGGAAAAGTATCTCACTCTGACCTCTTACTGGCTCTGCTGCTCCAAAATTTGATTTGAAATGTTGAGTTGTTTGGAGGGGAATGTTAGGAGAATTCAGCCTTTACTATGCCATCTTGGCTTCTCCCATACTCTACTCTTTCAAGCAAAAGACCTCAGGGGAAACTAGGCTTAAACTTATACAGTAAAATTGTGAAGCATAAATTTAGGGAACTGAGTGTTCCAAAGGGAAAATATTCATTCTGATGACTAGGAGTCTTTTTTCCCTACTTTTATAGGGTCTTCATGAAACTATCCTCAGGTGTAATTCTCTATTAGGCTCCTACCATAATGCCCATCTAGATTTATGAAACTCCCTTAAGAGGCAGCTAGGTGGCATAGTAGATAGAACACCAGGCCTGAAATCAGGACAATCTGAGTTCAAATCCTGACTTAGACACTTACTTTGTGTACGACCCTGGGAAAGTCACTTAACCTCTGTCTACCTCACTTTCCTCAACAAAATAATATCACCTACTTCACAGCGTTATGGTGAAGATGAAATGAGATAATAAATGCATTGCTGGCAGTAAGTGCTGCAAAAATGTTAATTATTCATCATCATCATCATTATATTTTCCCAAATTGATTAAAGACTTATTCACACCCAGTTTGCAAGTCTGATTCACTGGCTGAATCAATCTACCTGTCTGAGACTTCTGGGAGTATATTTATTAAGATTATATTAACCTCTACTCTTATATAGAGATGAGGAAACTGAGGCTCAGAAAGTTTAAACAACCCTTAAGGACACACAGGAAATGTCAATAGGTGTGATTCAAATCCATGTCTTCTATCTCTAAAACTATCTTTCCTTCCATTTTACTATGCTGCCTTTCAGATCAGCTTTCTCATTCTGCATATGAGGGCTCTAAGGCACAGAGAGTGATTGTTATTCTTCTAAAGTAGCACAACTAGTTAATGGCAGAGACTGACTTTGAAACCCTAGTCATTTGATTCTCAGTCCAGTGTTCTCCATGACCCCCTACCCTCCCTCTTCCTGGTTGTTGGCCAAGTCAGACCAGTGAAGACCTTCCCTTCCTCCTCCCACTCACCACAAGTTCTTTTTGTCATCCTCAGATTGGCTGAGTGACAAAATCCCACCAAGCTCACCACTCAGCCCTGCCTATGGCCCTCATCACCCTTCAGCAGACCTCTGAGAGTGACTTGCTGGTTGCCTGAAACCTGGTATTGGCTTTTAAGGGCCTCAGACTGTGGTGCTCCCAACTCATTACCACTGATGTTCCCGGACACCTGGAGTATGACAGACGCTATTAAGAAATCAAATACTGCTGTATCCGGAAGCAAAGCTAAGAGAGCACAAACAGATTAGTAAGAAGAAGATTGATGAGGCCAAGTCACAGGAAAATAAACAAAGGGAAGTTTTCTCTGCCAATTCACTTACGGACTGGATTTTTTTTTAAATGAGCAGTTGCACCACAGGCACACACCTAATCAGAATGAATCATGAGACCCCAGGAGTTAGGCTACCAGAAGGTTGGAGAGAGCAGCTGGCTTTGGGGGCTCACAAACACCTGAAAGCCATGGGTGGGTGATGTCATTTGGCTCAGGCCAATGGATATTCAGGGCAAATGGCTGTTTCTGGGAGATTGTTCTAAAACAAGTGATACCTTCATGGCAAAGCCAAGCCTTTGTCTCCCAGATGTTCTCTGCAGGAGCCAGAGAACTCTATGGATAACCAGGTAAATGGGAGTTGACTCCACGAATGGGTTTTTCAACTTACTTCCATTCTGTTCAAGGAGACACTTGGCATCTGATCCAAAAGGAGTTTGTGGGTGTCCAACAATGAATGTGGCTATTACTGCTCTGCTTGCTGCCTTCTGCTTGGCTTGGCCAGAAGCCGCCATCACCAGATTTTAAAAGAAAGATCTAGCAGCCAATTTTGCTCCTGGAAAACAGAAGATGAAACACATTTCCCTCTTCTTGTTAGAGAGGTGGGGAGTGGTGTGGGGGTGCAGAATGTTGACTTCATCAGTCACTTTTGTTAAGAGATTTTTCTTTGTTATAAGAGAGGGTTGGGCATGGGTAAATAAGGAAATTACTACGCTCAAAAAAACCCCAAAACATTGATAAGCTCCTTTTTAAAATTTAAGTAACATATTAATGGAAGAAAGCTGGTTTTCTAAAATAGAATTAAATGGAACCACTATCACTTGGTCAGTGTTCTGACAAGAAATACATTGAAGCAAGTGCAAAAAAAATTAAAAGGAAACTGACTGGTCATTAGACTGTCCAGAAAAACTGGGACTGAGGATGGCTGTAGACTGCCCTTAATTTAGGGTTTAGTAAACGACTACATCCCTCTCTACCATCCTAGCCAGTGGACATTTCAAACCAAGTGAATCAGAGGCATGTCCAAATCAACATTCAAAACAGAACTCATTATCTTTCCCCCCAAACTTATTCACCTTCCAAGCTTTCCTGTTTCCGTTGAGGGTGTCACCATTCTACTCGTCACTAAGGTGTCAAGCCTAGCTTCTCTTTCTCATACTCTCCATTTGTTCAATCAATTACCAAGACTTGATGTTTCTACCCAACCACACATCTTGCACATATCTCCTCTTAGCCCACAATAATCACTTCCCTAGTTCAGTTCCTAATCACTCCTCACACGGACGATTGTAGTAGTCATTGTCATTGATACTCTTGGCTCAGATCTGTCCCCTCTCCAATTCATCTTCCATGCAGCTACTTAACTGATTTTCCTAAAGCTGAGGTCTGACCATGTCACTCCCCTGCTCAGTAAATTCTAGTAGTTCTTTATTACCCCAGGGTCAACAAAAACTTTTCTGCTAGGCAATTAAAGTTTAACTCAATCTAACCTCAACCTCCCTTTTCAGCATTAGTACGCATTTCCTCTCCCTCATGTCACCCCCTCCCTCAATCCCCTGCTGGCTTAGACCTCACAGACTTCTTTTATGTCCCAATTAGAGTGTGAGTTCCTTGAGAGTAGGGATTGTTTTACCTTTTCTATTTGTATTTCTAGTGCTTAGCTTGCCACATAGTAGGGACTTAATATTCTTTTTCATTCATTCATTCATTCACACATCCATCCATCCATCCATCCATCCATCCATTCATCCATCCATCCTTGCATCCATCCATCCAGTCCTGCACTCTGTGGTCCAGCTACTCCATCCTTGTTACTATTCTCCATGTAGTATTCCTCCATTTCCCATCACCCAGCCTTGGTATTGGTTGTCCCTCTTGCCTGGAATGCATCACCTTTACCTGTTAGAGTCCTTCCTTCACAGTTCTATTCATATACCTTTCCTGCTTTCCCCAGTTGCTAGTATCTTCACCTTGCATTCATTTTATATTTACTTATATAGTTACCATTTTAAATCTTAAGCTCCTTATGGATGAGGACCATATGACTTCTGTCTTTGTATCTCTAATGTCTAAGATGGTGCCTGTTGTATTGTTTCAGGCATATCTGACTCTCTATAACCTCACTTGGGCTTTCTTTGGCAAAGACACTGGAGTACTTTGCTGTTTCCATCTCCAGCTCATTTTATAGATGAGGAAACTGAGGCAAACAGGGCGAAGTGACTTATTTAAGGTCACACAGCTAGTATCTGAGGTCACTTGAACTCAGGTTTTCCTGATTCCAGGGCTGGCACTCTATCCACTGTGTCATCTAGGCACCTTAAGGATGGTATCTGACAGTAAATACTTGTTGATTGCTTATTGATTGGCTAATTGATATGGGTAAGGGAAGGGCATTTGGGTCATAAGAAATATGGGGCAAAGAGAACAATAAGTTTTGAGAGCCTTGTGAACTCCTGGAGAATGGAGGCTGTGCCATATTTCATCTTTCTATCCACAGAATCATAGCATTTGACAGTTAACAGGGACTTTATCAGCCACCTTGTTCCATCTCTGTCCACTCAAAGATCAGAATCGGATCTTGAAGGTCCTACTCAAAGAGAGGAGTGTCCTGAGCAGGAATCCGTGGAGAGAATCCCAAGGTGACAACCATCATTTTGATGCATCAACTCTTTCTAGTCTCTAGGTTAAAAACAAGGTAAAACAGAACTCCAAACCCAGCAACCTGCCCTTTGATTTTAGACTCACCCTTCATGTGTTCTCTCTCTGGGTGTCCCAGGGCTCAGACTCCCCAGACCTCTAGCAGAGGAGAGTGATGATGGCAGTGAACACCTCTTCCCATTGCCCCACACCATGTTGCCACACCCTGACTGATGTTTCTCAGTAGATGTCTGCCTGCTCTGCGGTCTGTCCTTGGGTCAGGGTTTCCCAGGGGTCTCTTCCTTTTAACCAGAATGATAACCAGCCTGTGACAACTAGACTTCTGCCTTCCTTTAGAGGGTACTGAATGCTCTCACTGTCTGGCTTACACTTCTGACTCCGATGTATGGGTGACCCAGAGCCTGAGGGTTTGAATATATAGTCTTCTCACTAAAAATATATTCCAATGCTCCATGGCAAAAGCATTTCCCAAGGAGGCTAATAGTTTGGAGAATAAAGTTGCAGGCAAGGAGGTTAGATGACATTAATAAGCAAACAGGTTGTCTGGAGTCTTGGGGACTCCCTGCTGAAGCCCTAGAAGTAGTTTTTGTCCAAAGCAGGTCCCAGGTCAATCCACCTGAGAGCAAAGTTAATCCAAATGATCCGAGGTCTTCATTACTCCTTACTCATAATGGTTCAGGATGGTGTTTGTGAAAGTACAGAGAGTTAACTCATGTCTCCCTAGTTCCCCCACTATCCCAGACCACAGTAATCCTCACTCTGACCTCTAGTAACATAGATGTTAGGGTCATGAACACCACCCTCATTCATAGTCTCAACTCCCATCCCTTTGTCCTTGCCATAAAGTTTTGTGGGACCCATCGAAGGGCTCTACTCATGCCCACCTGGCTAGGGTTTGTGTTGCTTCTGGCCCACCCAGACAGCTTGGGACTGCTCATGACTACCTAGGGCCTTCAGGGGCTGCTTCTGGCCTACTGTGCCCAGCTGGCTCAGTGTTAATGAGTAGAATAGGGTTATCACACCCAAATATAATTACAGGCCAGTAATCCAGACATAAAGTTCCCTGCTGGCTGCACATCGACTTAGTTTAATAATGTAATGTTATCTAGGTTCTATTGTATTTTTATTTATTTTGTTAAGTATTTCCTAGTTAAATTTTTATCTGGTTTGGGCCTTGTGTTCTGTGCTTGACACCTTTGAACTAGGATACTGATGGAACTGGGAAGGCATGAGTTAACAAGCCCCACCCCGCTTACCCCCAATACTCCTACAATACCAACCTGAACTGTTTCAAGTTAGGAAGTTGTGGTGTAGACCTGGGGCAGTTTGGGTTACCTCTGGGTGCTTTGGGCAATGAAAGGATAAAAGCAGTTTGTAGGACTCTGGGGGCTCTTGAGACCCCAGAGACCCTCATTTCCAACTCCTTTTAATCCTTTTCCTATATTTCATATCCTGCTTTTTGTCTTTTGGACTGCTTTTAACCATCTTGGGAACTGCTTTTTATTGGGAGCTTTTGAATATATTTTTAATAAATCACTTTTATATTTTAAATATAATTTTTATATTAATTAAAATAGCCAGTTGGTAATGTGGGATAATTATATTAATATAAAAATTTAATATAATTTTTAATAAATAACAAATAAATATTTGTTTGAACTTTCAGGCTGTCAGGTTATGGATCTTGCAATCCTGTAGCAGCATAGAAACAGTTTAACTTATCACCTGGTTAACAAGATTTAAAATTTTTTTGATCTGAACTTGTGATTTCTTTAGTGCCTGGGACTCCAGATAAGTTGCTCTACTGAATACAAAGCTACACCTTCTTTGGAAGGTCTTAGTAGTTTGGGATGCTGAAAGTCTGAATGGCTTACCCAGGTTCACATAGTCAGTAACTATTCAAGGCTGGACTTGAACCCAGGTCATACTAATTCTGAGGCTATCTCTCTATCTTCCTCTCCACACCTCCTTTTGGATGATGAGAATAAGAAATTCTCATTCCAAGTGAGGTCCGGATTCAGGTTTGAGCCTTCCCCTCTGGCAGTACCCTGCTCAGCAGTGCCCTGCTCAGCAGTGCCCATATAGTGCCCCAGGTTCTCTTTTTGGGAACTTAAGTATTACTGCTTGTCCTAGATTTTAAGATTGCTAGTTTTGGCTCCACTCCCTTCCCCCACCAAAAAAATCCAACAAGTGTGATCAAATTAAATCTTTCATCTGAGTCTGGAAGCTTCCAAGAGCATGAGGCTAGGACTGGGGGAGGATAGAGAAGATGGAAGCAGAGGAGAGGCTTCCACCGACATGAATTTCACAGCAGGTTTTCTCAAAGTAGGGAACCAGTTCAGCCAGGAACTAAAGCCAGACCTTCTGCTGGGCTCTGCCCAGGCACGATTGCGTTTGGGAACTATGCCTGGTGAGCAGCCCACCTGGACTGCTAAGTGAAGTTCATTTTGGCTACACACACACACACACACACACACACACACACACACATACACACACAAACAACCTCAGAGGCCACTGAGTCCAACCCACATGTGAACAATAACCTCAGAGGAGCCAATCATCCTCTGCTGGCCACCCTTCAGCACCCACCACCTCCTAGCTTCAGCACCTTCCCCTTGTGGACAGCTCAGCCTAAATAAGTTTCTTTGCAACATCCATCCACTTCTCCTAATTCTGCTCTCTCAAGATTTGGCAAACTCCTTTGTCATAGGAAAAGCATAAGATCATGGATTCAGGGTTAGAAGGAATATCTGTGATCAATCACTCTGTCAACAAGCATTTATTAAGCACTTACTATGTGTCTGACACTGTGCTCAGCACTGAGTGTACAAAAAAAGGCAAAAACAGCTTCTACCCTCAAGAAGCTTATATTCTAATGGAGAAGACCCCATGAAATAACATACAAAAACATACAAATACATACAAGCCATATAAAGAGGAGATGGGAGGTGATCTGAGAGAAGCAGGCACTAACACTTGACATAGAAGAGAACATGACTGAGAAAGGTATTCTGTAGAAAGCAGGCTTTGAGCTGAATCTTGAAATAACCCAGGGATACCAGGAGGCAGAAGTTAAGGGAAGAGCATTCCAGGTATGGAGGATAGGAACCACAAAGTCACAAAGACAGGAGATAGAACATCACATTCAAGAAACAGTGAGTACACCAGTGTAACTGGATCAGAGAATCTGTGGGAATGGTGTACTAAAGCAATCAATAATCATGGAAAGATAGGAAGAGGAAAAATTCTAAAGCATTTTAAAAGCTAAACAGAGGTTTCTATACTTGATCTTAGAGGTGATAGGGAGTCATTGAAGACTATTGAGCAGCAAGATGAAAGAGTAAATTTGTCCTTTAGGAAAATTCAGAAGAGAAACAGATCACATACTTTTCACAGCTACGGGGAGGAGATGTATTCTTTTTTTTTTT
>CM053771.1:52122055-52207823 GCA_028658325.1 Potorous gilbertii | reverse complement strand
CCATAGCAAATGTACAAACATAGATGAAATACATTAGACAATCAATGCAACTCCTTTTCCTTTCTGTTGAATTTTACTTTCTGCAGAATCCCAAAGTCCTCCAGACTCATAGTGCCATCCTGTAGGTTAGACAAATTTCGGGTTGGTAGAAGGGTGGTTCCTACAAAATTCTGATGAGTCTCACTTTCCAGAGGGACATATGCCCATATACCTTGCCCTAAGGTTCCTGGCTTCTGCCCTTTCCCAAAGACTGCCCTTTAATATTAGCTCTATGGAAAATCTAAAGGGTAAAATAAAAAAGAGACTGTTGATTCCCTTTTATAGACAAGCACAAAGGGCAGTGGCCATTCTACATAGTCTATCATCATAGTCAATAAATAGATTTTTGGGTCAGCCCCATCAGTGAAGCTCATTCTTCAAGAGGCATCGAAGGATGTGTCCATAATCCCACTCTGGAAGATACAAATTCCAAACAAAGGCTTTTAGGCCTTTGTTAGACTTCTTTAGGCTCACAAACTTGATCAGGGAACTTCCCTCTACTACGAAATAACATGGTTGGACTAGATATTTTTTTTAAGGATCTTTCAACATCCAAGGCCCTTTCTTGCTCTGACATTCTCTGCTTTAAGTCCCCTCCTATATTCTAAGGTCCTTCCCAGCTTTCACACCCTGGGTTCCTCTCCATTTTGACATTTTAAGATACTTTCCAACTCTGTGGAACTATGTGAGAAAAATCATTAAACAGCTGCTACCTTTTGATCCAGGGATCTGACTGCTGGGCATACACCCCAAGGAAGTGAACAGCAGAAAGAAATGTCCCATCTGTACAAAAATATTTAAAGCAGTAATTTTCATGGTAATAAAAGACTGGAAATAAAGTGGGTGTCCATGGAGTGGTGCATGACTAACACATTTTAGCATAATGGAATATTGTTGTGCCATGAGATATTATGAATGCAAGGAGTCAAGTAAAACACATGAAGGGTAGAGTGGGAAGAGCCTGGCATGTATATAATGCTTTAAGATTTGCAAAGGACTTTATAAATATTATCTCATTTGATCCTATAACAATTCTGTGAGGTAGCTCCATTATCATTAGCTCCATTTTACAGATGAGGAAACTGAGGCAGGCAGTGGTTCAATGACATACCCAAGTGTCTGAGGACAGTTTTGAACTCAGTTCTTCCTTACTCCATGACTAAACTTACATTGTATTGATCATTCTCAGTTCCAGAAAAAAAAGAACACTTTTCTCATTTTCTATCAGCTAAGTTGGCTTTGTTCATATTTTTCTTAACCTTTTCTTTGTTATGAGGTGGATTTAAGGGGTGGTATGTTGGAAAATGATCATGATATATTTTTTAAAAAGACATCAATAATTTTTTAAAAAATTAAATGAATTACAAACTGTGCACAAATCCTGGAACCTATCTGGAAAGTGATGTCCAAGTCCCTTTCCCAAAAGGCTAAGTGACCTCAGAGACATTATCAGCATCAGGAAGGTGATAAAGGCAGGAATGATGAGAGAATGACTATGAAACCAAATACTGCCCAAATCACAAGAGCATTTAACTGTCAAATTATAGGAGCTGTTCAAAGGGCTCATTTGGTTCATGTTTTTGTGACATTATGATTGTAAATAGTGAAATTCCACCAATCACACCAATGCATTAGGATGGCCCCTCGCCTCCCTTGACCAACGCCAAAAAGCTACCAAGTCACTGGATCACTTGAAAATTTAGGTCATTTTGTCAGTAAACCAATGCACCGTTCTCCACCTGTTGTTTTCCATTTTTGTACTGAAAGGATAAAGCAAGCTTCATCATCCACCCTCTGAGACCAGTATGATAAATCAGACTTCACATGTTTCTCAAGGCTGTCCTTTATTATAGTAGAACTAGAAGAAGGCCACCTGGTCCAATTCCCTCATTATATAGATGGGGAAACTGGGGCCTGTGAAGGTCAAGTGACTTGCCCCAGTTTACTCAGGTTTTCCAATTTCAAAACAAGGAGTTCTTTTCACTCCACTTTTCACTCCACTGTGCAGCTGTGAAGGCTGTTTCACAGCAAGTTAAATCAAATTACCAAATGTTTATTAAGCACCTACTGTGTACTGGGTACAGTGCTGGGAACACAAGGAAAGGCAAAGCACATCCCCTGCTCTCTAGGGGCTCACAGTGAAGCAGAGGAGACTAGAGGATGAGCACTGAGGATTGGGAATAGTCAACAGAGGGAAGGCATGAAAGGGGACTGGCAAAGGCTTTTGATGGAAAGTGGGATTTGAAGGGAGCCAGGAGGCAGAGAAGTCTAGGCAGGGGATTCAGCCAGCGACAATACAGAGTCAGGGGACAGGCTGTTTTGTTCATGAAACAGCAAGGAGGTCAATATCACAAGATCATTGCACATGCAGAGAGACAGATGTCAGAAGACTGGAAAGATAGGAGGGGCCCAAGTTACAAAAGGGTTTTAAACACCAAACTTTGGGGTCAAATAAAGTCAAACAGGCAAGAACCAACAATGTGCCAGAAATCAGAGGGCTCTCTCTCTAAGCTCTTTTGAAATCCTGTTTTCAAGACGATGTGTTGATGTTCCTTCTCCCTGGAGAGAGGATGCTTTTTGCTCTTGAGATCGTCTTAATTTGGGGTCTGCTGACTCCCTGAGCTCACTCTTACCTTAAGCAACTGTGACTCACTCTCTAATTTTCCATTTCCTCTCTAGGGACCCAAGGCTCTGTTTATTTTTATCTCTGGAATGGAGCTAAGTTGCCAGGAAGATGATCTTATTCTATCCACAAGGGCCCTATCGATTTACTGCACTGATAGAAGGGCTTGTGAATCTATCTGCGTGTTTGCTCCCCCTCATGTTTGCTCCCTACCCCCATGCCTTCTTTGGTGGATTGTTTTCTTGAGTTGCTGGAATACAAAAAAAAATAACATCACCTGGTGGCCAATCGATTTATGAATTTTTCACGATTCATTTTTTGTGTAACAACCCCAGGCAAGGCAAGTAGCTGGATGCTCCATTTGTAACTCTCTCAAATCAAGGAAGGAGAAGCAAAAGTGATTTGGATAAACGGGTGGAAGGTGGATATGCCCCTGAGAACTATGAAGGGGCCAAGGTTTGGCTGTGAAATCTCAGGCGGGGGAGAAATTGCCAAATCCACCCTTTACAGCACCCTGAAAAGAATGAACTGGCAGCAGAAGCTCAAAGATGGATCTGTTATATAAGACAGATGAAAGAAAGAAAGGAAGGAAGGAAGGAAGGAAGGAAGGAAGGAAGGAAGGAAGGAAGATAACTTCCACTCTGCTTTCAGCCCAGCAGTGAGTGCTGAGTCTGCCTGGTCTGACATCGGCAATGTGAGGTCATTGGGCCGTTACACCTGGAAGGGACTTGGCAGATCATCTAAGGGAGTCAGTCTGTTCCCAGGATCTTAGAGGTAGAATGATCCTTAGGAACCACCGGCTCCAATCTGTTTTTTCATTAAGGAAATTGGGACACAGAGTGACCTTCCCAAGATCATTCAGGTAGTAAGGGGCACCACACTGTCAGAGAAAATACAAACCATTCTGCATCCATCTTGCCTGACTTCTCTACTGAGAAAGGGAATCATGCGATCACAAGTCTAGAGCTAAAAGAGGAAGTAGGTTTTTCAATTTCTATGCTGGTCATTGGACCTAGAGACTGGCTACCTTATAGTATTGTTTTCCTTCCTGGTACAAAGATTTTGGGGGCAGCTAGGTGGAGCAGTAGCTAGAGCACTGAGCCTGGAGTCAGGAAGACCTGAGTTCCAATACAGCCACAGATACTAGCTGTGTGATCATTTGCAAGTCACTTAACCTCATTTTACATAAGATGGAGCAGTGGCTAGAGCACTGGGCCTGGACTCAGGAAGACCCTGCACTCAAATCTGGCCTCACACTTACTAACCTCACACTTATTAAAATGCAAGTCATTTAACCCTGTTTGCCTCAGTTTCCTTATCTGTAAAATGAGCTGAAGAAGGAAAGGACAAATCACTCCAATGTTTTTTGCCAAGAAAACCCTCATGAAGAGTCAGACAAGGCTGAAACAACTCCAAACAACAAAGCTAGGTAGCACTGGGTCACTAAATATTCAGGAAAACCAGAGTTTAAATCCAGCCTCAGATACTTACTAGCTGGGTGACCCTGGGCAAGTCACTTGATCTCTGTTTGCCTCACTTTTCTTCTGTATAAAACGGGAGGTAAAAATAGCGCCACCTTCTGCAGTTATCGTGACAAATGGGACAGAACTGTGCTTATTAGCACCATGCCTGGCACATAGTAAGTAAATTTAAATGTTAGCCATTAACATTATCATTACATAATTGTAGTCCTTGTTCACCTGGTTCCATTTCTTCTCTCTGCATTATTTCATACTAGTTTTCCCATCTTTCTCCGAATGCGTCTCATTGGCTATTTCTTAGAGTGCAATAATATCCTTTATACCCAGATGCCATGCTTTGTTCAGTCATTCCCTATCTGATGGTGGTCCCTATACATCATCTGTCATGGCTGGACACTAGCTGTAGTCTCCCACACCTGGAATGCCCATCTTCCTTGCCTCACTCTGCTTTTTGATTCCCTTACCCCCTTCAAGGCTTAGCTTAAGCATCACCCACTAAAAGAGGAGGCCTGCCCTGATCCCCCAATAGCTAGTACTCTCCAAAAATCAACTTTGCCTTTCTTTTGCAGAGGGGCATGTGGCACATCGAATGAAAGTCTGGTCTCAGAGTCAGGAAGACCCACTGACTGAGACTTTGAGAATCTAGTCTTACCTCCGTTACCATAGCCTATCAAAAAAAGATGTCCTCGGAGGTCACTGATCACACGCTTGCTGAAAGCATTTCTTAAATCAATTTTTATTGCAGACAATAATACAGCATGGGGTTCCCTGGGCCTCGATGCCGGATGATCGACCCACCTGTGGTCCGTATTTCACAAGTTCATTTATTCCGGTTCATGGGTAGCAGGAAGAGAGGGCCAGTGATTGATAACACTCTGTTTCACCTTGAGAAGCAGAGGCAGCCTCTCTCCCCAGATCTGAGAGCCAGGTGACATGAATGGAAATTAATGGTAAATGGTGGGTAAAAAGCACAGAAAATATATAAAATGGGGCCAAGATGGGAGAAGAGAGTGGCTGACTCAGTTTATCATGATGACATTACATAAAAAAGCACATCATATTGAAAATGGTGATTATAAATGAGAATAAAATCTAACTGTATAGGGGGAAGAAAAGATAAAATAAGACGGAATGAAGAGGGAGGGGAGAAGGGCCCTCTCTCATAGTTGGCTTCTCCTCCTTCTGGCCCCTGGAATGAAAAGTCAGTGGGTTTCATAGAAATTCTCTGTAGAAAGGAATGTCCATGGTCTGTGTACTGAATGGCCTTTGACCAAGGTCTCGCCTTGAGGTCGGTGTGGTTCCTCATAGAGGAAAAGAAGGTGCCTGTCCAAGGAATTTGCCCCACCCAATGTCTGTCTGAGTTGGGAACATGGACCCAACTCTTCTTTGAAGAGCAGATCTTGATGGGGATGCCCAGACACTGGAGGCAAAGATGGCGGCAGTCCAGAGGCAGGGGCTAGTGGCCTCTGGCTGGACTGTGTATGTGGCCCACTGGGAGTGGGTGGGCTTCCGTGTTGAACACCCAGTCTTCCAAGGAGAGGAGATCATCTTCAGAGAACAGCAAATATAGGTACCTATATACCATTGGGATGGATGAGAAGAGATTGTCAGTTTTTCATCATGGAAGAATGGATGCTACAAAGCTCCTGATCCCACTAGCAGTGGAGAGAGGTGAGGAGAACTAGCTAGACCAGCATGGTGACTGGAAGTTTGGAGGCAGTCTACAATCCAACAACCCAAATGACCTCTGGGCAAACACCTTCCCCTTCAGTGTTCTTATCTGTAAAGTGGGGACAAGAACTTAGACTTTGCCTGCTTCCCAGATTGAGCTCCTGGATGTAAAAGTGCATTGGATATTGGAAGCTGTTGTCCAGAGTTAAAGCAGTGTCAACATTTGTAGGCCCAGGGCTGAAAATATGGGGAGCTTATGGACATGGTGAAGGGGTTCAACTATTCTGAAAGAGCTAGAAACTGTGTCTCCCAGGCCACCAGAGGCACTACTCCCCATTGTATCTTCTCCAAACAGAACACTGTGGGGCAGGGCCTCCCATCCAGGCTAGAATCAAAGTCAAATACAATCCTCAAAGTCAACGTTTGCAGCACCCCACTCTGGGATCACTGACCTATCTCCTGACTTCCAGCCTCCCCATTCCAGTCTATGAGATTTATTTTCTTAAAATATGACTGTAGTTATAGAACCACAAAATGTCAAGGGTTGGCAGGTACTTCAGAGGCCCTCTGGTCCCACAGGGCACTGGACTTGGAGTTGGGAAGGTCATTGGTTCAACTCCCACTTCAGACACTAACTTGGGTCACTCCAGACTCAATTTTGGGAGGACCTAGATAGGTGGTCAATCAATAATGCAGGGTGGCAGAATACTAGAGCCTTTGTGAATCATCTAGTCTAATCTCTTCCTTTTACAGATGGGGAAATTGAGACTCAGAGATCTCTACTAGCAGTTGGTGGTACAAGAAAATGCCACCAGTGAAGGTATACATACACATGTATGTATGTGTATATGTATATGTATTTATGTCCATATGTATACGTATGTATGTATGGTCCATAAATCCCTTCCTTCAGCCTTGCCCCCTAACAAAGTCATCACTAAGGAAAAGCCCTACCTTCCTTTCCTAATCCCACCACAGGATGCCTGGTGTCTTCTGATGACTTCATTCTCCCTTTAAGATTGCTCTGGGTAGTCATTTCAATCCAATTTTACTTTCCATAAAATGCAAGGGGAAAGGGAGGGAAGAGAGGACCCACGTGTAACTAGCACTTCTGGTATAGGAGGGTGACCTCAAACTTGGGACAGACAGAGAGAGCTGTCTGTCAGGCCTTGAGACACAAGACCAGGTGGAAGGAGTGGAGAGACCCTGGGACATTATCTCCTTACAGGAAAACAGAGACCCTAAGAAGTCTAGGGCACCATGAGACTGCTCCCAGGAAGGAAGTAAACTAGGGTCAGCCCTAGCTAAATTCACCGGGAGTAAGGAGGATGGAGACCCATCCATTTCAACCACTTCTTCTTGCTAAGTAGGTGCTAAATTCAGTTGTTTTTTTTAACCCTAGAGCCAGATGTCAGCACCCTAGGGGTCAAAGCCCCTGTGGTCTTGGCCTAGTTGTGGCTTTCAGAGGAGACTCCAAGTAATTTGCTCCAAGCCCCAGCCATCTCTGAGCAAATACCTTTGCTTTCTCTTAGAGAGAAGGAAGGAGCATCTTCCAAAAGACCTGGACTTACTTTAGTGTCTCTGCCAGGAAAAAGCTTTGTTGCATGTTATCGTGCTCAGGAAACATAGTGTAAACATTTCGGATCCCGGAGAAGCCTGTTTCTGTCCGACAGTATTTTTCTAAAGCCTAGGAAAAAGGAAGGGAATATTAGTATGTCACAAATAGTGGAGAGTGGAAGCCCTGCATAGTAGCAGCGGTCAGTTCTAGATCAGAAAATCTCTTTAACTGAGGAGGTAGATTACAAAGATGGAGATGATGAGGATATCAGACATTTACATAGGGCTTCAAGTTTACGAAGCAAACCACTCGACCTTGGTTTGCCTCAGTTTACTCAACTGTAAAATGGGCTTAAAGCATTTAACACAGTGCCTGTTGTACAGTAGGCACTTAATTAATGCCTTTTCCATTCCCTTGTTCCTGATTAAATCAGAGTAGAGGAGAGTAGAATATGCTGATCTCCCATCAGTGTGTTTTGGACCTTTATGAAACTGGAAGTATCTACTGTCCAGTGATCTCGTTTCCTTTATTCCCTCCTTGTCTTTTTTAATATTTTTTCCTTTTTAATTATGAATTTAACAATTGATAAACATAAAGAATTTATTATTTGAATATTCATTCAATTATGAACTTTTTATGTTATATAAATACATATATATGCTTATAAAAGTTATATAAAATAGCTTTTGCTTATATTTCAAAAGTCTGTGAAGTCACAGAAGGCAGCAGCAAGATGAGACTCACAGGTTGGGGATGGGGGTAGGTCACACCTTTCCATGAGCACTCACAGATCTTGCTCCACTCTTACCTCAACAACTTCCCAGCCCCATTGGCGGTACTTGGGGTCATGAGTCAGGCGCCACATGTACATGTAACTTTCTACCACCTCTGGCCGAAGGATGTAGTAGCTCTCACTCGGGCTGGATGTTGTAGCTTCACTCCCAAAATCAAACCAAAACACCTCTGGTCCCAGCTTGGTGTCTGAAGGGGACAATCAGTCATGGTCACTTGCCTTGAAATCCAGGGATCCTAGTCCCTGACTCTCTAAGCTGTAGGAGACCTGAGACTATCCAGCCCAGGCTTGGCATGAATGAGAGACCCTCTCTCTAATACATTCCACAAACAGCCATCCTGCTTTTGCCTGAAGACTTCCAGGGGGCCACTACTGCTTCGGGCAGCCCATTCCACTCGTGGACAATTTATGGTCAGGAAATGTAGACATCAAGCCCAAACTGTCCCCTTGTCAAATCGCATTCAAGGCTCAGGTTCTGCCCCGTGGAGTCCAGAGAAACACATTGAATCCCTCTTCAAAGTCGGACAGCTCCCTTGCCCCATCCTGAGCACTCCCTCCCCCAGTATTTTCTTCTCTATTCAGATCAACAGAGGATTTGTTGAGATGAAGGTAAAGGTTCATTGGAAAGGAAGGAACCCTGTATGTGGAGTCAGAAGCCTGGGGCTCCAAGCCTGGCTGCTTCTGTTCCCCACTAGCCATGTGATTTGGGGGACGGTCTTTTCCTTCTCTGGGTCTCAAGGCCAACCTCTGTAAAATGAAGAGGGCTTTCAGCCAGCACTTTTACAGCGCAACAAGGTTTACTAAGTATTGTCCTCCCCATAGCCCTGTGAGATAGGCAGTCGGACATCACCATTCCCATTGCACAGATGAGGAAACTGAAGCTCAGATAAGGGAAGTGACTTGCCAGGGTTATCTGACAGCTAGTCTGTTTACAGTGTACTCTTCTCTAAAGTCCTTTCCAGCTCTAAGGTCTATGATCCTTTTGCCAAGAGAGTAACCAAATGAATTAATGAGTGAAAAAACACTTCTAAAAGCTAATTATGTATCAATTACAATAATAGTAACTAATATTTATATAGGGCTTACTATGTGTCATGCACTGTGGTAAGTGCTTTACCATGATCTTAGTTGATCCTCACAACAGTCCTGGGAGATAGGTGCTGCTGTGATTCCCATTTTACAAAGGAGGAAACTGAGGCAAGCCAAGGTAAGTTCCTAAGGCTGGATTTGAATTCAGGTCTTCCTGATTCTAGGCTTATACTTTATCCGTTGCACCACCCAGCAGCCAAGCACTGGGAATGCTAGTACGAAGCAAGCTCTTGCCCTCAAGTAACCTATATCATTTTAAAAATAATTAACTAAAAAATTAAAAAACATATATAGTCAAGAAAACAAAATTCCTTCATTATGTACATAAATGTACAGATACATACTCATACACACACGTGTATGTGTGCATGTGTACACGTGTGTATGCAGGCCTCAACCTGTACTCTGTTTCTTATTTTTCTAGGTGATGGCCTAATCCAGGAGTGGGGAACCTGCAGCCTCAAGGTCATATGTGGCCTTGTAGGTCCTTGGGTGTGATCTTTTGATTGAGCCCAAATTTTCATAAATTTGACTGAGTCTAAATTCTTTTATGAAGGGGATTTGTTCTGTGAAATTTGGATTCAGTCACAGGCCACACTTGAAGACCTAAAGGGCCACATGTGGCCTTGAGGCTGTAGGCTCCCCTCTCCTGAATACTGTTTCTCATTTCTCTATCATGGGATGGGTAGCCTGTTTCATCCAAAGTCCTTTGGAATGGTGATCAGTTACTGAACTGATCAGACTTTCAAAGTCGTCTTTGCAACATTACTGTTACTGTATGAATTGTTCTCCTAGTTCTTTTGACTTCACTTTGCATCAATTCATACAAGTCTTCCAAAGGTTTTCTGAAACCACCTCCTTCATTGCTTCTTACAGCATCACTTTCACCTACCATAATTGGCTGAGTCACTGACTAATTGATGGGCATCCCTTCAGCTCCGAGATCTTTGTCACCACAAAAGAGTTGCTATCCATGTTTTTGTACCTATGGGTCCTTTTCATTTTCCTAGGATTTCTTTCGGAGTATAGTAGTGGTATCACTGAGTCAAAGCATATGTACAGCTACATAGCTTTAGGAGGATAGCTCCAAACTGCTTTCCATAATGGAAGGAACTTTGGAAGGGAGAGACAGCATACAACAGGGAATGGCCACGGTGGTCCTGAAAATACTATGGATGGAGTGAGAAACAAGGCTCTTGTCAGAATCTATGTAGAAGGAATAGGATTTCCAAGCAGGAAGGCATGACAGAGGTCATCTAGTTTTAACCTTCTTAGTATCACAAAGTGTTACAGGGAAAGTGGGGCTTGGGAAATATTCCGCTCCAATCCTCCTTCTCATTTGCAAAAGGGGAAGCTAGGATATGAAAAGGGGAAGTGTGGTATCCTCTAGGCCACATGGGATAGTCCAGAGGGGTCACTGAGGTGAGGAGAGGGGCCATCAAGGGACAAGAGACAGTCAAGGTCTCAGAGAATCCCTCTTCCCTTGTGTCTATTAGTAGGGGAGGAGGTGGCACTTGACTTTTTCTGACTTTTTCCATTTCTTGGTATTCAAATTCGCTCAAAGCAACCTATCAGTATTTGAAAATCAGGGAGCCTTCCCTCAGAGCCTCAGCAGTAAGTCTGGTCTGGGAGATGGGAGTGCAGGCCTGGGAAGTGATTCAGAAACCTTGGCACAAACACACGAATGGTTTGTACCTTCACCGGTCCTAATAAAAACCTTGTTCTGGGGCAGAGAACCAAGCCCCAGAACACAACAAGGACTGATCCCTTGTGTACCCTGCCTGCCTTCTGCAACAAGGCAATGGAAATGGGTCTCTGGACTTCAGGACGCTGCTATATGGCTCTGGGCAGAGTTCTTCATTTACCAGGGACTCAGGTGCTAAATAAGGAGTTGTATTGATGATGTTGGAGGCACTTAAACTTCAGCAACTGCCTGACTCGACTGTATGAAGTGAATCATTTTTAAACTTGCTCCTAAGACAGTTTAGGTTTTCTGGATGGATTAGGATCAAAGCACTCAGAGCCAGAGTGCACCTTAGAACATGGAATTCAGAGCTGGGAGGACCCTTAGAACATGGAATGTCAGAGCTGGGAGGGTTCTTAGAACACAGAATGTCAGAGCTGGGAGGGCTCTTAGAACATGGAATGTCAGAGCTGGGAGGGTTCTTAGAACACAGAATGTCAGGGCTGGGAGGCCCTTAAAACACAGAATGTCAGACCTAGGAGACATGTAGAATGTGAAATGTCAGAACTGGGAGAAAGGGCCCTTAGAACACAGAATGTCAAGCTAGGAGACCCCTTGGAATACAGAATGTCAGAAGTGGGAAAGACTTTAGAACATGAAATATCAGAACTGGGAGAGGCCTTAGAACACAGACTATCAAAGCTGGGGAGGGAGGTGTTCTTAAAAATATAGAATAGCCAATCTGGGAAAGGCCTGATAATACAGAATGTCAGAGCTTAGAAAGGCCTTAGAACAGAGCATGTCAGAGCTAAGTGAAATGCAAGCACATATAAGGTCAGAGCTGGAAGAAGCCTTAGAGATCATTTAGTCCAACCTTCTCATTTTACAGATGAGAAAACTGAGGGTTAGAGAAGCCTAGCACCTAATTCAAGGTGATCCAGTTAGTACTTGGGAGAAACAGGATCTGAACCCTGGTCTTCTGACTGAGTTCAGTGTTCTTCCCACAACAACTGGCTTCATCTCTAGGGCTGTGCATCTTTTGTGAAAAATGCAGGTGCACTTGAAATGGAAAGGTTCTAGGCCCCCTGGGATTTCATCAGAGTTTCTGAGTTGGGGAGGCGGGTGGGGGGACAGGAGACATTGGCTGCCCAGCCAGAGTTTATGTGGTTAAGGATGGACAAGGATGAGTGCTCCAGGGATTCACAGGTTTTATTGCTGGGGACATCATTGACAGAGAAAGATGATGAGAGCTTAAGCCTGAGCCTTTGATCTCTTTCAAATTATAACTGGAGACAGCTATGGTGCCCTGAACTGGCCCTCACTGCTGGAGGGAATGTCTGCTTCCCATTTGCTGGATGTTCAAGGCATTTCTCTACTATTAACTTTTTTGGAGTGAGGAATTGGCCTCCTTAATGGGTTGGGGACAGGGTGGAAAGGTGGTAAGGACCTCCAGCTAAGAAAAGGTGTCAGTTGTTCACTGGACTTGGGGTTTATCTCATTTCAGTGAATGAGATGAGGAGGGGGTGGCTCACCAAGGGGCTTTGGTTTAAAGAGCAGGAATATCCTGGGGGGCTGGCACTGGGGGCCTTGGAATTCCAGGATGTTGAAGGAGCCTCTCCTTGTGGTTTACAGAGATGTTCCCTGCCTCTGTCTTTCCTTCTTACTGCTTCTCCCTCTCTTTCTGTACATCTTTCTAACTCTTCTCCTCCTCCTACTTCTCCTTCTTCTTTCTCCATTTATTTATGTCCATTTTTCTCTCTCTCCTTTTCTGACCCCTTTCTCCTCCTTCCCTCCCTGTCCACATAATCTTGTTACAGACGTACCATGAAACAAAATTCAATTAAAATATTATAATCTTCTTTTTCACTATTGGGAAGGACTTGAAAGTCCTTCCCAATGCTGACCTCGTACTCATTGCTGCTGACCCTCCCCTCCCCTCCCCCACCTCCTCTCCTCTTCTTTCCTCTCCCCTCCCCGTCCCCTTCCCTCTCTTCCCTTCCTCTCTCTCTCTCTCTCTCTCTCTCTCTCTCTCTCTCTCTCTCTCTCTCTCTCTCTCCCTCCCTCCCTCCTTCTCCTCCTTTCTGTTTCTGTCTCTGTGTCCCTATCTATCTCTCTCTCACATTCAAGGCCTTACCTGTGCGGATATAAGACTCATGACATGTCTTTGTGATCTGAGCTGCAAGCTCCATGTAATGCTTCCTCTTCCCCATTTCTGCATCCTCGGCCCCCAGGGCAATCATGCCACCAGAGAAGCAGGCCAAGTGTCCCATCTTATGGTCCAGGACACCCCCTTTCCATTCAGCGATGTAGGTCAGTCCTTCCTGGGATTTCTGTAGCAAATGGGTTTCTATTGCCTGAAAGGAAATTGGGAAAGTTGGAGGAGCCCAGGAAAATGGAGGGGGTCATGGGAAAAGGGGTATGAAAAGAAGGAGAAGGAAGCAATTGTTTAGTATATTTCAATAAATAACAATGAACTAGGCCCAGATATATGTGACCCACTCACCCCCAGAAACAGCCTGCCTGTGCCTTTACCAACTTCAGAGTCTGATGACAAACCATCAGCCAATAGCTTGGCTGCTGGGAGTAGTTCATAGCCAATCTGTGGATTCACCTTGAAGTGTTTTTCCTCTATTAGGAGAAACTAGGGCCTCTGGACCCATTTTGAAGCCATTAGCAGAAAGAACTGACTGATGGTAAAGCTCTGTTCCAAATTTAATGGGTCCCCAAATGCTCATGAACTTAAAATCACAGATTTAGAATTCTAAGGGGCTTTAGCGGTCATTCAGTCCAGCCCTCTCCTTTTTACAAAAGAGGAAACCATGAACCAGCACAAGGAAGCACTCTCTCCACAGTGGAGTTAGGGGCAGAGTTGAGATTCCAACCTGAATTCTCAAGCTCTATTTTTAATGCATGTAGGATTTTATAGCTAGAAAGTGCTGAGGGGTCCTTTGTGTATCCAGCCAAACTGCACTGTCTGAAATGGATGGTGAAATGCCAAGGAGGAGCGAGCCACATGCAAAGTCCTTCTGAGCATCCAGTGATGAAGAGACCTGGTCTTGCTGTTGACACTTCTGCCACATAGAGGCCTTCTCTTCTGCCTCTTTGGGAAAACTATTTTTAGGAGCTAGAAGTTACAAGGCAAAGTCTGAATTTGCTTAGAATACAAATGAAGGGCTCAAAATTGGCAACATTACCATTCATAAGCCACGGGTTTATCACCACGTCACTGAAGGAGGAGGAAAGGAAGTCAGTGAAATTCAGCATTTGGGGAATTCAGGCAGAATGGAAAGCTCCTGTCCAATGACCCATATTGGATGCACCATTTCCAGCCTTTGTAAAGGCTGTGCCTTCCTGTCTGGAATGAGCTTTCCCTCGACCTCTGCCTTTCACAATTCTTCAAGATTTGGAGTTGGCATCCCCTCCTTTGTGCTGCTTACCTTGGGCCCTTACATTACCAGGAATTTATTACTCCTTAAATATTCCTCTAGAACTTGGTCTGACTCTCTCCTTTGCCCTTATTGCTCTGTACGTTATACCATACCCATCTGGGTACAAGCTATATCTCCCAATTCCATATTGTTCCCCACTCCTACCCTATGTCTACCTCTAATAAAATGTAAACTCCTTGAGGAAAGGGACTAAATGATCACTTTCTTGGCAACCTACCATGGTCACTGGCATAGTGGGTCACAGGACTCTGCAATATGGGCTTGTTCCATCCTGTGTCTCATGCTGGTCTATAAGCTCCCTGAGGGCAGGAAACACAGCTGCTCTCGGCTTTAGCGTGTCCCTTTGGAGTCCAACACATGCTCAAATATGCACACACAGAGCACATGAGTCAAGCAGCATTTACTAAGTGCCTACTGTGTTCTAGGTGCTGTGCTAAGTAGCACTGGGGGTGCAAATAAAGGCAAATCCATTATCATTGGTATGAGATTAGAGGTCTAGGTCTCTGCTAGTCTAGGCCACTCATCATTGCTCACCTCCCTTCCTAAATTCCTTCCTGGAGTATGAGCTGGGGATAGTCAGCCTAGAAGTGTGACCCCCTGAAAGGTTGGATGACCACTGTCTTCCAAGTGTTAAAAGGGTGACATGTCCTATGGAACAGGGATCCTACCTCTACAGCTGGAAAAGACCTTTGAGGTTATCAAGTCCCTCTAATAATAAAAGTTAGAATTTGAATAGTGCTTTAACATTTGCAAAATACTTTATACACTTCCTTATCTTATCTGTGAAGTGATTGTTTTTAGCTCCATTTTACAGATGGAGGAACTAAGGCTGAGAAAAGTTAAGCCACTTGTCCAGGGTCACACAGCTAGCTCGTATCTGAGGCAGGATTTGAACTAAAATCTTTCTGACTCCGTGTCTAGCACTCTATCCACCGGACCCCTAAGGTATCTCTAGTACAACTCGTTCATTTTACAAATGAGAAAATCAAGTCCCATTGAAATTAAGTGATTCCTCACCCAGGGAGTGACAGAGGGAGCATTTGAACACGGATCCTCTCACTCCAAAGAAGAGATTTCTCCTTCTACTGTACTATGTTCTGCTTGTTCCCACAGGACAAGACCAGGAGCACTGAGAGGCAGTTTCAGTTAGCCACTCAACAAGCATTTACTAAATACTTACTATGTGCCCAGCATTGTGCTAAGTGCAAAAGACACAGAGAAAGGCAAAAGGAAGTCCCTGCCCTCAAGAAACTCACAGTCTTCCTAGGAGACACATGCCAATAACTATGTACATACAAGATAATTGCAGGGTAAACTGGAGATAGGGACAGTTAGGTGGTGAAGTGACTAGAGCATCTAGTTTGGAGTCAGGAAAACTCATCTTCTGGAGTTCAAATCATATCCCAGACACTTACTAGATGTGTGACCCTGGGCAAGTCACTTCACCCTGTGTGCCTTAGTTTACTCATCTGTAAAATGAGCTGGAGAAGAAAATGGCAAACCACTCCAGTATCTCTGCCAAGAGAACTCCAAAAGTCACAAAGAGTCAGACATGACTGAAACATCTGGACTACAACAAATCAGAGATAATCAACCACAAACTTCCTAATAGTCTGAACTATCTCACTGTAAAAAGATCTGTCTTTGGAGGGAGGGAGTTCTCCATCATTAGGCATGAAAACAAGGCTGGATGAGGACTTCTCAGGGATGTTGTAAGGAGGTTTTACCCCTTGGGAAGGTGCTGTTAGCCCTTCAATTAAAAGAGAGTCTTGTGGACAAGGAAAAATACACCCTGGGCAATTTTCTCTCCACTAAAGCAGAGGCTTCCAGTTACACAGCACATTAAGGAAGGAAAGGGCTAATACCAGGTGCTGACACACAATTAGACTAGCCACACTTTGGTGCCTTTGGATGGTATGAATTGCTCAAAGGACAAGAGAGAGACCTAAGCAAGACTCAAGAGTTTGGGCAGAGATAGTGGTAGTGTGGAAAAAAAACACTGGATTTCAAGTCAAAGGACCAGGGTTCAAATGCCAGTGAGAGCACCTCTTACCTGTGTGACCTTGTGCAAAGACATTTACCTTCTCTGAGCCCTGGGTTCCTCATCTGTAAAATGAATTGATGACATCTAAAGTCTGTCCTAAATCTAGAATCCTATGATCTTTAGTCACTTTTTCTTCTGGGCTTGAATCTTCTCATAGTTAAAAATGGACAGATTACCTCTAAAGTCTTTCCCAGCTTGAAATCTAGCATCCTGTGAGCTGAAGTCACTTAACTGCTGTTTCTTCTTCTGTAGAATGTGGGAGAAGGGGACTTGCACCAGATAATCAATGAAAATGAAAGGCAGTAACTGTACTGTCTAGGATTAGCTCCCTAACCCTGGGACTTCCCGGACCAAAACTCCTTTCACTGGCCACCACTCAGTGGCCTTTGGCCACCATGGCTCTTGTCTTCTTTATTCCAGTGTTTGCTCTTTGAGATCGAGGCCTGTCTCAGTTCTGGATCTGTATTCATAGCACTTACCACAGTGCTTGAACACATAGTAAGAAAGTCCTTAATGTCTCTTTCTTTCTTTCTTTCTTTTTCTTTTGCTCTCTCCTCCCTCCCTTCCTCCCTCCCTCCCTCCTTCCTTCCTTCCTTCCTCCTTTCCTCCTTCCATCATCCATTTGATCTTTGTGTCTCTTCTCTAGTGCATGGCCTGAGGGAGGGGTACTTCCAGAGGAACAATGAGCATCTGTATTTTCTTTTTCTAGGTAGATTTGTGCTCTTTGGCCTTGCTTGGGATCACACCCAGTGGCAGTGGGAGAAGCAAGTCCGCCCTGCACCTGAGATAAAACCCTAGGAAAAGACTCTGGCTTATCTCCCTCAGGACACTGATTAGATGACCTCTCTGATCCTTGTCAGCTCTAGAATTTGGCTATTGTAGGCAGCTAATTACCCACTTGTTACAAAAAGGACAGAACCAGCTTCTTACCTCTAGGGCGGTATAGTACATATTTTTAGCTTCTATGTCTGTCTTGGCTGACATCAACCAGGCCTTGATCAAATATTCATAGAAACTGTCCCCGAGTCCTCCAATAGAGACATGGTCTGTGAGGAGAGAGGAGGCACAAAAATGGTTACCATGCAACTGGCCAGGCAGCCCAAAGCAGCCGCCCATGCACAGAGCTCTGGTGTGGGGGCTGAAGGCCAGTGTGGAGTTAGTCAATTACGAGGAAGGAAGAAGGAGGAGGGAAAGAAAGAAAGAGAGAGAGAAAGAAAGAAAAGAAGGACAGAAGGAGAGAAAGAAGGTAGAAAGGAAAGGAAGAAAGAGAAAAGCAAAGAAGGAAATAAAGGAAGGAAGGAAAGAAGAGAAAGAGAGGGAGGGAAAAAGGAAAGAGGAAAGAGAAAGAGAAAGAAAGACAGAGGGAGGGACAGAGAAAGAAAGGAAGGAAGGAAGAAAAAAGGGGAGGAAGAAAGTAGAAGAAAGAGAGAAAAGGAGGGAGAGAGAAAGAAGGGAAGGAATTGGACTTTGAAAGAAAGAAGAAGGGTGAATGAGACTATAAGAGGACCCGAGACCACCGCCATTATCAGGAGTGACTGAAGGGCTGGGGGTGAGCTTGGAGAAGAGAAGATTTTTTGAGGAGGACATGGTCTCTATTTTCAAGTACTGGAAGAGGAGTTGTTGTGTGGAAATACACTGAGGCCTACTCAGAAAGCCTCAGAATAGGGCATAAGAACCAGTGGGTAAACACCACAACTCAGTATAAAGAGTATTTATTGCTTTTAGAGTCTAAGGGCCTGAGTTCAAATTTTGCCTCTGACCCATGCTGGCTGACCTTGGCAAGTCTCCTCTCTGGGCCTCAGATGTTCAGCCTCTAAGCTCCCTTTGAGCTCTAGAGTGAGGTCACTTAGAAGGAAGCAGATTTTTAGCTCAGTTTAACAACAAAACCCATTAGAATAGTGAACTGACAAGCATGGATTAAAGCCCCTACTCCATGCCAGGAAGGTGCTCAGTGCTTGGCATAGAAAGGGAAACAGTTCCCTGAAGGGGCTCACATCCCATCAGGTGAGAAATAACTATACATATGTATAGACTGTTGTCACTGTTCCTGTTCGATCATTTCAGTCAGGTCCGACTCTCCGTGACTCCATGAAGTAGTTTGCCATTTCTTTCTCCAGATCATTTTACAGATGAGGAAACTGAAGCAAACAGGATTAAGTGACTTGCCCAGGATCACCCAGCTAGCAAGTGTCTGAGGCTGTATTTGAACTGAGGTCTTCCTCACTCCCATACTAAATACAAACAAAATGAATTCAAAGTAGGTTTAAGGTCCCTGCCCTTCAAAGTCTTTAAGCACAGTGAGGACAGTTCTTGTTGGGTGTGTTGCGGTGGGGATTCATGCTGACGTAGGGGATGGACTGGGTGCCCTATGAGGTAAACCTCTAAGCTCTGAGATCCTGTAATTCTATGACCATTGCTGGCCGGCTGTTCACCATTATCTGGGCCAAAGTACAGGCCCGCTCCAAAGTGGACATAAATCATCTGAGTGGAGCAGGGCCTTCCAGTTATTAAGTGTAAATGAGCTGTGGTTTTTTTTTTTTTTAACATAATCAGATGGTAGAGAGTTCAGAGACTTTTATTACTTGATGACATACATGGTAATTAATGCTGGGCAGGTTCATAAATGGCTAAAGATGTGCAAATGAGACTTAATTTAGTCACTTAAACCCTCCAGTGCAAAGACTTCAGAAAAGACCAGTGTTTAAATTTAGCAAATCAGAATAAATGGAATTACTGGAGGTGAAAAAAAAACTCTTGTGCCACTTTGGCACAATCAAGCATTTAGTAAGTGCCTACTGTGTGCAGTTCTCTGGGCAGACTCACCCTCTTGGAGCCATTCTGCCATTGGGCTCTGCCCTCCTTTATTTTTAGGCAGCTAGGAAGAGTGATGGAACACTGAACTTGGAGTTGGAAACACCTGAGTTCAAATCCAGCCTCAGACACTTACTGTGTGGCCCTACACAAGCACTTGCTATGACTCACTTTCCTAATCTATAAAATGGGGATTAATAACAGCCTCTATCTCTCAGGGTTGTCGTGAGGAGAAAATGAGATAATATTTATGAAGCAATTGGCAAACCTCAGGGTCCTAAATAAATGTTAGCTTTGGCCAGTAGGCCGTGTAGTGCAGTGGGTGGCCCCTTGTGAATTGACTCTCTCTTGGCCTGGTCAGTTTGGTTTGGATCCCTCTTCCCACATTTCGGGTCTGTATCAATACTTCATCCCTCCCTCTCCCCATTTCTCTTAGGCTGCAGTTCTCAGGATGAAGCAACTGGTACTGTGGAGGCATCTGTTTGAATGTCTATCCCCACCAGGACCATCATTCTGAGAGCAACCTGAAACGGAAGAGGCCAGACTGAGCTTAGGGAGACAGGAGGCTAGGGACTTGGTCCCAGCTCTGACATTCCGTGTTCTAAGGGCCCTCCCAGCTCTGATATTCTCTGTTCAAAGGGCCCTTTCAGACACTCTCCCATACCTCCAAGTTGAGTGTTCCAAGGTTTACAGAATACTGTTTTTACAACAGGGCTCTGTGGCATTGCTGTGCCTACTTCTCAGATGAGGAAGCCAAAGCTTCTTAACTTTCGCAGGGACACACCTAGCTGGAAGATATCAGGACTAGGGGTTCAAACCTGGGTGTTTTGGCTCCATGACCAAATGCCCTTTTTCCTTAATCCATCACTATATGCCTGTTCCTTGCCAACCACAAGCCTCATATTTTATTAATGGAGAACAATTTTCTGTGCATAACAGATTTTCACCCAGCCTGGCATTCTCGGCACAGCATGAGGAGGAATTATGATTCCCTGCAGGAGGTCTCCTCTTGGATTGGAAAGAAAGGTAACTGTTTAGACCTGGGCTGCCCGCCCTGCTCAGGGGGTCTGAGGCACTGGCTTTATGCTAACACCAGGCAAAAGAGTTTATCTCCTTATCGTCAGTGTCCTGCAATTAAGAGAAGCCACAATTCTTGAACTGTCTCCTCTTGTGACCATCATCCGTAATTCAGACCATCCTTTTCTCCCAGAGCTGAGGATCTGGCAGCAGCATGCTTTGGTTAAAAATACTTTCTGCTTTGTAAGTGTTTTTTGCTAGAGGTCACAAGGGGATGAGCTCACTGACGAGGGGGGTCATCATTTCTGGACCTCCTGGCCTCATGGATATGCAAAGAACTTCACAGTTCTCAGGTCCTTCAGGGACCCCAGAGGAGCCACTTCCTGTTTCGAGCACTGCTGAGAAGCCTCAGTAACACTCTGTGAGGACTTTCATACCTGTTGTCTCGTTTGATGACCAGTGTTCTGGGAGATGGGTGTTATTATGTCATTTATAGATGAGGCAATTGCCCATTCCACTAAGACAAAATTAAAATGTCAGAGCTGGGAGGGCCCTTAGAACACAGGATGTCAGAGCTGGAAGGGATCTTAGAACATATTGTTTGAAGGGTGGCAGCATAATATAGTGAAGAGAATTTTGACTCGAGTCAGAGGATCTGAGTTCAAAGCCTGCATCTGTGTGACCTTGGAAAAGTAATTTTATCTTCCTTGGGCCTCAGTTTCCCCATCGGTAAGAAGAAGAAATTGACCAGGTTGTCTCTGGGGTCTCTTTTAGCTCTAAATCTATGGTCCTGTGTGCATCAGAGATGGATGTACATCAGATTTGGAAGGAGTCTTGCTGCAGGGACCCTTCAAATAGAATGTCGTAGGTGAACACAGACTTCAGGAGAGAAGGTGCCTCAGAATGGAGAACAGCACATAAGGGTATTCTAGTAATAGCTAATATTCACATAGCACCTACTATGCGCCAGTTGCTACGCTAAGCTCTTTCCAATCACTATCTCATTTGTTCTTCTTAACAGCCTAGGAGGTCGCCCTACTATTATAACCATTTTGTAGATAAAGAAACAGAGGCAAACAAAGGTAATAACTTGTCCAGAGTCACAAGGCTAGTAGGGTCTGAGGCCGGATCGGAACTCAGGTCTTCCCCACTCCAGGCCTGGTGCTCTATCCACTGTACCACCTGTCCACTGTTAGTGAAGAGATCACTGGACATGGAGGTAGAAGACTTGGAATGAAACCCAGGAAGAGTCATGAAGCCACTTGGGATCTCCAACTCATCCTTTATAAAATCAGCAATGAGAGGCCAGCCTCTCTGGGACCTCCCTCTTCCCCTTCCCTGTCCCTCAGCTCAATCTCTGTCTCACTGTTATCAGTCACATACTGATCCTTTGTTTCTGACTCTGAGGGATGGGTGGCCGACATGCTTGCCCAGGCCAGGTCTTGTGCCTCACGCCCCCTCTCAGTGCCAGCAGCAGCTGACCCCTTCACCTTCCCCTCCCTTCTTCAGGCTCTACCCATTGACTCTTTGCCTGCTTCTCGATAATACACTGCATTACCCGCCTCCCCAACCCCACTGTCCTCCTGGGTCATCATCCTCCTCATCTCCCAGTCCCAGTCCAATTACTAAACAGCTGCTGAGGGGCAGGCAGGTGGCAAAGGGCATCCGGGGTCAGGAAGAAGCAACTTCAAATCTTGTCTCAGACACTTACTAGCTAGGTGACCCTGAGCAAGTCACTGAACTGCTATTTGCCTCAGTTTTCTTAACTGCAAAATGGGGATAACATTTCTACCCGCCAGGGTGGACTGAAGGAGATAAGTAAAACACTTAGCGCAGGGCCTGGCACATAATAGGGGCTGCATAAATGTGCCCCATAATTATCTGCATCAGTTGTTTCTGCTTTCTCACCATCTACATATTTCTTAATCTATTGCAATTTGCCTTCTGACTCCCCATCCCCCACCTCACTAGACCTCAACCACTCTACTCAATGGCTGTCTCAGGCCTTATCCACCTTGACTGCCCACAGCTTTAGGTATTGCTGACCACATCCTCCTCCTGCTGGACTCTCTCTTCCTCCCTCCCTCCCCCCTCCTTTTCTCTCTTTTTTCTTTCTCTCTCTCTTTCTCTGTCTCTTTGTCTGTCTGTCTTTGTCTCTCCCCATCTCTCTGTCTGTCTCTGTCTCTCCATCTGTCTCTCTCTCTCTCTCTGCCTCTCTCTCTCTCTCTCTCTCTCCTTCCTTGGCTCCATTGAGGCTGCTTCCTCCCACTTCTCTTCCTACTGTCCCTTCCCAGGCTCCTCTGATGGTCACCATCACCTATCTCCCTTGCCCTAACCATGGTGGTCCTCAGGGCTTGGCCTGGGCCCTTTTCTCCTCCCTTGACACCTGCACTCTCTTTCTCATCAGTTCTCATAGATTCAATTATCACCTCAAAGTCAATGATTCTCAGCTCTCTCTCTCTCTCTCTCTCCCCCTCCCTCCCTCTCTCTCTCTTTTTCTCTCAATTGTCTCAAAAATCTCAGGGCACTTTTAAATTTACTAAAGCCCAAGAACACACTAAAATTTTTGGGACACCTTGTAAAATCATAATAAAGATGATTCTTTTAGGTGGGGAGAGAAACAACCCAATTTATTTCATTGGCTGGTACAATTCTATTGATGAAACTCCTTTGCTAATGCAGATTCTGCCTGGCATCACAGAAAAAGCCCTAGGACTTTGAACTTCGAGGACCCTCCCTTTGACATTTATGCTCTGCATTACCTTAGACAAGTCATCCCTGGTCTTCAGTTCCTAATCCATAAAATGAGGAGTTGGAGCAGACAGGTTCTAAAGTTCCCCCCTCCCCCCACCCCTGCCCCTCTCTAAATGAGTTATAATCTTAGAGCCAAGGATTCTTAACCTTATTGATGTCATGGATCTGCCTTTTGGCAGACTAATAAAGTCTATGGATCTCTTCTCAAAAATGTTGTTTTCAAATGCATAAAATAGAATACAGAGAATCACAAAGGAAACCAGCTACGTTGAGTTAAAAATGTTTAAAATTCATGGAACTCAGGTTAAGAACCTCTATTTTAGAGGCTGCCCAACTGCTCTCAGAGATTTCATGACCTGCCACAGGTTTCACAAAAGTAATTTGCAAAACCTACATGCAAACAAGATACATACAGGAGAAATGACTAAACTACTCCTTCAATTTCATTCTCTCCTCCGATGAAAAGTCCACTTTTTGGCAGCTTCTAGTCCGAGGCCCATCTCCTCCAGGAATTATTTTCCATAATATCCCAGTCCACACTGCTGCTTCCCCTCATCCGTCCTAGCACTGGCTCCAGCCCATTGGGCACTTAGCACATCCGGTCTTCTGTTTTTAATTATCAGGTATAAATATCTTATTCTACCAACCAGACAGTGAGCAGGGAGCTGGGGAGGAAGTCTGAGCCTTGTATTTCCTTGTGCCCCAAAGGGGCCCAGCACACTCTACATACCTGTCTAAAGATGACCCTTCTCTGGCAGAAATTCTGACTTTCCATGGATTTTCCAGCCTATTTGCAAGGCTGTCTTGAAAATGTCTGGCCCTTTGTGGTTTTCATTCTTTCCTCATTTTGGAAAGTCCCTCATTCTTTATTAACTCTCCCTTGGTGGAAGAACCAGTATTGCTGAGCAGCCTGAAGAAAGGTCACATGTTTCTTGTCATATAGAACAGTTACTTGTCAGAGGAGATAATATTAATAATTAGCATTTATATAGCACTTCAAGGTTTGCAAAGTACTTCGCATATGTCAATGCATTTGTTATCTCACTATTATTTTCATATTTACAGATGAGGAAACTGAGGCACAGGGATTTTTTTTTTATATGACTTGCCCCATAAGTGTCTGAGGCAGGATTGAAACTCCATCTTTCTGACTTCAAGTTTTATGCTCTCTCCATTGCACTACCTGGCTGTCCCCTTTGCAGGGGGTTCCTGGTTACATTGGAAGAGGATTGGAAGGTCTTTTGTGCTCCCTTCAGCTAGGACTGGGAATCTAGGAGAGTGTCCAGGCTTCTCAGTATAATGTAGAGAGAGAAATTAAAAGGAAAATATGGCTGAAGCTAGTAATGACAGAGCCTGCCTCACCTTCTGGGAGCATGGGACTGGAGTCTAGAAGGGAACTTCTAAGGGATCATCTAATCCAGGGGTTCTTCAACTTTTTGTGTCTAGGACCCCTTGGGCAGGACTGTGGAGTCTTCTTGGAATGTTTGTTGCTTACTGTCACAATTAAAGAATATTCTAAATTTCAGTTGGTAATGGTTATTGTCCTTTGTCTTCGAAGATGACCAAAATGACATCACCGTTGTAAAGTGAAATTTTAGCGTGTCCAGCTGTGGCTGATCAGACCAATACGAGCTCAGAATGCTCTACCACAAGTTGGGCACAGATAGTCCGTGTGAATATTTGGGGTGGATACTCCAAATTTGCACATCCTGTGTTTACTTTGTGCTGTCTCAATTCTGCTTTGCTCAAAGAGTACAGCACCTTTTCTTATATGGGTATGCCATTACCATTAACCAAGCATCCACTGATCCATGGACCCTAAGTGAAGAATGCCCACATAGGATCATAACTCACAGAGCTAGAACTGTAAGGGGCCTTAGACATCATTATAATCAAATGGCCTCATTTTACAGATGAGAAAACAGGTCCAAAGCAGAGAGTCTTGGCTGAGGTCACAGGGTGAGTAAAGTAACAGAGGGTGGATTTGAACTCAGGTCCTTGGACTCCAAACTCAGAGTTCTTTCCACTGAACCTCTCATTTTATACATGAGAAAATGGGCCTGGAGAGGTTATATGATATGCCTAAGATCACACAGCTAAGAAGTTATCAGAACCTGGATTTGAAGCCAGGCCCTCAGGCTCCATGGCCTGACCCCATCTCCCTCCTTTGCCCAGTGCCTGCGGGTTCTTTCTGCACTCTGGGTCCCTCATCACACTCTTTTGTCACTGAACATCTGTTCCATGGCAATAATGTACCAGATGTACAGAGCCAGACAAAGCATCCTTCCCTGGCCTAGGCTGATACCTCCTCAGAGGGATTTGGGAGTGACAGGACCAGCCAAACACAATCTGTTCTTGTTCCAATTGTTTAAAGCTCCCCAAGTGGCCCTAATGCCATAACCCCTGCAAGTGAAAGTGGCTTTTATTGACTTTGTAAGCTTCCCTGTTTTTAGAGTCTGATGTCGGTGCCCATCCTATAGGAACCTTGGCAAGTACTGCAGGTGCCAGGGTGCAGGAGAGGTCCTGAGGCCCTCAGTTTCTGGGCTTCTATCACTTTGACCTAGAGGGTGGAAAGATAAGGAAGGGTCGAGGAACCCTTCCTTGTAAACCAAGGCAGGATTTCTTGGGCTCGTAGGGGGCTATAGCCTCAGTAGGGGACTGTAAAAAGGGGAGATGATGGGCAACGCTTGAATCAATCATCCCCAACTTGTGAGGGCTGTTGCCCTATGGATGGAGGCTTCCTGGTGCAGTAGAAGATGGAGAGGCAGGAGATGTGCCTGGTGGTGAGTTAGGTGGGTTAGCAGGAACAAACCATTGAAGCTGTCTATGTATTAAAGTAGCCCCTTGTGCCTAGGAGAGTACTCTCACAGGGCAATGATGAGGCTCACACATGATGACAAAAGTGCCATAAAGCACTATAGATATATGAACTGTTCTTTTTACTGTTATAAGCAGGTTCTTATAGTGGATAGAGAGCTAGCCTTAGAGTCAGTAAGACCTGGGTCCAAGTCCTGCCTCTGACCCATGATGGCTATGTAACCTTGAGCAAGTCTCTTAATCTTTCAGTACTCTGGGCAACTCTGTAAGACAAAAAGTTACAGAGAAGGTGCCATTCTGTATGGGTGGAGGAGGTTTCCTCACCTGGGAGTTCCCAGTCCCAATACTTTCTGCTATTGTTACTAGAAGCAGCTTGATGGCACATTGATACTGAACCTGGATCAGGAAGACCTGAATACAAATCTAATCTCAGAGATTAACTGGGTGACTGGGCAAGTCACATAAAAAAAAAAAATCACTATTTGCCTCAGTTTCCTCATCTGTAAAAATGAGAATAATTGCACACAGGATCAAATGGATTAATATATGTCAAGTCCTCTGCAAACCTAAAAATGTATGGCCCTGGGCAAATCATTTAACCTCTGTCTACCTCAGTTTTCTCCTATGTAAAAATGTATATCTATATTAATTGTAAATCTTAATTGTATATCCATAGATAGATGGATATAAGTAACTTTCTACTCCACAACCTCTCAGGGTTGTTGGGAGGATAAAATGAGATGACATTTGTAGATATGGGCTTTGCAAATATTTAAATGTTCTATAAATGCTAGCTAGAAATAATTATTTGCACTAGACCTGTGATTTTTCAGGTTAAAGGGACCTCCCAGTAAGGACATTCCCTTTGCCAGTGCAGGTCAGCATCTTTACTAAAATTTTTCCTTGTAGAGAGTTACCTGGGCTCCTAGGAGGTAAAGTGACTTGCTCAGGGTCACACAGCCAATACATGTAAGCCAGTACATGAATCCAGGTCTTTCAGTCTCCAAAGCCAGTTCTCTGCCTACTATGCCCGGCTGCCATTAGAGCTATTACTTGTCATAACTAGCTAAGTACTTATGATTAGTAACGTCACTAGTAAAACAACAGAAGCAGCCCCAAACCCAGAAGCCTTCTTCAGCAAATGCCCACATCCCAGAGGATTGCGCTACGTACGTTGGACCCAGCTGCCGCTGACCGGGCTGAGGAAGTTGGGATAAAGGCCTTTGGGCTTCTCAGTTCTGTTGAGCACCCTGCGAATATTCTTCACCTGTACAGAGAAAAGAGATGAGGAAGTCCTCATTTCCAAGAAGGAGCAAAATAGTTTTGCCCTCTCCACAGGTACAAGCAGTGCACATTGAAGTTCAGCCAAGTCAATGTCTCCCAGGGCCTCAGGAATAAGGGCCTGCTCTAGGCAGCCAGTGGAAGGCCATCATGGGTCAGGCACTCTCGGCTTGAGGCAGTGGCTAGCCTAACCTTTTTCCTCACAGCTGCCTGCTTGGTCAGTCATTCAGTCAACAAGCAATTATTAAGGGCTCACTATGTACTATGCTTATACTGAGATACAAAAGGCAAGGTATTTGGCTATTCTCTGCCCTGGTCCTCACTTTCTGCCTATGATACCAGCCTCCTTTCCCAAAGAAATTTGTTATTCAGTTATGTCTGGTTCTTTATGACACCATTTGGGGGTTTTCTCAGCAAAGACACTGGAGCAGTTTGTCATTTCCTTGTCTAGCTCATTTTATAGATGAGGAAACTGAGGCAGACAGAACGAAGTGACTTGCCCAGGGTCACACAGTAAGTGTCTAAGGCCACATTTGAACTCAGGTCTTTCTGATTCTCAGGTCAGCCCTCTATCCACTGTGCTGCCTGCCCTTTCCAAAGGAGTTTAAATCTAGCCTCAGATCATCACCAGCCACGTGACTCAGGGCAACTAATTTAACATCAGTTTCCTAAACTATAAAAATGGGGATATAATAAAAACACCTACCTCCCAGAGTTGTAGCAAGGATAAATAATAGTTATAAAATTCTTTGCAAACCTTAAAGTGCTTTATAAATGGCAGCTAATTTTATGTGTGTGTGTATGAGTGTGTGTATGTATATGGATGTATGTATGTGTGTATGTATGTACATATAATGCATCTCTTGTAGGCAGGGTTTTTTTTCCTAGGGTTATCCTACAGCTACAGCAGCCCAAGAATAAATATACTTATGCTAAGGACCATGGAAACTGATCAAAGCCAAACACAGACCTACTTGGAGGAAGGAAATGACTCAACCCAAACTGCACAGCTAATAAGGGCTAGCATGGAACTCGAACCTGGCTCCTAGGACTCCAAGTCATCAGCTTCTGCCACTACCCTGTGCTTCCATCCTCCCGGAGAGCAAGGACTATTTCATTATTGTCTCTGTAGCCCCCAGGACCTACCACATTGCCTGGTGCATAGTAGGTGCTTAACAAATGTGAACTAAATCTAGTTGAATACCATGATAACCTGGCTTCTCCAACAATGGCACAAGGTGCCCACTGAACTTCTAGGCGCTGATTGGGCTCAAGCAGAGGCTGAAGAAACCCTTGGAGATGGACAGGCATTCATAAGCCTGGGAGAATGATGGTTTAGGGAACTCCTGGTTCTTCCATTTCTGAGAAACTGGAAACTTACCTCACTCAGGATCAGAATGATTTTAGACTAGATAGAACGAACTGCCTTCCAGGTGTTCACATCCCTGTTCTCAGCTATATTCCTATTATTGGTAATAGCCATAACCTAGAGTCCCAGGAGTGGGGAACCTGTGGCCTTGAGGCCACATATGACCTTCTAAATCCTTAAGTGCGGCCTTTCAACCGAGTTCAAATTTTACTGAACAATACTGGATTCAGTCAAAAGACTGGTTTCCCCACCCCTATCCTAGATGAAGGGGCTCTCGCTGGTCTTAGAAAATAGACCAAGAATGTCCTGATAGCCAAGTGGGGGAAAGGATGTGGAGGTGGGAGAGAAGAAGACTAAGGAACCTTGTTCTCCTCGGTATTACTTAGACACCAAGGGCAATGACTATGTTCCTTGAAGTCAACCCTCACCCCACCAAGTTGTTCTCATCTCATCTTTGAGCTAAACATTTCCTACAACCAACTTCTCAATTCTCAAAGACCAATTACAGAATGTTATGACTTCTAGAGGGAACTATCCTCAGTTAAAGTAAAGAATCATCCAGTGTTGGAGCTGGGAAGAATCTTAGATCATAGCTTGGAGGGTCCTTAGAGCACAGAATCCAGGGAGGCTAGGTGGGGCAGTCAATAGAAGGCTCATCATCCTGAATTCAAATTCATCCTCTGATACTTTCTAGCTATGTGACCCTGGGTAAATCAGTTTACCCTGCGTGCTTCAGTTTCCTTAGCTATAAAATGAACTGGAGAAGGAAATGGCAAAGCACTCCAGTATCTTTGCCAAGAAAACCCAGATGGGGTCATGAGAGTTAGACATGAATGAACAAAAGCATTAATATGGTATAGAATGGCAGGATTGAGAGGGGCTTTGGAAGGTAGAATGTCAGAGTTGGAAGGGGCTCTGGAACACAGAATTCTTTATTGGAAGGGTCCTTAGAACATAAAATGTTAGAGACCAGCAGGAACTTAAAGCATGATATGGCAAAGTTGGGGGGACCTTAGAATGCAATGCCAAAGAACTGGAAATCAATTGCAGAATGGATGAACAAGTTGTGGTACATGAGTATAACAGAATACTATTGTTCCATAAGAAATGATAAGCAGGTGGATTTCAGAAAAACCTGGAAAGACTTAGATGAACTGGTGCTGAGTGAAGTGAGCAGAACCAGGAGAACACTGTATACAGTAACAGTAACATTGTATGATGACCAACTTAGCTCTTCTCAGTACAATGTAATGACCTAAGTGTCTAATGATCCAGAGAAAGAACTATGGAGTCTGAATGCAGGTCAACCCATACTGTCTTCTTTTTGCTTTTTCTTTCCTGTGGCTTTTCCTTTGGTTCTTATTCTTCTTTCACAACATGACTGATGTGAAAATATGTTCAATATGACTGTACGTGTATAACCTATATCAGATTGTATGCTGTCTTGGGGAAGAAAGGGGGGAAATTTGGAACTCAAAATCTTATAAATGTGTATGTTTAAAAAAAAAGAATATAATGCCAGAGCCGGAAGGGCCTCTAGAATATAAGAGCTTGGAGAAATTGTAGAATATTGAACCCGAGGACTGAGAGGGACTTTAATGAGCACAGAATGCTAGACCTGGCACAATCCTTTAAGAGACCATGTTGTCAAGCCCTCTCATTTCATAGACCACAACATCACTTCCACCCATCTGTTCAACAATTCAGCTGAATAAGTATTAAGTGTACACTCTAGTCTGGTCCTCTGGGACCAAGTAGAATTAGCCATGGCTAATCCCTTTTCCACGTGACGGCTCTTGAAATACCTGAAGGCAGTGATTGTTTTCTCCAAGACTCCTTCAGACTAAATAACCCTGTATCCTACAACTGATCAGTCCATGGCCTGGTCTCTAATGTTCCTGGCTATTCTCCAGTTTGTCCACATCCTTCCTAAAATGTGGCAGCCAGAACAGTCTCTCATTGCCTCTCTCATTCTAGAAATGATGATTCTCACATTAGCTCTCAAGCCTCAGTTTCTTTGTCTGTAAACTGAGAGGGCTGAACTTGGTAGCCTCTGAGGTTCTCCCTCATTTTAGATTGATGAGCTGAGACTGCCCAAGATCTAGTGGGGTGGGGAAATTGAGCTTCAAGAGAAGCATATTACTCAAGGTTACTCTTGTCAAATCTACAGCCAGGCTGGGGCTAGAACTCAGTTCTCGCCGTTTCTAACCCTAACCCTAAATACCCTTACCACCCTCTGAGGTGGAGGGGTACTGGGATCTCCATATTGGTGGCCACCATACAGTGGTATGTTAAATCCTACACACTATGGAGTCACTCAGAGGAAAGACATCCCTCCCCTCGCCCCACCAGAGATGTTACTTACTGTTAATAGATCTATCTACAAGCCAAGCAAGGAAGAGCTGGTGTTTGAGCTGTCAGACCCTTTTTTCCAGAGCATGGTTCTACGCTCTGCCAAGTCAGGTCTCATTTCTATTCCTGTTAACAGAGCCCATTAAATCAGGGCAAGGATGCGCTTGTACCTCAAGCTATTTCCAGCTGTCCTGGCAGCGAGCAACCGAGCAGGTTAAATTAGATCCCACCATGGGCATGGGCCCCATCTAGAATTAGGGCCAATTTGTGGCCTGCCCATAATCACCTCAGTGGGAGGCATGATTGGGGGGACTAAAACAGGCCCAGAATGTAAATGGACCAGAAAAATTAACTGGAAAGAAATCTTTGCATTTCACAGCCCCAATCAGCCGCAGGAACATGGCATCCCCAGGCTCATCTTCCTTCTCTCAGGTTACTCCAGGGCTAGAGTGAAGCCCTCTTTCCATTATGCTTGGAACTAGTCAGAGCCTGATTAAAGGATGTACTCTGGGTAATGCCAGAAATGGGGGAGTTGGAGAAGGTTGAAGAGATGGCAATCAAGAGGATGCAAGGTTTGGAAAATAAAGTCTATTGAAAAAAGGAAAAGGGGTGTGTGTGTGTGTGTGTGTGTGTGTGTGTGTAGAAGAAGAATTATTAGCATGGAGAAATCTGTAGGGTGGCCAGATGTCTTCAGAAGTCTTAAGGGTAATTCCAGAAAGGATGGTGACCATTTATCTTCATCTTGAGATAAAACAGATTCAGGATCCAAAATTCCAGCAGGTTAAAATGATGGGCCCAAATGAAATTTAAAAGGAAATGGAATAGAAATAGACAGAAAAGCCTACATTTTGATTTAAGAAATCAGTGTATGAAGCCTAGGACCCAGGAGCTGGGAAGACCTGAGTTTGAAACTGGTCTCAGACACTTACTAACCTGGACAAGTCACTCAACCCCTGTCTTCCTCAGTTTCCTCATCTGCAAAATTCAGATAACAACAGTACTTACCTCTCAGGCTTGTTGTGAGGGTAAAATGAGATGCAATATAATATAATATTATAATATAATATGATATGATATGATATAATATAATATAATATCTAGGTCCTCAAGTGAGGTCCTTTGACTCTATGCCACATTGGAAATAAGGAAGATGAGTCTTGCTGACATCAGGGTCACTGCATCGTGTAACTGCCCATGTTTGGCACATATTAGATGATTAATAAATAACTGATGATCAGATCCATTGACAGAGAAAGAAACCCCTCCACAGGCCTCCTTTGAGAATAGGGGCCTTAGTTACAGAGATAAAAAGGACCTTGGAAGCTATTTCTAGTCCAACTCCCTCATTTAAAAAAATAGATTTCCATTGATATCTTTTGTTTTCATATCACTTAAATTTCCCTCTGTATCTTTCCCCCTCTCCTCTTAGGGAGCATCATCCCATATAACAAAGAATTTCCAATCCTCTTATTTTACTGATAAAGAAACTGAGGCCCAGAGAGGTGACTTGCTGTGCATGGCTATAGACAATAAGCTTTCATCTGGTGAGCCATGGCCAGGATGACAGACACACCTGCCCTGTCTCTACCTTCAGGCCTGAAGCCTTTGGTAGCACCTGCAAAGTATGCATCTTCCTGGGAAGTCCTTTAAGAATGCAGACAAACCACAGAGAAAGCCTCTTAAGAAGACTTTAGTGGAAGATCATTTCTAGAAAGTTTAAAACAAGTAAAAACAAAAAAACCTCATCATCCACAACATTTTGGCACAAGCAGGCCTTAAGGCCGGGGAACTCTCCTAGTCTTACCTTTCTATGATTTGAAGGAAGGTTACATGCATTTATTAAGCACCTACTATATGCCATCACTGTGCGAAGTGCTTCATGAATATTATCTCATTGGATCCTTATGACAACCCTGGGCAGTAGGTGCTATTATTATTTCTGTTTTAGAGGTGAGAAAACTGAGATAGACAGAGATGAAGTGACTTGTCCAAGGTCACGCGGCTAGTAAGTGTCTGAGGGCTGGATTTGAACTCAGGTCTTCTGGACTCCAAATCTGGTGCTTTATCTACTACACCAAAAGTAGGCGCAATTTTGGCAGAATCACAGAAACTCAGAATTGGAGGGAACCTCAAAATCATCTGGCTCAAGGCCTTATATAAGAAGGAATCCCCCCTGTACCCGGAATTATTCATCTGGGAAATGTGAATTTTCTTTTAAAATATTTTGGCAAGTATTACAACATCATTGGTTTCCATTATTACTCCCTTATATTTTTTTATGTATCAACAAGCATTATTCTGAGGAGGGGGGTCCCTAGGCTTTACCAGACACTGACAGAGGGGGCCAGGACATGCCAAGGGCTCCAAACTCCTGGCCACGGTCTCCCCACCAAGCAGCCACCTAGTCTCTGCCTGAAGACTTCTTGAAGACAAAGAGACAAGAGACATTTCCTGATTCTCTCTCCTCCCCAGCATTATCACTTTGGATTTGAGGTTAATGGGGTGCTACCGAAAGAATGGTAAAGCAGAGACCCTGGGTTCAAATGCTGACTTGGTTACTCACTCTCTTTATAACACCAGAACAAGTAATCAAAACTCTCTGGGCCTCAGCTGCCTCCTCTTTAAAATGAGGAGGTCGGACTAGATGCCCTTGAAGGTTCCGTGCAGCTCTACAGCTGTGATCTGTGGTCCCACAAGAAGATCTGGGTTTGAATCCTGCTTCTCACACATAGTGGCTGTATCACTTTATCTGTTAGTACCACCAAATACTCTCCAAGACCATCAACTGAAGAGCAGAGAGCCTTCTACACTGGTAGGGTTCCCTCACTGGGAATGGCCTATACTTACGAAATCCCAGATCTGGTTTGATGATGTGCATACATGCACATATACACACTATCTCTATGTATAGTTGCATACATAGACATATATTTGTGTATATAAGCACACATGTGTAGACATACATAAATATAAATGCCTATATGTGTAATGTGTGCATGTTCGTGGAGAGAGAAAAAATGAGAGAGGAAGACAGAGAGGGGTATGGAGAGAGGGAGAGAGAAAGGAGGAAAAGAGAAGAGAGAGAAAAACAGGAGAGAAAAAGAAAAGAGAAAGAAGAGAGAAGAGAGGGGAGAGAGAGAGAGAGAGAGAGAGAGAAGAGGAAAGAAATGAAGAAGGAGGGAGGGGAAGGGAAAGGGAAAGAGAAAGAGACAGATAGACAGACAGAATTGACTTCTCTGCAAACTATTTCCCCCTGCTAAAACGTAAGGTCCTTGAAGACAGGGGCTGCTTCCCTTTTGTCCTGGTATCTCCAGTGCCTAGCACTAGCTCTCCACATACAGTAGGGGAGCTTGTTGAGTTGAATAAATGGCTCTGATATGTAACTCACTACCTCTTGAGGCAGCTCCTTCCACTTTTGGCCAGCTAAATAACCAAGCGACAAATAAACATCCCGAGCCAGTGAGCACCTGCTCTGTAATGGTGTCTTTGCCAACGCCGAGCAAACATGGGCGCTGGTGTGGCTGCCACAGCTCTGAAAACACAGCCCAGTCTGCAAAGTCGCACTTTCTCCAAACCCGGCAGCCTAGAACAGTTGCTCTTTGCACCAGGGGTCAGTTCCTGCTAAGCTGAGCCGATGCTTCAGACTTGCGCTGTGGCATCTTGCTCGGATACACATGTGGGCTCCTGCCCCCAAGCTAAACCAGCCTGGTGCAGATTTTCCCCTTAGTGAAATTCCCTGGCTTTTCCCACACCTCTCCTGGGAGCTCCCTGAGCCCACCCTCCCCAGCACCAGCTGGCACCCAAAGGGGCATGTGTTTCATTTGTGTCTAGGGAGGCTGGCATCTTTCCCCTGTATCCCCACCAGAGGGGCAGAGGAGTTTCCCTATCGCCCAGGTGAAAGGGTGGGACCCAAAGGCGAGGGGCCTCTTATAACACTTGCCTTTCTAGCGAAGATCGGGTTGCCAGAGATCTTGGTGAGGTGCAAGAACTCCAGGTGTAAGGATCCAAACTCTGCCAGGATGCTGCTCCCCAGAGACGCCCAGCCCCAGGTCCTGCTGACGCCGCTGTAAAGAAAGAAGCAGCCACCATCACCATCACCTGACTCCTCTAGTATCCCTTTACAGGTGAGCCTTAGGCAAGTCACTTTAACCTTTGAGCCTTAGTTGCCCCTGAAGGGACTTCCAAGCTTACCTAGTCCAATATCCTCATTTTAAAGATTCCAGAATCCAACTTCATACAAGTAAAAAGCATTAGAGGTAAGATTTGAACCAAGGCCCTCTGACTCCAGACCCAATATGACTTTTCCCCATACCATGCTGCCTTCAAAGAGCCCATGGTCACTTTCTGCTCTCAATGTTACGATCTTATGACTCAGCTATAAATGGTATGGAGTACAAATATAATCCTACCCATTCTACAAATAAGGAAACAAGGTTCAGAGAGGAGAAGTGACTTGTCTAAGCTCACACAGATAATCATAGCAGTTAGCTTTCCAGTTGACCAAATGTTTAACTTCTGTTTTCATTTGATTCTTACAACAAACTGTGAGCCAGAGAACACAAGCCTTATCCCCATCCCACAGAAAGGAAGTGGACCTTTCTGGGGTCACAAGTCTAATAAATGGTGGAGATTCCTTATCTCCTGACTCCAAGTTCATGACATGACCTTGCACATGAAGTTGCTCGTTCTATCCAAGGAGCTCCCATAAGGACTGGGGGTGTGGAATCTAAAGGGGCCCAAAGACAGAAGTACAGAAACCAGAAGCATGAGCACGGTAAGCTTCTAACTCACCCAAAAGCTCTGCTAAATTCACCAGGAATACAGAGACCAAGTCCTCCTTCTCTCTAGTACCCAGGGCAGACAAATCTCCCAGATGCCAGGTGTCTACTTGTTCAAAATCAGAGACTCTCCTTATGACAGTCTATTTAGCCAAGGTTATCTCCCGGGGGAAAGTGCATAAATCCAATTAATCCAACAAACATTTATCAGTGTGGAGTAATAGAAAGAGTCTTTGGCTCAAGAGTCAGAAGACCTGGGTTCGAGTCCATGTTTCAATATTTACTGACTATATTGCTTTATGTTAGTCATAGGATTAATTGATCAGGTCCTCCAACTCAAGATTTAGTGTTCTTTCCACTTCCCTATACTCCCTTTTCAAATCACTTTATTTCTCTGGGTCTCAGTTTCCTCATCTGTAAAATAGTAATAACATTTGTAGAACGTCCTTCACGGGGTTGTCATCAGAATCTTGTGAGACAATATATTCAAAATGCCTCAGAAATAGCATACCCCATGTAAATGTGAGTTATTAGGTACAGAATCTGTTGTTAAGGTTGGGGAGTTAAAATAAACAATTCAATAAATACTTATTTATGCTTTGGGCAAAGCCATGCATTAGATCTGGGGTGGCAAAAATGAAAACAGGGTACAGTCTCTGCCTTTGAGGAGCACACAATTTAATTCAGGGCTTATGGTACTTATAAAAGGGGAAGGAAAGGGAATAAGCATTTATTAAACACCAATATGTGCCAGGTACTTTACAAATATTATCTCACAACAACCCAGGAGGCAAGGGCTATTATCAAACTCACTTTATCATCATTGTCATATTCAGCCATGTCCAACTCTTGATTACCCTATTTGGGGTTTTCTTGGCAAATATACTGGAGTGGTTTGCCATTTCTTTCTCCAGCTTATTTCATAGATGAGGAAACTGAGGCAGACAGGGTTAAGTGACTTGCCCAGGATGATTTACCTAGTGAAAGTATCTGAGGTTGGATTTGAGCCCTTGAAGATGAGTCTTCCTGATTCCAAGTCCAGTGCTCTATCCATTGTACCACCTAGCTGCCTGAACATCAATTAGCTCCATTTGGGGTTTTCTTGGCAAAGATAACTGGAGCAGTTTATCATTTCCTTCTCCAGCTCATTTTACAGTTGGGGAAATTGAGGCAAATAGAATTAAGTGACTAGTCCAGGATCACACAACTAGTAAGTATTTGAGGCTAGATTTGAACTTAGGTCCTCCTGACTCCAGGCCTGGCACTCTATCTTCTGTGCCACCTAGCTGCCCCTCCTATGTTCCTCTTTACATGCTGCTAAATAGAGCTGAATAAATCATACGCCCATGTTGCCCAGGTCCACTTCAAATTTCTGTTACCTAATCTCAACTGGGACCTTACTGCACAAACAAGAAAGTCCTTTGACATCTCCCTAATCATTCCTTATCCCACTCATCACAGCAGCTCTTGCAAACTTCCTCCTTTCTCTTCCTCAGGCTCCCATGGCATTCCCTCCCTCCACCCTCTGCTGAGAGCTCACCTCCTACTTCACTAAAAAAAAAGAGGCTTTTCTTTGTAGAGAGAGCGCTTCCTCTTCTCCCCTCCTCCTCATTTCATGTCAGTTAGGCATCTTCCTCCACCATCTCCTCTTTCAATCTTTCTCAATAAAGAAACCCCTCTCCATGCACCCTAATCCCCTTCTCTTCTGTCTCCTCCAGCATATTGCCCCCTCACTTCTCAATCATCCCCACGCTTTAGCTCATCTTCAAACTTTTTATCTATCTACAAGCATACCCATACTTCTCCCCTCCTATAAAAACCCTACCTTGGTCAACCATCATCACCAGGAATCATTTTATATCTCGCTTCCCTTTCTTGACCAAACTCCTGAGACTGTTGTCTATGCTAAAGGCATCCATTAGCTTCTGAAGGGGCAGCTAGGTGTAACTGCAGTGGATACAGTGCCACACCTGAAGTCAGGAAGACTCATCTTTGTGAGTTCAAATTCAGCCTCAGACACTTACAAGTTGTGTGACCCTAGGCAAGTCTCTTCATCCTATTTGCCTCAGTTTCCTCATCTGTAAAATGAGCTGGAGGAGGCAATAACAAATCACTCCAGTATCTCTGTCAAAGGAAATACCAAATGGGGTCATGAAGAGTTGGACATGACTGAACTACAGAAAACTCAACCTTGTGTAATCTACCTTCAGCGAACTGAAGTGGCTCCCTCCAACACTTACCCAATGAGCTCTTAATTACCAAATTGAGTGACCTTTTCTCAATCGTTATCCTTTTGACCTTTCTGTAGATTTTGGCACTGTTGTTCATTATTTCTTCCTGGATATTCTCTCCTGCCCTGTGTTTCTGTGACACCACTCTCTCCTGGTTCTTCTCCTGCCTGCTCCTTCTCCATCTCCTTTGTCCCTCCTTCATCAACATCAAGTCTACTACTGCAGGGGTGGTGGGGTGGGGTGTTCCCCCAGAGCTCTGTTATCCTCCCTTTTTTCTTTTTTCTCCATATTCTCCCACTTAGTGATCCCATCAGCTCCCATGGATTCAACTGCCATTTATTTCTATGTAGGTGATTTCCAGATCTAAATATTCAGGTCTAGTCTCTCTTGACTTCTAGTCTTGCATTACCAACTACCTTCTGGACATCGTAAATGGGACTTCCCTGACTATGTCCAAAACAGGACTCAATGTCTGCTTTGCCAATCCTTCCCCCTTCCCTACTTGCCTATGACTGTTGAGGTACTACCATCCTCCTAGTTACACTTCATCATCCTTGACTCCTCCTTCATGTTCAACATGTCACATCTTTTCATTTTTACCTTCACGTCATCTCTACCATACTTCCATGGGTCTATCCTCCACAGCCATCATCCTCATTCAGGCTTTCTGATTGCTTCCCTACCTCATATCTCTTTCCTACCCTAAAGCCAACTCCCTTCAACTGCCAGAGTGATCTTCCTAAAGCACAAGGCTATGTCATCACCTGCCCTCCCCATGCAATTAATAAACTCCAGGGGCTCCTGATTAACTCCCAGATCAACTATAGAGTCCTCTGCTTGACTTCTAGAGCTCTTCATGACCTGGCTCCACCCTGTCTTTCTGTTCTTCTGACACCCTGATCCCCTCTATATACTCTGTCTTCCAGTAACATTGGCTTCTTGCTGCACCTTGATGAGGGACCTGCTCCTACTTCAGGCCTTTTCACTGGCTGCAGCCCATGTCCACAATGCTCTCCCTGGTCTCTTCCTCAAGATTCAGCTCACTACTAGTGACTTCTCCCTAAGTTTCCACATGGACACATTAACTTGTGAGTTCTGTCATGCAGGAGAATTCCATAAGCAGTGCTCAGTGCAGTTTCTCATATACAGTCAGCACTTAAATGCTTGTTAACAGACGGATGTTCTGTGGTCTAGCATTCTGTGTTTTAAGGCTCCTTCCTGCTGACACCCTCTGTTCTACTGGCCCTCTCATTTCTGACCTTGTATGTTCTAAGGATCCTTCCTGCTCTGAATTCAATGTTCTAATGTTTCTTCCTGCTCTATTCTAAGGTTCTTTCTGCTATGATATTGTCTAAAGTCTCTCCTAGATCTCATATTCTATGTTCTAAGGTTCCCTCCTGCTCAGACATACTATGATCTAAGATTCCTTTTGATCTTTAGAACAGAAATGTTCCAGCATTCTGTGTTTTAAGGTTCCTTCCTGCTCTGACATTCTCTGTTCTGAGGTCTCTCCTAGATCTGATATCCTATGTTCTAAGGTTCCTTCTTGTTCTGACATTTTGTCTTAAGGTTCCTTTCTTCTCTGATATTCTCTGTTTTAAGGTCTCTCCCAGCTCTGACATTCTCTGTTCTAAGGTTCCTTCCTGCTCCAACACTGTCATTTGACAGGGACTGGTTGACTTTAGGAAAGCTTGAACTAGGCATGAAAGAAATCAGGGTCTTTGTGTTCCAAAGCTTCCTCCTCTAATGTTCACCACCTTGTCTCTTTCTAAGAGAGAGATAATCCAGACACTGACCACAGAACACTAAGAATTTACTGGAAGAGACTGAAATAACAACCCTGATGAAAACAGTAGCTTTAATGAACACCCAGTCTTTCAAAGGACTTCACTTCTGCTATCTCCCCTCATTCCAGAGGGTGTGTTCAGGAAGCAGCAATCATTAATTAGCTTTATAGGCAGGAGGGAGAGTGGGAGGCTAAAAGGCCAGAGGCTCAGAGGCAAGGCCAGAAGCAGAGCCCCCACTCACAGCTTGTCCTACTGGCTGGGTCAGTTCTTTCCAAGTGACTACTATTAGCTGTTTTAGAATGAAAAGACCTTAAAGACTGGTCCTTACCCAGAATCAGAAGCCTGTCTCTGGTGCCACCTGTCACAAGCCACTAGACTAATAGACTAAATGAAACATCAGACTTGGAATCAGCCTTAGAACCCAGAAGGTCAGAGCTTGGAGGGGACTTGGGGCATGGAATGTCACAATTGGAAGGGGCTCTAAGAACACAGAATACTAGAGCTAGGAAAGGCCTTAGAACCCAGAATATCAGAGTTGGAAAGGGCCTTAGGACACAGAATGCCAAAGCTTAGACGGGTCCTTAGAATATAGAACAGCAGAGCTGGGAGGAGCCTCAGAACAAAGCTTCCTTAGAGCAGGGTTCTCTTTTCTATTTGTATCCTCAGTGCTTAGCACAATGATTGCTACACAGGAAGCACTTAATACTTTTTCATCCATCCATCCATCCATCCATCCATCCATCCTCCCATTTATCCAAACAGTAAGGATGATCCCTTGTGAGAGAGAAGATTCTTCCACTGGGCAGGAGTTTGAACTGCACTGGTCCAAATGATAGATTGGGAGACAGAGGACCTCCGTTCAAATCTCAGCTCTGCTACATTCTATTCATGTGATCTTGGGCAAATCTCTTTTCTCTGAGAGTTAGTTTCCTCCTTTGTAAAATGAGAGGACTGGACTAGCTAGCCCTGGTTCCTTTTAGCTCAGGATCCTCTGATTCCATGACCTCTCTCCTCCTTCCCATCATGGTTAACTCCCATCTGGAGCACTGTGTACAATTCTGGGGGTCATCTTTTAGGAAGGTCATGGATCAGATTATGCAAAAGGGAGTGACAAGCACTCTTCTCAAACAGATGCAACATTCATTTTGCTTGAAGGTGTTTGGGACATTTAGCCTGCGAAATATGTGGGGATGGGGAGACACACAGATAGTCTCCACCTTCGGGCACTTGAAGGGCTGTCATGTGGAAATGGAATCAGTTGTGTTCTTTTGGTCCCCAGGGTGGAAACAGGAACAATGGGCAGAAGCTCCAGAGGCATATTTAAGTTGTTATCTGGAGAAACTTCTGACAATCAGAATTGACCCTAAAGGTCATGGCTGACTTGGAGGGGTGGTTCCCTGCTCCCTGAAACCCTTCAGGCAGAGGACTGATGGCTATCTATGGCTGTCTCTGTGATTTCTCTTTCCACATCTGGAGATGTTCTGCTGCCCTTGGGAGGTGGAGGAGGAGTGATTGAATAACTGTGTCCAAGTGGTCCCAGCCCTGGGATTGACACATGGATCTTTTAGTGTCTGAGGGCCTGGGAGCTGGAGGCTGAACTTGGGAGGGGGGAGTGGCAGGAGGGACAGGGAACGGAGCTTTCACCTCCTCACGCTCCATCTCCACACCCCAGTCCAAATCCAACCCTTCTTTGCAAGCTCCCAGCAGGGCAGGTTGCTAATGGGGATTCTGCCTTCAGATTTCAGCTGGAGTCAAACAGGTCAGAGAGCCTTGAGTGAATAATTGATGTGCCTGTGGTAATGAAGATCCCAAGGAAATTTCCAAGTAAGAGACAGTCAAGCAGCCTTTGGTTTTCATGCTCATGTGGCATGAAAGTTGCACACACAGCCCCCTCCCCAATGGGGGCTGTTCTCAGGGCAGAGCCCTATTTAGCCATGAAGGGGACTGCTATGATATTCAAATAGTAAAACGGGAGGGGAGAGGTAGAACATGCAAAGTCAGCTGGCTTCTGAGGTCTTCCCTACTTCCTTTTCAGGCACATCAGTGGCTTGAGAATTTGGACTTGGAGGGAGAAGACCTGAATCTGAGACCCTCAGTTCAGATACTACTCCTTGTTTGATCTGGGGTAAGCCAGGGGTGGGGAACCTGCAGCCTTGAGATCACATGTGGCCTTCTAGGTCCTCAAATGCTAGATTCAGTCAAAGGACCTCACTTAAGGACCTAGAGGGCCACATGTGACCTTGTGGCCCCAGGTATCCCACCCTTGGGCAATCCATTTGAACTCCTTAGGATTTAGTTTCTTTCTCTATCAAATGGGCAAAGTTAACATGCTCTCTCCCTACCTCAGAGCTGTAAGGAAGGTACTTCTGTCAATCTTGAAGATCTATAGAAATACATATTGTGATTGTTGTCCAACTATTTTCATAAGCACCATTCATGGCTTCTATTCCAGGGACTGGTAAGTGGGGTAGCTTCCACTGCCGGGGTCCCCCACAAAGCCCTGCCCTCCCAGAAGAGTCCCCTCCCACATGGGGAGAGACATTTCAAATACTGATGAAAAGGAAAATGTCCTATCCTTGTTCTGGCTGACATAGAAGAGTTGCTCAGCTCTCCCCCTCCCCAACCGGATGAAGCTTCTTGTGGGCAGGCTCAAGCCACAGGGCCACACACTAAGAGCAGGAAGGCACTTGAAAGGACATCCAGTACAACCCTCTTGTCTTATAGGTGAGAAAACCGAGGCCTAGAAATGTAGAATGACTTGTCCAAGGCCATACAGCTATTGCAGAACCAGGATTTGAACTTAACTAACTCCAAATCTAGAGTTCTCTCTCCTGTGAGGCAGCAAGGTGTTGTAGCTGATTAAGGGCTAAGTCTGGAGTCAGGAATACTTGCGTTCAAACTTGGCCTCAGACACTTATTAGTTGTGTGACCCTGGGCAAGTCACTTCAACTTCTGGTTGCCTCAGTTTCCTCAATTGTAAAATGGATAATAACTGTAAAATCAGGGATAAAATAGCACCTATCTCTCAGGCTTGTTGTGAGGATCGAATGAGAGAATATTTATAAAGTGTTTAGTACAATGCCTGCATTGTACTAGTAAGTGATAAATGCTTCCTTCCCTCTCTCTATCTCTCTCTCCCTTCCTTTCTTCCCCATGGGTCACTCAATACCATAGAAAACTACTGGCCTGGAAGCTGGTACTCTCCTCAGAGCAAATTATTGCCACCAGTCATTCTATATTTATTATATTATGTATAGGCTGTCATTTATTCACTCCTGGTTCCCTTGGTGACAAGTTATGATGACAGAATGAGCCTCCTTTGGGCAACAGTGCATTAGAGCAGGAAACACACTGTCCTGGGGGTGAGGAAACCGGAGTCCTATTCCCAGATATCCCTTTAGCTCTCTGTGAGGCTTTGGAGAAGTCATTTCCCTCCTCTGGGGCTCAGCTTCCTCCTCTGTAAAATGAGAAAGATGGACTACATAATCTCTGAGGGTCCTCCCAGATCTGACATTTTCTGTTCTAAGACCCCGCCCAGTTCTGACATTCTGTTTTCTAAGGGCCATCCCAGCTCAGACATCCTGAGTTCTAAGAGCTCTCCCAGCTCCGACATTATTTGTTTTAAGGACCCTTTCAGCTCTGACATTTTGTGTTCTAAGGGCCCTCCCAGCTCTGATATCCTAAATTCTAAAGGCACTCATCAGTTTAGTTCTCTTTTATGAACATCCCACAAGACCTTGCTCCACACCCACAGCTGCGGGGTCCTGGCATAGCTACCCAGCCTGACTCTGAATTCCAGTTCCTTGCTGCCAGGACTTTTGCTGATTATTCTCTGTCTTGACTTGCCCACCCCCTCAGGTTGATGCTAGCCACATGCACTAGAATCCATCAGCCTTCCTCTTTGAAGAGCAGAGTCTGGGCTTCTTCTGCCCTCTGTAGGAGGCATCCCTGACACTTGGCAGGATGGAAGGAGGAAGTGTTTTGAACAGCTGAATATCTTGCCCATTAAAGAAAGAGGAATTTCTGCCAACAAATCTGCATCCACATACATATGTATACATAATCCCCTTCCGCCCCCACTGCACCTCAGAAGATGGAGAGCTCTGAAAATAAATATTCTTTCTTTATCAGAAATGTCAGTAAGGGTCTGTATTAAACAAGTACTTCTTGAGATTCGGAGGTGGCTAACAGTAAAGAGGGTCCAGTCAGATCTTTCGGAGATTAGAGGCTGGGAAGTGAGATTCACAGATGGTTAAGAGGGGTGGATGAGATCTAAGGCTCCATGTATTAGTCAGGCCCAAAGCAATGAGGGAGGTGAGGTGCATTTCACTGCCGGAACCCGGCACATGAAGGCCAAAGGAATAGGTAAAAGGTCTTCTGAGCTGGCATTCTGGATGGATTTCCTCAGTCTTGGAGCACATGGCCAAGGGATCTCAGAAGAGGTCCCAGGTGACTATGTCCAGCTCCAGTGATGATGGCTTCCCACTGCAACCCCTTCTGTGGTGTTGATTTCAAATATAAATAGATCCCTGCAGGTCACATATGGACCTAGAAAACCCACCTTAACATTATCTCTGTTGTATTGTAGTTTTATTTATTTTGTAAAATATAAAACATTTCCCAAAGACGTTTTAATTTGGTTCAGGTCACACACAGGGACACTTATTCTGTACACCATTGCCTGAATCATGTCTCTCATGCATGGATCTGGTCATGGTACTCCTTCACTCTGAGCACTTCAGTGATTCCCTGTTGCCCACCAAACAGAAATCTAAATTCCTCAGCTTATTGTTCAAGGCTCTCCATAATTTGGTGCTACCCTACCTTTCCCATCTTGCCTCATTCTTCCTCTAGGCTACAATCAAACTGCCTTCTGAACATTCTGTACAGTCTTCACTTTCTCTTTGCTCAAATTGTTTCAAGTGCCTGGAATTTTAATCTTCCACCTGCTGAAAACCTACTCCTCATTGAAAGCCTAGTTAATATGCTACCTCCTCCATGATGTCTTCCCTAATGTCCTTCACTTCTACCAATTAGTGATGACCATTTCCTCCTTTTCTACTTTGGAGCCTGATTTCCAACCTTGTCATTCAACTGAAACTCCTCTCTTCAAAGCTACTGGCAATCTCATGGTTGCACTTTTCTTAGCCATTCTCCTTGATCTCACTCACTGCTCATCACCTCCTCCTAGATGTTCTCTCCTCTTTAGGTTCTCATAACACTTTCTCTCTCTCCTCCCCCCTCTTCCACTCTCCCCTCCCCTCCCCCCCCCCCATCTCTCTCTACCTTCTCAGTTACTTTTGCTAGATCTTCAGCCCCATCCTGATCCACAATGTGGGTCCCCCAAGGCTCAGTCCTGGGTCCTCTTCTCTTCTCTCTCCCTCCTCACTCACTTGGCAGCTTCCTCAGATTCCATGGGTTTAACGTACAGATGATTCCCAGATCTACATCCTCTCATTCCTCCAGTTATTACATGCTGACTTATCCTTTCCATGCTGTATCCTTCCAGTAGGATGTAAACTCTTTGAGGGCAGAAGCAATTTCATTTTTGTCTTTGTACCTGTGGTAATCAGCATGGTGCCTGCCACACAGCAGGCACTTACTAAAGGCTTGCTGAAGTGATGATTTATGGAAGGACATGAGCAGTAATTAAAGAACTTCCCCCTTACACCCACCTACCCCTTCCTCATTTTGTAGTTGTCTCATAGGGTGAGAGGCAGCTTAGTATAGTGGAGAGAATGCAGATCTCAGAGCCAAGAAGACCTAAGTTCAGGTCTATTGGCTGTGTGACCCTGGCCTTACCCATTCAGTCCTCTGGGCAGTTCTCAAAGACCACAAGATACAGAGAAAAATAATAATAGTAATTAATATTTATATATCACTTACTATATTCCTTAACTAGTGTTAAGTCCTTTATAATTACCTCATTTGATGCTCACCACCGCCCTGGGATATAGCTGCTGTTATTTTGAGGCAAACATGTCAAGTACCTTGCCCAGGATTACACAGCTAGTAAGTGTCACAGGTCAGATTTGAGCTCAGTTCTCCTGACTCCTAACCTGTATTAATGGAGGGAATTTCCTTTTCTGGGAGTTCTCTAGACCAGCAAAGTCTCAGGTCCAGTCCTTCTCTCCCTATAGGATTATAGGTAAGATCTGAAAAGGGCCTCAGACGTCATCAAATCTAACCTCATCAATTTAGAAATGACAAACCTGAGGTCTAGAGAGATGATGGGACTTGCCCATAAGTGTCTTCAGAGAGATTCAAATCTAGGGCTTCCCAGTTCTAAGCTCGAGGTTATATCCATGCTGTCACCTGCCTTTCTGTACCTGTGCCTCAGCCCTCTATAACTATGAGCTCCCTCAGAGTGCCATGAGAGGCAGTACAGCCTAGTGGACAGGGGTCAGGAGTTCAAAGTTCTTCTCTGATGCTTCCAAGCTGCATCTCCACAGGCCAGTTACCTAACTTCCTAAGCCTCAGTTTCCCCATCTTTAAAATGGAGCTTATAACACTTATAGTGAGCAGTACCTCACCGAGTTGTGGTAAGGCTCAAATGAGAAGATGTGTGTAAAGTTCTTTGTAAAGTGTGAAATGCTAAATAAATGTCAGTTTCTCTTATTATCATCTACCTTTGTATCCCCAGCATGGAGCACTAGGGCCTTGTAGACAGTCTAATCAATGTCTGTTGATTTGCGTTGAGTTGAGGGTCCCCACCAAGGAAATCATGAATCAGAAAAAGTAAGAAATGTTAACGCCATCTCTCCCTAAACACACACACACACACACACACACACACACACACACACACACACACCACGTTCATCTTCCCAGATGCTGCTTTTGTCTTTGCTGGCCATAGAGAGAAAAGTAGTTGGCATTATCTAGCATTTCTGCCAAATTCTGGCTAATATTGTTATCTGGTGGATAACAACAACTCTCTTGTTTATTGAATATTAAAGTTCCCAAAAAATTTTCCTTACAACAAACCCACATAGGTAGAAGTAGAATTTCTGTCATATTGTAGGTGGAGAAACTGAGGCATAGAGTGGTGAAGTGGCCTCCCCAGTGTTCCATAGTCCATAGTTCCATAGGGTAAAAGGTGTGGGGAACCTGTGGCCTCAAGGCCATATGTGGGCTTCTAGGTCCTTGGGTTCAGCCTTTTGACTAAGTCCAAGTTTTACAGAACAAATCCTTTTATTAAGGGGATTTGTTCTGTGAAGTTAATTTTTTTCTACCAGACAAAGTCCGAATTCCAAAGTCCTATTAAATGACAAGCCACTCTACTTTTCCAAATGTGTCTCATTTTCCCCTTTCCCTCACCCCATGATCCTACCAAACTGAATTGACTCCTGGCCATCCCTCACACGTCCTGTGGTTTCCTATCTCCACATCTTTGCTACATCAATAATATTCTCTCTGCTCCAATATCCACTGTTAAAACCCTCCCTCATCTTCACTATATAGCTCTTCCAGGAGCCATCCTTGATCTTTCTCACCAAAAGTATTATTTCCTTTTTCTTATCCTTAAATTTGTAGCTTTTTTATGTACCTATATAATGCCCTATTTTGTATTATACCTATGGATACTGTGTTGTATTTCCCTAGTAGGTTAAAAATTCATTCATTCAACAAACATCTGTTCATACATCATGTATCATATATAACAAACATATGTTTATATACACACACACACACACACACACACACATATAATACCCAGGTTATAAGCTCCTTGAGAGTAGATATTCTTTCTTAAGTATGAGTGTATCTCTTAGTGCCCAGAATAATTCACGCCAAAAAACATCTATCAAGTACTTATTATGGTCTAGTGCTATGCTCTGCATAGAGTAGGCACCCAATACATTTCGATTAACTTGAATGGAATGATTAGCAGAGGAGCTGTCCATGCAAGACTACCCAGGGGGCTTCCTAGTCTAAAAGGAACAGTAGTAGCCTATTAGTTTGGGTGACTTGGGTTGGTTTTTTTAAAATTAATTTTATTTTTAATTTATAAAATAAAACAAACATTTCCATAACACTGTAAAACAAAACAAAGACATGAAACTATATTATGTATAACTTACTATTCTTTTAAAATATATAATAGAGTTATGCAACTTTCTTTTTTCTTCAAGGACTCATTAAAAAGGGTTCACCACAGGCTTCCTCACTCCCCACTCCAGCAGCTGGCTGCCAGCTGTCATGGAAAGGAGGAAGGGTAAGCCATGACTACCCCTCTAAGCCACTTTGCTTCAGCCCTGTAGCTAACTCAGTCTGTGGCATGAGGAACAGACCCCCTAGGAGAAGAAGATAACCAGTGCCAACACTGGCAGATGGTTCCTACCTCCCAAAGTTTACCATTCCCCGAGGGATTCCAGTGGGGGTGTTGAAGGCTGGCAGAAGCTTTTCTCCAAGTCTGATGACCTTCTCACGGAAGACCTGTAAAAGAAGGTTTAAGATAGCTTGCTGAACCGTAGAATTAGCAGGATTAGCTCATTGGTCTGGAATGTGTCTATGGCTGAATGAATTTACTCCTAAGCCCATGAAAGTCAGAGATAAAGAGACCCTAGAAGGAATGATAAGAATGTGGCAGCCATCTATCTACAGAAGGTCTGTAGCACTCCATGGCAGAGAAATAGCAGTAACTATCATGGTGGGCATTTTTATATCACTTTTAGACTTGCAAATTGTTTTACATAGATTAGCTCTTCTGAGCTTTACAGCAACCTTAGGAGACAGGTACTACTGACTTGGCATAGTACCTGCCACATAGTAGATGCTATATAAATGCTTATTCCCTTCTCTTCCCTATGAGGAAATGGGTACTCAGAAAGGTTAAGTGACTTATCCATGATCACACAGTTGGTGTCAGGAGTAGGATTAGAAGCCACAGATTCCTGTCTCCAAGTCTAGCACTCCTTCCATATCTTTCTGGGACATTATACTACACTGCCATGCCAAAGGAAGACTCTAAACCTGAACTATGAACAGTTGGCTAATACCGGGGACTGGGGGTGATATACTGGGGACTTTCTGAATGATCACATGTCACATCCAGTTGTCACACAAGCCACTTGTCAAGACCATGAAAATCATTTTACAAAGGTGCCCCTATGAAGCAGCCAGTAGAAGTATTGTTATTCAATTAATCAGTAAACATTTGTTGAGCACCTACTCTGTATGTTCTAGGCACTAGACAAAGTACTGGGGATACAAAAAGAGACAAAAGACAGTCCTTGTCTTCAAGGAGCTTACAATTACATTTCCATTTTATAGAAGAAACTGAGGCTAGAGGGGTGGAGGTGTCAGAGCCAGCATTCTGACCTGTGTCTCCTGACTCTGAGTGCCCTTTCCGCTCACTTGGGCCACACCATTCAGAACAAGTCATGAGGCAGCTTGGCCAAGAGCCTGATTAGAGGGATTGTATTTGCTTAGCTTCTTCTCTCTCCTATTCATTAGAATATCAGTCCAACACTTTCCAGTTTGCAAAGCACTTTACAAAGATCCTGGAGTTAAAGCTGAAAGGGATATCAGAGGTTATCAAGTTCAACTCCTTCATTTCACAGGTGAGGAAATCAAGGCTCAGGGAGGTTAAGTACCAAATGTCAGAGGCAGAACTGGAACCCAAGTCCTCTGACTCCAGAGTCAGTGATTTTTCCTCCATTATTTGATTCTCACAACAACACTATGAAGTAGATGCTACTATCATGCCTCATTTTACAGATGAGGATACTGAGGCACAGAGACACAAAGTGATTTGCTTGTAGCCACATAGCCTTAAAGCCGGATTAAACCCAGGTCTCACCTACCAAGTCCAACACACTTTCCACTACATCATGCTGGAAGAAGAGCATAGTAAGAGAAAAATCTTTATTTCACTTGGTATTCTGAGAAGGGTAAGTGACTGAACACAGATCATCTCTTTCCCTTCTTTAAGGACATTCTATCTCACTTGGGAGTCATTGTTTCTGTGAGCCTCCAATGACATTCATGCTTCTTTTCTGGTGCCTCCAGGTGGCACATAGTCACTAAACTGATGCTAGCAAAGCATAAATTCTTGTACCCACTATCAAGATGGAGAGACTAAGAGAACAGGCCTGGGAATGGATTGAAAGTCTGTACCTCAGATCTAGCCTAGCTAAGGGCCAAGAGGCTCCTCATATATATATAATTTGACCCTACAAGTTACATTTTGTTCAGCCACAGCAACCCCTGAAATCACTGACTAAATGCACTAATGCATGAGGGTCTATAACCTGCATTGGGTGCAGCAGCCCACTTGAAGGAAGGAAGTCAAAATCCTAGAAATATAAGAAGTATGTTTTCTCCCCTTACCAGATTATGTGCTCCACTGAACCAGGGGCCCTGCTGTATTTCATCTGTGCATCTCCCACAAGAGATAGTGCATAGAGGAGGTGCTTAATAAACCAGCAATGGGCCAAATTGGTCCCGAACCAGCTGAGTCCCAGGGGCTACAAAACATGCCTATGGAAGAGAAACTCAGTCTCTCGCTATTGCCTGCCTGATGGCAGCTGTTTCTGTTTGCAAAGGGGTGGGGAGAGTAACTCAGCTTTTCCTGGCATTCACTCACACCAAGATCTGCTTGGAGAGTACAAAAAGTGAGAAACTTAGAATCATGGGATGTGAGTTTTAATTTTAGCTCTGGAAGCTAAGTAACTCATTGAATGGAGCACCAGGCCTGGATTCAGAAAGGTCTGAATTCAAATCTGGTCCCAGGTATTTACTAGCTATGAGATAGTGGGCCAGTCACTTAACTATCTCAGTTTTCTCAGCTGTAAAATAGATAACAATAGCACCTACCTCCCAGGATTGTTTTGAGGACCAAATGAGCTAATAATTGTAAAATAGCACAGTGCCTGCAACACATTAGGTGCATAATAAATGCTTGTGCCTCCCTCCCCAGTCCCTGTTACTCCCTGTGTGACCTTGGGAGGTTGCTTAACAGCTCTGGGTCTCTGTTTCTTCCTCTGAAAATGAGAAGGTTGGACTAGATCATTTCTTAGGTTCATTCCTGCTTGATAGCTATGACTCTACAGTCATCCATAAATCTCCTCTAGGAGGCCCTTTATAAGATGAAGAAAACAAGGACAAGGGAAGCTTGAAGTAACTTCCTCAAGGGCTTGGGGTAATAAGTAACAGAACTGCAGTCTGAACTCAGGTCTCGTGACTCATGACAGTTATCTTTGGAGCATTAGCTCCTTTCCCTTTTCAGAGTGCAGAAAGGTTTTCTTCATCTCCATAGTTCTGGGAGATGTGAGGGCAAGCATCTTACTGGCAGGACCTTGCCATGCTGGGCAACTTTGTCCTTGCAGCTTCCAGGAGCTGGTGTCTATATTCCTGGTATTATAATGTACTTTGCTCCTGGCTACTGCTGTTGCCCTGCTGGTCCAAGGCAGGTCTATCTTGTTCAGCACCATGGCCAGAGGTAGCGCCTAAGCTAAGAGCTGAGCTGATTCAGCATGACTGCAAGAAACAGTGCTGAGTCACTGGCAGCTGAACTTACTGTTCACCCCCAAGATGGGCCAACAGTGGTAGCATATGGTGAGAGACTTAAGGAGAGAAAGAGCAGCAGGGTGGATGGGCTGTAACAGACTGAGGGCTATTGTGGAACTCTGTGATTGATCCAGCTGCTTGCAGGTGACTGAGATGGAGGCAAGCTTTATGATGGGCAGGTGGAAGGGCATCAGTGGGATTCACTGTGTCTCTCATAAGTGCTAAATAAATGTTGTATCTGTGTACATATGTATCTATCTACCTATTTGTTTATCTGTCTCTACTTCTCTGTCTATATATCTATGTCCACCTCTCTCTACCTTTTTCTCTCTCATCTATCTACCTACCTATTTATCTATCTACCTACCTTCTTCTCTATTTCTATCTCTCCTCTACCTTCCTCATCTCTTCCAATCTACCTGTCCATCTACCTATATCTGTCTATTTATCTATGTCTCTCTTTCTATTCCTATCAATTTATCCATTGATATCTCTCTCTCTCCATTTCTCTGTCTACCCATCCTCCTCTCTATCTCCTATCTCTTCCTCTCTCTCTATCCATCTACCTTTCTTTCTATCTCTTCCTCTCTGTTTCTATCTTCTTCTTCATCTTTTTCTACCTACTCTCTACCTATCTACCCATCCATCTACCTTTATCTATATATCTACCTACCTCTTTCTTTCTGTATCAATCTGTCCGTCTCTTCTGAGATTTGGCTGTGTAGCAAAGTAAAGGAGGTGGTGTTTAGTGTCTGTTTCCTATCCCAGTATTTCTGTATATTATGACTGCACCTGGTACATCCCTGTCCGGGAAGCCAAGGGGACCAATGAGGTTTATAATATGTGGTCCCACACCCAGTGTTGTATGGGTTACACTAAACAGCTGATGAGGTTCCAGCTAAAGTTGAAATCAGAGGATTCTGAATATAATAGTGAAGTCTTCCTGATATACCTTAGGTTGAAAATTTAATATGGCAAATGTCTACAAATCTTCCTCATTAACCATGGGGTACATTTGAAAGCCCTGGACATACATATAGGAGAATGAGGTTTCTCTGTGGGTTTCTGCTGATCTGTGGGGTGTCAGAGGCACGAGAGGAATTAGGGACCTGTCAGGGCTTAGCCGAGCAAGGTAAGTGGTCTGGCCTAAGAACTGATTCTTTGACTTGTCTTTCCTGACTCATTCCTGGATTCTCTGGTGCTGAGGCTCCACCGTCATCCACATATAGAGAGAGCAAACCAGGAGAGAGGCATCAACTGGGACATATGTTTGGCTGATGAGATATAGGGGATAGTATCTGTTGGGTAAGACCAGGACAGGGTAGGTTAAGACAAGACTGAATAGAAAAACTGTGACCAGGCAAATGAACAAATTGTAGCCTGAGGAACATTTTCTAGAATGGAAGTTTTTTGAAACTTTCCAGAGGAAAAAATTTGGAAAGACTTACATTAACTGATTCAGAGTAAAGTGTGCAGAACCAGGAGAACACTGTACATAGTAACAATACTGTGTGATGATCAACTGTGAATGACTTAGCTCTTCTCAGCAATACAACGATCCAAGACAATTCCAGAAGATTCATGATGACAAATGCTATCTACCTCCAGAAAAAGAACTGATGTTGGCTGAATACAGACTGAAGAATACTATTTTCACTTTTTTCTTCTTCCTTTCTTTCCTTCTTTTTTGTTTGAATCTTCTTGCACAAAATGACTAATATGGAAATGTTTTACACGTATAATCTATCTCAGATTGCTTACTGTCTCAGTTTTCTTGCACAAAATGACTAATATGGAAATGTTTTATATATATAACCTATATCAGATTGCTTACTGTTTCAGGGAGGGGGGAGGAATACAATTTGGAACTCAAAACTTAAAAAAATTAATTATTTTTACATGTAATAATGGAAAAATAAAATTTTAATTAAATTTTTTTAAAAAAGAAACTTTCCCAAGAGACAGTAATTGTGAATATTTGGCAATTTAGATATGAACACTATTACATATAGTGTTATATACATATATATATGTATAATGTTTTGAACGTATACATGGAAATTAGAGAAAGTAGAAATGAGCTCTGATAAGTAAAGGGTACCAGAAAAGCTTCCTGTAGGAGATTTTCCTGGAATATTTTGTTTACAACTTTCAAATTTACTTCTGATGAAATACTGCTTTAGTTATTTGAGCTTCTGTATTATTTCAACCCCTAACCTCCCATCCACTACTACACTGTTGCTCCACAAGGGTAAGATCTTATCTGACTTTGACCCCCAAAGTCCCCAGAGAAATTGGGTGCAGGCATGAATTATCCTCCCCATCACAAAAACTAGCATAGGGCAGAATAAGTCCTCAGTTACAAGATTCTACCTCTACTACGTATTTGCTATGTGGTCCTGAATATATGACTTTCCTGCTCTGAGCCTTCACAGAATTACAGAACTTGAGATACGAAAGGGGTTTCTGTGGCCATCTAACCTAACCCATAATTAAGAAGGATCCTTGACCTAACATGTAGCAAGTGGTCATCCAGGAGGAACCCCCTCAATTTAAAGAGCCAAGTGTTATATAGTCATTTTACTTCTTTGAAATCTCAGTTTACAGATCTGTCAAATGGATTGGTTCCCCCTTTCTAGTTCTGAAGTCAAGGGGCGACCAACTTGTTAAGCAATTGGGCACAAAGTCGAATTCCAAGTCAAAGCTGCATTAGGTTCATGGTATGGATTTTTAGATCACTTTAGAGTTTCTGAGCAAAAAGTGAGGTTGTTCTGCTGCAAAGGAAGGCTGAGGGGTGTAATAGCTCGGATTTGGACAGGGCTTACATTTGCAAGTCCATTTATCTAAATTATTTCATTATATCTTATGAGGTAGGTATTACTTCCTCCCCCATTTTACAGATGGGAAAACTGAAGCTGAGAAAGATTGTGTGACTTGTCTGGAGTCACACAGATTATAAGTGTCTGAGCCAGGATTTGAACTAAGATCTTCCTGACTCCAAGTCCAACCCTCTATTTTTGTGATGCCTAACCGCATCTTTTCTCATTTGCTTGTGGCAAAGCCCTCTTCTTTTCAAGGTGACATGGGACATGTTGCATAGGACTGGGATGATCCAAGAGTCTCCCTTCTGTAAAGAAAGAGAGGAGGGGGACCTGGATCTCCCCCAGTTCTCCCTGCAGCAAGGTCAGCTGACTAGCCTAGCACTGACTTCTGAATCCTGCCAACCCCAGACAAAGGCACACCCCAGCAGAGGAGTGCCGGGTCAGAACTCAAGCCTCAAGCTAGCAACCGTGGCAGACACACACAGGCTTTTAATATCCAGGAGAAAAGTGTCTCTGAATATTGCAGGCTAGAGTTCTCTCAGAGAGGGAGCATCTCAGCCCTCCCCACCAGGGGGAGAGGATCAGCCTTCTGGAGTCATTAAGAAAGATCTCCCAGGCTGGTTCTCACCCCTTTGGGTGGCCCCTTCTGAACAAGCAGGGTGCCTTTGTGCAGGGGTTCTGCAAGCATGGGTGTGGCCTGAGAGGACAGTATATTAATAATTGCTATTAACATAGTGCTTACTAAGTGCCAGGACTGTGTCGAGCATTTTACAATTAGCTCATTTGAGCCTTACATCAACCATGGGGGGTTGGTGCTATTGTTATAAACCCCATTTTACAGATGAGGAAACTGAGGCAAATGGAAGTTAGGGGACTTGCACTGAGGATCTGAGGCCACATTTGAACTCAGGTCCTTCCTGATTTTAGAGCCAATGTTCTATCCACTGTGCCACCTCTCTGCACCTGGGGCTCTACATCTTGTAAACTAGTCATTTTGTCAACCTTGGATGTTTTGAGTATTTGTGGTGGCAAACTGCCCAAGGTCACCCAGCTAGTAAGAACCAAAGGCAGAGTTTGAGGGCAGGTTTTCCCAGATCTGAGACTGTCTCTCTAGCCAGTATACTTGCATCTATTAAAAATACTATTTTCATGGTTTTTGAAGCAATGCGACATCTCGGCAACTGAGGACAAAAGACAGGTCTGTGATCATGGTATATTTCCACTATACTTTCATTGGATGAGTTCTCCAGGATGTTTTGAGGACTGCTGCTATAATCACAATTATCGTTGGCAACCTTTCCAAAGTAGGCAGTTCAGAGTGATAGATATCCCCATTTCCCAGAAAACAAAATGGAGGCATGGTGGTGAAGTGACTTGCTTGCCTATGGTCATAGAGCTGGTAGGAAACAAAGCCAGGCTAGAAATCTTTGCAGCCCCCTTATAATGGGTCTGTTAGGGGCAAAGAACATTACAATCTGTAACTTACTCTCTGTAACTCATGAGAAACATGAGGGACTCCTCATATTCCTAGTGAATTTTGACCCCTGGTTTGGGGCATCCAGGCCTCCCTTTGGAAGGCCACCCCTAGGGAACCAGGACTTTGCTTGTTCTAATCACTGACACTCTCAGAAAGGCAGAGGGCAGGGAAGGATAAAGTAACCCTTGAGTCCTAGTTCTGAAATTTCCCATCTCCTCCTGGCACACCCGGGACATTAACTGGACAGGTGGCCAGACAGGTGCCTCTCCCACTCCTCATTTGGCGGTCATCAGGAGGCAGGGGATATTCTACTTTCAGGTGCCCTGAAGCCTGGCTTTCCTATCACGGATCATTTTGGGACAAATTGGTACAAGCAGTCGTTTCTCCTCCGAAGATTGCATTTGATCAAGAGAAGCCCGTTAGTGACTTAGGAGAAAAAGCCCAGCAGCTTTTACCTCCAAAACTGACACTGCAGCCCTGGCTGTCATCATAGTTCAGGGGAAGCAGGAAATGATTTTGTGGAGGACAGCTGTGTAGGTGAAGATTGATTTCTCTACTGCTTAACTGCCTTGGCCTCACTGCCCTTCCCGAGAAGCTGGTTAGTAACATTTGTCTCTGAATAGGGAGGAGGTGGGGTAGAGTTGAGACTGCTTTTCTAAAGAGGCTAAAAAAAATTAGATTAGAAGCTGTAACACACTGGTGGGGGAGGTGTAAATGGGGACTCCAGAATCCTAAGAGCCCAAAGGGACATTATGATCATTGGGAGAAATAAGCTCAGAGAATTATAAACCTTTAGAGTGAAAAATGAGAGGGCAGCATGGCCTAATAGAAAGACTTGGGTTTGAATTCTACTCTAGACACTATTAAACTATGTGACCCTGGGTAAGTCACTTCTTTCCTTCTAAGGGCTTCAGTTCCCTCATCCATAACACAAAGCAGTTGAACTTAATGCCTTCTAGGCCTTATGATCTGGAAATATGCTCAGAGAATCACAGAATTATAGGGTTGGAGGGGACCTTCTGAAGGGTAGAAGCTCTTTGAACTTGGAGTTCAAATGCTGCCTTAGTCACTTGATAGCTGTGTGATTTTGGGCAAGTTACTTCCTGTGTCTAGGCCTCAGTTTCCTCATTCATAAAACCAGTGGGCTGGACTTGATAAGGGCTGAGGAGCTTTCCTAAATCTAAGATCCTCTGTGCTGTCTTCCACAAGTGGCCTCCAATGAGAGGGGCACCGCCCACCCTGCCCCCACTGAGTTTACAAAACTCAGAGGATTTGTTGGCATCCAGCCTCAACCTGCTTCTTTCCCACTTCCCTTTGGGACTCTTGATCCTGCCATCTGGGAGCAAACATAGCAGGCCTGATCCTTTCCCTGCCCCCAACAGCCTTTCACTTTTCTGAAGATAGCTCTCTCCTGCTTCTCACAGTCTTCTCTTTTCCAAGGTAAGACTGGCTCTGAGCCAGTCCTCTGACCATTCCTCCAGTGGCATGGACAGCAAGCTCTTTTTGGTCCCAGCTGCCTTCTCTGTCTGAAATGCCTACCTCTGGATGCTTTCCTCTTTATCAATGTCCTTCCTAAAATGTGGCCCCCAGAAGTGAACTGTGCACTCCAGGTGTGGTCTGACCAGAGCAGCGGAAAGAGAAAACACATTTATGTAGTACTTACTATGGGCTAGTCAGTGTACTGAGTGCTTTACAAGTATTATATGTCATTTGGTCCTCACTTGGTACCTGGGAGGTAGGTGTGATTGTTACCCTTATTTTACAGGTGAGGAAACCGAGGCAAACAGATTAAGTGGCCTGCTTAGGGCACATAACTAGTAAGGATCTGAGGCTGGATTTGAAGTCAGGTCTTCCTGACTCCAGGATTAGTCCTGTGCTACCAGTTGCCTCTGGAGGGCAGAGGGACCATCACCTCTTGGTCCCAGGAAGTTATACCTCTCGATGCAAGACAAAATTACAGGATGTTCGTAGGCCCCCCATTCCACCACTGACTCATCTTGAGCTCACAGTTCACTCACACCCTTAAATCTGTTTTTTTTAAACAAACAGTTGCCTAAACATACCTCTTCCTATTGTATTTGTGAAATTGGGCTTTTTCAACTCAAGTGTAAGATTTCTCCCTATTACATTCCATTTTGGAAAAGCATACAGCAGCACCGGACAGAGAGCAAGTATTGCAGGGAAAAGATCTGGGTGTGAATTCTGCCTCTTACACTGGCTCTCTGTATGACCTTGAACCAATTATGTAACTTCTCAGTGTTCTGAGGGAGCTGCTCGCAGCAGATCCTGATCTGTGGTGATGGAGGGAATGTTTTCAGAAGAAGCTAGACCAGTGGAAGCACAGGCCCAGGGCAACAATTTCACTTAATTAGATGCAGCGGGAGCCTATCTGTGTCTTCACTTCTCAGGGTCTCAGTTTACTTACTTCAAAGTGAGAGGGTTGAACTAGATGATCTCTAAGGTCCCTCCCAGCTCTGACATTCTGTGTTCTAAGGGCCCTCCCAGCTCTGACATCCTGGGTTCTAAGGGCCCTCCCGGCTCTGACATCCTGTGTCCTAAGGGCCCTCCCAGCCCTGACATCCTGTGTTCTAAGGTCCCTCCCAGCTCTGCCCTTCTGCGTTCTAAGACCTTCCCAGCTCTGACAGTCTGTGTTCTAAGGGCCCTCCAACCTCTGACATCCTGTGTTCTAAGACCTTCCCAGCTCTGAAATCCTGTGTTCTAAGGGCCCTCCCGGCTCTGACATCCTGTGTTCTAAAGGCCCTCCCAGCTCTGACATCCTGTGTTCTAAGGGCCCTCCCAGCTCTGACATCCTGTGTTCCAAGGGCCCTCCCAGCTCTGACATCCTGTGTTCTAAGGACCCTCCCAGCTCTGACATCCTGTGTTCCAGTTATTCAAGGCCCTCATATTTATGAGAATCTGTAATCCCAAGCATCAGAGGTCTTGGCAGTCTTACCTCTTCTCCTGTTAGGTAATAGGCTGAGAGGAGTCCACCAATGTATCGAATGTTCACCTCAAATACGGACGCATCTCCTTTCTGAAGTACAGGAAAAAGATCAGGAAGATATTTAGTGAATTTGGCAGCATGGCTGTGGTTAGACCTCTGGGACAAGAGAGAGAGAGTTAAGCACGTCCACAATCCCCTCCTCCCCATCCCAAGCCCTCCTAACACAAATACACACACACACACACATGTTCCCCAGACCAGATATCCCTGTGATACCCAACTTGTTAAGATTTCTTGGCATTTCTTCTAGTATGACAGGCCTTAGAGAAAGAAGAAGGAAAGGATCTCCAAACATCTGGTTCAAACCCATCTTCTGACAGATGGTGAAATGGAGGATCAGACAAGGAAGCCTGAGGTCACACAGCAAGGAAGCTGCAAAGCCGTGATTTGAATTCGAGCCTGCTGATACCAAATCAAAGGCTCTCCAGTCTGCCCAGCTGCCTCAGAAGTCACACACTCAATACACAGTTGTGGGTTTTCATAACAGGAAAGAGTGGGGTTGGGGTCAGACCCTGGCCTGGGAGGGCTCACAGCAAATCTCATACTGGTGACTTGCCAAGTCAAAATGACTCTTGGCTCCTTTTCTAGGGTGCCCGCCAGGTATACTGAAGCAGACACACTGAGTGCTGGGCAAGGAGGGGGCTGCTTTTCTCTCCTGCTGACTTGGGTGTACCTGGCAAGCATGCTCTGAAACAGCTGCCCTGGAGGGTAAGCACAAGCCCACCTGAGTATTAGAGACACACAAGATCATACTTCTGGACCAGGAAGAGACCATCTGGTCCATAGCTCCTCATTTTACAGATGTGAAAACTGAGTCCAGGGAGGTAAAGTGAATTTGGCCAAGGCCACGCAGGTAGTGAGTGTCAGAGGCAGGATTTGGGCCCAGGTGTTCCAGAGTCAACACTTTCCATTGTATCGACCTCACCTCTTAAGTTTTATATTTTTATATATAATATAATATATAATAATATATAATATATATAATATATTATAATTATAATATAATATTATAATATAATATAATATATATTATATATAATATAATATAATAATTATAATATAATATATAATAATATAAATTATTAATTTTTTAAAATTTAATTTTTAAAAATATTTAACTCCTTAAGTTTGGAACCCTTTGTCACTGTTAAGAGTAGACAGACAGGTCAGGGAGGGTGACTTCAGAGAGAAGGTTAAGGGGGGCCAGGGATAGAAATGAGGGGGCTGAAGAAATAGGCTAAAGCATGTGGCCATGAACATAGCTGGGCCTAAAGAGAAAGGGAGAATGATGTGAAGGAAGGAACATGGAGCACAGGCTTAGGAGACCACCGGCATTCCTGGCCTGACTCTGTCACCCAACTGGCTGTGTGACCCTGGGCCAGTCCTTTCCTTTTCTAAACCTCAGTTTTCTTATCTGTACAAGAGGAAAGTGAAACATCTGCTTCCCAGAGGCATAGTGCGGAAACTGCTTTATAAATGCTACACAAACATGGAGGGGCAGTGAGTACTGAGGGACGGAGAGTCAGGAAGATGGGTTCAAGCCCTGCCTTGTGTCCTCTGGCTGTGTGCAGGAAGCTAGGCAAGCCAGCTTCTCAGTGCCCCAGGAAAATCTATGACTATACAAGCTACAGAGTGTGTCTGCATCCGAAAAGGAAGTTTTCTCATTGGGAGTTCTCAGATCCATAAAATCACAAGTCTGTTTAAAAAAAAGGGAAATCTGACTTTCTATTAGAAAGAACTCTGACTTTGGTTTGAATGGGCGTCTGACGCTACGTCGTTGTGTGGGGGCAATAATATTCCCATTCCCTGGCTCACAGGGTTACTCTGTGTGTGTGGTGGGGGCGTGGGGGGGCAGGGGGGGCGTGGGGGGGCGTGGGGGGGACGGGGGTGTGTGTGGGTGAGTGAGCTTTGTCAACTGTCAAGAGCTACACAGTAAGTTAGTTTTACTGGGTATATTTGGAGGGACAAAAGAGGAAGGAAGAGGAAGGAGGAAGGACAAAGAAGGGGAAAAGACAGGTAGAGAAGGGAAAGGGAAAAGGGATGGGGGAGAACAAGGGAAAAGAAGGAGGAGGCAAACAGGAGCCAGCAGTTCCTGGATGATCTCCGTCTCCTGGCCTTGGAATCCCCCTGATCCTTGGTTTAATAAAGATGGTTTCCCTGAGATTGAAGCCACAGACCCCAGCAGGCCCCTCCTGACATCTCTGGTGACCTCTGATGCCTTTCCCCCTCAGCTTAGCTCCCCTGATCAATTCTTTTCAAAAAGGTGAGGTGCTATTCTAAGAACAAGAATGTGAGGCCCCACTGGGTCAGTAACAAGCAGTGGGGCTCCAGCTGATGTCTTGAATGGTGGGATTCTGGGGCTTCTCAGGTTATATATCCATCCTCCTCGTTCAAGGTAAGTAAGGTTGCTATATGCTGGGGAAGTCATACGTCATATTTCTCTTATTCATTTCACTCCCTTGGGGCCACCTGAGGTTGTAATGTGGGTGGAGGGACATGGAGAGATCAAGCTGGGAAAATAGGAGTTGTATTCTTTGCTAAAAGCAGATTTAAAGTGAAGGGAATTGATTCTCTCATACCAAAGGAAAGAGAAACAGGCTGGAAAGAAAACCTGAGCTTAAGTTTTCGCCTTGCCTCTCATTTTTCACATGACCTTGGTCCACTGCTTGTCTTTGAGCCAGTTTTCTTCTCCGTAGAATGGGAGGGGGAAACTAGATGGGCTCTAAGATTTCTTTCAGCTCTCACATTCTACCTTCTAAAGTTCTTTCCAGTCTTTACATTCTGAATGTTAGTGTTCTATATTCCAAGGTCTCTTCCAGTACAAATGTTCTATGTTCTAAGATATCTTCCAGCTCTGACATTCTATGTTCTAAATGCCCTCCCTGTTCTGACATTGTATGTTCTAAGGCCCCTCTCAGCTTTGATATTGTATGTTCTTAGGCCCATTTAAGATCTGACATTCCATGTTCTAAGATCTTTCCTAGTATTCTATGTTCCAGGGTCCCTCTCAGTTCTGGTATTCTTGGTTCTAAGGTCCTTTCTAGCTCTGACATTCTGTGTTCTTAAGCTCATTCCACATCTGACATTCTATGTCTAAGGACCCTCCCAGCTGACATACTATGTTCTAATGTCCCTTCTACCCCTGGCAGTCTGTGTTCTAGAGTGTCTCTAAATCACAACATTCCATGTTCTAAGACCCTCTCTGCTCTGACATTTTGTATTGTAAGGTCCATCCCAGCCATATTCTTGGTTCCAACTTTCTCTGTCCTAGGGCCCCTTCAAGCTTTGACATACAAGATTCTACAACTCACCACATCCAAGTCAAAGCTCTTCTCCACCCAGTTTTTGGCCTCTTGGAACTCGTCCTCCAGCTCCATGATATACAGAGTGTCTAAGGCATCAATGATTGTGGCCCCACCAAGGCCTCCTGCAGGGACAAAGAAATAGCAACTTGACTACAGTTCATTGTTTTCCTTTTCCACCATATCTCTTTGAAAAAAATCCAAACTTTTTTTCCTCCCTTAAAAAAATAAAGGATGATCTTAAACTTCTTGTAGTCACTGGCTCCCTCTGAAGCTGGAGAAAAAATAAGAGTCCAAGACCCAGACTGTCGCCCTGGAGCTCTTCTGAACTTTGCCCTGTATAGAATGTACAGGAGAGGATTTCTTTAGGGCACGTTAGTGGACAGATGGCAGTTTCATAAGCTCCTGTCCCTTTTCTGACCCCTTTGCCTAATCTATTCAAAAACACAGATTTATTAAGCACGTACTATGTGGCAGAGTCTTTGTTTAGTATTAGGGAGATGTAAAATAATGTGGTTCCTGCCCTCAAGGAGCTTCTAATGTAATGGGGGCAGCTATAAATTACACCAATAATACAACAGAAAGTTGTATGTGATGGAGTCAAGGGAGAAGTACAGACAAAATGTTCTAGAACAGCATGAGGTAGAAGAGGGAACATTACATTCAACTAATAAGGCTGAGAAAAGGAAAGGGAAGGATCAGGGGTGTCTGTATGGAAGAAGAAGCCCTTGAGTGGGACTGAGAAAGACTACAACTAGATATATACCAAGATCCTAAAATGTCACATATTGTGCAGTGGAACTAGACCAAGAGGGTGTGTGTGTGTGCACACACAGAGGGGAGATAATTGGGCAGTATCAATAACTGGTACAGAAAAAGAGAGAAGAGTTCTATGTGAGTTGACATCCCTTCTACATTGTTTCAGAGAGCTTGTCTAGGATCAGTAGAATGTAAGTTCCTTGAAGGCAGCCACCATTTTCCACCTCATCTTTATATGCCTTACTACATTCTTGTCGAATTGGATTAAATCTGGTAGAAATTAAAAGGAAGCCGATATTGACTTAATGTCACAGTTAGAGGTGCCAACAAGGAAATGGGCTGCCCCAGGAGGCAGTCAGTAAACAGAGGCTAGACAATCATTTTCAGGATCAGACATAATACTGGATCAGATGACCTTTAGAGTTTCTTCCAGTTCTGAGATTCTTTGCCTCATCAGAGAAAGCTCAGCTCAAGCACCATGTCCTATAAGAAGCCTTCCTTGATTCCAGTAACTAGAGCCACAACTGCCCTCTGCATTTAGTTTGCTTGTACTAGGTGGTGCAGGCCTGAAGTCCTTGAATTCAAATCCAGCCTCAGACATTTACTGGCTGTGTGAACTTGGGCAAGTCACTTCACCCTGTTTGCCTCAGTTTCCTCATCTGTACAATGAGCTGGAGAAGGAAATGGCAAACTGCTCCAGTATCTCTGCCAAGAAAAGCCCAAATGGGGTCATGAAGAGTTGGACATGAATGAAATGACTGAACCACATCAGCAGTAAAATGACGTAACTGGACTAAATAACCTTAAGGTCCTTTCTGGTTCTAAATTTATAATCCTGTGAGCTCCCATTTCTAGAGAAGTCTAAGATTTACAAAATACCTTCCTCACAACTGCCCTCTGACTTTAATCTTCCTCACCACCTATCTGTGAGGGAAGGAGAATAAGTATTATTTTATTTTCCAGGGTCTAAAAGAGAGGAAGTATCTTGCTCAAGGTCATATGGATTCCTAGTGACTGCAACGGAGGCAGAGAAGATGCCTGATTCCATCCTCGGCAGCCCTGGGGGATCAACCAGGAAATAACCTCTCATAGAAGTTGAGTCCCTGGTGAGGTGCCCAGCCGTAAGGACTCATGCCCTGGTTGCCTGCAGGCCTTCTGTAAAAGGATGGACTGTTCTGGTTGGGAGAAGTCTATTCCCAGCCTGGAATCAGCAGCAAAAAGGATTGGAACTGGGTGGAGGAGTGGGCAGTGTGGAGAAACTGGGCAATTTCCCAGACTCTTCTGAGTCAGGCCTTCCCTGTGTGGCTTCATTATTTCTCGTTTGGAGTGAATTCCCAGAATATTAAATATTCTCATACTTAAAAGGTCAGTGTGAAAACTCATCCAAAAAATTCAAATAGAAATGACTTTTGGGCATTTTGACTATCTACTCTTATGGATTATCTATACTGTGGTCTCCCTTTATGGGGCCCAATAGCCCTTCACCCCCAGAGTAGCTTCTTTTAACTCTAACTTTTCTTCTTCTTCACTGTTTCCTTTACAACCCGCTTCACCAATACATTAACCACAGCAGAGACCATGTCCTGAAGGAACTTCCACCCTGGTCACCCATTGTACTAACTGGTGACTTCCTTTTCTTTCCTGCTTCCTTCCTAGTTCTGGAACCACAAGCCCTATCAGGTCAACCCTGCCGTTGTTCTTAGATGAGTGCCCCCATCTCTACAGCATCACTGCCATGAGGTCACAAAGAGTCACGGAAGACAACGACAATAACATGTAGAAGATGAGATTGAGTTATTTTTTGTGAAAGAACTAAGGTTAGAAGTTAGAGGAAGTCAGAGATGAATCAACTAGGATTGTCCCACAATGCAACTTAGGCCACCTTGTGAGGCAGTGAGCTCCCCATCAAAGTGGGTATCCATGCAGGAGCTGGATGACCACTTGGAGATTTTGAAGAAGGAATTTTCCCTTCAGAAAGGGGTCAGACTGGATGACCTCTAAGGTCCCTTCCACCTCTAACATTCTAGGATTTTAATCAGTGCATTAAAATATCATATTTAATTCTGCCCTTTCAAAGCTGGGGAAGGGAAGGTCTAGGAATGTTTGATAGAATGTTAGGGTCAGAAATGAATCAGCACTGGGTCTTCAGTTCTGCTGCCTCAGATAAAACAGAAATGTAAGCAACTGGCCAGTCCCTTTACCTCTCTGGGCCTCAGTTTCCACATCTGAAAAAAGAGGGAATTAAGGTATATGGCTTCTGAGAGTCCTTCCAGCTCTTGATTTGTCATCCTGTGATCCTAACTGATCTGTCAAACTCCTATTTTTCTTAGAGTTTCTGCTAAGTCAAATACTAATAATTCATCTTGATCAGAAAGCCAGGCTACAAATTCTTCTCCTGCGAGATTAGTAGCATCAAGTCTTACAGCTTGAAAGAATCTCAGCAATCATAGAATTTATATCTCAGGTGACCTTACCAATCATTTAACCCAACTCCCTGATTTTACAGATAAAGAAACTGAGGCCCAGAGAGGCAAAGGGGACTTGCTCCAAGATACACAGATAGTAAGTAATAGAAGTGGAACTAAAACCCAGGTTCTTGGGCCCCAGATCTACCACATTCCATTTGAAGTCATTTGATCCAGTTGGTACCTGAACAAAAATTTCCCCTTTAACCTCCCTGATAACTGGTTATTCAGCCATCCCTGTTCTGACTTTAAATGATGAAGAAATCACAAGATATTGGGAATCAGGATCTTAAATAAATTAGTTGGTTTATATTTGGTTCAGACCCTTCCTCATCTCTTACCTGGAATGAAATAGCTTCCTAACTCGTCCCTCTATTTCTAGTTCCTCCCCTTCCCTCTCCACTCCATTCTTTTTTTACACAGCTGTCAAATAATCTTTCTAATATACAGTTCTGATCATCTCACCACCTTCTACCCCACTCAAAAACTTTAAATGACTCCCTTTTGTCTCTAGATGAACTACAAATTATAAATTAGCTTGGCATTTAAGGTCCTCCACAATCTGGGCTTGACTTAAGTAAGTGGGTGAAGGAATAAATGAAAGAATGAATGCTTATTGCATAGTAGAATGTGTCTTGAGGCTAGTTTTGGTATCTTGCTTGATGCCCATCTGGAATTCTTAAAAATATGCCATATTCCCCTTAGATCTAATGGAGATTGAGGGGACAAAGTTGTGTATTTCATTACAGAAAATCAGTTGGGGCTGAGCCAGACCCCAAGCTCTTGTCCTGATGGTGACCTCAGATGGGAGGAAAGTCCACAGGCAATGCCTCCTGTGACATTTTCCCTTCTAAACAGCACCCAAGCAATGGATCTCTCTATAACTCACAGAGCAGAAGAGGGCTTGATAGATTAGTTGGCAAGACTTCCCCTCCCATTCTCATGTTCCTAATTGTTCTCTCTGTTGGTGGGATGTGGTCCAGGTATACACTTAGGAATCCTTTCACTTGAGACAAAAGGTTACCCAGGGAGGCACATTAGGCACCAGAGGCCCAGGAGGTATCTTGCCAAAATTCAAATGCATTTCGTTTGCAGGCTGCCCCAGGAAGCAGGTTCGACATTTTGTAGAATAAATCTTAAACACACTAACTAGGAGGCAGTTAGGTGGCTCAGTAGAGTGCTGGTTTTGGAGTCATGAAGACCTGAGTTCAAATTTAGGCTTAGACACTTACTAGTTAGATGACCCGAGGTAAGCCATTTAAGCTCTGTTTCAGTTTCTTCAGCTGGAAAATAGGGATTATAAGAGCATCTGTGCTCAGGGTTGTTGCAAGAATTGAGGTCAGGAATCTTTTTGCTTGGCAGCAGAGGATCTTTATGTCCCCAGGACCTAGCAAAGTGCCCAACAATTTACTATTGGTAACACTTATTAAGTGTTTATTATGTTCCAGGCATTATGATAAACACTAATGAGGGATGGAGGGGACAAAAAAAAGCAAAATGCCAGTCCCTGTTTTCCAGGAGTTCACATTCTAACATGGGAAGCAATATGTAAATTACCAGGTATAGACCAGATATATAGAGAGTATATCTGGTCATCTCAAAGAGAAGGCTGGGAGGTCCTGAAAAGGTAAAAGGTGGGATCTGAGCCAAATCTTGAAGGAGGCCATAGAAACTAGGAGATGGAGGTGAGGAGAGAGAGTATTCCACGCATGGCAGACAAAAGCATGGAGTCAGGAAATGGTGGATCTTAAGTAAGGAACATTGAGGAGGCCTGTGGTCCTACATCGTAGAGTGGGTGGAGGGGAGCTGAGCATAAAAGACTGATGAGGCAGGAAATGGCCAGGCTGTAGAGGCTTTGAACACCAAACACAGGTAGGATTTTGTATTTAATTCTGGAGCCACTAGAGTCTGAGTCATGGGGTGACATGGTCAGACTTTGGCAGCTGAGTATCCAGTGGTGGCCACTTCAGAGATGGTTGTTGTTGGATTGGACTTGCCCAAGGTCAGAGAATCTGAAAGCTGGAACTGAAAAGGACCTCAGAGCTCCATCCAGTTACTGATTTCACAGACCAGGAAACTGAGGCCAAAGAGGTCAGTGACCTAAAATCACAAAGGTAAAAAGTAATAGAAGAAATATTTAAACCTAGTTCCTCTGATTTCCAACCCAGCATCTTTCCAATGTACCTCTCTGAACAGCTCAAAAAATAGTATTATTAGCCCTTGGTCCTTGACTGTAAGCCCAAAGCTTTCCTTACTACATTTGATATTTCCTTGTTTGAAGGAGAGGAGAATTAGGAGGCAATCAATTTATGTAAAACTATACAAATGTACTCTAGTTTTGAGACAATTTTAATGAGCTGAGAGTAGGAACTGAGTGGCAGATTGGGAGAGGATAAACTGAGGACTTCTTGTGGGGCATGCCTCATGAAGGTTGACTAGATGTGAGTTAGATGGGATGGGGACTTGACCCAGAAACAGCACCAGCCCTTCAGAACAAATTTAAGACATCTTAGCAGAAGAATTCTGCATCCCATAAATGTTCATTGATTTCCCATTATTTTATTTTTTAAGACTATAATATTTATTTTTAATTTTCTCTCCCTCTTATTTCCCCTACACCATCCCCCACTGAATAATGTCAAAAAAGAAAAAGAAAACCCTTACACATATGTATAATCAAGCAAAGCAAATTTCTTCACTAACTGGTTCAAAAAAAATGTATGTCATGTTCTGCATTTTGTGTCCATGACCTCTTTGTCAAGAGGTGGGCAATGTGCTTCATCTCTGGCCCTTTGACATCATGATTTACTGTTGCATTGATCAGAATTTAAAGTCTTTTGTTTCTAATGTGGTCATTGTATATTTTTTTTTATCCTGGTTCTGCTCACTTCACATTGAATTAGTTCAAACTTGTCTTCTCAGTTTTCTCTAAAACTGTCCATTTTGCATTTCTTATAGCACAATACTATTCCATTACATGCATATACAACAAATTGCTTAGACATTCCCCAATAGGTGGCTACCGTCTTAGCTTTCAGTTCTTTGCTATCACAAAAGTGAGTATAATTATTTTTGTACATACCTTTAATCGTTTCTTTGATCTCTCTTGGATATATGCCTAGTAACCATATCATTAGGTGTAAGGGTACATATAACTTTTTCAGGACAGTTCCAAATTGTTTTCCAGACTGGGTAAATCAATTCTCATCTCTACTAGCAATGCATTGATATTCCTATTTTCCCACAGCCTCTCCAACATCTGTCATCTTCCTTTTCTGCCCTCTTTGCCAATCCGATGGGTGTAAAGTGGAACTTTGCAGTTGCTTTAATTTGCTTTCTCTGATTATTAATGATTTAGAGCATTTAAAAAATATAGTTGTTGATAGCTTAATTTTTTCCTTCAAAAACTACCTGCTCATACTTTTTGACCATTTTTATATTGAGGAATGGCTCTTGTTCTAAATTTGAATCAATTCTTTCCAAATCTTGGAAATGAGATATTTACTGGAGAAACATTCTGTAAAAATTCCCTCCCACCCCAGTTACTTGTTTGTTTCACTTCTATCTTTAGCTGCATTGGTTTTCTTTTTGGAAAAACTTTTAAATTTTAATCAAAACTGTCCCCTTTATCTTCTGTGTTCCTCTCTCTCTCTCTCTCTCTCTCTGTCTCTCTCTCTGTCTGTCTGTCTCTCTCTCTCTCTCTCTCTTGTCTGGTCTTAAGTTCTTCTCCTGTGTAGACATGAAAGGTCAATTTCTTCCTCACTCCTCTAAATTATTTATAATGTCACCTTTCCATATTAAATCATATCTTCACTTGGATTTTATCTTGGTATACACTTGCAAAGTGTTGATCTATACTTAATTTCTGTCTGACTGCTTTCCAGTTTTCCTAGCAGTTTTCTGTTGACTAATAAGACTTTACATCAGTAACTGGGGTCTTTGGGTTAATTGAACACAAGCCACTGTGTTTGTTTCCTCATGTGCGCTGGGCACCTAATCTGTTCCACTGATCAAATTCTCTATTTTCTAACCAGCACCAAATTGTTTTGATGATCACCACTTTGTGTTATAGATCTGGTACCTCATTATTCTGAAGCACTATTAAAAGCATCAATAAAACCCTTAAAATCTAAGGAAAGGACTTCTCCATTCTCCCCTATTTCCACCGACATACGTCATATAAGGGCATCTGAAGTTTTAAGTGTGTAAACAACATGGTCCTTGCCCTGTGATCTCTTTGTGAGATGTGAAGTTCATGAATTGGGTGAAGAAGGGAACAGCTGATTAGCTAAGCAAACAAACTACCTCTGGGAGCTTTAAATAGTGGAATATATTTCAGCAATTGGCTAATCCAGTGGTGGAGAAATCAATTCAAAGGTTGGAGCTAGAGCTGAGAGAGAGAGGTGGGGGAGGCGGGGAGAGACAGAGACAGAGAGATGGGGAGAGAGGCAGACAGAAACCAAGACAGACAGACAGAGACAGAGAGAGAGTTTCTCTTGGGGGTGTGAAGAAAGGATTTCTCTCTCTTTCGCTGTCTCTCCTCTTTTCTCTGTCTCTGTGTTTGTGTCTGTCTCTATCTCTCTTCTCTCTCCCTCTCCCATTTCACATCCATTGACCATATCATTTATAGAGACTGATCCAGTAGCGAAAATCATATTCACTGGTATTGAAGAGATGAACAGAGAAGACATAATTCTTCCAGAAAGGAGCTGATAGACACACAGAAGATAAACAGATGAAGACTCCACTATGGGAGAAAGGATTTCTAGTACCAGGAGTTGTAAGTGACCTCTCTGCCATATCCACTCAATACATGTGTGCCTCATCACCACCATACTCTAAGCTTGAGCCCACTTTTCCCATAGACCTTGTATTCATTTGTGAAAGAGTGAATTTCAAATTTTTAGCAGAAATGTTTTTGAAGTTCCTCTTCTTCCCATATTGGCTTGGTAAATGCCTTTGCTATAAGCTAACTGAAGCTACCTGTCAATGGTTGATGGGAAATGCACAAGTAGGTTTTGCAGTCACCCACAAAGTTACCCCTAGGATCCTGAAAGTAGTAGTCAGTACTTTCTAGGTACCCAATCTGTGAGTATGAGTGCCCAGAAGGGTGTTACCACCAAAATCAAAAACCAAAACCACCATCACCAGCATTTCATGGTTCTCTAAGTTAGAGGTGTTCAGCTAGGAGCAGACAAGTTTTGATTAGTCAGTCAAAAGCATTTATTAAGAACCCACTACATGCCAGGCACTGTGCTAAGCCTTGGAGATACAAAAAAAGGCAAAAGACAATCCTTGCTCTCATGAAGCTCATAGTTTAATAGGGTAGATAATATAGAAACAACTACATATAAAAAAAGATACAGGATAAATTGGAGCTAATCAACAGAGGGAAAGCAGTAGAATAAAGGCAGATTAGTCAAGGTTTCCTGTAAAAGGGGGGAGTTTAGCTGAGATTTAAAGCAAGCAGAGAAATTAGGAGGTGAAAATGAGGAAGAAGTCCAGGCATGGAGGAGAGCAGCAGGAGAAGTACAAAAGAGGGCAGTGGTCTACAATTCTGAGGCAGTGTCCAGTAACAGTAGGAAAAGGCAGAAAGCAGAGCAAAAGAAGTCCAAACACAAGTGAGAGAGTTGTTAATTCAGTCCCTTCCAACTCCAACCCACCTTGAGATGTGAATCACTGGAATTGGGAGGTGGGGGAGAGGAAAAAGAAATGAGGAAGAAATGAGAGAGACAGAGACAGACAGAGAGATAGAGACACAGAGGGAGGGAGGGAGAAAGGAAAGAAGAAAGGGAAAGAGAGAAAGAAAGAAAGAAAGAAAGAAAGAAAGAAAGAAAGAAAGAGGAGAGGACTAGGTATGAATCACTTCCCATTCCTCTAGGGCTGAAAGGTTCTCAAACGTCTTTCCAACAACCATGGAAGCTTTTTGTGCCAGGATGAACATACCTAGTGTTTAAATGGAGGAACTTGTCCGTAGACTCCTGGCCTCCTAATTCCAAACCTTTCCTACCCTCCTCAGTGCCTCCCTCATCAGTAACCCTTACTAATGATGTCTGCATTGTCAGAGTTCCTTCCTCCAAGGGAGAAACATTTATATTGTTCCAGAGGCTTAACTTCCATTCTCGAAAGTTCCTTCTGAGCCAGAGACAAGGTCACCACCCAATTACAGCTTGAGTTAAAAGAAGACACTTAAAATCACCTGTTAACACCCAAGGAAAGAATTCAGTGATAATTGTAAGGGGTTTTGAATCATGCATCCAATCTCCTAGGATGGTAAGGATGGGGGCGGGGGAAGTTTATAAAAGGAGGACTGTATCCAGCGTTAGGTACCACATTCTGGGAAGGACACTGACAAGCTAAAAAACATCATCGCCAGGATGGTGAAGCTGATGAAGGATCTCAAGATCATACCATATGAGGATCTACTGAAGGAACTGGGATGGTAGAAGAGAGGATTGAGGAGAGACGTAATAGATTTGACATGTTCTTGGCCATGATTTAGGCAGCTAAGCTGAGCAGTAGATAAAGCACAGACTTGGAATCTGGAAGACCTGAGTTCAAATCCTGCCACGAGACACTTAGTAGCTGTGTGACCAGGTACAAGTGTAATGTTAATGCAAGGTTAATGGTAGTGGTGAAGGGGGAAGAGTTAAAGATCTTGTCCACTCATTAATAGGCCTCAATACCTTTGGTTAATTTCTGCTGAGGCACTGGGTCACAGGGTGCTGCCCTCTGGCTCTAAAAAGTGTATAAATACTCGATGTGAGGTTTTACTTTGGGGCTTAGTTTGTGTGCCAGATGAGACTCTGGGAAGACACTAAGCAGCCCCCTGGCTTTGAAAAACCAGATATTGGTGCTTCACTCTCTGGTAACTACGTATGTATTGCTTACGGTCACAGAGTTGGAAACCCTGTCTGTTGAGTTTTATTTCTCTGTTTGTATTTTCTCTGAAGTTCAGGTGCTGATTTTTCCCCCTGAACTAAGTGAATGATATATGTACTTGATTAAAATGCTTGTTGACTCCTCAAGAGTTGCTTTCGTTTTAGAAAAGCAGATCTAAGAACCTGTACAGTGGGTCCTCGGGTGTATGCTGGGGTCCTTGCTGATACAAGTCACTTCAATCTGTCTGCCTCAGTTTTCTCGTCTGTAAAATGGGAATAATCATAGCTTTTTCTTTTTAATATCAATAACAGGCTATTGTTATGATAGAATTAATACCTACTAGAAATGTTGTAAGGATCAAATGAGATAATATTTATAAAGTGCTTTGCAAACCTTAAAGTGCTAAATAAAGGTTAGCTACTATTATTGGCCCAACATGACAAAACTAGAGGCAACGAGTGGAAGTTACGGAGACACAGATTTCAGCTCAAGGGTAAGGAAAATGTTCCCAAGAATTAGAACTATCCTAAAGCTAATAGGTGCAAATTTTCAGTCATTTCAGTCCTGTTTCACTTTTCATGATCCCATTTAGGGTTTTCTTGGTAAAGGTTTGTCATTTCCTTCTCCAGTTCATTTTATAGATGAGAAAATGGAGGCAAACAGGGTGAAGTGACTTGCCCAAGGTCACTCAGTAAATGTCTTAAGTCAGATTTGAACTCATGGAGATGAGTCTTCCTGACTCCAGGGCCATTATTCTATTCACTGAGTCATCTAGCTGCCCAAATAATACAATATACTTTTTTTGTTGTCATCGAGTCCTTTCAGTCATGTCCAACACTTCATGATCACGTTGGGGCTTTCTCGGTAGCGATACTGCAGTGGTTTTCCATTTCCTTCTCCAGCTCATTTTACAGATGAGGAAACTGAGGCAGACAGAGATTAAGTGACTTCTCTAGGGTCACACAGCTAATAAGTATCTGGGGCCAAACTGGAACTGAGGAAGATGAGTCTTTCAAATTCCAAGTCCAATGTTCTGTGCACTGTGGTGGCACCCGGAGGTGCTCAAGTAACATGCTATATATAAATAAGATTATACATATATATGTGTGTATGTATGTGTGTGTGTGTGTGTGTGTGTGTATATATATATATATATATATATATACACATACAGAGAGATACACACATAGACACATATACATATATATTATATATGTATATGTATTATATATATCATATATATACATATATATATATATATGAACTTAGAGGTGATCTCAAAGGGAAGAAACTAGCATTAAGGAGGACCAAGAAAGGCTTCTTGTAGGGGGGGTTTTAGCTGAGACTTGAAAGAAGACAGGAGGTGAAGATAAGGAGGGAGAGCATTCCAATCTAGGGGACAGCCAGAGAAAATGCCCGGAGTCAGGAAAGCAGTGATACCACTGTTATTGGACATATTTGGGGGTATAAGGTGAAATAAGATTATTACCAAACAGAGGATTTTGTATCTGATCCTGTAGGTGATAGAGAATCATTGGAATTTACAGAGGAGGGGAATGACATGAGCTTTTAGAAAATCACTTTAGTGACTGAATGGAGAATGGATTGGAGTAGGGAGGACTTGAGGCAGGCAGTCCTACCAAAAGCTTTTACAATAGTCTAGGTGTGAGGTGATGGGGATCTCCACTAGAGTGGTAGTACTGTTGGAGGAGGGAAGGGGAATATTTGAGCAATCTTACAAAGGTGAAATTGATAGGCCTTGGCAACAGCTTGGGTATGGGGAATGAGAAATGGTAAGGAGTCAGTTGAGGAAGACACTTAGGTTGTGAACTTGAGGGACAGGGATCACGGTGGTGCCACTGCTGGGGTGGGGAACCCAAGGCCTTGAGAGGTCCCTCCTTGTTCTCAGTCTATGATCCCTTGACATGGCTTTAGTTCCACAGAACCTCACGCTTTTTCCCCATGGCTTATGGCAGCACCTCTCCTTCACATAAGGGGTTTGGGAGGGCTTCGGAACAACTTGGGATTTTCTAGCCACCTGCAGGGAGGCAGAAAATAGGAAGCAACATGGTACTATGTAAAAAACCCTGGCTTTAGTCAAGTCAAGCCAACAAGCATTTATTACGCACGTACTATGTGCCAGGAAGAAAGACAAAAGAGGGTCCCTGGCCTCAGGGAGCTCACAATCCAAGGAGGGGACAATACACAAAAAGTTACGTCTGAACAAGTTGCAAACAGGATGAATTAGAGAGTCTCAGAGGGACGGCCTTAAGACTGAGAAAGCCAGAAGACAGTTTCTAATGCTGGCTCTGCCACCTACCACCTGTTTGATCTCAGCCAACTCACCTAACCTCAGGGCCTCCGTTTGCCACCTCTAGAAAAGGAAGGAGCTGGAATAGATGACTTCAGAGGCCCTTTGCTGCACTGAATTTCTAACCCCAAGACTGTGGTGTGGTGGTATGGGACACAGAGAGCTGGACATGGAGGCAGGAAGCTGTGGTCCGGTCATTTCAGTCCAGCTGAAATGTCCAACTCTTTGTGACCCCATTTGGGGTTTTCTTGGCAGAGATACTGGAACAGTTTGCATTTCTTTCTCCAGTTCATTTTACAGATGAGGAAACTGAGGCAAACAAAATTAAATGACTAGCCCTGGATCACATAGCTAGCAAGTGTCTGAGGCTGGACTTAAACTCGTGTTCCTAAGACTCCAGCCCCCAGCATTCTATTCAGTCTGAGGCCCAGCTAGAAGACACGAGAAGACATGAGTTCAAATCCTACTCAGTTGCTTATTAGTTGTGTGACCCTGGGTAAATGACTTACTCTACGTCTGCCTCAGTTTCCTCATCTGTAAAGTGCGAACAACAATGGTACCTAACTCTTAAGGCTGTTGCAAGGATCAAATGAGATAATACATGCAAAGAGCTTTATATGCTATATAAATGCTATATAAATGTTAGCTATCATCGTTATTACACTAATGAGTCACTTCCTCCTTCTTATACTGTTCGGAGGAGGAGGAATGAAAGACTATGCTGAGAATGCATTGGGATGGGTTGGAGGCAGAACATTGTGGGAAGCCCAGGGATGTTGGTCTCCACTAATAACCAGCACAGTTCAGCCTTGGCTAGAATGGATCTGTGCACAAACCAAACTGATTCGGTCCAGTGGGAAGCACTGAGTTGGCACATGCTACAGCCCATGTGCCTGGGACTGGTCTGGATACAGGAGGAGGATGGGATGAGACACAACCACCCAGGAAGCCTCTGTGCCAACTCTCTGCCATCAAGTACAGCAGAGAAGGCTGCCATGTGGACACAGCTGTGTGCTGCTTGCTGGGGGTTATCCCCAGGGAGCCAGGCATGTGCTGCTTTACAGTAGTACCTTCCAAAGGTTGGGGGCTGGGGGGGGGGTGGGGAGGAAGGAGATAGCAGATCAGCCATGCTGGGCCATGGGCTTCTACAGACAGATAGGATGAGGCTGGTGACAGCCCCAGGCCGTCAGAGCTCAGATCCCTAGAAGGGTGGAAGGTATGAGCTGAAAGTGTACTTCTCCCTGACCCATACAACCCCAAGGAAGGTACAATGACCAGGTCCAAACATTCCAGGGTCCATTGTCCTCTCTGAGGGCCAGGCATCACTGCAACAACCAGCTGACAATGCCTCAGCTGGCATATTTGCCAGGTAGCCAGTATGCCAACAGCCCTCATTTAGCATCAACATTAGCATATTCATAGCTGTCCCAATGCAGCAGGGAGGTAATGGAAAGTCTTATACCTGGAGTCGGCAGACCTGGGAGGAGACCTAGCACGGTGCCTGGCACACAGTAGGTGTTTAATAAATGTTGACTGAATCTTCTGGCCTCCGGTCCTAAATAGTTCTATGACTTCTCTGGACCTCAACAGTAGGGTGGTAATAATTCCTTCCTCAGAGGGTTGCTCCAAGGATGCTGGTCAGTCAATGGCCAAATCCTAAAGTGCCCACTATGTGCAGAGAAATCTGCTCTTGGAAGACAACACAGGATAAGCTCCAGTATCACAGATTTATAACTGGAAGGGGTTTTAGAAGTCGCTGAATCTAATCCCCTCCATTTTTTTTTTTTGGAGGCAATGGAGTTGAGTGACTTGCCCAAGGTCACACAGCTAGTAAATATCTGAGTCTGGGTTAGAATTCAGGTCCTCCTGACTCCAAAACAGTGCTCTATCCACTTTGACACCTAGCCACCCAAACCCTTGTTTAACAGAAGAGGAAACTAAGTCCCAGAGAGGGTATGTGAATTGTCCAGTTACACAACTACTGATTCTCCAAGGTATGACTCAAACTCACATCTTTCTGACTCCCTGTCCAGCATTCTAGCTCCCACAGACCTGCCTATTCTCAAGGAGTGGGAGAATCCATTCTAGTGGAAGAATCCAACATATCCAAAATGGCTATTAAAAAATTAGAATAAGAATAGCTGATATTTATGTAACACTTTTTAATATTTATGACTCATTTTATTTACATTATCTCCTTCAAGCCTCATAGAAATCCTGTAAAGAGGAAGTTACTACCCCCATTCTACAGGAGAGGAAACTGAGACTTGGGGAAGTCATAAAGCTCAAGCAGAACATGGTAAGCAAACAAAGGATGCACAACGTGCTACATGATGAAGTGAGGCAGGAAAAAAGCCATCTCCGTTGAGAGGTAAAAACTAGAGATGGTTTCCAGGAGGAATTAATTAGCATTGAAGCTGGCCTTGAAAAACCAGCAAGACTGTATTGAGTGGAACTCAGAGATGGAAGTGGCCTTCAAGGCCTAGACGGGAAAATAGCTAAGGATGTTTGGGTTGGGGGATTGGGGGCTGGGGCGGTACAGTAAGTAATCCAGCCGGGCTTCAGCCTAGAGCTCTTGTGGGGAGCAGCCAGGGATGAGGCTATAGATGGCTTTGAAAGTCAAGTTAAGGAGATCAGACTTCATTAAGAGGATCTAAGCAGAGTTGAGACCTGCATCCCTTGGCACGCACCTCCCCTCCCCCACCATCCCCTGCTCCCATGGACCAGGAAGAAGAATAACCTTCCAGCCAGTTGTTTTTATCCACCCCAGTGCCTCAGGGAATTAATGATGCTGCCAGTGTGTGTGAGCAATCCTCTTACAAAAGGAAACATGCCAGGCTGAGCAACGTGGGCTCCAGAAAAACACTTGGGGGGATAGCCTGAGGGGAGGAGCTTGCAACTGTGGGATCCCCGGAGTCCTTGCTAATGGATTTGTTTAATTCCAGGAGATGACCCACAAAGCCCCCTCAACTGTGAAGGACAGGCTTGGTCCCCTCCCCCAAAGCTGGGCTGGCGACACATTTGCCACAGGGTATCAACGGAAATGATCCAGAAAGTGGATTTTTTAAAAATCACACAGCCTTCTACAGCAGAGCTTCCTGGCCACCAATCATTGTGTGAGAGACACAAAAGTCTTGAGAGATCAGACACAGTCATTTGCATGTGGCCCAGAATTTCTGTGCCACTAAGAACTCGGGGCCAAGAAAACAGGTCTAATTAACATCACTAATTAGTTCAAGTACCTTGGTTTCCTCAACTGTAAAATGAAAGGATTAGATAAACTCTGTTTCTTTCCTGTTTTGAGGTTCAACGTTCTAACATTCTTCGATCTTTAATCTAATAGATTTAATATTATATACTCTAACGGACCTTTTTGCTGTAATAATATTCTATGTTCTAAGGCCCTTCCCAGCTCTGACATCCTGTGTTCTAAGAACTCTCCCAGTCCTGACGTCCTCTTTTCTAAGAGACCTCTCAGTTCTGAACATCTGTGTTCTAATGCCATCCCAGCCCTGACATCCTATGCTCTAAGGACCCTCCCAGTTCTAACATCTTGGGTTCCCTCTCAGCTCTGACATCCTTCAGGATTGGGGAACCTTAGGCCTTACAGCCTTAAGGCCAAAGGTACCCCTGCCTATGTTCTGAGAGTCCTCAAAGTGATGACAATCTGTGTTCTAAGGTCCCTTCGAGCTATGACATTCCATGCTCTAAATTACTCCTAGCTCCAGCAGTTTATATTCTGATAGTCCATAGTTCTCATATTACCACATTTTCAGTGGGTTGTTCCTGTGGTAACTTTATTCTCTGGATCATATAAAGTTCTTGTTCCAGGCTGAACTTGCAAGGGAGATAACGATCACCCCACAAGAACTTTCCAGGATCCTATGAACGGATTCTATGAAACATTTCTGGGGTAGCTGGAAGGTCCTAATAAGAAACTTGGTACCTGAGGTCTGAAAATCTGGTAAGGAAAAGAAGGCAAGGAGGAATATTACCCCTGGTATACACTGATTGCTACTGGGCCCAGCCCTCTCTGACTCTCCACAAGCTACACCAGTGATCACACCAGGGGACCACACCAGGGGACAATGGGTTTGGAGAAGAAACCTCAAGCCCTGAAGTCACAAAGGAAGCAGATGACAATGCGGTCTTGGATCTATCCAGTGAGGCTTCCACACAGCCAAGCATTGATCAGTGTGTGGACTCAGGCCAACCAGACATGGAGTCTTCCTTGCAACAATAGTTATGAAGAAGGAAAAAATGAAAAGAAACTGCAAAGGTCTGATTCACTCCCTGGGGAAACAGAAAGAAATTTCTGAGACATCTGCAAAGAGAGCCTGGTCCTGACTGAGACAAGATCACAATGGAGACTTTTGGAAATGGGGATGCCTTGTCCTATGCCAGTAAGTACATTTCAGGCCAGGCAAGTCACTGACTTTGGTGTCTCTGTGTTCTGTTTGCCAAAGGATCTCCTACACACTTGACTCCCAGGCCTCCACCAGCCTGAGTTCTAGCCCCCTACTAGCCCCTTCCTTAACCCCACTAGACCATCTACTACCTCACCCCACCAGCCTTTTGGCAGCACAACCACCAAAAGAACATCTTTTGTAGCAATTTCTTAATGTAGCAGCAGCTACTGACGATGGACAACACGCATCAGGTTTCCCCCACATGACTTGGACATTTCTGTTTTCTGAACCTGCTTCGGGATCTGCTAAGTTCTAAGGTCCTTTCTGTCTCTGATATTTTATACTGACCATAGCTAGCATTTATATAGCATTTTAAAGTTCACAACCTCATTTGATCTTCACCACAACCCTGGGAGATAAGCATTATTTTTATTCCCATTCTACAGATGGGGAAACTGAGGCAGGTAAAGGTTAAGTGACTTGCCCAGGGTCACACAGCTAGTAAGTGGCTGAGGTTGAATTTGAATCCAGGTCTTCTGGACCATGTCCAGGACTCTTCCCACCAGGCCGCCCAAAGTGTTCCTATACTCTATGGTTCCCCTCCTCTGCTTTCCCGATGCATTCTACGTTCTAAAGTCCCTCCCAACCCTAACATTTGATGTTCTAAGCTCCCTTTGGTCTTCCTTATCCAAGCTGGTACTCCTGCTTCCACCCTAAGACTCAGATTCACCACATCTAGTGGAATCCTTCCATCTTAGAACTGGAAGGGACCATCTAGTCTAGCTTCCTCATTTCTGAGATGAGGAAACAGGTCAGGAAGGCTGTGACTTACTCAAGGTCACACAACTAGAAAATTCCAGTGAGGGGCACTATGGTGGCAAGAGTTGTAGATGAGGAGTCAAAAGTCCCAGCTCTGCCACAAAATCACTGGGTGTGACCCTTCCTCTCAGGGCCTTAGCCTTCCTCATCATCAGATAAGGGTTAAATGACCTATGACATCCCTTCCAAATTTAATGGTTCATAGTTCAATGATTGTACCATCTCTTACCTCCCAATATGCACCAGCTTTGCCTTCTGAGAGGAAGGCTTTGAAGAGGATTTGCACTTTCTCCACCTGCCCTGGAAGGATAGAGCTGCCTCAAAGTGACTGACCCACAACCTTACAGAGCATCTGTTCTGACCCTCTGCTTTTACTGAGACTTAGAGATGGAGGTGACCATTCCACGTTCATGTAGACAGAAGGGAAATACTTAAATGTCAAAGCTAGAAGGGAGACCTTAGAACATGAAAGATCAGAGTTTGAAGGGTCCTTAGAACACAGGTTGTCAGAGCTGGAAGGGCCCTTAGAATATAGAATATCAGAGATGAGAGAGGCCTTAGAATACAGAATGTCAGAGATGAGAGAGGCCTTAGAACACAGAATTTCAGAGGTAGGAGGGCCCTGAGAACTCAGAATATCAGAGCTGGAGGGTCCTTAGAACAGAGAATGTCAGAGCTAGAAGGGCCCTTAGAACTCAGAATACTAGAGATGGAAGGGCCTTGGGAACACAGAACGTTAGAGCCAGGAGGCATTTTAGGTCATAGATAGTTAGGAGAGATCTTGAGGCCCCTTAATGCAATCCTCTCATTTTGCAGATGGGGAAACTGAGGCTGATGAGTGCAGGATTATACAGAGACCACATGGGTAGAGGCAGTATTCTGGGAAGGCAGACAGTGGAAAGTCAGGGCCAATTTCCATCTCTCTGTGGGGGGACAGCACCAGGCGTACTTTGGATTTACAGAGGGCAAGGAAGCAAAGGATGTGCTTCAGATGCCAGGATCAAGCCGTTTCTAACAGCAGCAAACACACCAGAGCCAAAGAGAAGGCAGCTTCTCAGCTCCAAAGAAAACACACAGTTCAATTTCCTCATGATCAGACCCCCAAGAGCATTCTCCAATCTTTCCAGATGAGTGCAAGTTCCCGGAATGCTGGAGGGCGCTCCCAACAAACACATTGCTGAATGCTGAGAGAATGGACAATTTTTCAGCCTCAGTGAAGGCTTCAAATTGAGTCCCAAATGCTGATTTCAGGCTGTCTTGTTTTCAAAATCACAGAGCTACTCCATTTTGTCAAGGCACAAAGTGAACCATACCAATAATTAAAAGGGAATTATAATTAATTGTGCAGGAGTAGAGCTGTTTCAGTGCCTTGGGACAGAACTTTGAAAGGACTGCATGGTCACCAGTGATAAATACAGGTGGGGGTGGAACTGGAGAAGGGAGAGTCAGACAGACAGAGCCAGAAAATATATATAACACCTGTGTTTCTCCAGTGGGCAGGATGTGCAGCTGGGTGGAAAGGGCCAGATGTCAGTCCTCACTCTGCCACTGACCAGCCAGGCAGTTTTGAACAAGTCATTTCATGTTGTTGGGGCCCAGTTTCCTCATCTGTAAAATGGGCATTATATTACCTGCCTTCTATCTCCCTGCCCACCTTCCATTTGTGAATCAAATGAAAGAATGAGAAAGGTCTTTGTAAAGGACAAATAAATAAATGTCTTACAAATCTTAAAGGTTTCTTTAAGGTTGAGTTTTTATTATGCTATTAATAGACATTGTTATTCTATGACACATTGGCCACACATCAAATTCCTCAGGGGTCAAGGAATGAGCTTGATGATAAGGACAACGCCTAGAACATGGCTGCAGCTTAATGAAAATCAAATGCCTACTGACTCTTCCTAAGGTTCACTAATACAAGGGTCCCTGATTTTTGCATGAAGAGGGGTCCTGGCATCACTGGACAAGGGTGATGAAAGCGAGGGAAGCAGCAACCCAGATGTTCTTGACTAGATGTGGGGGTGGTGGAGGGGACCACTATATCTCTCCCCATGGGAAATCTTGGCAAATGATGGGGCAAAATCATGTGAAGTGTGGCAAGATTGAGGATAGGACATACACACATATACTATGAAGCAGAGTGTGATGGGAGCATTCAGACGAGCTCCAGGAGAACATGAGGAGAGATCCCTTTTAGGGATCAGGGAAAACTTTCTGAGCTTAGCCTTGAAGGAAAGCAGAACCTTGAATACAGATGATCTCCAAGGTCCAGCTCTTAAGTCCACAAGTCTATTATTCTAAGAGGCATGGTGAAACCAAGTAGCTTAGAAGTCTACCCTATGAGGTCTCCAGACCTATGATTGATAGAGAACCCTGTAAATAAACTTCCCTAGGCTGGACTCTGTCGACAACCTTAGTTAAACAGAAGATCAGACCCTTCACAGACATGACTCACAGGAATTCTGCCTTACAAAGTTGCAGCAGAGGAGGGCTGGGAAGAAACCCCAACTTCCCAGCCTCTCTTTCCTTGCACTGAAAGAGGCATTTGGTGTTAGAGACCACTGTTTCTCAGTCATTTCCACAAAAGCTCAGATTCGAAGCTTGGGGCCCCAGTTTAGGGCAATAGCTACAAAGTCTCCAAATAGTGGGTCTCAAAGTTTCCCTGAGAAGATAAATCTCTAGGCCAGTAGTTCCTGCCACAGCCTCTTCACAGTTTGCAAGATATTTTGACAGATAATGGAAAATGTATATAATTGCTATGGAAGGGAAGCCAGACAAATGTTTCAGTTTTTGGAAGAAGGAAGAGGACGAAGTCTTTGAAATACAGGTTGGTAAGTTTGACTTTGATTCCTGATAAAATTCTATAAAGTATTTCTAGAGGGATGGTCTATGTGTATTTAGAAAGGGAAGCAGTGATCATGAAGAGCCTACATTTATTCATTAAGAATAGTTATGATAGATTAACCTCATTTCCTTTTTTGACAGGGTTACTAGAATAGTAACCATGGTGGGTCTATACGGGCACCACCTGAATGCGCCACTATTTTCCTTATAAAGCCATGAGAAAAGTGAGGAAGGCCTCCAACACTATAGTGAAGTCTTGGGAGGACAGGAAAAAGTCACTGAGGGTGGATAGGCTTAGAGGAGTTGCAATCTGTATCACTGGAGGGAACAAACAAATTGTTGTGATTATAGACCCATGGAAGATTTGAGTAAGTGATTAGTGCAATGGCATTGAGGAAGTCGATTTCAGTAAGGCATCTGACAAAATTCCCGTAAGACAGCTTTCTGGACAAGATGGAATGATGTGGGCATAGTTGAGTGAATATAAATTAATAAGAAAATAAGTTAATAGAATAACTGGCCCCCAAGAGTAGTCATTAACGGATTACTGTCAACCTAGAGGGAGGTATCAAGTGGAATGCCCCAGGGATTTGTCCTTGGCCCTGAGCTGTTTGACTGTTTCTTTGATTTTTTTTGTTTGTTTGCCAATACCTTGGGTGAAAGCAAAGATGGCAGTTTTATCAGATTTGTAGATAATATAAATCCTTATAGGTTACTGCCCTCTTCCCTCTCTGGACGTGTACCACCCCTCTGATAACGTATTAGAAAGTACAGGAACAAAAAGTCAGAATCTCTGGGCCTGAACTCCACTCTTGTCCCTGCCCATGCAACTTCAGGCAAATCCCTTTACCCATCTAGGAGCCACTTGGAAAAGAAGGGGGTTGGGCTGGGCTACATTACCAGCTTGAGGTTCCTTTCAACCAGTTCTGTGATCTTATCAGGGCTGCTCCTAAAATAGCCCAGACACCTGGCATGAAGAGGGCCTTCGCTGGAGGGTCTAGAGAGAGAGCCTCCTCAGATACCCTTTGCTAACTTGTTTCAGCGTCTGGGAAGTCATGATTAATTGGAAATCTCACGCCCTAGCAGGAAAATTCATGCCAGGATTTTTTAGACATGTCAGAATGACTGTGCTATCAAAACCTTGTCATGTCTCCACTGAGCACACCCTGTCTCTCTTTCTCTGTTGAAATATGCCAAGCCCGGCACACATCATGCATTCTGCCAGGGAAGACTTCACAGCCTCTCACTACCGAATGAGCACAAACCGAGATCCCGGCTGGCATTGGGAGCCCCCGCTGGGACTCCAAGGCCCCCCATCACAGACTGCCTGCTGCCTCAGGCCTATCAAGGCCAAACTGTTGCCAAGGTTTGCATTCTGTGATTCTGAGAAACTGTCTCAGAGACAAAAAACATCTCATCCCTGTTTTGACAAGGGAAGGAGAATCAGTCGCCCATGCGTCTATGAAAGTGCAACACATCCTTTTCCTCTGATTTCATGAAAGGCTGAAAGAAGAGCTCTGTAATTGCCATCTCTCGTTTTACAGAAAGAGAAACTGAGGTTGGAAGATGTCAAGTGACTTGTTCATAGGATCACAGATTGGACTGGACTGGGCCTCAGAGGTCCCATTTTACAGATGAGGAAACTGAGAGGGGAAGTAGATGGGATTTGAGTCTAGGTCCATAGAAGGACCATTCATATCTTACTTCTGACCTTTCTACCTGTGGGACCTTGGACAAGTGCTTTGATTTTCTTCATCTATAAAACAAGTAAGGTGGATTAGATAACCTCCAACCTTTTGTTTATTTCCAGATCTATATAAAGTCACTTTGGGAATTTGTTTTTCCTACCCTTTCCCCCTTTCCCCGCAAAGTGTCAATGGGAAATGTGTGATCCAGGACGTGTGAGCACACCTTGGAGTCTCAGTTTCCTCGTCTATGTAGTGGAGATGGTCATATTTGCACCATTGTCCCAGTCCTTTCCGGACACTTTGGGGACCTGAATGGCTTTTAAAGAAGAGAAGGCTAAGCAGAAAAGAAGCTGGTTTTTATTACTACCGCATTTTACCTTAGAAATATCATGGTAGAGTAAATGGAATGTTGATTTGGAGTCAGGCAGACCTGGATTCGAATCTAACCTCAACTGACAATGTAACTCTGAGCAAGTCTCTCATTCTTTCTGAGCCTCGGTTTCCCTGTAAAAATGAGACAGAGATGTCATAGACAGGGAACCACCAACCAACAAGATGGCATGGGGAACTTGGAAATTTCTAAGGTAGAAGGTTTCAGGCCTGGAGGGTTCCCTAAAGGGAAGGGATAGAGGAAAAGAGGAAATAGGGGACTCTAGCAGAAATAGCCTATGAAATATTCCAGACAGCATTTGTGGATCACTGAGACCCCCCTCCCTGACAGGGATGCTTTGAGCTATGAGGCCCTACCCAGGAGAAAGCTGGTGTTACTCACTGTTACTACTCCTGCTAGAGTGATGGCCTCATATGAAGGGAAGAGTCTAAGGTGTCCACCCTAGGCAGCAAACCTTCTAGCCAAGCCCCAAGACCCAGGCTTACTGGCTGCCAACAACCCCTCCCCCACACCCTACCCCTTTTCTAGTGAGAAAGCATGGCACAGTGGAAAGAGAATTAAACCTAGATTCCTGGAATCCTGGATTCAAATACAGCTTTGCTACTTATTTTATGTGATCTCCTATCACTGAACTGTCTGGGTCTCAATTTCCTGGAGTCTGCAAAGAAGATCTGAGTTCCAATCATTCACTCCTCCTGTCCCCCTTGCTTGGAACACTGCCCCTCCTATTTTAGCTACTGACCTCCCTGGCTTCCACTAAGTCCCAACTAAAATCCCACCTTCGGCAGGACACCTTTTCTTCCCTCTGTTAATTATTTCTTACTTCTCTTGTATATAGCTTGCTTTGTACATATTTGTTTGCATGTTTTCTCCTTGGAGTGTAAGATAGGGATTGTCTTTTGCCTTTTTGGTATCTCTAGGGCTTAGTATAGTGCCTGGCACATAGTAGGTACTTAATAAATGTTTATTGAATTGAAATCCTATTTCTTCCCTGTGTGGCCGTGGGCAAGCCATTTTTCAGCCTCTCTCCAGTTTCAGTTTCCTCATATGTACAAAGGGGAAAATAATAGTATCTACCTCCCAAGGTTGTTAAGATAAAATGAGATATTTCTAGAGTCCTTCGTAAACCTTAAAACAGGATATAAATGCTGCTAATTACTCTTATTTCCATTACTATCATCAACATCATCATCACCATCAATCATCACCATCATCACCATCACCATCATCACCATCATCACCATCATCACCATCACCATCATCATCATCACCATCATCATCACCATCACCATCATCATCACCATCATCACTATCATCATCATCATCACCATCATCACCATCACCATCATCATCACCATCATCATCATCATCATCATCATCATCATCACCATCATCATCATCATCATCACCATCATCACCATCATCATCACCATCACCATCATCATCATCATCA
>CM053771.1:52071963-52121555 GCA_028658325.1 Potorous gilbertii | reverse complement strand
CATCACCATCATCATCATCACCATCACCATCATCATCATCACCATCATCACCATCACCATCATCATCATCACCATCATCATCATCATCATCATCACCATCATCATCATCATCATATCTCAGGCTGACAATTCTATGACCTTCCCTCTCCCCTCACCAACACTAAGCCTCCACTCTAGTCTCAGAGGTACCATCATACACCAAGCTTCTCACCACTGCTCACCAGGCTGATTTCAATAACCTCCTACCTGGTCCTGCCACTTCCAATGTCTCCTTCCTCCAAGTCACTTTGCACAGACCACCAGATGAATCTCCCTCACCTACAGCGCCACTCCTGTCATTCTGGTCAGAAAAACCTTTTGATGACTCATTAGTAGCCAGGTCAAATCCAAACCCCTTAACCTGGCATTCAGATGTCACTGGCAGGAGCCCTCCATAACCAGGCACTTACAGTCTATTTAGTCTTATCTCAAAGCATTCTCCACTTTCTCTAGGCAAACAGAACTATTAACTCCCACCTGATATGGATAGCAGAAAGAGTACACTGAATTTGGAATCAAAAGACCTGGGTTTGAATCCCCGTTGTATCATTTGCTACCTGTGTCACCTTGGGTAAGTCTTAACCTCTCAACCTCAGTTTCCTTATTTGCTAGAGAAGTGAATTTAATTAAATGATCTCTAAGGTTGTTCCAAGTCCAATGATCTTGTGCTATCATAATATCCTACTACAATACCTTTGTTTTTGCGGTTCCCTATGCCTAGAAGACCCTCCCATCAGAAACAATGTGGAGTAATGGAAAGAGAGAAGGATGTGAAGAGATTGTGGTTTAATTCTTGCCTTATATGTTTAATTGCTATGTGACCATGGCAAATCCTCACCCTCTCTGTGCTTCAACTTCCTCACCTGCAAAATTAATTTGAAAAAACCATTAAAACATTTATTAATCCCTACTATGTGCCACCTTCCTGAGTTGAAACCTGGCCTCAGACACTTACTAGCTGTGGGACCCTGGGCAAGTCACTTCACCCTGTTTGTCCCAGTTTTCTCATCTGGAAAATGAGGTGGAGAAGAAAATGACAAACCACTCCAGAATATTTGCCAAGAAAACCCCAAAAGTGGTCATAAGGAGTTGAACATGACTAAAACAACTCAACAACAAAAATATGCCACCTACAAAGGGAAGCTGGGTGGTACAGTGGATAGAGCACCAGGCCTGGATTAGGAACACTATTCTTCCAGGGTTCAAATCTGACCAGAGATACTTCCTAGCTATATGATCCTGAACAATTCACTTAACCCTGTTTGCCTCAGTTTCCTCATCTGTAAAATGATCTAGATGAGGAAATGGCAAACCGTATATACAATGAGGATCTTTCTCATAAGGATAGCATCTCTCCTTATGTGTGCCTTAGACATGTGCCTTAGCCAGTGGTTGAGAGGATACAATCTGGTTTGACTCTCACTGACTAGGTTGACTCCTGATAATTGGTTGGCCAAGACCCAAATGGGACAGACTCTTGTCAGAGGAACCTCCCTCCTTGTGGTCTCAAGAGTGAGCTGAGGATCTATACATAGTATGGACCCTTTTCCCAAATCTTCTTTCCCTTGGGCTATGAGATCAAAGCAAAGCAAGGGAGAGAAAGGAATAACTTTCTTCCCCCACTCTCACCTCCCAACATCAGGAAATAGCCTCTGGAGAGGAGAAACACATAGTTGTGGCAAATGACCTATGCTTACTTGAGCACATATAACGTGGATGTGTGGACTTCTAGTTACTGACTGCTATCTCTTGCCTAATTTCTATCCTGAGCACATCCTAGATCCTAAAAATGGACATTTCTAGCCTTTGGGGAGGGGGGAAGGTTGGGGGGTGCTACCTCTTTGTGAACAAGCCCTGAATTGGCTTGCTCACAATTTTTTTAATATCATAGTCATTCCTAGAAATATCATCCTTTGTCCCCAAGCCTCCTTGCTGAATTGGAGAGTTCTTTAAGACAGTCAGGCAATAGCATTATGAGGTGGGGTGAGATGGAGGGAGTGATACACATTAAAAAAAAGCACTTGACCAGCATTGAAGCACTTCTATAAACAGGGTACTATGGTAGAAAAACAAGCCTTTCTCATCACCCCTCCACTATGGTCCTCTTCCTCCTCTGATGATTCCTTGTGATCTGGAGATAATCTTGCATTGTCAAAGGCTGCTCTGGGGGTACAAGCTTCAAGCATGGTCTCTGAAGACAGCATGACTCTCATCTGGGGACCAGCCCAGCTCAGAGAATCAGGACCAAGAGGATGATTGTTCTGGCCCCAGCAGGTTCTGAAAACCTTCTCCAGCAAGATTCCAGCTTGTGATCTGCTTGATCTTTGGCCATACCAATGGAATCTCGCAGCTCCTTCCAAGCGTCCTCATCTCAAAGAATGTCAGGATAACATTGACAGAGTGCCTTGGCTGGGCTGAAAAGTCTTTCCAATGAGGCTTAGAATGCAACAACTCCTGAGAGGGGGAACACATTGAGTGAATGGAGGAACACACTGACTGAGCTCCCCATCCCTGGAAGTGTGCAAACAAAAGCAGATGACCACTTGGTTAGGGGTTCAGGCATTCAATTTGATTCAACTCAACTCAACACGCCATTTTTTAAGCACCTGCTATGGACCAGGGGAAAGAAATAAAGACAAAAATGAATGTGACCCTGCCCCTAAGGGGCTTACATTCTCCTAGAGGATGGACCAGATGAGCAATAAGTTCCCTTCTAGTTTAAGATGTGATGAATTTTCATACTAAGGTGTAAGTGATTTCTTAGGCACTAACCATAACATTGCAGGGGCTGGGGGACAGGCCAAGGCCTAGGTAACTCATTGTCAAGAGGGGATCACAAATACTCCTGGAAAGGGGAAGATTAGGGCAAATGCCACCAGTGATCCAAGACCAACAGACTATGGGACCTCTAGCTGCCATTCCCCTCTTACCAGTGGAATGCTGACAAGTATAGTAAATATCTTTTTATTGGGTAACATGTTGCATGGACCTCATTTCTTTGTCAGGGAGAACCTGCCATTCTCTGAGCACTCTGGCTGTCTTGCAATCATGCAAAAAATTGGCCCAGTATTTATATTTAAATTTTGCAGGGCTGGTCTGGCTTGAAGGTCCTTCTAAGGTGATTGTGGGATCACAGAGTGAGGGCTAGAAGGGGTCTTGGAGATCATCTGGTCCAACCCCCTTATCTTATGAAGGAATAGAGGCCCCAAAAGGGTCAGTACACTGCCCCAGGTCCCATAAGTAGTAAATGGACAAGTTAGGAATTGAACCCAGATATTTGACTCCAAATCCTGCTCTCTCTCTCTCCCATACCACAGAGGGGAGTCTAAGCTGATACCTCTAGATAGACACAAGTCTGAAAGCATCTGAAGTTGCCCCAAAAAGCTTCCCCCAGGCCTCTGATTCAAGATCTCTATGGCAACAAATTGAGGCTCTGAAGTCTTGGGTCTTAGGCCCATCTGCCTTCCCTCCTGTCAAACCAAGCTTTTGACCCATACAGCAGGCCTGGATCCCAGGGCAGAGATCTGAAGCAGGGACAGGGTGGGTCTTTGTCTCTTAGAGAAGCCTTGACCCACCTGGCCCTGCTGTGTCAGATTAATTCTGACACAGAATTAATGGAGGCAGATAAGGTGGCCACTTTAAAAAGCAAGGGGTCATTGCTTCAAAGTATAGACCCACAGAGGGCCCCATTCAATTCAGTAAGCACTTATTAAGCACCTACTATGTGCTAGGTGCTGAGGATACAAAGGCAAAAGTGAAACTTGTCCCTGCTCACAAGGAGCTTCCACTCTATCATGGGATAAAACATGCATACACATGAGACAACAGAGGACAGATACAACAAAATAGCACAGAGAGGCGGGGCAGGGATGACTAACAAAGTTGAGACGCAGGAGGAGATGATGAAAAGCCTTCTACATGAGGTAGCATTTGGGTTGAGCCTTGAATTATGGTAGGAATGCCATGAAGAGACAGACAAGCTTTGCAAAAGCACAGGGGTGATGATGGAAGGATAGGTATAGTGAATAAGGAGCCTATTTGGCAGGAACACAGAGTGAACAGGGTATTGCTACTGCTGGTCAAGAACAATATCCCTTTTTTATACACAATTCCATTTATGTAGTCACCTAATGATGGTGTAAGGATCCTCCAAGCTCTGAGTTCTCAGAGACCATGTCTGATCCTGGGAAGTGGCAATTTTTCTCTCTTTGGGTCCTTGCTTCGGCTCTAAACCTCTGGTCTACGCAAGCAGCCACCCAGTCTCTACCCTGACTCTCTCTAGTGATGGAGAACTCACTACCTTAGGAGAAAACACCTTCATCTTTGCTACAGCTTTGTTTCTCTTCCTTACATGGAATCTAAGTCTTTTCCTCAGGAGCATCAACTCATTGCTCCTACTTTGGTCATCTCCAGTGTCTGGATTCAGCATTACACTGAAACTGTACCATTCAGTTAGGCCTCCTGACCCTATAGTATCATCTCCAGGTATGTGTAATTTCATTACCAAAGATTCATTCCTTTGATCTGGAAGAGATTCACAGAATGTCTGAACTAGGGGGTACCTTAGAGAGCAATCAATTAACAAGTATTTGTAATATTTATTATCATAATTAAAATTCTCATTTATGATATGGTGCTATATGACAAGGAAACATGGAATTTAACAATTTTTAAAGAATTAAGAATCAATATCACACAGAGGAACCTTTCAGATCTAAGAGCTCAAGACCAAACAAAGGATAAAGAGGATCACAGAGAATACAATGGGCAATTCTGATTAGGCAAAATTTTGAAGTTTTTGCGCAAACAAAATTAATGCAGCTAACGTTAGAAGGAAAGCAGGGAAGTACAGCAAAAATTCTTCACAGCAAATTTCTCTGGAAAAGATCTCATTTCCAAGATATGAGAACTAATTAAGATTTATAAGAAAAAGAGCCATTCCCCAATTAATAAATGGTCAAAGGATGTAATAGTAAACCTGGGAAGACTTATATAAACTGATCTAGAGTAATATTAGCAGAACCAAGAGAATAATTTATACAACACCAACATGGTAAATACAAAGGATTTTGAAAGACTTAAGAACTCTAATCAACAAAATTACCTACCATGATGAAGCCTGCTCCCCACCCTCTAAGAGACATGTGTATGTGCTTAAAAGTGTTCCCCTCCACCCTCATCATGCACACTCTTTCAGTGGGGGTGGGAGAAGGTGAGAGGGAAAGAAAATAAATTTTTTGTTCATTGAAAAAAATTAAATTACAATGAGATAAAAAAAAAATCAGAGAGCTCTCACACTTGATGGTGTGAACAATGAGGAACTCCAAAAAACAAGACTAAAATTTCTCATCAGGGAAATGTAGGTTGGGGGAAGAGGAAAGAAATGAGCATTTATTAAGTGCCTATTATGTGCCAATCACTGTGCTAAGCACTTTACAAACATCTCATTTGACTTTCACAACAACTCAGAGAGGTTGGTTCTGCATTATTGTCCCCAGTTTACCGTTAAGGAAACTGAAGCACACCAAGGTTAAGTGACTTGCCTAGGGTCACACAACTAATAAGTATCTGACGCCAAATTTGAACTTGGGGTCCCAGAGCTCTCTTCATTTCACCGATTAGCTCCTTCTGATAGAATGAGACAATGGACTAGCCAACCACATGGAGAAGATGAGGAAACCACAGGCAGATAGCAGAGGGTTTCCTGGCACCCTCATGAAGTCAACAGGAAGCAAGAAAGACAGACCTCTAGCACACTGGATGATCTAGACAAGAGTTGCCCAGGAGGCACGGAGGGACCATGATCTTCATTGGGGAGAACTCCCAAATGGAAGAGGTAATGGATCCATCACTATATCTGTACACTAAGTACAATGGGGACAAAAATTCAAGTGAAATAGTCCCTGCCCTGAAGGAGGCTATATATATAGTCTGTTGGGAGAGGCAACATGTATACACATGTATATACAAAATATACACAAAGTAAAAAAAGGGTCATCTAGTCTAACTCATATTTTGTAAATAGGGTAACTGAGGCTTATTTGTTTTTCTTCCAGAACCCATACAATTTGTTGGAAACACATAAGTGTTTCAGTACTGGAAAAGTGAAATCCTCTAAAACCCTTTATAAGTCAACAATTCGGTAAGATGGGATATAAGGGCCCTTCTCATTCTAAAATGTATTATGGGGGCAGAAGTGATAGGGAAAAGCTGAAATAGTGCCATAAAGCAGAAGGGGAGGGAATCGAAGAGGAATAGAAAACCTCAGAGCCAATGGGGTCTAAGAACACAGAATATTAAAACTGGAAGGAAACTAGAGGCCATATAGTCCAACTTTCTGATTTTGTGGAGGAGGAAAGCAGCCAGAGAGGCCCCTTCTCTCACCATCCTTTTCCTAGGCTCTCTCCCATCTTACATAGTTTATCTAGCCACCCTTCCTTTGGATTGTTCTGTCTCCCTAACCAAATTTAAGGACAGCCTTCCTATTTGGTAGCAAGGCATTGGGTGGATTGACTTAGACATTAGATTCAAACTCCATCCCTGAGAGCAAATTACTTAACCTTTCTGGGCCTCTTTCCTCCTAAGTGGAGGTTAAACTAGGCATTCTCTAAATTCCCATCTAGCTCTAAATATTAAGGGAGTACAAATTCACCTTAGAGGTCATTTAATCCAAGCTAATCATTTTATAGAAACTGAAACCTAGAGAGGGGAAGTCCTTTGGCCAAGGTCTCTTGGGTCTTTAGTGGTAGAGCTGAGATCTGAATTCAGGTCAACACTTTTCACACTATACCAAACTGCCTCTAGGACTCAGGAAACATTCAAGGATATTATCTTTCCCAATGATCCCAACCACAAAGTGTGGCTGAAGTCTTTGGCTTGGGCTTTTGTTTTGTGGGGGAGGGAGAGGAACAGTGTAGTTTAAGAACATTTTTTTAATATCATAGTCATTCCTAGAAATATTATCCTTTGTCCCCAAGCCTCCAAACTGAAGCCTTCTTCACAACAAAGGAGAAACAGTCAAGACACTTCACAAATACTCTGATTTTGGCTCTCCAGGCTCCTCGAGATTTATTATAGGGACAGAGACAGGACCAATGATTTCACTGATTAAAAAATAAACCCTCCTCTGAGAGATTTATGCAGGTCAGCACCTTCTATGCAACTAATTCAGGTTTTAGAGATTTGCTTGGGGCATTTCGAGGTTAAATGATTTGTTCACAGTCCTACAGTCGGTGTGTGTTAGAGATGGGTCTTGAACACAGCCAAACAATAAACATTTGTTAACCACCTACTGTGTGTCATGGGGCACAGTGGATAGAGTGCCAGGCCTGGAGTTAGGAAGACCTGAGGTCATTCACTAGTTTTGTGAGTCTAGTTAGGCACTTAATCCTGTTTGCCTCATCTATAAAATGAGCTGGAGAAGGAAATGGCACACTCTTTCAGTATCTTTGCCAAGAAAACCCCAAATGAGATCACAAAGAGTCAGACTGAAAAGACTGAACAACAACTGCATGTGCCACGCACTGTGCTAAGTGCTGGACATTCAGGTCTTCCTGGCTTGGAGGCAGGCAAGCTCTCTACCATGCCACACAGGCTTCCTAGTATTTACACCATGGACAGCAGAAGAGTTGAGATTAGCCCAACATGAGTCTGCTTGGCTGGAAATCTGGGTTGATGATGCTTCTGGTTGATACCTTTTTTCTCTAACAGTAATGATGTTTTTATGGATACCATCAGCAGATAATCAAAGATAGGCATTTATACCCTTCCTACATGATTCAGCTGATGGAGCCTAAGAATTCTGCAGTATCTGAAAATGGAGCTGAAGGAGGATTAAAGCTCAGAGCCTTGAAAACTGTTTCCAGTATAACAGCTGTACCTGTTTTCTCTAATAATGCTGAAAAAGATTTGAAGTGGGTAGAGGAAAATATTCCTTCTTTATTCACAGATGTCATTCTTCTGGTATTAGCAGGCTCAGACAAGGAAATGTATATGTGATGACCAAATAGGAAATGTCAGGAAAAATGTGACTCAGAAAAGATAACCTCACTGGGGGACCTGTATAGACACAGACTGGTCAATGGCAAACAATCATCTTTACTGGTCTAAGCTCTAATAAAGTATTCTATCAACTGTGTATCTATTTGGCACATCTTCCTAGAGTCCTGATAAACTGACCATCATACTGATCCTCAAATATGACACTCCATCTCTCATCTCCATACCTTTGTATTAGCTTTGTCCCATGCCTAGAATGCCACTACCCCCCACCATCTCTACCTCTTAGAAACCCTAATTTCCTTCAAGACTCAGTTCAAGTACTACCTCCTACAGGAGACCTTTACTGATCCCCTCCAATCACCCCTCCCTCAATTACTTTGTACTTAAAGCCAGGGGTGTGCTGGGAAATGTTTAATAATTGGCTCTCTGGGGGAGGGAAAGAACACATGACAGACTTTTACAATTAACTATATTAACATATTTTCCTTGATTTCTTAAGCCTAGATAATCAACATTACAATAAACCAAACCCTGATTCGTAGCATTCGTAAATTTCCAAGGTATGAACACTCAGTGAAAATTTAACAATTGGTTCTCCAGTTGGAGGTGTTTCAAGTATTCCCCTTGTCTATATTGTACAGATTTTGAATATGCACATGTATGTGTTACTTCCCTTGACATGTATCTTATAGGTATCTAGTTCTTTATTAAGGCAGATAGGTGGTGTCTATAGTCAGGAAGACCTGAGTTCAAATCTGGCCTCAGACACTTACTAGCTGGGTGACCCTGGGCAAGTCACTTAACCCTGTTTGCTTCAGTTTCCTCATCTGTAAAATGACCTGGAGAAGGAAATCACAAACCACTCCAGTATCTTTGCCAAGAAAACCACAAAGGAGGTCATGAAGAGTTAGAGACAACTGAAACTACAACAGCAAAGTTCTTTATGTGTGGTCCCTGCCTCCTCCACCAGAATATAAACTCCTATAAAGCAGGGATTAGTTTGCTGTTGTCTTTGTATTCCCAGTGCCTGGCACATAATAAGTATTTAATAAGTGCTTGTTGATTGCTTGAAGTAAGCAAAAAAACATTGAATACCATGAGCACATATGGCCACATATACAACATCCTGACCCAGCAGTCCTCTGCTTCTATTGCACAAGTATTGGGAAGGGGAAGCATGGCCAGAGAATAATCCCAATGCAGAACAAAACAAAACAAACCCAGGGATCTTAGTGACTGCAAACACACAGAGACAGCAGTGTGATGTGGCAGTTGAGTCAATACAATCTTGGGGTTTGACTCATACGTGCCTTTGGTCATCTCTGAAGAGTCATGTTCAGTTCTGGGTACCATGTTGGAGGCAGGACACTGACAAGAGAGTGTTTAGATCAGGACAACCAGGGGGACCAGAAGGAGCATTCAGCCTGGAAAAGAGATGACTTATGGGGTATAGACATGAAACCCAGAAGACTTGGTTCAAATCCCATCTCTGACATTTACTCACTGTATAATCACTGGCAAATTCTTTCTCTTCTCAGGGCCTCAGTTTTTTCATCTGTGAAACGAGCTGTTCATTTCCAAATAGAAACAGGGGTCACTGATTCCCTATATAAGGTTTCTGTATATTGACTTAGCTTTAAAATGTAATGTTATCTATGTTTTCTTGTATTTTTATTTATTTTGTTAAATATTTCTCAATTACACTTTAATCTGGTTCGACCTGTGTGTCTTGTGTCTGACACCTCTGAACAAGAGAGCCTCTGAGTTCCTTACCCACTTACTCTCTCTCTCCCATTAGGATCATTGTAGTAAAGTATTTGAAAAGGGCAGTCGGGGGAAAAGGGATTAGCCTTGTTTTACTTGGCCCCAAAGAACATAAGTAGGAGCAGTAAGTGAACTTTACAAGGAGGAAGATTTTAATCCAACATAAGGAAAACTTCCCGATGATGAGAGCTATCTCAAAATGGAATGGGCTATTTCAGGAAGTAGTGAGTCGCCCATCTTTGGATGAAATGCAAAGTCTAGATGACCACTTGTGAACGTAGCTGGAGAAGTGATGTTTATGAAGGAGGAGGTTAGACTAAACAGCCTCTACAATCAGTCATACTATGTGCCAAAAGAATAATTAAGTGCACTATAGTGCAGAGAGCTTGGGGCCTGGAATCAAGAAGACTCTCCTTCCTGAGTTCAAATTTGGCCTCAGACGCATACAAGCTGGGTGACCTTGGGCAAGTTACTTCACCCTGCATGCCTCAGTTTCCACATCTATAAAATGATCTGAAGAAGGAAATGGCAAACCATTCCAGTATCTCTGCCAAGAAAACCCCACATGGGGTCACGATATGACTGAAATGACTGAATAACAAATGTGCCAGACCTGTACTAAGCACTAGGGGGACAAAGAAAGGCAAAAATGGTGCCTGTCCTCAAGAAGCATTGTAGTGGGTAGAAAGGGATCAACATGGAAAGAACCAGAAGCCTACAAGATACATACAAAGTAGATAGAGAACAATTAGAGGAGAAGGCTCTGAAGTCCCTTCCAACCCTGAGAGTCTGTGATTCTACTCTTTGTTCATTCATTCAATAAACCTTCCTTTAGAAAGCACCATGTGTCTTGTTAAAGGTTGCGGGGGGGGGGGGGGTGTTAAAGGTTCAGTGCTGGATAAACCTGGCATCAGGAAGGCCTGAGCTTGAATCTCAGTACCTAGAACTGCACCTAGTACCTAGTACTTAGTATTTCATTTGAAAACCTAGTCCTTAGGTTCCAGGAGCAGATATACAAAAAACCTGTGATCTTATAGAATAAGACTAAGTTTCTTGAGAGCAGAGACCTGACATTGTAGAGGGCGACCAGATATGTACACAGATAAATATGATAGAATAATAATACATAGCATATATATTAGCGCTTTGGGGTGTGTAAAGCAGTTTACAAATAGTTTATCATTTTATCTTCACAATAACCCTGTGAGGTAGGTGCTATGATTAACCTCATTTTACAGATGAGGAAATTGAGATTGAGAGAGAGGTTAAGTGACTTGCCCAGGGTCACATAGTTAGGAAGTGAGGCAACATTCAAACTCAGGTCTTCCTGATGCCAAGTGTATCCAGCACTTAACCTTTAAACCTTTTACAAGACACACAGCTATTAAGTGTCTAACGTTGAATTTGAACTCAGGTCTTCTTGACGCCAGGTCCAACAGTCTACACATTGTGTCATTGAGTTGCTTCAAAATCAAATCAGGTTATTGATGTTTAAAGGGATCCAAAGTTTAATGTGATCAACTAAAGAAAAAAGAAATTATAAACTAGGGGGATTGAGGCATGAAGGAAAGACTTCCCAAAAGAGCGAGCCTTTCCGGACCTGTGTGTGGTAGAGCATTCCGAGTTCATATTGGTCTGATCAGACACAGTTGAACGCACTGCACCCTGACCCTAACACAGTGATGTCATTTGATCCTTTTCCAAGATGGAGGACAACAGCCAAGGAAATGAATGGGCAGGATGGCACCAGGCGGGCACCAAGAAGAGACTGTTAGGAATGGTTTGGATCAAAGCACAGAACTGAAAGTGGCATCTATTCTGAAGACAGGGAGTAAGCTCAGTTACTCTGGAGTACAAGGTAGGATGGTACTAGTCTGGGCAGAGCCTTTAAACTTACTCAGCAAACACTCCATGCTGAGCACTGGTACAGGGAGCCACATTCTAAGCCCACATGAGATACATACAAAGTGCATGGAAAGTAATCTTGGGAGGTAGCTGGGTGGTGCAATGAATAGAGCCCTGGCCCTGGGGTCAGGAGAACTTGAGTTCATATGTGGCCCTAGGCACTTACTAGCTGTATGTCCCTGAGCAAGTCACTTAACTCTGGAAGAAGAAGGAGAAGAATGAGGAGAAGGAGAAGGAGGAGGAGAAGGAGGACAAAAAGGAGGAGAAGGAGAAGATAATCTTGGAGGAGAAGTCACTAGTTGCTGGGTGGGGTAGGGGCCAGGGGGGGACAGGAAAGGCTTCATGCAGAAGGTGGAATTTCAGTTGCATCTTGAAGGAAACCAGGGATTCCAAGAGGCAGAAGGGAACATTCCAGTGTGGACCACAGGCCTCTGATGGACAGTCAAGTTGAGGAGGAGCAAGTAAATTTTACTCGGGAGCCATTGAGGGTTTCTGAGAAAGAGTGTGAGATAATCAGACTGTCTACTTTCTCCCCCACCCTTCCCCCAAAGCTGAATACATTTTTCTATTGAAAACGTTCTCTGTGGGTAGCTGTTAAATGGCATGGTTGGACTCCAGAAGAGATTTAGAGACATGAAGAGGTCAACAGAGAGAAAATAATTAAGCCAACTTCTGATGAAATCAAATAATTAAGCGGATTACATCAGTAGCCAGTGATTTATTGGCTGTCAACACTGTTCCTTGTGTTCCTCTGTCTAAGAGGCTATTTCTGATAAAGCTTCTGACACTGGGGGCATTTTCACAGGAGAAATTTTCTAAGTACTAATTAAAGAACTGATTCTCTCAGCCATTGACAGTAGCAGCAGGGCCTTCTGGGAATGACTCACCTAAGGTGATTTGGAGTCTTCTGTAGGACCTCCATTCTGGGGCCATTCCTGAGGATTCATTTGGGGAAGGGGAGACAGATCAGTGTAGAACACAGGGGGCTGGGCTAGGCCTCAGGAAGCTCTGGGTTCAAATTCTACCTCTTGAAATTTACTAGTTGGAAACTGCATTCCACTTGCTTACATGGTACCTGGTTCTATGCTCTGGGGCCAAACAGAGTAAGTCTCATCTCCCTCCCACCACTGGCTCAGAGACTTAGAGTTGGAAGGAGCCTCAGAGGCCACCTAGTCTAGAGACTTGCCCAAGGTCACTCAGATAGTAAGATTTGAACCCAAACCCTTCTAGCTCCAGAATTGCCATTCTTTTCACTCTTCAGTTGAGTCATTTTTAAGTCATATCCAACTCTTCATGACCCCATTTGGGTTTTTCTTGGCAAAGGTACTGGAGTGCTCTGCCATTTCCTTCTCCAGCTCATTTTACAGATGAGAAAACTGAAGCAAACAGGGTGAAGTGACTTGCCCAGGGTCATACAGCTAATAAATGTCTGAGGCTACATTTGAACTCAGGTCTTCCTAACTCCAGACCCAGCTCCAAATCGGAAGAGATCTTGGAAAATCCCTAGTCCAGGACTCTCAATTTCTAGATGAGGAAACTAGGCCCATATAACTTATGTGACTTGCCCAAGGTCACATGCACACATATATTCTGGCCCCAAATCTAGTGATCTTTTTAATACAGCTTAGATTTGAAAAGAATGTTAGAACATTAGAACACAGAATCTCTGAGTTAAGATCATCACATCCAACCTTGACCATTTCTGGAATCTCTTCTCCAACAAGTGTTTGTCTAACTTTTTACTTTAAGACTTTTTACTTGAAGGGAGCTCATACCACATAAGGCCACCTGTTGCATTGCCCAATATAACTCATGGACAGCTCTAATCATCTGGAAGCTTCTCCTTAGAATGAACCGAAATTGACCTTGTAACTTTCATTCTGGTACCAAATGTTTCTCTTGCAATAGTGGTTTCCCTACCCCCTCGCCATCTTGGTAACCTTCCTCCAGGGCTGTTAATGCCCATTGGTGCCTCTTCTCCAAATTCAGCATCTTTTGCCACAGGACCCCAGAAGCCCAGACTTGTATATCCCCGCACTCTCCTGCAGCAGCTCAGCCTGGAGCTTGAACAATGCACCCTTCATTCTGCTTGATTTGTGACATTGTAAATTGACCTTGCTTTATCAGCACTGCAAAAATTCCATTGTAAAAACACAAGCCTAAAATGTCCGACTAAGAATTAGCAGGGATTTATCTTATTTGGAATCACTGCAACTTCCTTTATTTTCTTAACTTGTTTTTTTTGGTTTGTTTTTTTTTGAGTTTCCTCACTTATCTAAGTTCATGCAAAACATACCAGCAACTCACTTCCCCTCTTTGTAAAATGTCAAACTCGGACTAGATGATCTCTAAGGTGCCTTAGTTCTGGCAGTCTGAGTGTTCTCTCATTTTGACGTGCTGGACTCTAATCTTGTTTTGACGTGCTGGACTCTAACCTTGGTTCAAGTCCTGAGAGTGTGTCCTAAGGACTTTCTAGCCCTGATATTCCATGTTCTAAGGGCCCTCCTAGTTCTGACACCCAGTATACTAAGGGCACTTCTAGCTCTGATATTTGGTGCACTAAGGTCCTTCCCAGCTCTGACATCCTATGTTCTAAGGTCTTTCCCTACTCTGACACTCTGTATTCTAAGGGAATACAGAGTCCTCCCAGCTCTGACATCCTATGTTCTAAGGGCCTTCCCAGCTCTGACATCCTTTGTTCTAAGGACTTCTCACTCTGACACTGTGTTCTAAAGGCCTCTAGCTCTGACATCCTGTATTCTAAGGGCCCTCTGACATTCCTAAGGACCCTCCCAGCTCTAAAGTTCTTTACCCTAAAGGTATTCCACCTCTAAGTTTCAATGATTCTACTAATATTCCATATAGAGTTTTAGAACATAAAATGTTTATGGAATAATCAAACCTTAGGATGGGAAGAAATCACATTGCCCAAGTCACTTCAGGCTCCAATAGTCTATAGTCTTATGTTCTGTCCAGTCCTAACATCCTTCTAGACCACGCTGTCTGCATCTCCTCCAGCTTCTTCACCTTTCCCATTCCCTCCCATCCCCTGCTTCAGTTTTCGACTCTGCCCTGCTGATGCTGGGCCCCAGGAGGCAAGCTTTTGCCTTTCCTGCCCCAAACCAGGACTCCACATCACTTCCCAATCATTTTCAAAGCAAGCCACAGTATCTGTGTTTCCTGTCCTCTCTCCACCTCCACTTCCCCTTCATGAGTTTCTTCCCCCATTAAAATGTAAGGGCAAAGGTTGCCTTGCTTGCTTGCATATGTATCTCAGCCCTTAAAGGCACATTGCCTGGCACATGGTAAACACTCAATGTGTGCTTTATCATTCATTCATTCAGCCATCCATCCATCCATTAAGTCCTAACTATTTCTCTTCATCTATAAAAGAATGATTTGAAGATTGGCTTAGAACAGGAAAACAAGGGAAGTTTTCTATCGTTCAGACACTCCATTGCTAAAATTTCTTATTCCTAATTAACCATCTAATATTTTTCTTAGAAATGAAACACAACAGAACATTAAAACAAAAAAACATAATGGTATCTTATTGCCTTTATGCAATCAGCTATGATTCTGGCTCACATATATCTCCTACCCCTCCAGGGCCACCCAACATCATTAATTAAAGAGCCTCTGCCTTGGGATAGAAGGATGATCTGCCAACGCATGCAGACAAATGGAATGTGGTACTCAGACTCTGCTCCAATGAGGACAAGTGCAGTAATAAGGTTCCTCTGTCACCTCCTACCTATGAAGAAGAATGTTATTAAGAGGGTAATTTGAACGCCCTCCCATTGACTCTGCATTTTAATGTGTGATCCGTTTTCAGCCCATCAACATTTTTCCTTTTCCATCAGAGTGGTGTTTAAGGAAAATTATCAGCTGAGTGTCTCTTTAGGGAGTGGCTGCAAAATGTATAGATGTGATTCCCTCCAAATTATCGGTCACTGGCAAATGCCCAAGCAACCCGGAGTTGGTTTGGCCATAGAGAAATGATCATTGATTTCTCAAGCCAATGACTTTTCCCAAACCTCATCCTTCGTGACTCTCTGCAGTATCTGACACTGGAGGCCTCTCTCCTCCTGAATGATACCAGCTTCTCCCTATTAGCATTGTCTAGAGTAGTGCTTGACACATAGTAGGAGGTTTAAATTAATGCTTGCTGAACTGAGGTGTTATCCAACACCCTCCCCAAATCCAGTACCCCTCTTCTAATAGCCATAAAGCAGCTATCCAGCAAGACAAGGGTATGCAATCCTCTAGTCTATTACGAAAGACTTGGGGTTACAGTCAAACATAGGAGTCGACTCCTGATAAAAACCAGTAAGCCTCTTCGCATTTGCTCAGATTGTCCATGATGCCTGGAGTGGTCTCTCTCCATTCCCATCTCACCTCACATAATCTCAGAGGTAGAAAGGATCTTAAAGGTCATCTAGACCAATTCATTCCCTAGTGGATGAATCCTCTCTACAACATACCCAATGAATGGGCAGGTCTAAGCTCTTTTTGAATACTTGCAGTGATGGGGAAGCTCATTACTTGTCAAAATCCATTCCACTGTTTGGACAGCTTCTATTTTTAGTTTACTTTATATAGGGGCAGCTAGATGACTAAATGTGCTGGGCCTGGAGGGAGGAAGACTTATCTTCCTGAGTTCAAATCTGGCTTAAGACACTTTCCAGCTGTGTGACCCTGGGCAAGTCACTTAACCCAGTTAGCTTCAGTTTCCTCAGATGTAAATGGAGAAGGAAATGGCAAACCACTCTAAGATCTTTGCCAAGAGAATCCCAAATGAGGTCATGAAGAATCAGACACAATTAGAAATGATCTAACAACAACCTAATATAGAGCCCATATCTTCTTGTAACTTCCCATCAGTTATTCAGATTCTCTCTTGTGGAACTACACAAATAAGCCCATCTTACAGCTTGGACAGAGCAGTAGACACATATGGATCCCTTCCTTTCCATCTGAGCCAGAAACAGTCTCACAGATCTAGGCTCACACATCTGCCTTAACATCTGATCTGAAGACATTCCAAGCTGTTGTTCCTGTCACTGAGAATCACTCTCTACCAGGGTTAAATGCATAGTTAATTCCATTAGTTTGAGCAAATGCAGTCAGCATAAATAATGGTTGGGTATTTGGTAAATGTACTACCAAAGACATGGTCACATAGGGGATCATGGTTTGGAAAAATCATTTCCTCTCTGAGCCTGTTTCCTGATTTGTTCAGTAAAAAAATGGCATTTAACTAGGACTTATAGCTCTAATGCCCCATGGTTTAAGGTCCCTTTCAGAGCTAACATTCTATGTTCTAAGATTCTTTCCTGCTAACATTCAACATGAACATTACCCATTCTAAGGTCTCTTGCAGCCCTGACATTCTTGATTTTAACATTTGATGTGTCATGTCTTCTCTGACATTCTGTGTTCCAAGTTTACACTGAGTTCTGACATTCTGTCTTCTAAGCTCCCTCCCAGTTCTGACATTCTATGTTCTAAGGTCCCTTCTAACCCTTACATTCTGGGTTCTAAGCTCCTTCCCAGCTCTGATAGTCTGTGTTTTACAGTTCCTCCCAGCTCTGATCTTCTCTCTTCCAAAGTCCCTCCCAATTCTGACATTCTCTGTTCTAAAGTCCCTAGCAGCTGTGGCATTTTATGTTCCAGGGACCCTCCTACTGCTGGTATTCTATATTCTATGGTTCCTTTGACATTCAATATTCTGTGTTCTAAGGTTTCTTCCACCTCTGACATTCTACATTCTTAAGTCCTTTCCAGCTCTGACATTTAATATTCTACATTCTAAGATCCCTCCCAGTTCTTATACTCCATATTTTAAAATTCCTCCCAGCTCTTCCATTCTATTTGCTAAGATCCCTTCCAGTTCTGACAATTCAATATTCAGTATTCAAAGGTCTCTCATAATTCTGACATCCTGTATTAACATTGTATTCTATGGTCTCTTCCAGCTCTGACATCCTGTATTAACAATGTGTTCTAAGTTCTCTCATAATTCTGACATCCCATATTAACATTGTGTTCCAGGGTCTCTTCCAGCTCTGACATCATGTATGCTCATATGGGGACTGTACTTAGTGCAAGAGAAGCCTTCGTCACCAGCGTGTTTTCCCCTTCCAGTCAGTGAGAAGCATAGACCTCAGGAGCTGGAAGGGCTTGGCAGTGGTGAGGGAGGAGGGGAGCCAAGCATGGAAAGGAGCAGACCCAGAGTAGGGAGGCTGTGCCCACATGTCAGGGGTACCTGCCACTTTTCAAAGGATTTTCACATTCACTCATTTGATGTTCATTTGATTCTGTGATGGGAAGCATGGCAGAAGTCACTATTATAACCTGACAGATAAGGAGACCAAAGCTCTGAAATGGGAAGAGGCATGTTAGAAGACCCATTACCAGCAAGAGGCAGAACTGGGCACACAGTAGGTGCTTAATGAAGGCTGAAATCTGGAGTTGTGACTGCTAGATCAGGATACCAGCCCTGTGTGCTAATGTTCTAGTTCCCAGGAGAAATGATATAGACCTCTGCCTCCTTCCTACATGTGGCCTAGAGGAGATGCTATCTGCACACCAGAAGGCAGGAATTGCTTTAGTTTCATCTGACCTTCATGTTATCTCAGACAGCTTCCAGAGCTGAAAAGAGTAAATAGAGACTATTTGACAGTTTAGATTTGTGAAATATTAGGGGTCTTAGAACCCAGATTGTCAGAACTGGGAAGGCCCTTAGAACAGAGAAGGTCAGAGCTGGGAGGAACCTTAGAACACAGGATGTCAGAACTGGGAGGGCCCTTAGAATAGAGAAGGTCAGAGCTGGGAGGAACCTTAGAACACAGGATGTCAGAACTGGGAGGGCCCTTAGAACAGAGTAGGTCAGAGCTGGGAGGAACCTTAGAACCCAGAATGTCAGAGCTGGGCCTTAGAACACAATGTCAGAGATAGAAGGAACTTGGAACATAGACCATAAGAGCTAGGAGAGGCCTTATAATACTGAACATTGGTGTTGGGAAGAATTTTAGAGAAAGCATATAAGAACAGGCAAGAAATTTCAGAACTGGAATGAAAACTTAGTTCATATAATGTCAGTGTTAGAAGAGACCTTAGAACAGAGAACATTAGAGCTGGGAGAGACCTCTGAAAGTAGAAAATCAAAGTTAGAGGAGAAGAGACCTTAGAACAGAAGGTCTATGAACTTGAATGGAAATGATATCATATTTTTATTTTCACTGACATCTAACTGAAATGTAATCTTTTCTTCAGTTATGAATTAAAAAATAAAAACATTCTTCTGCAGAGGGGTTCAAAACCTTCCTCAGACTGCCAAAGGTGACCATTACACAAAAAAGGTTAAGAACCCCTGCCTCAGAACATAGCATGTCAGTGTTGGAGGGCCTTTAGAATGACTGTTTCCTCAGCTATAAAATGAGAGTTTTAGCCTATATGACCCCTGCTTCCATTCTAAATCTATGAACCTAGAATGTCAAAGCTGGAAAGGGACCTTAGACAGGATCTAGTCTAAGCTCTTTCATTTCCTATGTAAGGAAACTAAAGCCTAGAGAGGCTAAAATTAGGTAGGTGCTTGAGTCCAGATCTCCTGCCTTCTAACTCAGTCTTCTTTCCCTTGTCATCTAGCTCTACTAAAGGAGAAAGAAGGGGGGAATCTGCCATTGCCCCCCGCCATCATGTTGCCATCACATTCCCTTGATAAACTAACTCGGGGAGTCCAAAGGTTCGTGAGACAGTATGGCAGCTGCCCTGTTAAGTTACCTGGCATCTAGAGGAGGGGGCTGGAAGCACGTAGGCACCAAGGGTGGCATCACACAGGTGATCCTACTCTGGAGAGAATTCCCTATTGATAGCATGAGACTTGATTCAATGAAAAGTGATGTGACTGATTTTATAATCAAGGTCCAAGAGCTTGGACAAAGTCTTTTTAAGACTTAAAGAGAAATACAAAACCAAATAAACCTTAACTTGACCCTACCATCCCCACAAGCTAGCAAGCTTCTCCCTTTCTCAACCACACTTGTAGAAACAACTGTCTGGACTCATTGTCTTTACTCCCCCACTTCTCAGTCACTTTTCCACCCTTCACAATCTGACTCTATCCCTTGACCAATGCTGCTCTCTCCAGTTACCAATGATCTCCTCATTGCTAGATTCAACAGCCTCTTCTCAATCCTCCCCTCTTTAAATACTCTGAGACTTCTCATCTCTATATATTACACTTGCCTAGATTATAAGCTCCTAGAGGACAGGAACAGTCTCACCTTTGTCTTTGTATACCTAGCACCTACCAGAGTAGTTTCCTTAAATGCTTCATGGTTAACTGATTGATCTTAAAGAGGGTTGTCTTGTTCAGTTTAGTTCCTTTGAGAGACCACACCCTTATTCCAGTGAGGCAACTCTTGATAAGGACAACCCTTCTAGACTGTGCCTAGAACATGGAAACTTAATCAGGATAAATGAAAAAAAGTCCTGCTATTAGGCTCAAAAAGTCACCAGTGCCAGTATGGGACAGAGGCAGGTAATAAGCAGGCTGTACTTCATTATGGAAAACAACCTGGAGGTGTTAGATGACCACAAGTTTAATATGAATCAACAGTATAAAACAAGTCAGTATGATCATAGACTGTCTTAGTAAACTATTAGGATTTAGATCTGGGGAAGATAGGGGTTACTGAAAATAAAGGGAGCTCTCCAGGACTGCTTTGGTGGTCCACAGGGACAAGGCAAGGGAGCTGAGGTTCAGTGGACAGAGTTCTGGGACTTCAGACTCCTGGGCATAGATATAAAGGTTGCTCCTAGATATAAAGGTTAAATTAGCCATCAAAAACTTGTGGAAAAAATGATAAGATGAAGAAAAAGGAAATGAGATAAAATATCATAGAGAGATAGTTAGACTCAGGGTCCATATAATCTTGGGGTTTTCCTAAGTTGCTACATAAGTCAAAGTGAGTATGGAGCCATTGTGGTTTGCTTGGGGCCTGGGCATGGGTGCATTGGTAGAGATCTTGGTGATAGGAGAGGCAAGATACAGCTGTGATGGGAATGGAGAAGGAAGGAGGAGTATGGAGTAGTAATGTCCCAGCATTCCTGAACTCAGAGTCCCAGCAGTGACTTCAGAGCCAAGTCAAAAGCCTGCTGCAGATTCCAGCCTGTCCTTGGAAGCTAGACATGGTCTATGCTACCTAAGAGAGAGCATGCTGAAAAGACAGCAAGAATTTGATGAAAGGGCAGGGATGTGTGGAATAATTTCCTCATCTCTTCTTAAATTTTACCCAGGGAGATTCTCTCTCTTTTACCAAGTGAAGAATAGAAAATTACACTCATTTGTATGTGAGGAAGAGAATGATTTCATTACTTGATTTTTGTCTTGTAATTGATACTATTTTTATACTTAAGTTAAATGCTTTTCCTATTGTATTTGTGACTCTCATCTGGCCTGGTAATAGAAAATGTTGTGCCAGATGGGGGCTCAGACAATGATCTGCATAACTGATCTACATAATACAGCCCCAATGAATGTGAGAACTGAAATCACAAAGAACAGAGTCAGAGTTCTCAGAGACTTTTGTCTGTTAGATAGAGAGGAGTCATTGAAGGTTTTGAAGCACAAACAGTCACAAATATGCTAAGCTACCGAAGGCAATTGGTGATACAGTGGATAGAGGGCCAGGACCTGGGGTCAGGAAGACCTGAGTTCAAATCTAACCTCTGATATTAGTTAACTGTATGACCCTGAGCAAGTTACTTCACCCTATTTACCTTAGTTTCTTCATCTGTCAAACGAGCTGGAGAAGGAAATAGCAAACCATTCCAGTACCTGTGCCAAGAAAATCCCATATGGGGTGACGAAGAGTTGGACAAGACTGAAATGACTGAACAACAATTATGGAACGTGGCAGGTGATATATAAATGCTTATTCCCTTCCCCTCCATATTCATAGAAATTTAGGGATTTCATCTCTTACCTGCCCTACCCCAGGCTTCAAAATATGAAAGAGCTTCTGCCCCACTCAGCACCTCTAATTCACCTACATTTTTTTTCCTCTGGATGAAAAAAATGATTTCAGAAGCAAAGCAAGTTCTCGGTAGACTAGAAGGAATATGCCCCAGCTCATCTGTAGACCATGGCCAAATCCCCTAGACTGAGCTGTCAGAATCTCTACCTTGGTGATAAGAAGATGACGGAGCCCGGGAGGAAATTTACAGATCATGGCTGGGAGAGAGCAGCCCAGAGTGGGAAAGCCACGTGGTCCAGGTCACCTAGCCAGGGAATGAAAGAGCTGAGGTTTGAACCAAATCCCCCACAGTCCCCTCTATAATATGACCCTCTCCTTTCTCTTCTCTCTCAGACTCTGTCCCTTGTTATCTCTGTCTGTCTCTTTCCCTTCCACCATCACTGTCTCACTCTGTCTTTCCTCTGTCTCTTTCTGTCTTTATCTTCTGTCTGTGTGTCTCTCTCCCTTCTACTGTCACTCTCTCACTTTGTCTTTCTGTCTTTCTGTCTTTGTTGTGTCTTTCTCTGTGTGTCTGTCTCTCCTCCTTCCACCGTCACTCTCTCATTATCTCTATCTCTCCTTCCTCTGTCTCTACCTGTACATCTGTCTGTCTCTATGTATCTCTGTGTGCCTCTCCCCCTTCCACTCTCACTTTCTCACTCTTTTTCTGACTCTCCTCTGTCTTTCTGTCTCTGTAGGTCTGTCTCTCCCCTTTCCACCTTCACTCTCTCACTCCTTTTCTATCTATTTTTTCTGTCTCTCTCTCTTTGTCTGTCTGCCCCCAATTTCTTCCTTCCTCTCTCAAATCCAACTCAATAAATACTTATTAAGGGCCTACTATATGCCAGGCATAATGCTACATGCTAGAGATACAATTAATAAAAAGAAACAGTCCCTATCCTCAAGGTGCTTATAATCTCTCTGTGTCTCGGTCTCTCTATCCCTCTTTCTCTCTGTATCTGCTTCTCTTTCTGTGTGTCTCTCCCTGTATATACACACATACACACACACACACACACACACACACACACACACACACACACATAGATAAAGAGAAGGAGGACAGAGAGATCAATGGACAGAAATAGAGACAGAGAGAAATCATAAGCTCCTCTCTCTATATACATACACATATAAAGAGAGGGAGGGAGACACACCCATACATGTTTGTATCTATATCTATTTCAATATATAAAAAATCAAGCTCTTACATGAAACCCCAAGAGACAAAGGGCCATTCAAGGGCCAGAGATCTGAGTTTCTTGATTTGAATCCTTTGAAAACGTGTGCTGTCAGGCCCAGGACTTGTCATTTCACCAATTTAGCTCCTTGGGTTTCTAGAGAATCAGAAATCTGTAGCTCATCATGGATCCTGTGACTCAGTGTATTTATCTGAAGACTTCAATTACAGAAATAACTTGCATGATTAGCTGAATGAATATGAGTCTAAATTAGCCAGCTCCTTCTATACTTAAGTCAAAGGGCCCGAAGAGCCTGAGCAAAGAGCAGGCAGGTACTTCCCAGGTCAGGTTAACCCGTTCCGTGCCAGGGCCCTGACTTGGCTGCTGCCAGAGGCATTCTGGGCCCAAAGGGCCAGTTTGTCAGAACCAGAAGGGCCCTCAGAGATAATCTAGTTTAACTCCTTTGATTTAGATGAGGGAACTGAGGCTCTGCAGGAATGACTTGCCTAAGGTCACAGAGTTAGTAAATGACTGAGACATGACTCCAAATCAAAGAATTCAACAAGCATATTTTAAGCCCTTATTATTTGTACTGGGGACACAAAAGCAAAAAATAAGCACCCCCTGCTCTCAAAGAGACTACACTTGATTGGGGGCTTTTTGTCCTGTACCCCATTCTTCCAGCATTTTACTCTGGATCCTCTAGAGGGAAAATCAAAAAGTGAGCTGCCTGGAAGGAACCTAATCTAATCTAATCCATTTAAAATAATAGTTGGATAAACTAATGGTGAAATAGTTTGTTCAAGGTCATGTTATAAGATGTAATTAGAAATTTTCATGACTAGGACACAGAGCTGTGACATGCTGAGAAATCACATTTTAAAGAAAAATGGGTGGGGGAAGGGGAAGAGGAGGTAGAGATGCCAGCATGTAAGGCTTCACATTAGGGCTAGGTGGTGGAAGATAAGGGAGGGCTGAGAAGGGACTCATTCCCTATAAGCTACCACCTGGCAGGCTCATATTTTAACTAATCATTCTTGCTAACTATATGCTAATCTCAGTAATATCCAGGCTACTTCAGAGGTAAAGTCGCAGACAACGCCCCTCAATTACCCCCAAACTGGGGCAGGATGGGTGACTCCATAGGTTGTTCAGTTGTGTCCAACTTTATGTGACCCCATTTCAGGTTTTCTTGGCAAAGATAAATGGTTTGCCATTTTCTTCTCCATCTCATTTTACAATGAAACTGAGGCAAACAGGATGAAGTGACTTGCCCTTGGTCACACAGCTATTAAGTGTCTGAGGGCAGATTTGAATTCAGGTCTTCCTCACTCAAGGCCCGGCACGCTATACATTGTACCACTAGTGAGTTGGCACTGCAGTGGCCTGGGGTCAGGAAGATGCCAGTTCAAATCTGCCCTCAGACACTTCCTAGTTGTGTGACCTGGGGAAAGTCACTTTACTTCTGCCTGACTCAGTTTTCTCATCTGAGAAGTAGAGACAAGAATAGTACCTACCTATCTCCCAGGGTTGCTGCGAGGATCCAATGAGATAATATTTATAAAGTGCTTTGTAAACCTAAAGTCTGTTATCAATACTAGACACCCTCATTCTTCTCTTCTTATTAAAACAGACCAGGTCCCATTGCATCCTGGGTCACCTCCAGTCATCCCGATGAACATCCGGCCCCTGGACCCAGATGACTCAGGAGGAGAAGTGAGGCTGGTGACCTTGTACAGCCCTCCCTCACTCAAGTCAAAGTCAAGTACAAGTCACGTCATCATTTCTCTGATGTCATGGTCTTCTTCAAAAACAAAGGAAGAACATACAACACAAAAGTGACATCTGACTGTAGGGATTCAAAGATGGCAAACAACAGACCCTGCTAATGTTGAGCTTACATCAGAAGGCAGTAATTGTCCCACCCCAGATGTTGAGCCCTTCTCAATGACTCCTCCAGTTCTGCCCATTTTTTCTCTTCCCTTCAGATGTTGCCTATCTGAAGAACCATCCTCAGCCAGCGTGGTACAAGAGAAAGAGTGAGGGACTTGGAATCAGGAGGGACTTGAGTTCAAATCCTGCCTATGGCATTTAACTATTGTGGAACCATGCGCAGCTTAACTTCTCTAAGCCTCAGTTTCATCATCTGTAAAATGGGGGATGTCAACACACTAGTGCCTACCTCACAGGGTTTTTAATGAGGCTGAAGTGAGATAAATGCATGTAAAGTGCTTTGTAAAGCTTCAAATGTTCTGTCAGGGTCAGTTACTACTACTACTACCACTACTACTACTACTACTACTACTACTGCTATTAGTACTACCACTACCACCACCTCCACCACCACTACTACTACTACTACTATTACTACTAACTACTACTACCACTACCACCCAGGCCAAGGCAGAAAGGGTTCTTAAATCCATAGCCATTGGTAAGATCCAGAATAGAATAGAATAGAAAGAATCATTTTAAGGATAGAAAGTAATTTTCACACTCAGGTCAAGTGAAAATAAATAATGGGATGTGCTCCCAATTTTCTCCTCCCATCACCTTCAAGCTGAGAACAAGCATGAGAAACAGCACTTCAAAGGAGGGAAATAAATGCACTTTGAAGTAACATGTCTAATGCAAGAAGCTTAACAACTCCTGCTGTTTTGGGGACTCCATTCCCAAAGCACTATGGATTGGGTGGCAGGAAGTACAGAGGACCTCAACGGCCATCAAATTCAATCCCTACCTTTTACAGACTGGGACATTGGAATTCCTGGAAGTTAAGTGATTTACCCAAAGTCACACGGCTAATATATGCCAGAAGAAGGGTTTGAATCCCAACTCAGCACACATTATGCCAGAGCACACCATCTTTTTGAGACAGCCTGGTATATCACTCACTGCATAGAAATCCCAGGTTCACTGCATAATTTGCTTCTCTGTAAAATGGTGATGTTAATATCTTTACCATCTATCACTCAGGGGGTTGTATGGGAAGTGCTTTACAAGTATGTAGGAAAGATAAACTGTTCTTAAGACATCATGATAGACTGTTGGTCTTGGAGCCTAGGTTCAAATCTGACCTCAGACACTCTCTGGCTGTGTGATCCTGGGCTGGTTGGTCACTTCACTCTGTTTGCCTCAGTTTCCTCATCTGTAAAATGACAGAAAAGGAATGGCAAACCATTACTCTGGTATCTTTGCCAAAAAAAATCTCAGGTGGGGTCATGAAGTGTCAGATACAACTGAAATGACTGAACAATAACAGCAGACATTTATTAAGCTCCTACTATGTGTCAGGCACTATGGTAAGCACTAGGGATACAAAAAGGGGCAAAAGAGAGTTCTTCCCTCAAAGAATTCACAATTTAAGGTGAGTGTGTGAGTCTGTATGTGTGTCTGCACACACATATAGCAAAATATATACAGGATCAACAGGAAATAATGAACAGAGGAAAGGCACTGGAATTAAGAAGAGTTAGGGAAGGCTTCCTGTAGAAGGTGGGATTTTAGCTGGGTTTCAAAAGAAGCTGGAGGTGGGGTAGTTGAAGGAGAGGAGGGAGAGCATTCCAGGCATGGGGGACAGTCAGAGAAAATGCCTGAAGCCAAGAGATGGAATGTCTGGCTCATAGAATAACAAGGAAGCCAGTGTCACTGGATTGTAGAGTATGTGTTAGGGAGTAAGGTGTAAGAAGACTGGAAAGGTAAGAGGGGTCTAGGTTAGGGAGATCTTTGAACACCAAGCAGAAGATTTTATATTTGCTACAGAAGTCTATAGGAAGCCCTCAAAGTTTATTGAGTAGGGAGGTGATATGATTGGACCTGAGTTGTAAGAAAATCACTTTGGTGATGGAATGGAGGATGGATTGGAGTGGGATGAGACCTGAGACAGGCAGACCCACCAACAAGCTATGGAAATAGGGCAGATTTGAGGTGATGAGGGTTTGCAACAGAGTGGGGCTGCACACTGTCAGATGAGAGAAGGGGACACACTCGAGAGACAGTGAAAAGGTGAAATCAACAGCTTGAAGGTGAGAGAGTGAGAAGTCAAGAATGAGTCCTTGGTTATGAACCTGGGAGACCAGGAGGGATGGTAATACCCTCTACAATAATAGAGAATGTAGGAGGGGAAGAGGGTTTGGGGGAAAGAGAATGGGCATATTGAGTTTAAGATGTCTACTGGACATCCAATTTGAGGCGTCTGACAGACAGCTGGAGATACAAGAGGTCAACAGAGAGGTGAACAAGATAGGTATATTTGAGAATCATCAGCATATAGATGGTCATTAAATCCCTGGGAGCTGATAAGATGACCAGGTGAAATATGTATGGAGAGTGAAGAGAAGAGGGCCCAGGACAGAAACCTGGGGGACACCTATAGTTAGAGAATATGATCTGGAGGAAGATCTCGAAAAGGAGACACAGAAGGAGTGGTCAGAGATGTAGGAGGAGAACCTGGAGAGAGTAGTGTCCTGAAAACTTAGATAGAAAAGATCATCAAGGGGAAGAAGGGGGTCAACAGTGTCAAAGGTCACAAAGAGGTCAAGGAGAATGAGGATTGAGAAAAGGCCACTGGATTTGTGCCAGTAGGAGAAATAGATCCAATCAAATTACTGTCATCATAAAAGACAACTTGAAATCAATAATGCCGTAGGTATGAAAGAGACTAGAGAGTTCAGGGATAGTGTCAAATTAGTATACACAAGGGGTGATGATGAGTGTCTGTTTTTATCTAGGGAGATGGCCTGGTCCAAGGTTCAATGAGATCCTGACCCTCTAGGATCCCCCCAAAAGGTATATGTGCCTTTAGAGTCCCATTAGGGCTACCTGACACTCATGTGCATTACCTGACTCCACTTTGCCCCTCTGGTTTGGGGTCTTAGATGCTTCTACTCTACTTCTACTGTTGTCTGGGTACTTGGTTCACCTTGCCCATTCTTTGTGGACTTGTCAGAGTCCAACTTGTCCTGCTGATCACAGGGAACCATAGAAGGACTTGGGGCAAGTACAGTGCTATGATCAGCAGAAGGAGTAGAAAGAGCATTGGATTCTGAGTCACAAGATGTGGGTTCAAATCCTGCTACCATCCAGCAATGACTTTGGGTAGGTCATTTAATATCTCTACAAAATTTGGATTTGATGTTCCCTAAGGTCCCTTCCAAATCAAAACTCCCATTGAAAATCCTGTGATGATCTGGATGGATTGGAGGGGGAGAACCTGGAGGAAGCTAGATCAACACTGATTTCTACCAGCTCTTACAAAAAACCTACAGGGGCCACAGTAACCTAGAGACCATCAGGTTAACCTTTTCAGGTCAAGACCTGAAAGCTCATCTCAGTGAAACGAAGAGACATTTCACAGGATTCATTGCACCAAGAAGTCCTTGGCATTTTTTGTTTTGTGAACCCTTTTCAACCACAAAAAAATGTGTTGTGAACCCCTAGAGTAATTAAATATACTACTTATAATACTCTTTACAATTATTTACTGCTTAAGGCACTAAATTTAGTAAAATTAAGTAAAAATTAAGAATTTTTGGTGTGAATCCCTTGGGCCATAAGGGGTTTGTTAACCACTAACTGCAAGCCACTGAGTTAGGGAATCAGTGTAATTAATAGAGAAATGGACAAGATATTTAGGGAACCCCTGTATACATGTTCCAAAGGGGAAGGGTTTAACTAATAAGCTAAAATACTATTGGATCCCAACTTGGAAGTTCTGCAAGGGTGGTAGAAGAGGAGATAGCCAAGAAGGGGCCCATCAGAATCTTGTTACACTCAGAGACATCCCCCAGTTTCTTCACATCCTCACTTTCAGCTTCTCACACCAGATGCCTCCTTGGGCAGGGCCTGAATTTCCCAGATGACTTCTATGAGAAGTGTGTTTAGCACATACAAGTTACCAACAGAAACATCTCAGCACATATCCAAGACCAAAACAATTCAGATGCGCTCTCTCTCTCTCTGTCTCTCTCCTCCCTCTGTCTCTCTCTGTCTCTCCATCTCTCTCTCTCTCTCTCTGTCTCTCCATCTCTCTCTGTCCTTCCATCCATCTGTCACTCTGTTTCTGTCTCTCTCTCTCTTCCTTTCTCTCTCTTTTTCTCTCTTCTCCCCCTCCTCTCTCTCTTTTCCCTTGTCCATTTGTCTCTTGTTTTTTAACAAAATCCCACCATAATGTTCAGGTCTAATGTTCAGGATTCATATTCATAAAGAACAGCCATTATGGCTTTTGGAAATTCAAGGAAAAGAAGCCCCTCTATAAGACACATGTGTTTGAATCTCTGTTATCAGAGGTCCCTGCTCTTTTAACAGGTAATTACTTAATAAAAAAAAACACTTTAGTCTTGAGATACAATGCATTTAATTTATTTTATGATGTTAAATAATTAAAAAATAAGGATTAGTTGTGCTGGAAGGAGAACTGCAACTGAGTCCTCTCCATTGAAAGGCAACTTAGAATACAGAATATTATAGAGATAGAAGGGACCCTGGGGAACTTAGAACACAGAATGTTAGAATCCAGAACATCAGAGAGAGAAGGATTCTTAGAACACAAAATGTTAGACTTGGACTTTAGGACATAAAATATTAGAGCTGGAAAGGATTTTAGAACATAGAATGTCAGAGCTAGGAGAAGACTTAGAACACAGAAAAATGTCAGAGCTATGAAGGACTTTACAGAATATCAGAGTAGGACAGTGTTAGTAGTAGAATGCTAAGGACTGTGAGGGACCTTGGAACACAGAGAAGGGGCTTTAGAACACAGAATGTTAGAGTTAGAAGGAGTCTTAGAATCTTAGGACCTTAGAACATTCTAAGGTTAGAATTGAAAGAGACCCTAGAACAATGAATATCCGAGCTGGGGGTGGCGGGGCAGGATTTTAGAATAATATGGACTATCCAAGCAAGGCAGGAGCTTTCAGAACCTAGAATCTCAGAGCTGGAAAAGGTCTTAAAATATGGAACTTTCAAACACGGAATGTTGGGGAAAGAAGATGGCCAAGGACAGAATGAAAGGAGGGGATATTTGGGGGATGAAAAGAGGCAGAAAAGCTGATAGTCCTAGGTTGAAAACTGGAAGGGACTTTAGAGGTCATGTAGTCCCAAATCTTTATTCTACAGAGAAGAGCCTAAAGCTCAGAGAGTTTCAGTTACTTGCCCAAGGTCACATAGGTATCCAAGCAAAGCTGGACTTCGAACCCGCCTGCAAATCCAAGGCACTATGCATTCCCCAGCTGTCTCTGAGTTCTGGGGTCTCACAAGCCAAAAGAAAAGGAGGAAGTGGGAGGAGAGAAGGAAAGTAGCTCTCAAGATTTTTTCATGAACAGAATCCTGAAAATCCAGAGAATTCAACAAATGATATCTAATGGAGTTAGCCTGAGAATATGTTTTTGTCGTTACATCTTAATCTGAGCATATTTAGAGCTCTGGGAATGCACAGACCCTCCTCTGAATCTGGAAAAGAATCAAGACAACAGGGTCTCTTGTTTGACTATCATCTCCCATGAAGACCTGACTTGGTAGAAGATGCAAAATATCACACTTTTTAAGGACCTCCACAATCTGGCTCCAATCCCTTTCTCCAACCTTATATCACATCACTCCTGTCTACATACTACATTCCAGTAAAGTGGACCTGATCCTCAAACTGTCATTTCCTACTTACAAACATTTGCACAAGCCACATCCCACACCTGAAATGTATGTCTTCACTTCACTACCTTCCAGAAGACTTCTCTTTCCTTAAGGGTCAGCTCGGGTATTACTTCCTGAGTTCAAATCTGGTCTTAGATACTTACTAACTATGTAACCCTGGGCAAGTCACTTAACCCCAATTGCCTCTGAAAGAGACAGACAGACAGACAGACAGACACACACACACACACACACACACAAAGAGAAAGAGAGAGACAGACAGACAGAAGAGAGGGAAGAAAGAAAACTGTATTTAAAAAAAAACTCTGATTCTCCCTCTTCCTCTCCCGCTATTTCCAAGTCATTAATTTCTATTCTGTCCTTATATATTCCTAGAGTACTTGGTAGCATACTGAAAAGCCAGGACAAATCATTTAACATATTCTTAATAGGTAATAGGGAGCCACTGTGATGTGAAAAATGCACAGCCTTTGGAGTTGGAGGAGCTGCATTTGAATTCTAACTTTGTTACTATCCATATGAGTTTGAACAATCTACTTGGACCCTTTGAGTCTTCAGGGGTAACATGAAAGGAGAGGATGAATTGTTCTCTAAGTCCCTTTCAGCTCCAAAAACCCCAAAGCCCAAGACAAGGTCAAGGAATGACAGATTAGTCTGGGATGTGAAGGCAAGTAGAGAGAGAGTAAAGAGTAGTTGTGGGAATACCTGGCTTGAGGCCATTATGCAAAGTCTGGTGGGTGATACCAAGAGCTCAGACTTGAGTGATGCGGATGAAGAAGAGGGGAAGAGATGGAGGAAGTGAGGAGAGCTCCGGTGTCTGGGCTTTATGGCTTCTCCATGATGGGCTGGGAGTGTGGAAGAAGGCAAAAGATAAGTGTTTTCAGTCTAAAAGGTTCCAGCTGGATGGCCTGCCCCCACAAAGTGAGATTAAAGATACATAATGAGGACTGAGTGTCCCTCACTCTTCCGATGCAGAGGTAAGAGCCTGCCTACTTCCCCTTGCCAAGCAACAAGGAAATTTCCTCAATCTCCAGCAAGCTGATTCTCCAGATCCTGAGTGCTCAGTGAAAGCTTGATCCACTTGGAAACTGGAGCCTTAAAGCCAGCTGTCAAACTTGAACTTGGTAGACATTGGTCTGTGGCACAAGGCAGTTAGCCTTAGCTTATAAAAGCCAGCATCAGGCATTCTCCAAGCCCACCCTGGCTGCTTGTCTCAATGACTATTGTTACCAGTCTCTGCCTGGCTCTGGTTAGCTGATAGAACATAGGACCCCATTAAGTCCAGTACCAGTTAATAAAGACTGGCCCCAGACCAGGCAAAACTAGCCGTTGTCTAGCTGCTGGTTCCAAGACAATGCTCCACCCACTAGGAAGGAAGCCCATGGAAGACCTGCACATTCAGAAAAGTCCTAAGCAACCATCTAGTTCAGGCTACCTCAACCGTACTTGGCCATCACCCTTCTCCATGCTTGAACCAAGGAGTCACCCAGTCAAAGAGGGGCAACTCATCACCTTTCCAGGTAGCCAGTTCTCCTTTGAACCAACCCTATTTGTCAGGAGGCTTTTCCACAAGGCTAAATCTGCTTGCTAGGGCAGCTAAGTGGGTGGCACAGTGGACAGAGTACCAGGCCTAGAGTCAGGAAGCCTCAGCTTCCTGAGTTCAAATCTGGCCTCCATCACTTATTAGCTGTGTGACCCTGGGCAAGTCACTTAATCCCAATTGCCTCAGTTTCCTCATCTAGAAAATGAGCTGAAGATGGAAATGGCAAACCACTCCAGTATCTTTGCCAAGAAAATCCCAAATTGGGTCAGGAAAAGTCAGATGTGACTGAAATAACCGAACAAGGAAATCTGCTTGTTTATTCTACCCCACCCCTCCTCCTCCCAATAGGACAAGATGAATCTCTCCTCCCTCCCCCTAAGGGCCATTCAGATACTTAAAACATATCTACCCCATCCTTCTAGAGTCTTCTTCTCTGGTTAAGCATCCTAAATGCCTTTACATAATCTGCATGCACAATAGTCTCTTCACCTTCCTCTTTGGCTGCTTTCCAGACTTCTCATTCTCTTTCCCAAAGGTGACATTCTCAGGTACTCTATTCCTTGGTATCTCCACAGTTGAAGTACCCAAAGGCACCCAACCCTGGAGCACACAGTAAGTTCAATAGGTAGACCCTCCCTGCTAGGGATCTCCTGCCTCTGTCCTTAAGAGTAAAGACAAAGCTGTTGAATTACTGTGTTTTTCCTTAACCACAGATCAGACTTGTGACAGCATTTGACAGAATTTTTCTACCAACTCTAAGTGGTTTAGTGGTCTTGGGTCGAGCTTTTGACTTCAGACTATTACCTTTTGACAGAGAAGACTGACATGTGGGAGGAAGGGTAGGTAAGACTGAAAATCAAAGTACAATCATTTGGGGGCACTACATCTAAGGAGAGATGCTGACGAGCTGGAGTGTGTCCCTAGGAGGGTGATGAGGATGGGGCAGGGATTAGAGATTGTAAAAGACAGGGTCAGATCAGAAGAACCAGGGGATGGTTAGCTTTGTGAATATAATATTTGGTGGAGAGAGGATGACTATTCTTGAGTAATTCAATGACTGTCATGGAGAAAGAGTCATTCTGCTTGGCCACAGAGAGCAGTACAAGAGGTGAAAGGTAGAGCAGGGCATATTTCTGCTAAATAAAAGGGGGAAAAAAAATCTTTGAAAATACACTCATGTGTATGAATCTTCTTTATACACAGTAAAGTACAACATACTCTAAATACAAGCCCATTACTATAATTGACTATAATTAAGTTGGAGGGTTCATTGTAGTTAGTAATTCTAATTGCCAAACAATAACGAGTAGAATTAGAACTGTCCAACAATGAAATGTGCCACTTTGTTAAGTAGTGATCTCCCCATCACTTGAATTACTGGAGTTGAGACCGGATCATCAGGGATATTTTAAAAAGCCTTCCTCTTATCAAACAGGGAGACTAGATAACCTAAGGTCCCTTCCAGCCCTAGGATCTGATCTAACACAGACCCTCCCCTTAATTTTCTGCCTTCTGCCCGATTACTGATGGAGAATCAGCCAAAGAGACACTTCTCCTACCTTACAAACACCATTATCCTGTGACCCTTATCCTGTTAGCTGAGGAGGAAAAACAGGCACCAAAGACCTCAGGATCACAGGTTGGCAGCTCCCTCCCCTGCTGGGCTGGCTTTCTCCTACTTTTGCTTGACAATTGTCAAGATTACGCATCTGCAATTACTCCCAGATCATTTATTCCCAGAATTCACAGTTTTCAGGGGGAGAAAACTCAACCGTGTTTCCTCCAGCCATTTATTTTAAAGCCTAGCCCATTTTCAGCCTGCCCTTATAGCCTGATGAAAAGACACAAATACACATACACACACACACACACACACACACCCTAACAGCAACCCTGATTTGTGCTGACAAGATACTGTTCCTTAGGGGCCACTAAGGAGTGAAAGTTTCTCTATAAGCCCCCTTTGCTCCTTCCTGCCTTCCCCTGCCACCCCATCCTCTTACTAAGGCCAGTCATTTAAGGTACACACTTGTTAAGCAGAAAAACCACCCTATATAATTTCATGACTTGCTAGAGCTGGAAGGAACCTTGGAACAGAATGAGGAGCCTCTGGGATAGTGGCCATCCTGGATCCCTGGATGACTTCCAGTCAAGGGATAGGGGACCTCTGGGCTTCCTTCTTAGATCTTATCATCATCTCATCTCATCTTTCCCAATTTCTCTTAATTTGAGTGTCTTCCCTCTATTATTTCCTTAGTCTGTTTAAGGCTTTGAATAGTTGTTTGAATATTGTCTCCACTGATTAGATTGTAAACTCCTCAAAGACAAGCACTGTCATTTGTCTTTCTTGGTATCCTCAGGGTTCAACACCATGTCTGGCACAAAGTAGGTGCTCAGTAAATGTTTATTGACTGAGGGATCCAGAGAGATAGCATTGAGGGGATTTTTAATCAGGTTAGGGCTAGGTTGGGGTGGGGGGGGCAGTACTTCTGGTTATGAAGCAACATCTCCTTTGTGCAATCTCATAACACGTCCTGGTTCTTCCCTGCACTTTTGATGGTCTAATTTCTATTATATTTGTAAACCATTGTTTGCCTAATCTTCTTGCTTAATGAGAAGCTCCTTCAGAAAAGGGACCATCTGGAAAGTGGGTTCATCTCTCTAAACTGTCTCCCTGCTTCCAATCTCTTCCCTCTTTAATCCTTCTTCCATTTAGCTGCCAAAAACAAAACAAAACAAAACAAACAAACAAAAAACAAAAAAAAAACCCAAAAAACCCCAACTTGTTTCTTTGGATACAGACAGCAAGGTCTGGGTCCTCTTTTTGGAAGCAATGTGGAAAGAGTCTTTGACCATGTACTCAAACTCGTTTGCAAATTGTAACTTGGGTACACACTCCAAAAGATGGACAGCTGACTCCACATTCTTCATCGAATCAGACAATCTGTTTGGCAGAATGCTTTTCTTACCATACCCTATGGGGCTCCCAGAGGACTAGCAATTCAGAGACCTGGACACAAGTCTTGGCTCTCTGTCAGCAATTGACAAACTAGTCAATTCCCTTTCTTGGTGACTCAGTTTTCTCATCTGTAAAATGAGATCATTGGACAAGAAAGATAACTTCAAAAGTCTCTTCCTATATTCTGACAGAATCTTCTTGAGGGTAGGAACTCTTTTATTTCTGTATTACTATCTCCGGTGTTTAGCTGGAACATTAATAAATGCTTTCTGACAAGCTGACTCCATGAATGACAGCAGTGATACTTTTCTCAGACCATGACTAAGCAAGGTAGAGTAGAATTAACTGGGACTAAGAAGAAAGAAAATGGCACAAAGGGTCACAGATTTAGACCAGGGAGCTGAATTTGCATAATTATCCTTGAATGAGTTTTGGGTTTTTTTTTGAGTATGTTTCTTAAAATCTGCCAAGCCACCAATAATAGACTAGATGGATCATCAGAGAAGGAAAGATGGTTACCAGAGACCCAGCCTTGTTTCTTTTTACTCATGGGTTTTGTTTTTACATCAATCATTTCCATATAAATCTCCAAATCACCCTTACCTTGTAACAAAGAAAACAGTTGTGTAAATCCATCTAACACAGGGGCCATATTTGACACCTATGCAATATTCCACACTCCTCATCTCCCATCTCGCCAAAAGAAGGAGGAATCTCTTTCCAGGGCCAAGATTGACAAATTAACCCATAAGCATTTACCAAACACCTACTGTATTCTAGGTGCTGGTGATGTAAAAGGGTTTACCAAACCCTCTACTCTTGACAGTGAACTCACATTGATTGTCCAATTACGGATAAAAGCCTAAAACCAATTAAGAAAATTGTGGTACATGTATAATGTGTGATAACAATTATTAATAACCAATGATATGGGGAGATCCAGAGTCTCCCCCTTTTTCTAAAGACCTCACCCAACCTTATAATGAATTTAATCTAAGGTGAATTTCTGCCCATTGTGTTCCACTCAAGCAAGTGTGAGTGGAGGTGGATGCTTTGTCTAGAGTGCCCATGGCACTCTAGTTTCTTTGTTCAGGGGTGACATGATATTCTCCCAGACTCTCACTGGAGTGAGTCCACTTCTCTTTGTAAAATCCACCTATCATTAGTTGTTAACCAATTAGAATTGATTGCCACCCTCTGGAACACCAAAGGCACATATGCCACAAGCCCACCACCATGATTATCTTTGGTCCAAGATTGTTATTTATCCTTCATTCTTAAAGAGGACCATATTATCAGGAAGGTGATGCCATGACATGCAAGTAAGGGAGGGCTGTCCAAAGTCACCAGCCTCACTTTCCCCTCCAGAGCCATCTGGGTTCAGTGGCAAGAAACAGATCAGGATGACTAGAGATGGCCCTTTGGTCCCAAGAGAGAGATGGCCAAATGACCATTTCTTTCATTAATAAAATGCTAGCATTATTAAAAATACCCAGAAATGATATCTCTTGAACTTTTTAAATATCATTTGTGTATCATATTACTTGCCTTCTCAAGGCAAGGTAGGGGAAGAGCTGGAAGGAGGGAGACAATTTGCAACTCAAAATTTTTAAAATGAGTATTAAAGAAAAAAACAAAATAAGAAGACTGTGGTATCACTCAGAGACAGATCTCTGAAAGGTGGACAGCTGTCTTCCATATCTTTCATAAAATCATTCAACCTATTTGGAAAAGAGCTCTCCTCACCTTACCTCGCTGTCCCTTCACAGAACTCAGATTTGGGAGACAGCTTTTAAAGTTCCTTTTTTTAAAGTTCCTTTTGTTCACATTATTATAGTCAATGTGTATATTGTATTCCCAGTTCATTCCATATAAACCTTCCCAGGCTTCTCTTTTTCCCTCATTCCTTAAGAGTGCCCTGACATTCCATGATGATCAGCTGTCCTCATTTGTACAACCATATCTCCAACAACGGGCACCAAACAGCCCCATGTCTAAGGAAGGAAGAGTCTTTGGAAAACAAGAGGGAGAAAATAAGCAGCAGAGATGAATGTCAGCTTTGACATGAATCATCTCCCAGATCCCCAGCAGCGTGCTATGGGAACGCACGCACGCACACCCTGACTCACTCTTTCACTGACAAGAAACAGGCTTGTTGCTACGACTTCAGATATGAATAGAGCCAGTAGTGGGACACATGTCTCCTCCTGCACACATGCAAATACACACACAATCAATGAGGTTATTAATATGCTACTATTATCTTTGAAGAAAGAAATTCTGATCTGTGAAGGTTTGAAGACCAATAATCAGTCATTCCAAAAGCCAGTTAAGATGCACTTTATTTTGAAACCCCTCAGAAAGAAGCTTAAAGGAGTGGTGGGGGCAGGGAGAGGAGTGAAATGATATAACACTATTTGGAGAATGGTTAACCTAGCCTGTAAAAGTGTGAAATTTTCAGCAGGCTAAATCAGAGAAGGCTTTGTCTGCGTAACCACACTTTGAGAGTTTGGGATGAGCATTGTAATTTTGTCATGCTGGGGAATGTAGGGACCAGCACAGCATGACAACATCTGGCTGACAACTGGCCCCTTTCCTTGCACTTTGTCTATTTCAAGTTAATACCCTTAATCAAGGACCATTCTGGTCATGTACACATTGCTCTACAACCGTCTGCATCCTTCTCAAATAACTCTGTATTTGATGGCTTTGTATTTGTTTGTATTTATTCTGTATATTTTGATGCATGTACTTGTCTCCCTCATTAGAATGTAAGTTCTTTGGGATCAGGTGTCATTTCCTTCATTGTATTTGTGAACAGTGCCCAGCACAAATTGTAAATGCTTAATAATTAAATTAATAAATGATTGCTTGATTGATCAAAGTGGTTTCTTAACCCAGTATTTTAAACTCAATAGGTATTGTTTCAATCATTCCATTTGTGAACAGTGCCTGGAATATATAGGAAGCATTTAATAAGTACATTAACAAATGGCTGAGTGACTGATTAATCTAAGAGATTTCTTCTGTCTCACCCAGGATTCTAAACTTATGACTCAACTCCAAGAGCCTCCATTGCATGCGACCATCTGGAAGGCTGGATCATTGGCTCTACACCCATCACCCCATTTGGCCCGAGGTGTTGCAACATTTCCTTTTCTGGGGCTGATGACAATGCCTTCTCCATACTAGCAGCCCAGGTCAGAAACACGGGCCAGCTGTCCTGCTAGGACAGATGAGCCACAGTAAGCCAAGATGCTTATTTTCTAAGAACTGTAGAGAGCTCTTCTCTCTAGTCCAGATAAGCTCTGTGTTCTGCTCCCACAGGGAAAGGAGTCATCAGCAAATCTGCAGAAATTTATGGAGCTTCTAGGCATATATACCCAAAGGAGGTCAAAGGCAGAAAGAAAGGTCCCATACATAAGGTATCTATAGCAACACTTTTTTGTGGAAGCAAAGAACTGAAAGTGAAGGGAGAAGGGAGGACCCATTAGTTGAGAAGTGCTTGAACAAATAGTGATGGGTGAGTGGTCAGAATGGAGCATCAATGCACTGTAAGAAATGACGACTATGGGGGATTCAGGGAAGACTCTTATACACTGATGCAGAAAAAGGCATGCTGAACCACGAAAACAAGACAGATATTTACACTAACTTGAACAACATGAACACTCAACAAAACTCAATGCTCTATAACGATAATGAACAATCTGGGCTCCCAAAAGGAAATAAGAATATGTCTCCTTTCTGAGAGCAGTGAGGGACCATGGACGCACAATGTTGTATACATGATCAGATATGGCTACAGTATCAGGATTTTTTTCTTGTTTTTCTTTGTTATAAGGAAAGGCTCATTGGGTGGTTGGGTTGAGGAGAGGGGAATATCTTGAAATGTCTAAATGCAAAAACAAAAGACATCAATAAAACTATTCTTTAAAAACAAAAAAGCAATGAAATGAATGGAGATAATGGAATATTAGGGGGAAAAGGACCAGATTGGGGGGGGGGGGGTCAAGAGGCCTAGAATCTGGTAGTCCTCTGGGACTCACAATCTTTACCAGCTTGTCATGTCCTTTCTTTTTCCTTCACTACTTTTCTTTATCACCAAAATGAACTGGGCTTTGTGTCTTGTAAGGCCCTGTCCATCTATATATTCTCTGTCTAAAAGGTCCTTTGCCTTTTGATAGTCTATATTATGATTCCATGCTCTTTCTTTCAGATCTGACATTCTATATTCTAGGGTCCTTCTTAGCTCTAACATTCCATGTTCTAAGCTCTCTTTCCATTCTGACATTCTATGTTTTTATCTTGTCTCTGAACTGAGCACAAAGCAGTGTTCTATACATAGTAGGCACTTTATTAGGGCAGGTTAAACTAATAAAAACAAAAGGCTTTCCAATCTGCCTGTAACAGTCCCCAGGACAGTCTCACTGCTGCAGTATTTGCATGGCTCAAATCACTCTTCGTCCAGGCAAACAAAATTAAATGAAAACTGGGGTTTCTGAACATACACGTGTTTTACTGAGAGAACCACTTCTAAGTTAAACACCAAAAAGCAAATGCAAAAGCAGCGCCCAGAGGTCTAGATTTATCTCCCCTCTCAGCATCACGCTGGCTCTGTTTCCAAGGCAAAGATGATTTTTCTCTCTTCCAAGGCTGAAGTCTGTGATCAGAAAACCAAGCCATGTCCTTCTGGCTCCTTACATCACCCATAGCCATAAATCATTACCCGCAGTGGGAATGCAGCTGACAATGCTGTGGGGAGGCAGGCCACAGAGACAGCATGCAATCCAGTGCTCCAGCAGCCTACCCCACCCCATGGGAGAAAGAGGAGATCAGGGCCCTGTAACCACTGCAGACTTCAGGACAATCAAGTGAGAGCTCTGCTGATGCCCGAAGCACTGGTGGCTCTGGATGGCCCCTTCTGTCTAGAAGAGTCTCTCCAGCTGAAGAGGGGTGGGGGTGGGATTAGGCCTGTGGAATGCAGGGGAAGAAAATGAAATCAACCAGGTCAGGAGAACCTGACTTTGCCTTCTGACAGGCCTCCTGTGGGGGTTGAAAGAGTTCTGGGCTCCAAATCAGAAGTCCTGGCTCTATCACTTACTAACCATTCAATTCAGACCAAGTCATTCTGAGCCTAAGTTTCCCCATGTGTAAAATAAGGTTAACCATTTCATATTATTTCCATTTCGCTATCTACCTACTTCTCATTTCTGTAGGAAAAGCTCTTTTTTAAAATAAAGTGCATAAGAATATAAACTGCTCTTAGTCTAAGAGGCTAGCTAATCTGTGTTCTAAGGGCCTCCCAGCTCTGACATCTTGTGTTCTAAGGGCCTCCCAGCTCTGACATCCTGTGTTCTAAGGGCCTCCTAGCTCTGACATCCTGTGTTCTAAGGACCTTACTACCTCTGGTCTAAATACCCCTCCAGAAATGACATTATGAGTCTAAAGCATTGGAGGCAATACCTGAATTCAAGTTTTCTAATTCTTGGTCAAGAACTTGCTCATCACCTCACTACCTTCTTAGAGCTAATATACAGGAGGCATTTAGTAAATGTTTTCTGAACTAAAGTTTCTTTTCTTTTTTTTTTAGGGAAGAACATTGAATAGCTTCCTTAAGTCAAGAATCATAGAGTTGGAAAGGACCTGAGCAGTCACATAGCCAAACATAATCAGAACAAGAGTCCTCCCCCTGCTCTTCCCTTCCCCCGGCCCCAGTATCCCTGAGATCTAGCTACCAGAGCTCTACAAGAGGACCCAAGGAGGGGGACCTCCTCCCTCCCAAGGCAGCACACTCTATATTAGGGCAGCCTAGACAGTTAGTGTTTTCTTTGAGGGTAAATCAGTCAATTGTAGCATTCACCTATCTATACTGGAAATATCTCACACAAACACAGATTGAAGTTGTCTCTTTCACTGAACTGTGAGCTCACTGGGGGCAGGGACTATATTCTTACTTCTCCTTGTATCCTGATGGGAGCTCAGTATAGGAAACACTAAATGTTTGCTGACTGACTAAATGACCCACTGCTCCTGATTCTGCCTTGTAGGGCCAAGCAGGACAACAAATCCTTCTCCCCTATGGACACCAGTTAACATGGCAGCTAAATGACTCATTGGGTAGAGTGCTGGGTTAGGAACACCCAAGTTCAAATTCTGCCTCAGATACTTATTAGCTGTGTGACCCTAGACAAATCACTTTACCCTATGTGCCTCAGTTTCTTCAACTGTAAAATCAGCTGGAGAAGGAAATTACCCCCAAATGAGGTCACAAGGAATCAGACACAACTGAAAACTAACTGAAAAACTTTGTAAGAAAATGCTAGTCTCATCTGGTGGCCTCAGTTTCCTCATCTATAAAGTAGATAATTAATGAAAACAATAAGAACTGATAAAAACAATAGTAAAAACAGCTTTTATATACTAACTTACTATGTCCCAGGAATTATGTGCTAAGCACTTTAAAAATATTAAAGTATGTACTGTTATCATCTCCATTTTACAACTAAGGAAACTGAGGGAAACGGAGATTACCTTTGTAAAATAACATTTGTAAAGCCCTTGGCAAGCTTTCAAATACGGTTAAAGTAATGCTATCAAGTGAGATAATATTTGTAAAGCCCTCAGCAAAGGGTCCAGCACATAACCCATGCCATGTAGATGCTAGCTAGATGATGTGATAGCTATCCTCCTCAGAACTCCCAGAGCCTTCTTTTCATCCCACCCAAGATCCCCTGGTCCTTCCACCAACCTCTGCACAGGATAGCTTCCGCCTGCATCACCTTCCCGGTCACTCTCTTCCTCCAAATCTCAGCAGGGGGCCACAGAAACATCCCCTGTCAGATGCTGCCGAGCAGGATAGGGTTAAAAAAGAAAGCACTTTCCACACTAAATTGCTCAAGACACAGACATTGGTTTGAAAAACAGCCTCACCAAAAGGTCCTGCCCCCAATGCGAAACTGGTGGGAGGGGAAAAATGCCAATTTACTGAAATCCTGCAGACAGAGTGTGCGCCTGCAAGCAAATCCTCCCCACTGCAGTTCAGGGAAAACATGGCATCTAAGAGCAGCTACCCAAGTTCTCAAAATGAACTCATTAACCCTCCCTGCAAGCAGAGCTGCCCTCCCCACCCCAGAGGACCCAGGAAGGCATAGTCCCCAGAAACAAAGCAGAGAAAACTGCAGAGCATTAAAGTGGGGAAAGAGCCTTAGAACACAGGATGTCAGAGCTGGGGGGAGCTAAGAACACAATGTCAGAGCTGGGGGGGCCCTTAAAAAACACAGAATGTCAGAGCTGGGAGGGACCTTAGAACTCAAAAGGGCAGCCTCTTATAGGAGAGAGGGTTCTGAATTTAGAGTCAGGAAGACCTGTGACTTCAGACACTTCTAGCAGTATGATCCTGTGGGACTGCTCTGGGCCTTAGTTTCCCCATCTGTAAAATAAGGGGTACTACAACTTCATGGGGTTGTTATAAAGCTCAAATGAGATAATATTTGTAAAGAACTCTGCAAACCTTAAAATGCTAGCACTAAAATCAAGCTATTATTAACAGACTGTCAGAACTAGAAAGAAATTTTATAACATAGAATGTCAGACAAATATGAAGAATTAAGGGAAGCACGAAAGGATTTATATGAACTGATGCACCATGTAGTAAGAATCAGAAAAACAATATATGAAATGACTGTAGTGACATAAATGGAAATTCTCTGTCTGCCTCTATCTCTGTCTCCCTCCCTTTCTCTCTCTCTGTCTCTGTCTGTCTGTCTGTCTGTCTCTCTCTCTCTCACACACACACACACACACACACACACACACACACACAAAATGAACCAACTCTGTGTAATTATGATGACCAAGATTTGATCACCCTGAGCTCTCTGTAGTATAAGGAGAAGATACACCTCCCTCCTCTCTCCTCTCTTTGCAAAAATGGGGTACTGCGAGCGTGAAACACCGAGCTTGGTGTCAGAAATGATCAACATGTTGGCTAGTTTGACTGCTACTGGGGTTTTGTTTTGTGTTACAAATCTGTTACAAGGGCTGACTTGCTGGATAGGGAAGGACTATGACAGGAAATGTATGGAATATTAAAAACAAATGGCATCAGTATAAATAAGCATTTTTTAAAACAACATGAAAAGTTAGAAGTGAAAGGAGCCTTAAAGACTTACTGAGCTCTCTCCCTCATCTTATGGAAGAGGAAACGCAGAGGCCCAGAAAGGGGCTAATGAACAGACCACGGTGGGAAGGTCAGGCAGTAGCCTTGCCCTTGAGGCTACTTTCTGCTGTGTCTCATGTCCACAAGCTGTCATTTACTTCACAGTTAAGTGTGAATGGGAACCCCTCCTCCTCCCCTACAACCTGGGCATACTCTCCCTGATTCTGGAAGGCCTTTGCTAGGCAGGTGGCCACAAAGGCAATCAATGACCTCTATTGCTTACAGAGACAACAGAGTGGGCAGAAGAGGCAGTTGGGATACAGGCTCTTGGTTCATGGATTCCCATTAAGACAGAAATACAAGTTTTCTAGCAAAGGATTTGGCACTGGAGAAGGTACTAGGATTTCCCAGTGTGGGAAGTCCATCCAACAATACAGGTTACCACTCATCCATACCAAGTCCTCGGGGGTTACCTTCCAATCCCACATCAAGAAAGTGATCAGAAAGGTCATTTGAACCTAGGTCTTCCTAACTCCAAGTTCAGTACTTTATCTACTACCCCACACAGCCTCTATACCAATCTAACTCTTTTTAAATAATGAATTTTAATAGTTAGCATTTATATATTGCTTTAAAGTTTGCAAAGCACTTTTAAAATATTATCTCATTTGCTACCCATAATGGCCTTATTATTCCCATTTTACAGATAAGGCAAACAGAGGTTAAAGTGACTTGCCCAGGGTCCTGCAGCTGGTGAGCATCTGAGGGTGGATTGGAATTCAGATCTTCCTGACTTCAGGCCCAGCCCTCTAGCCTCATTTATGAGATGTCCGAGTTCTTTACATCATCAGAATCAGAGGCTTACAATGAATCACAGATTTAGAGTTGAAGGAATCCTAACGACTCCTTTACTTTACAGCTGAGGAAAATGAGGCCTGGAAATATTAAGTGACTTTCCCCGAGGCTACACAGTCCATCCCCTATGTTTTCCAGGACGCTGGGGAACTTCTCAGGGCCTGAAAAACTGGGAAGTGGTGACAGGAGAAGCAGGGAAGATGATATCTTCTTTCAATGGGCATTTCTTTCCCTTCCTGGAGCTACAGGGTGGAGCATAATTGAATCAGAAGTCTATTTCATCTCTCTCCTCAAGGGTTTTCTTCTGCTCCTCATAGGAACACACTAGCCTTATACCATCTCCTTCTTCACCTTCACCTCCCCACTGGGATTGGGGTGGGGATGGGGGCTTATCATACTGTTACAAGGACAGTAAGCAAATTCACCCAAGTGAATTTCCCAGATGTCAAGAGCAACCTACAAACTCTTCTAAAACATAGCCTAGAGCAGAGGAAAGATTTCTGGATGTAGAGTCAGGAGATCTGGGTTTGAGTCCCTACCCAAATCCCATCACTGTGTGACCTTGGGTTTAGAAAGCAAGGATTATTTCATTTTTTGTATCTCTAGCTTCTACAACAGTACCCAGCACACATTAGGCACTTAATAGATGTTTATTGATGTACTGAAGTCATTACCTCTCTGGCACTCAATTTCCCCATCCTCATTTTTCCACAAATAGTCCTGCTCTGATGCCTCATCTTGATACAGACAGGACCCTAAGCTCTCTAAAGTCATGAGGCTGGTTCTGCCAAGCTAGCAAGGCTTTAAGGATGGTTCCAGTGACAGCCTAGATCTCTTGTCCATGGATTAGCTTAGCTAACTATGGAGAGGCACATTATTAATCCACAGGGGATTCTCTGGCCAAGCCAACCCATGGAAGAAAAACATAAAATGGCCCTTAGTCATCCGTGGTCTAATGCATTCTTCTGTTTCCACAGTGACAGGGGCTAAAATAGGGGGATAGAGATGTGTTTGGAATCCAGTTTTTAAAGTATCTATAAACATCAATTTCACCACCAGGGTTCTGAATGTGAGGTCCTTGTTCCATGATCAATGAGAGGCCAATGGCCAACTGGAAGAACAAACTCACATAAATACTGATGGTCCTGCCATAAATAAACCAGAAGATGGAAATTGTGAGTGATCTTTCCATTTAGTTTTAAGTTCCCCTTGGAGAGATCATAAAAGAGTTGGTTTCATCATGTGCTCAAAGGCAATAAGAAATATCATTACATAAGACACTCAGTCAACCTGTCCCTTAGCACTCATGATGAGTAGAACCCAAAAGACCATAATGAAGATGATTTCAGTGGATGCTCCACATCTATTACACGGGATAGAGACTGAGAAATTCTACAAAGAACTTCACTAGATTATTATTTGGGAGTTGTTTCTAAGTGAATAAATGAAATGAATGGGGGAAGGGAAAGGCATTTTTGAGGGCTTATTACGTACAAAGTATTGTGATAAGGCTGGTGAGGCAAAGAGAAAATTCATACAGCCTCTGATCTTTAGGAACTCACATTCTAATGGGGAAGAAGACACACAGGAGGTTTCAACTGCACACTAGAAAGAAAGGTCTTCTGGTCCTTAGGGTCAGCAGCAAAACAGATGGTGATACCTTTTTTTAATGTTATTTCCACTGATAAATTCATATCAGTTTCTGATGTTGAACTAGGTGACAGGGTCAAGGATTTTGGTGGTAAGAACTTTCTTTTGGGGATCCACAGCCACTGCAGGAAGGCTCAATCAGATGTGGAGTTGGATCAACTGTTTCAAGATGAGGTCAAAATCAACACCAAATTAGAAGGATAGAGATAGACACTATGTGATTACTGTAGGCCTGGCCCAACCTATTCAAATGAATTGTTTATGTTGCAAAACAGAGAATGGATAAAAGTAAAGACATTGACTTTGATTTCTTCAGGAAGTTTAGCTTACATAAAGGAGTTGGTAAAATGAAAAAACTCTTCCTGTGGTTGTACTGATCAAGGCATCTTCTGTGATCTGTGATCTGAGATCTGTGTGGGAGATGCCTTCTTGGAGGAGAGTCCTTAGGATGCTCATCTCCAGTCTTGGGCAGCTCTAATCACATGGAGATTTGAATGCAAGTTTCCTACCTGAGTTTCTCTTTTCCACATTGAACATCCTATTCCCTTCTGTCAAACTTTTCTCTAAGATTTCTCTACCTGGATATCTCACAAAAATCTCCAAATATCCTAAACAGAATTTGTCCTTTACCCTAAACCTATCCCTCCTTCTGAGGAGTTCCTTCATTCTTTCTGTTTGGGGCACAACTCAATATTTCTCTACTGATGGAAACCTTGGGGTTACCTTTGACTTCTCCTTTCTTTTGTCTCTCCTGTCCAGTTACTGACCCCTACCTATTCTACCCCCATAACACCTCCTTTCCCTCCTCTACTGATGCTACCACCATACAGACATGAATTAGACACACAGAATGGTCTATTAATAAACGCTCCCAGCTCTCCCACCTTCCAATCCATCCTTCAGAACACTGCCTAAATAACCTTTTGCTTATTGATTTGGTCATGTCACCATGTCACTCTGCTCAAAAATCTTAAGGGATTCTTTACTGCCTACTAATGAAATATAGCATAAGAATAAAGCACTAGATTTGGAGTCAGAAGACCTGGGAGACCACGGTTCAAATCTTGCAATACATTTTTACCACTTGGGTGGTCAAGAGCAAGTTAATTAACTTCTTAGAACCTCAGTTGCCCCATCTATACAATTCAGACAATAATGATGGGAGCTAGCATCTGCATGGAGTTTTAAGGTTTGCAAAGTACTTTACCCATGTCATTTCATTTGATCATCACACAATAACTCTGGGAGGGAGGGAGGACAAGTGACTTGTCCAGGGTCACATAGTTCATAAAAGTTGTGAAGCTGGTATGCAACTCAGAGCTTCCTGACTTCTGCACTCTGTCCATTGTTCCACCTGGCTGCTTCAACTATAGTTCTGGATAATTAACTAGTTCATTGAGGAAGTGGTGAGAAGAGTGGCTGGAAATCCCTAAAGTCCTACAGAAGCATGAGTTGTTGTTATTACAGGTAAAGTACAAACTTCTTTGCCTGTCATTGAAGGTCAGTCAAGCAATCAATTGCAAGTATTGATTATGTGCCCTATTATGTGTCAGGTACTGTGCTAAGTACTGGGGGATATACATTTTTAAAAAATAAAACATTCCCTGCTCTCAAGACAGACATCACTCTATCTTTCCAGTCTCGCCTTCATTCCATGCCCTTTTTGGCTTCAGCTAAACCATATTACTCTTCTTTTCATGGTGGCAAAGAACTGGAAATGGGAGAGGTGTCCTTCAAAGGGGAAATGGCTGAACAAATTATGGTATAGATATATGATAGAACATGACTGTGCTGTAAGAAATGATGAGGGATATGATTTCAGAGAAACTTGGGAAGACTTATATAAACTGATGTAGAGTGAAGTGAGCAGAACCAGTAGAAAGATTTATACAGTAGCAATAATATTGCAAAGACAAACAACTTTGAAAGTCTTAGAAACTTGGATCAGTGTAATGACCAACCATAATTCAGAAGACTCAGGATTAACGATACTTCCAGAGAGGGAAATAATGGAGTCAGTGTAGATTGAAGCATATTTTTTTTGGACATGCCTAATATGGAGATGTGTTTTGTTTGATTCTCTATATTTGTAAGGGATTTTATTCTTCTTGTTTTCTCAGTGGGTAGGAGGTGAGGGAGGGAGGGAATTCAGAACTAGAAATAAAATTGAATTAAAAAATGAAACAAGCAGCTCCATGTCCTCCAAATATGCCTCAGTGCCCTTGTTTACATTCTGCCCTATGCCTACTAAATCTTTCCTTCTCCCTCCCTGCCTATTGAATTCCTACTCAATTTTAAAGCCATATTCAAATGCAACCCTTTCCAGGAAGCTTTCTTTGATCTCTGTCAATAGTGACCTTTCCGCTTTGGGCTTCCATAATGCAATATCAAGTATTTATAAAAGCTTAGTAAGTGCTAGGCACTTACTAAGTGATATCAAGAAAAAGGGAGGGGTGGGGCAGAGTCAAGATGGCAGAGTAGAAAGATATACATACTATAGTTCTTCCCCCACAGCCTACAAAATGCCTGTAAAAAATAACTCTCAACAAATTCTAGAGCAGCAGAAGCCACAGAACAACACAGTAAGAGATTTCCAGCCAAAGGTAACCTGGAAGGCCAACAGGAAAGATCCATCACATGGGATGCTCTGCAGAGCCTAGCCTTGGCTGTGTGGCACTGGCACTAGGAGGAACAGGGCCAGAACAGATCTCTGGAGCAGAATCCCCTTTAGTAGTAGAGGGTCTCAGATCCCTCAACCCACAAGCACCAAAGAAAGCTTCAAAGGTCAGTGAGAGGGCTTTTCCAACTGGGTGAGAGGGGAGCAGGGTCCCTCCCAGCTCTGGCCCCAGATAGCAGCAGTGGTAGGGTGGCTGCAGCAGTAGTTGCAGCGTCCATTTGTGAAGCACTTCACCTAAAGCCCCTGGGAGAATTGAGCAGCTGATCTGAATCTCAGCCCTGAGCATGGTCCTGAGGGGAGGAGGAACACTAGGACCCTCCTTTTGACAAAGGATTCAGAAGTCAAGGAACTGGCTGGGAAAATGCCCCAAAAAAGGGGAAAAAAAATAAGATCACAGAAGGTTACTTTCTTGGTGACCAGGTATTTCCTTCCATCCTTTCAGATGAAGAAGAACAATGCATACTATCAAAGGAAGTCAAGGCTGCTGCATCTAGAACCTCCAAAATAAATATGCAATGGTCTCAGACCACGGAAGAACTTGAAAAGTGAGTCAATAGCTTGCTAAAGGAGACCCAAAAAAATGCTGAAGAAAATAGCACCTTTAAAAATAGGCTAACTCAATGGGCAAAAGAGGTCCAAAAAGCCAATGAGGAGAAGAAGGCTTTAAAAAGAAGAATTAGTCAAATGGAAAAGGAGGTTCAAAAGCTCACTGAAGAAAATAGTTCTTTAAAAATGAGAGTGGAGGGGGCGGAGCCAAGATGGCGGAGTAGAAAGACTCACCTATGCTAGGTCCGAACCCACAGCCCATAGATTGCCTGTAAAAAGAACTCCTGACAAATTGTGGAACAGTGGAAGCCACGCAGAAACACAGTGAAGGAGATTTCCGTTGCAGAGAGCCCTGAAAAACCGACCACAAAGGCACCCTGGACGGGAGCAGAGTCCTGTCCTGCGGAGTCCTCCCCTCCCCCTCCCCGGCGACGCGGCACTGAGAGGAGCGAGCAGACCCAAGCAGGCCGCAGGGACCTGAGTCTCCAGCAGCTGCGAAGGTCCCTCCACCCACAGACGCACAGGTCAGTGAGAGAGAGGGGCTGAGAGGGGAGCGGGGTATCTCCGGGACTCGGACCCCCTGGGAAGTGGCCGCTGTGGCAGAGGCTGAGGCAGCTCGGCCAGAGGCAGAGGCAGCTC
>CM053771.1:52008714-52071463 GCA_028658325.1 Potorous gilbertii | reverse complement strand
GCCCTACAGGACAAAAGAGAAGATGGGGTAAGGGAAGGGAGGGATGATAGAAGAGAGGGCAGATTGGTGATATGGGTAATTAGAATGTCCAGTGTATTGGGGAGGGGGGAGGGGACAAATGGGGAGAAAATTTTGGAACCCAAAATCTTGTGAAAATGAATGTAAAAAGTTAAATAAATTTATTTAAAAAAAAATAAAAATGAGAGTGGAGCAGATAGAAGTCAATGACTTTATGAGAAACCAAGAAATTACAAAACAAAACCAAAAGAATGAAAAAATAGAAGATAATGTGAAATATCTCATTGAAAAAACAACTGACCTGGAATAGATCCAGGAGAGACAATTTAAAAATTATGGGACTACCTTAGAGCCAGGATCAAAAAAAGAGCCTAGACATCATCTTTCATGAAATTATCAAGGAAAACTGCCCTGATATTCTGGACCAAAGGGCAAAATAAATATTGAAAGAATTCACTGATCACCTCCTGAAGGAGACCTGAAAAGGGAAACTCCTAGGAATATTGTAGCCAAATTTCAGAGTTCTCAGGTCAAGGAGAAAATACTGCAAGCAGTTAGAAAGAAACAATGCAAGTATTATGAAAATACAATCAGGATAACACAGGATCTGGCAGCTTCTACACTAAGGGATCAAAGGGCTTGGAATAAGATATTCCAGAAGTCAAAGGAACTGGGATTAAAATGAAGAATCACCTACCCAGAAAGACTGAGTATAATACTTCAGGAGAAAAAAATGGTCATTCAGTGATATAGAGGGCTGTCAAGCATTCTTGATGAAAAGACCAGAACTGAAGAGAATCAAAAGAAGCATGAAAAAGTAAACAGGAAAGAGAAATCATAACGGACTTTCTGAAGTTGAACTGTTTAAATTCCTACATGGAAAGATAATATTTGTAACTCTTGAGACTTTTCTCAGTATTTGGGTAGGTGGAGAGATTATACACACAATCATACACACATACACACACACACACACACACACACATACACACATATAGAGAGCACAGGTTGAGCTGAATCAGAAGGGATGTTATCTATAAAAAATAAAATTAAGGGGTGAGAGAGGAATATATTGGGAGGAGAAAGGGAGAAATGGAATGGGCCAATTATCGCTCATAAAAGAGATAAGAAAAATCTTCAATGGAGGAGAAAAGGGAGGAGGTGAGAGGGGAAAAGTGACACTTACTCTTCACATATGGCTTATGGAGGGAATAACCTGCTCACTAAATTTGCTATGAAAATCTATCTTACACTATAGGAAAGTAGGGGAAGAGGGGACAAGTGGGGTGAGGGGGATGACAGAAGGGAGGGCAAATGGGAGGAGGAAGTAATTAGAAGTAAACACTTTTGGGAAGGGACAAGGTCAAATGAGACAATAGAATAAATGGAGGACAGGGTAGATGGAGGGAAATATAGTTAGTCTTACACAACATGACCATTATGGAAGTCATTTGCAAAACAACATATATATAGCCTATATTGAATTGCTTGCCTTCTCAGTGAGGATGGGTAGGGAGGGAGGAATGGAGGGAAGTTGGAATTCAAAGTATTAGAAATAAATGTTGAGAATTGTTACTGCATATAACTGGGAAATAAGAAATACAGGTAATGGGTTATAGAAATCTATCTTGCCCTACAAGAAAAGAGACAAGATGGGGATGAGGGAAGGGTGCGGTGTGATAGAAGGGAGGGCTCACCAAGGGAAGGGGTAATCAGAATGCAAAGTGTTATGGGGTGGGGGGAGGAGAGAGATGGGGAGAAAAATTGGAACTCGAAATTTTGTGGAAATGAATGTCAAAATCTAAAAGTAAATAAATAAACATAAAAAAAGAAAATAAAAAAAGAAAAAGGGGGGAAAAAAGCCTTGCCCTCAGGAAGTTTACATACTAATGAGACCAACAGCATGTGTAAATAAATACACATAGGAGACATACAGAGCAGAAGGCACCAGAAGCTAGGGGAATTGGGAAAGGTTGGGAAGTGGTAGTATTTAAGCTGGATCTTAAAGGAAAACAGGGATTCTAACAGATATGAAATTGGGAGGAAAGTCACCCGATGCCTGAGAAATGCAGACAAAGCCAGGAAGCCAGAAATGAAGTATCATACATAAAAGACAGCCAGAAGACCAATCTTGCTATATCATGGGGTACGTAGAGGAGAACAGAATGTAAGAAGACTGGAAAGGCAGGAAGGAGCCAGGGGATGGAAAGCTGGAAATGCCAAACAAAAGACTTCACATTTGACCCTAGAGTCACAGGAATTCATAAAGAAGGATTCCATGGGCAGACCTTTGCTCTAGAAAGACATTTAACCTGCTGTGAGGGCAGACTGGGGGAAGGAGAGGCTGAGAGCAGAGAGATCAATTAGAAAGTTATTGAGTAGGTAAAGAGGGCCTGAACCGAAGTGGTGGCTGTGTGAGTGGAGAAATAATGTGAGAGCTGGTGCAGAAAAGGAAATGACAAAAGGTCTCAAAAGGTGACTGGGAGGAGGCTAGGGCCTTTATCCATAAAAGGGAAGGTAAGAAGAGGCAGGGCTGGAGGGGAGGAGAGATAATGAGCTTTGCTTTTCATATGTTAAATTTGAGATACCTAAGGGAAATCCATTTCAAAATACTCAATAGACAGTTGGTGAGGCCAAATTGAAACTCAGGAGGAAAAGAAAGGCTGAATATAGAGATCTAGAAGTTCTCAGTATAGAAAGGACTAATTAACCCATGGGAACTGATGAGTTTATCAAATTCAAGAAGATACAGGGAAAAGAGAAGAGAGTATAGGAATGAGCCTTGGAGAACACCCACAGTTAATGATTGTAACACAGATGAATATCCTGGAAAAGACATTGAGAAGGAATTGTCAGATATGTAGGCAAAGAACCAAGAGGGGAGAGCATCCAGCGGGAGGTGGTCTGCAGCATCCAAGATTGCAGAAAGGTTAAGAAGGACGAGATTTGAGGATAAGTCGTTGGATTCAGCCATTAAGAGAGCACTGATAACCTTGAAGAGAACACTGTTGGTGAACCAGAAACCAGATTGTTGAAGGTTTACAAGTGAGAAGCAAGGAAGTAGAGGTACTAATTGTAGATGATATAGGACAATAGCTATGAGGAATGGATTTTTTACGGGTGGAGGATACTTGGGCATGTTTGTAGATATCAAGGAAGGAATTTAAGATTAGAAAAACTAAAGATTAGATCGTGGGAGTAATGGTGAGGCAACCTGCTAAGGGGGATCCAGGAGGGGATGAAACCAAAGGTGCATGTAGCAGAGACTGAAGGGAAGGGAAGATAGTGGGGATGAGGTCAAAGGGATGTTAGATAAGAAGGGGAAAAGATCTCTTAGCAATGACTTCCATTTCTTCACTGAGGGAGAGACAAGGTCTTCAGCTAAGACGGTTTGGAGAGGGAGTATCTTGGAAGCTTGAGGAGAGAAGACAAGGTTGGAATATGTGTTATCATGTGTTAGAGTTATTAGCTGTGGTTGTGTTTTCTCCATAAGCTCGATGTGGACACCAACCGTTCCTTATTTAAACTTTCCCCAGTGCACAGCACAATTCTCTGAAGGCATTTAGATTTAGACTCCTGAAAGCACCCATCATAGACTTAGAGCTGGCTACTGAGTGCAACCCACTCATTTTGCAAATGAGAAAATTCAAGCCCAGAGAGGTTAGGTAAATGATCACATAGCAAGTACATGTCTAAGACAGAGGTGAGACCTTCAAGGTTGTTTCTGGCCAAAAAAGAAACAATTACTGAATGGACCTCAGCTCGGTCAAAGTGAGAACTTGGAAAGACTTTAGTTTAAAAAGGTCAAGGTCTCCTACTGCATCCTGGGTCATCTGCAGTCCTTCTGATCAATATCTGGCCACTGAACCCAGATGACTCCTGAGGACAAAGTGAGGCTGATGACTTTGCACAACCCTGCCTCACCTAAATTCAATTCACTTGCGAGTCACAGCATCACCTTCCTGATGTCATGGTCTTCTTGAGGGACAAACCACATAAAACATGCCTGAGGCAGGATGTGGACACTGGTCTTCTTGACTGTAGTACCAACATTCTAACCACTGTGGCAACTGGTAAATAAACAGTTGTTAATTAAATAACCATTGTCCAGTCCCTACACCATCTAGGCCACCTCACAGGTTGCTCATACCCCTCAGTATGGTGACCAGAAGTGAACAGAACTCTGTCAGGAGGGAGACAGGAAAAGGGAGAGATGGAGAAGGTAAGGGAAAGGAGAAGAGAAGGAAAGATGGGGAGGGGAGAAGGAGAAGGAGAAACAGAGACAGAATAGAAGAGAGGAGAGGAGAGGGGAGGGAAAGGAAAGGGAGGGGAGGGGAGAGGAGAGGGGGAAGCAGAATGAGGGAGAGGAGGGAGAAGGAGGTGAATGAGGAGCCCAGAGTGCGACCCATGGTCCATTGGCTTCTCCCCAGTCCCCAGAGCGTGCCAAGCTCCTCACCGAACATGCCGCCTGTGTAACCATTCTTTGTCACTGGCCGCAGTTCATTCTTCCCCAGCGCAAACTGCTTGTAGTTATCCCAGGCAAACTTCATCATCTGCAAGAAACATCAGGACACAAAACACTTTGGTGAACAACCTCCACCTCTGATCCCTTGAAATGCAGCATGGAATCAGATTTGGACAAATATTTGCAGCGGGAATAATTACAAAAATATAAGGAGGCAGTGGGATGGAGACAATATGTACACAGATAAATATAGACACAGTAAATACGAAGTAATTTTGAGGGGAAAGAGCACTAAGAACCATGGGGAGGGGAAGAGAAAAGGCCTCACAGGGGAGGTGGCACCTGAATTGAGCCTTGGGAGACTGGAAGGATAGAGAAAGCCCTGAACATCAAGTCAGGAGAACCTGAGTTCAAATCTGGCCTCAGGCAATTGCTAGCTGTGTGACCTTGGACAAGTCACTTTAACTCTACTTGCTTCAGTTGTCTCAAATGAAAATGAGTTGGAGAAGGAAAAGGCAAACCATTCTAGTACCTCTGCCAAGAAAACCTCAAATGGGGTCATGGAGAGTCAGATGTGACTGAACATACTGTGATATACTGTCACAAATCACCTAGTCTAACCCTCTCATTTTACATTTTAGCCCCAGAGAGGGACAATAATTCATCTGCTATCACAGAGTTCAGAATGTAAAACTAGAAGGACCCTTTGAAATCATCTAGTGCAGGCTCATTGCACAGAGGAAGAGTACAGAAGGCCCTGAGGTGGGGTAACCTGTCCATGGTCACATGGGTAGGCTCAGACAGAGGCAGGTGATGCTTTGCCCAAGCACACAGGTTTGGGGCTGGGTTCAAATCCAGAACTCTTTCTCCCCTGTCACCCCTGCATCAGACTTTGGTTTGAGTTTCCTCCCTAGCTGTTACTCAGACTCTCTGCTCATTTGTTGGCCAGGCTCCAGGGGAAACTCATTGCTTGACCATGGCTGTTGGAAGGAGATGAGCTGATGAACACAGCAGCTCCCAAGCACCAGCAGCAGCCCCTACCCCAGGACGGGCAGGCTTCCTGCGGCAAGTCAGACAGACATGCAGCAGCTCTGAAAGGAGGGAAGGGAGGTGGGCGGCCCTGGGAAGCTGTTACCAGTATAAAAAGGCAGCAGAGAAGGTGGTACAGGGGCGTGCAGGAGGGGGAGGCAATCAGCCAACCTGCTAGAAAATCAAAGACCTGCCAGAGAAGAGGAGGGAGGGAAGGAGGAGGAAAGGGGGGAAGGGAATTAGAAGCAGAAATCTACCTCTGTTTGGTTTTTTAAGGATCTGTCAGTTTAGATATTTTAAAATGGATGGAATACAGTCAGCTCTCAATGATTATCCAAACTGCTGCAGACATACAGTCTCAGAACATCTTCAGAGCAGGCTGAGTGAGACAGGCTGGGCTCTCAGGCCAGATCCAAACAGCTACCTGCTGGACCCCTCCACTTGGATGTCCTGTAGGTACCTCAGCTTCAACCCATCCCAAACTAATCTCATCACCCTAGGGGCTCTTAACCTGTTGCCTGTGAATTTATGCAGTTTTAAAAAAATATATATTTTCAAAATGATTTTCAGCTGTTTTTCTTTCGTGACCCCATTTGGGGTTTTCTTGGCAAAGAGAGTGGAATGGTTTGCCATTTCCTTCTCCAGCTCATGTTAAAGATGAAGAAATGGAGGCAAACAGTATTAAGTGACTCACCAGGGGTTACTAGTGTCTGAGTCTAGATTTGAATTCAGGTCTTCATCCACTGTGCTACCTAACTACCCCTTGAAAATGGTATTTCAATGAGATCCTTTATAATCCTGTATCTTTTTGTTTTATGCATTTAAAAACATTCTGAGAATGGATCCATAGTCAATTTCACCTGATGGCCAATTCTAGTTACAAAAAAACTTAAGACCTCCCACTCTAAACCCATCTCTCCTCCAGAATTTCCCATTTCTGTTCAAGGACACCACCATTTTTCCAGTCACCCAGGTTCACAATTCCTTGGGAGGCAATGTGATGTTGATCTTGGAGATCTAAGCACTGAGACTGAATCCTAACTCGGACACTGGGTACATTCCCTCCCGAGGCATTGGCCTGCCTCAGGTCACTTGAAGTTCTCAGTTTCTGATTCATCCTATCCCATTACATTCTTACTCATCTCCCCCCACATCCAATCAAATGCAAAGTGATATCAATTCTACCTCCTCACTATCTCTTGCATAACTGTCCTTCTCTCTACTCACACCTGGACAACAGCAAGAGCCTCCCAACTGGTCTCTGTGACCAGTCTCTCCAAACAACCCCCACGACACACGCACCCAGACACACATACACCTATCAAATGGATATTCCTAAAGCACAGGTCTGACCGCATCCCTCTCCTGGAGCTCAAGAAAATTTATTGGCTCCCTCAAAGATAAAAGATAATCTTCTTGGCCTTTAAAGCCCATCACAGTCTGGCTCCATCTGACCTTTTCAGACTGGTTACACATTAGCCCTCCTTCCATACTCTACACTTCCTCCACAATGACTCACTTGCTGCTCATCATTCATGACTTTGTATTTTCAGCTTCCCTGTCTTTGTACAGGCTATTCTTAATACCTAGAATGTTCTCCTTCCTTCCTTTTGCCTCTTGGAAGTCCAACCTCTCCTTCAAGGCTCAACTCCTAAGCAATTTTCTTCAACTTTGTATTTACTATTCTATAATCATGGTCCCCCTAGCTGAGTGTGAGCTCCCTCAGAGTAAGGACTAGCTCTCTTTCCTATTTGTAGTATCTCTTCTGATGCTCATAGGTGCCAGGGCATCCTCTTCCAAAATTGCCTTGTATTTACTATGTATATATTTTGAATGTACTTATATGTATACGTGTGGTTTTCCTTGATAGAATATAAGATCCCTGAGGGCAGGAATCAATTTATTTTTGTTTTTGTATCCTCAGCTCTTAACACAATGCCTGGCACATAATTAGAACTTAATAAATGTTAATTGATTAATAAATGCTTTGCCATAGGTTCCTTAATTTAGAGCCAGAAGGTCCTCTGGTCTAACCCCGCCTCATTTTACAGATGAGAAGCTAAGCCACAGAGAGGTTAAAGTCACATAGCCAGTAGTCTATGAAATCTAAGGTGACATAGATAGTTAACAGTAGACCCCAGGTGTTCCAACTCCAAATCCTGTATATTTCTATTTTACTAAATTTCTCTGGGAAGGAGAGAAGAGGATATAGTGGGGAATATAAGTGATGTAAAAACAAAACATAATCGATGTGATATAAATATCAATTATCATGATCTCCAACTTACAGATGACAAGGAGATGGGAAATTACTTGCCCACCGTCACACAGCAATTTTGTGGGAGAATTCAAGTTTCCTTTGCTCTGATCTGGAAGTGAGATGCAACCATAAGAAGGACAGCCTAGCTGGAGCACAGAGCACATGCAGTGAAACGTTCAGAAGATGAGATTGGAAGGTTACAAAGGGGTCAGAGTTATGGGGAGGCCTTGAATGACCAGTGGGGGAGTCTGAATGCAGGAGGACAGCATCAGAGACTCAGAGCTACAAAGGTTTGTCTAGGCCAACCCCATCATTTTATATATGGAACCTAAAGAGACATAGTGGCAAACAGGGAGTAAATCATAAAAACAGTATGTGAACCTAGATCCCATAACTCCTAATCTAGGCCCCAGTCTCTTCATTCAAAAAAAAAAGGAATTCTGTTTCAAGAAGAAGAAGAGAGTTGATTATCAGTCTGACTAAAAAAAGATCTGTTTTAGTGGACTAAAAATTCAGTAGGGGGTCATCAGCTTCAAGATGGCAGCCAAGAAAATTAACATGGTCTTAGGTTACATTATGAGATGTATCTTTCTGAGTTGTCATATTTTAAAAAAACACTGCGCACTGTACTCTGCCTGGCTCAGACCGCATCTATAGTATTGTGGCCAGTTCTGAGAATCATATTTTTGGAAGGACCCTGACAAGATGAAAAATGTTCAGAGGAAAGTGACTAGGATGTCAAAGAGCTCCAACTGACCAAAGGAATGGGGACCAAGATGACTTGGGATTCACAGAGACTCCTGAAGAAGGAGGGCACATGGTTGGGTCCCAGAGGGCAGAACTGAGAATGATGGGTTGAGGTTTCCAAGAGGGGCGCTTGGGCTTGGTGCAAGGGAAAATCTGGATAACAATTCCAGCTGTCCCAGAGTAAAATGGACTTTTTTCAGTCCCCCTCATTGGAGGTATTCAAACAAAGGCTGGGGTCCCCTTGTCCCCTGTTGGAGAGAAGGAATTATTTTATTTTCCTTTGGGGGATGGTCCAGATGGCCACTAAGGTCCTTTCTAACTCTGAGAATCTATGGTTCTGTGACTTGGATTATCTCTAAGGTCACTCTCACCTCTCACGCTTATGAGGTTGTGACATTTAGGGCCAGAATGCTGAAATTAAGGCTGCACTGTCTCTCTCTCTCTCTGTCTGTCTCTGGATCTTTCTCTCTCCTTCCTCCTTACCCACAATGGCAGGAGCACAAAGCTACCAGTGGCAAAGAGACAGACTGTACAGCAAGAGAACCCAGACACGCCCTTCAGAAACAGCTTTATCTTTTTCTCAAACAATGAAGCTCGAGCTTCTCTTTAGAATGACAAGGGATCTTGGAGATGAAAAATATTTACTAGCTAGAGACAGGCTCACTTTTATTTTTAGATCATCCTGGTACCTGTCTCCACGCTCAGGAATTCTTCTTCAGAAAAGTGACTTAACAAGGCATCAAATCTGGAGTTCAAAGGCTTGGATTAGAGACCTGGCTTCTCCACCCCAACTTCTTGATTATCTTGGATAAGTCACTTTTATGAGTGTCAGTTTCCTCATTTGTAAAACAGGAACAATATTTGGACAGTCTGTCACATAAGAACATTAGATTTAAATAAGATGAAACATAACCGTCTCCATCTCCACCACCTAGAAAATACTTGGCCAACTATGGAATGCTTACACAAACAATCAGCTTACCTCACTATTTCCAAAGAGCCATGTGGGTGTTCAAATGATTAATATTCTAAGAGGCAGTGGTGGTATCATGGATAAAATATGGAATTAACTATTTGAAAGAAGTGGATTCAAATCCTGCCACTTAATAACACTTACTATCTGATGCAGGGCAAGTCAACAATGTTCTCAGCTTCAGTGTCCTCATCTTATAAAATGGAAGAAGAAGAAGAAGGTTAGGGAGAAGAAGAAGAAGGTTAGGGAGAAGGAGAAGAAGAAAAAGAAGGTGAAGGAGAAGAAGGAAAAGGAGAAGTAGAAGACCAACCTCACAGGATTATTGTGAGAGTCAAATAAGATAATGCTTAGAAAGTGTTTTTGCAAACCTTAAACCACCATAGAAATATGAACTTTGATGATAATTATTTTTAAAGAGATTCTGTAAACCTTAATGTGTTTATATAAATGTCATCTATTTATATCACCATCCCTCTCTACCGATGTACATGGCAGCCTTTCCAAACCTTAGGAGACTCGCTTCAAGAATTACCATGGTCCTCTAAAATGTCATTACCTGCTGGCCAATCTTTCAGTAGTGAATCTCTCCAGGCTTATCGCCAAGATGCCCAAGTTGGTCTTCAGATAATAAGCACACTCTATCCCCCCAACCTGTACCCAAGCCTTTGTGCTTGGTTCTAGCTCTCAGAACTTAGGCTTCCTTGGCATGTCTTTGGAGACTTAAGGGTCACCTTCCCAGAGTGATGAGGCATCAGGGGGATGCCTTAGAAGAAATATCAGCTACCACTGGAATCAGTAGCTGTCTAGGAGATATGGTGGAGTGCTGATCTTGGAGTGAGAAGTGCTGAATTCAAACTCTACCTTAGATACTTAACAGCTATGTGATCTTAGGTAATCTCATCCTCAGTTTCCTCATCTGTAAGATGGCAGTAATAAATAGCATCTACCTCATAAGGTAGTTATGATGATCCAATGAAATAACACATACAGGGCTTTGCAAACCTTAAAGGACTCTATAATGCTAGCTCTAACTGTTATCATGTATCATCATACAGGTACATCTGTTCACTTCAACCAGATACTTGTTTTGAAGAACGAAAACAAAAGAAAAGTGAAAACTATAGCAAGGATGACTTTGGGTCCTGAAGAACTGATGAACTGACCTTGTCACAGCAAAGGGAATACTGTAGACTGGAGGGGAAAGGGCTGAATCACAAGATCTGTGTATTAGAAAGGACCTTCCAGCACAGAACACTGAAATCTAGGCTGTCAGAGCTGGAAAGGGTCTTAGAACCTGGAACATCAGATCTGGGAGGGGTCTCAGGATTTGGAATATCAGAGGTAGAAGGTGTCTTAGAACACAGAACATTAGAGCTTCAAGGAGCTTTGGAATCTAAAATGTTGGAACTGGGAGGGTCCTTAGAACACAGAATGTAAGATCTGGTAGGGCCACAGAAGACAGTGTCAGAGCTGGGAGGGCCCTTAGAATACAGAATGTCAGAGCTGGGAGAGGCCTTATAACAGAGAGTATCATTCAGAAAGTATCATAAAACATACTTATGTCAGAGATGGAATAGCATTACAGAACATTAGCTCTGGAAGAAGCCTTAGAACTTAGAATGTCAGGGTTGAAAGAGTCCTTAGGGACCACTTAATCCTGACTTCTACATCTCACACATAGGGCCCATAGACAGGAACACCATCCCCAAAGGTCACCCATTAAATCAGTGTCAAACCTGGGGCTAGAATTCCTGTGTCCTGATTCCCACCCCCAAGTTCTCTCTACCACTCAATCGCATTCCTATTAAAAAGAGAATGAAGCCCTTTTTTCCTCTTTTTACATAAATTACATAAACATGCCCAGTTACTAGTGACCCACAGAAGCAGGAGTCACCATTTTGGGGCCAGAAAGCAATTCACTGGTGAAGCGGCTTTTTTGGATCATTAAGGACAAACATTCACACCATGAGGCAACTTCCTTGGCATGTCTCAGCAGGGATACCACGGACTCAGTGGCTTGCAGAGAGGAAATGAGAGAAGAATATAGGTTTTAATGTCCCAAGAATCAAATGACTACATAGGTAGGCTGACTAGAATGCTTGTCTGCATTTCCCCCAGAAACCACTAACCCCTGGTTCAGCTCAGCATAGCAACTGGCACAAAGTACTAGGGACAGAAAATGACCTACATTACATTTCTCTGTCTACAACCATCTATCAGAGAAGCAAGAAAAATGATTTGTTTGGGCCTTGGCTTCACCAAGAGGGAGGGCTTAGATGGAGGTCTAGGATATAGAGTCACAGAAAGTTAGAATCAGATGGGATCTGAGCAGCCTACTAATCCACCCTTGCCACTCTACAGATATAAAAGACTTGCCCACAGTCACCCAGACAAGAAGGGGCCAATCCTAGCCTATGAACTCTCAGTTCACCCAAAAGGGGCATGTATGAACTGGTTAAAAGCAGCCACCTCCACTCCAGGAAGGCACCAGCTATCTACAAAAGGCAAGACCAAGCTCTTCCATCTGAAGAAGGAAACATAGGTTTACATGAAAACAACAGATGAATTGGGAGGAGCATCTTAACTAGGGAGCTGAGTTAAGCAAACCCCTTTCTTGTGGCTTCCTGGGGAGGTAATGGAATCAACTTTATGTGAAATCTTAAAGTTCAGACTTGATAAGCACCTTCTGAGGTTTGCTCAGAAAGCAGCAGAATGGATTGAATGACCTAGTTCAAGGGTCCCTTCTGGTTTACCAGCTCTCCAATCCCAAGGCAAGGGGGAAGAAGGGAGGGGATTGTTAGGACCTCATACATGGCAATTCATACTAAGCCCCTGTCTACCCTCTTTTTGGCAGGAACTGGGAAGTCATAAGCCTCTAAAGGGTGGAGAGTCAACTCAATTTCATCTCAATGGGTAAGGTAATGGAATTGCCAAGGTTCTGGTTATAGAGCCCTGGAGTCTGCCTGTAATCTACCCCTCCCAGAAGATCTCCTTCCCAAGTTATTCCCTCCATTGAACCAAGGGAACATCAGTAGGACTCACTGCCAATATTCAGTTCCAACTTGTCCTGAAAACAGTAAGGTGTGACCTGCCACTACTTCTCAAGTTCAGATTCCTACATGGCCACCACCATGGAAGATGTGAACGGCTGGCATTTTCTACTGGAGCTGTCCAAAACTTCCTTGGTCTGATGGTTTTCTGAGTCTTAAGCTCTAGTCTCAGCTCTACTACTAACAAGCTGTGTAACTTGGATAAATCCCATAATACTTCTGATCCCCAGTTCTCTCATTAGTAAGATGAGAGAATGGTACTTTCTAACTTCTAAGCTTTCTTCCTGATCGAGCATTCATCTGTGCAGGAAAGGTTGTGTCCTGATATTCCACGTTCCAAGACCCCCTCCCACCTCTGACACCCCAGTTTGGATTCAATTATTCATTTATTAAATGCCTACTAGTTACCAAGCACTGTGCTAGGGACTTGGGATACAAAGACAAAATCAAGGTACCTCCTGTGCTCAGTGGGGCTTTTATTCTACTTCCAGGTCTGAAATTTTAGGTTCTAACCCCAAATTCTAGGCTCTACCCCAAATAGTCTTCATCCTAAGGTCCCATCCAGATCTGACATCCTATGTTCTCAGGTCCCCTGCCCCTCAGTCCTGACATCCTGTGTTCTAAGGCCCTGTTCCAGCTCTGATATTCTGTCTTCTAACTTCCAGTCCTGACAGTCTTTGTTCTAAGGATCTAACATTCTACGTTCTAAGAGCCCTCTCTGTTCTATCATTCTGGGTTCTAAGGGCCCTCCCAGCTGTGACATTCTGCGTTCTAAGATCTCTCCCAGCTCTGACATTCTGTGTCCTAAAAGCTCTCTTACTTCTGATATTGTGTTCTAACTGTCCTCCTATCCCTGACATTCCATGTTCTATGGGCCCTCCCAACTCCAACATTGTATGACTAAGCAAATAAGACCAGTTGGCCTTGTACATCCAGCATGAAATTAGTCAGGCTTTGAAAACATATTCATCCTTGGAGTCTAAGTAACTGCCACTGGAACTGCAACCTCCTATAAGCGGTACTCGGGTTTGCATTAATCAGACAGCTCAGTTCTGGTTTCCTTTTCATTTTTCTAAGTCTACGATGATGGATGATATGCCCTGACACTACAGGCTTTTTAATAAGAGGTTTGCAGTGTTCTCCCACTCCTACAAGACTGAATTTTATGGGATGCGGAGGACATTTCCATGACAGTTGCAGAACCTAAGAATTATATTCTTAAAGAGATTTCTGTACTGCAATATAAAAGACGATCCAGCCATGGGCAAGAATAAAATAGTGAGCAGCTGGCTTGGGAGTCCCAGAAACACCAAAGCAACTTTACAGCAGGAACCAGCTCAGGACCAGCTACCCTGGTGGACTGGAAAGGGAAGCAGCCTGAGGTTCTAGCCCCAAGTCCACCATTGACTTTGACTTGTGGGAAAGTCATTTTCTCCCTCACCTGCAGTTTCCTTAGCTATGAAATGAGAGATTTTTTCTGTTCTCCTGGCATATTAGTGATTCCTCTCCCTCCCAACTCAAAATAACTCCTTCCTTTGGATTTACATACTTGCCTACATACTTCATTTATATCCCTATGAGAATGTAAGCGACTTGAAGCCAGGGGCCATCTTGTTTCTGTCTCTGTAGCTCTAGCACCCAGCATAGTATATAGCCCTAGCATATAATAAGCATCCAATTATAAGTGTTTTGTGGACTGAACAAAGTAGGTTGAGCTAGAAGATAATACCCCACAACCCTCTCTGTTCTGACATTCTAGGTTCTAAGGCCATCTCCAGCTCTGATATTCTGTGCTCTAAGGTCCCTTCCAGCTTTAATATTCTCTGTTCTGTGATCCCTCTCAGCTTAGACAGTCTCTGTTATAAGACATTTCTCGGTTCTCACATTCTATGGAATTCTAATTAGACAGATGCAGACAGAGAACATTCAGATCCTGAAATTTTAACTTAAAAAAAGAAAGTTAATTCTCCAATTAAGACTCACCAATGCTTTTCTGAAGCCTGATTTTTGATTTAGCTTTTTCCTTCCAACCTCCTCTACCCCTGACACACAAATAACCAAATTTCCCCGCTCTAACGCCACAACTCTGATTTCTAATAAGACTGAATTTTCTCTTCCCTGATTACTCCCTTGGACCGAAGGCCCTCCCTGCTGGGGCATATAATGTCCCGTCACGAAGACGGCAGCTCCCGCAGAGAGACACAACAGCCCTTTTCAGAGAAGGAGCAGGGACTGAGCTAGCGACAGGTGACTGGGAAAATGGTTCTGAAAATCCCTTGACTGTGTATTTTTCTCCTTAGCCCCAGCTGCAGCGATGACAGCTAATCACTCTTCAGGCAATCTCTAAGATAAGACCCCCAGATATTTCTTATGAAAGGCCCCTGTGAGATCCTTGTCACCAATGGGGCCATATAGATGAGAAGAGAGAGAAAGGCCATCCCATTCTCCTATCCCTGGCCACAGTAACTGCAATAACTGAGCATTAAATGACTTCAATTGGGCTCATGGGACTCAGAGCGGGAGACCTCTTTGGCTGTTTTGTTAACAAAAATGTCAAGACACAATCTTCTCATTCTTAGGATAAACAGGGATAGCCGAAATAATAAATAATTATTGCCATTCTTAATTAACAGCAGCTGTTTGGCATAATAGATGCTCAGAGATTGCCAGAGCATTGGGCTTGGAGTTAGGAAGACCTGAGCTCAAATTCCCCATGTTGAGGCAGCCTGTGTGAACCTAGACAAATCACCTTCATGGGATTCAGGCTCTCCCTGGATTCATCTGAGTCATAGACAAGGGGTGACCTGCATAGACAGGAGAAATTCCCAAGAATCAGAGATTTGTTATCAACTCTGGGGGTTCTTAACCTGGAGTCTGTGGACTTAGTGGGTTTTCTTAAAAATAGATGCTATTAACTATATTTCAATAAAATTGGTGCCTTTTGTAATCCTATGCATTTTATTTTACGCATCTAAAAACATTCTTTGCAGAAGGGGTCCACAGACTTCATCAGACTGCCAGAGGGATCCAAGACACACAAAAAGGGTTTCTACAATAAATAACCGCTTACATGGCATCTATCTACAGAGCTTTCACATGTTATCCAGTTCAGTCCTCACTATCTCCCTACGAGGCTGATGGATAGCCACAGCAGTCATTTACTAAGCACCTACTACTTAGTTCAGTTTAAACCGAACTTAAACAATAGAAATACAGCTCAAATCTGGATGGAGGAGACAACATGCACATAACTAGTCCCATACGAGTGGCATATGCAGAGTAGATAAAGGTCATCTCAGAAGAAAAGGTACCAGCAGCTAGGAGGACTGGGAAGTCATGGGTCATGGATTCAATTCCTGACCCTACTCTTTGCTATCTGCATGAACTCAGGAAGTCACAACTTCTCTGCACCTTGGTTTTCTTACATGCAATGGCAAGGGTGGGGGGCACTGGATAAAATGTTCTCTGGGGTCTCTTTTCCAGAGCTAAACTCTATGATCTGTTTTCCAAATGAAGAAATGGGAGCTTCAAGGGGGAAGTGACTTACCCAAGGTCAAACAGCTAGTTAAGTGGTAGACTCAGGACTCAAATTCAGATCTTTGGGACTCAAAAGTTTAATTCTTTTTTCCACGAGATCAGGGAGCATCAGGTTTCTTTCCTTAAAACACTGAATTCCAGGAAGATTTCAAATACACATGAGATGATTTGCGTGAACTCATGCACAGCAAAATCAACAAAGCAGCATACATAATGACTACAATAAGGTAAGCGGAAAGGAAAAAAACACACCCAAAACCTGAATGTTGTATAATTATAATAACTAAGCTTGGCCCCAGAGGAGACAAGACAAAATGCATCTCCATCCTGATTTTGTAGAGGTGGAGGACTATGGAGCAGAACAGCGTATATACTGTCAGATTCAGTAGAGGCATCAGCTAGTTTTACTGAACTGGTTTTTTCTCTTTTATTTATTCTTTGGGTTTTTTCCTGGTTTGTTTTTTTTTAATTCTTTGCTACAAGGGATGGCTTGCTGGGTAGGAAGGAGGCATATTTATAAATGAAGGTGATATGAAAATTAAAATATCCATAAATATTTTAAAGGTGAATTCTATTCAACCTAACCAGAGAAACTGCTCTTTTTCTTTCTTTAGATGAGGGAAAGATGCTAGGTTTCCATTTATAAACTGAGGGTGTCTACAGGAAAGATCTGAGCAAAGGCATATTCTGAGACATGATTCTCAGCTCCACCTGCATGGCTTAAAATGAGTGAAAAAGGTGAGATTCATTAGGCAGAATCTAGACTCTCTCTCCCACCCTTAACCCTGTCCAGATAGACGAGCACTCAGTGAGAATGCCCTATTATTCAGAGAGCAATGAAAGAAAATTGGAGCCAGAATATTTCCAGTGGATAGAGATTTCAACGTAGAAATGTGCCTATGTACTGAGACCAGGCAGCTTAGACCCTTACAAAGTTTGAATTCATCTGAGGTCACCGAGACAGCCAATGGAAAAATCCAAGTCACACGTGTTCCTCTCTTCCTGGGAGCCCAAAACAATTTAAAAATGCAGAGCATTTCCAAACAGTTCTTTGATGAGTTCTGCCCATCTCTGCAATGATAATTAACAGATGCCTAGGAGATGGAATTTAAATATGCCAATCAGGACACCTCAGAAGCTTAACACAAACATTGTTCAGAGCAATTATCTTTACAAAAGAACCACTTTCATGGGGTTATAGCAAACACTAACTCTCCCATCAACCAATGGCCTGTTGCCCCTGAACTCACCAGGGTCCCCTACTCACCCAGCCCTCCAAAATACTCATGCTGAACTGAACAGTGTAACCTGAGCTGCAGGGGAGCTTAGAGAACATGGGACTTGAAATCTCTCATTTTACATGAAAGAAAACTGAGGCACAGAGAAAGAAAGTGACTTGTTTAGAACCACACAGGCAAAGTTGAACCTGAACCCAGGTCTTCAGATTCCAGATCCTATGTCCTCTCCTTTATGTCATGCTGATTCTCTTTGAAAGAAAAGGCTGCTTCTGTAACTATATGTGTGTATACATGTATACATACATACGTACACATTATTTCCTTTAGACAAATAGAGATGGATGTAAAGTCCAGGTTCACAAAATCAGTTTCTAAAGCATAAGCGCTGGAACCATATACATAATAATTACCAGAATGAAAATGAAACCACTAATAGGTGAGCAAATGCAGATTAAATGCCATGACCAATCTTGGGCTGGAGGACAGATGAAGAATCAATAGGGAGAGGGAAGGAGGGCTTCTTGACCAGGTATGACAAATGTGTCTTCCCACTCTGATCCAACTTCCATTCAACTGCCAAAGTGATTTTCCTAAAGCTGAGGTTGCTCGCCTGCTCAATAAATCCCAACAGCTCACTACTGCCTCTAGGAACAAGCATGTCACAACCTGACCCCTTCCTACCTTTCCAGTCTTCTTATACCTTTTTAATCCCCCCTATACACTCTAGAGTTCAGCACTACTGACCTCCCTTTTCTCCCTCCTCACTTGTGCCTCTGGGCTTCCTCCAGCACAGCCCATATCCCCCCTCTGCAGAAGGCTTTTCCTAATCCCATCTCCACACATCCAGAGCTGGTGCCTGTCCTCCAAGATTACCTGACAATTACTCTGCATGGATCTCACTTGCACATGGTTATTTGCATGCTAGCTTTGGCAGGGAGCACAGTCTGCTTTCTCTGTCTCCGAACACTTAGCACAGCTCCTGGCCAAAAGAAAGTATTTAGTGAATGCCTGAGCTGCTGACTCCTCCCTGGATGACCACTCTTCCTTTTTGAATGGCTCATCATGCCCCTTAACAGTGGGTATTCCTGAAGACTTGGTCTTGGACCCTATTCTCTTTATCTCCAACACCCTTTCTTGGTATCCCCATTAGTTCCTTATCTCTCATATCTTATGACCCTTGTCTCCCTCCCCAGACCTTCAGTCTCATGTCATCAATTATCTATCGGACATTTCAAATTCAGCATCCCAGAGACCTGGCAAACTTAACATATCCAAACACAAACTAATTATCTTTTACCCCAACTCTCTCTCTCCTCTTCCAAACTTCCTGATTTCTGTCCAAAGCCCCACCATCTCCCCAGTTACCCAGGATCATGACCTCAACTTTTTCCCAGGCTCCTTATCCTGACCTTCACCCCACCCATTTCTCCCTTTCCAACACCTCTCACAGTTGACCCCTTCCCTCCACTTACATGTCTAACATTTTGGGTCAGAACCCCAACATCTCTCACCTAAATTGGTGCAACTCCATATTAGTATCCCTGCCTCAGTCTCTCCCTGGTTCTAGTGTAGGATAGACTGCCTGAGCCTCAGGAATGATATATAAACTATTTGGCTTCCTAAGTCCTAGACACCGTGGCCCCAATCTAGCTTTGCAAACTAACTGGGCATTTCTTCTCCTCCCACACTTTGTGATCCAGACAAACTGGCACTATGGCTCTGTTCCTCATACATGTTCCACCTCCTGTTTTCATGCCTTTTCACTGGCCTATCCTCCATGCCTGGGATGCACTTCTTTCTTACCTCTACTTCCCAAAATCTCTCTCTTCCTAAAGGCAGTGGAGAGAGCACTGGGCCAACAACCGGGAACAGATGGGTTCAGATCCAATCTTGAACACACACAATAGTTGTGTGACCCTGGGCAAATCCCATCACCTGTCTGCCTCAATTTCCTCATCTGTAAAATAGGAATAATGACAGTACTTCTCTCCCAGGGTTGTTGTGAGGATCATATGAGATTTCTGTAAAGCAACTGGCACAGTGCCTGGCACCTCAAAGGTATTTAAGAAATGCTTATTTTCTTCCTTCTTTTTCTTCAAGATTCAGGCCAATGACGTCTTTCCTGACTCCCTTATCTGAAAGTGCCCTCACTCTCAAACTACCTTGTATTGAACAGTTTTATGTATTTTTATTAACTTGCTATTTATACTGCCTATAATTTTTATGGATTTATTTTCTCCCCAATTAGAATGTAGGCTTTCTGTGAGTAGGGATTACTTCATTCTTTGTACTTAATTGGTATTTAATGAACACTTTTAATTTAATTTAATTAGCTGATTAATTGCCAAAGATCACATAGTCAGAAGGTGGCAGAGCTTGGATTGGACCCCAGATCCTCTGACTCCCAACCCCATGTCCTGTGTATGTGATATACATATATGTGAAAATCTGTCTATTGACCTGTTTGACAGATTTTGCTTAAATTTATATTTGTTTAAAAAGAAGGAATGCAGAAAGAAGCAAAGGGAAATATAAAGGGAAGGAGGAAGAGAAAGAGGAGAAGGGATAGAGGAGGAAGGAGAGGACAGAAAGAGAAGCTGGATGATGCTGAATATTAAATGACCAACTGAAAAGTGTGAGAAAAGTCTCTCTGCCTTCTTTGCCAAGGTGAGGGTCTACAGGTGTGGAATACTGAATACATGCACAAGTCATATTAGATGTGTTGTCTGATTTTATGGAACTGCTTTCTCTTTTATTCTCTGTTATGGGAGATGGGTAAAAGAATGAGGAAGGACATATTTGGAAACAAACCTATAAAAACAAAAGATGAATTTTTTAAAAATCACATCTTAACTACAAAATGAGAGAGGAATGCCTCCTCAGCAGAAATCTGAAAAAGATCAGAGGGTTTTAGTGGATGGCAAACCTTATATAGAACAGAGCATGAGGCACAGCAGCTGAGAAAGCTCACTCGGTCCTGATTAGGCTCTATTGAGAAAGTCCATAATGTTCAGGCTCAGGAAGATGAGTTTTACTGTCCTCCACCCTGCCCAGATGGCATCAGGAACCCTGTGTTCAGTTCTGGATACCACGTGGTTGGAAGGAAATTGATAGGCTGGACAGTTCTCAGAGAAAGAAAAAATGGTCTAGAGACCTAGAATCATGTCATATAAAGATCAATTGTAGAAATTACATTTAACCTATAGAAGAGAAAGCTTAGGGTCTGCCTATAAACTGTCTGCCAGAATGCGAAGGACTGTCAACCAGAAGACAGACTGGATTCATTGTGCTTGGCCCCACAAGGCAGATCTAGGAACAAGGGGTCAAAATCATCAAGAGGCAAATTTGGGCTTGAGGTCAAGAAAACTTCCTAAGAATTGGCACTGCCCAGAAGTAGAATGAGCTGCCATGTGAGGGGGTGGACTCCTCTCATTCAGGCCAAGGCTGGATGGTCACTCAATGGGCATGTTGTTCCAAGACAGGCTGGAATATTTGGCCCCCGAAGTCCCTTCCAACCATGAGATCTTGTGACTTGGTGAAAACCAGCAAGGGGAAGAGGCTTTGCACAAGTGGCAATGACTGTCTCTGACCTGGAAAAGTGATGCCCTACTTTCTGTACCAGAGATCTTTAAAAAAAAAATGAGGAAGAATATAATATTCACCTCTCTTTCACTCTCTGTCTCAGTCTCTTTCTCTCCTTCCCCCTTTCTCCTTCTCCCCTTGCCCCACTCCCAGAAGGCAAGAGTACTCTACAGCAAGGATCAGGACACAGAAGAAAGAACACTGGAATGGGAGTCAGAAGGCATGGAAACCCAGACCTGGTTTGGCCATTGGCTCTGAATGTGACCTTAGGTAGGAAGTTTCATCTTCTAAGCCTTGATTTCCATCTATAAAATGAAGAAATTCAATTTGGTTTCTAACATTCTATCCAACTACAACATCCTCTAAGATCCCTCCCAAATCTGACATTCTGGGTTCTAAGATCCCATTCAACTCCAACCTTCTGCACTCTAAGACCTCTTTCACCTCTAACATCCTGTGTTCTAAGGGCCTTCCCAGCTTGACATCCTGTGTTCTAAGACCTCTCCAAGACCTGACATTCCTTGTTCTAAGGATCCTCCCAGCTCTGACATTCTGTGTTCTAAGGCCCCTTCAGCTCTGACATCCTATGTTCTAAGGCCCCTCCCAGCTCTGACATCCTGGGTTCTTAGGTCCCTCCAGCTCTGACATTCATTCTAAGGCCCCTCCCAGCCCTGACATCCTGGGTTCTAAGAGTCCTCTCAGTCCTAACATCCTGGATTCTGAGGTCCCTCCCAGCTCTGAATCCTGTGTTCTAAGGCCCCTTCAGCTCTGACATCCTGTGTTCTAGGTCCCTCTAGCTCTGACATTCATTCTAAGGACCCTTCCAGCTCTGACATTCATTTTAAGGCCCCTCCCAGCTCTGACATCCTGTGTTCTAAGTCCCTCCAGCTCTGACATTCATTCTAAGGCCCCTCCCAGCTCTGACATCCCATGTTCTAAGGCCTCTCCCAGCTCTGACATTCATTCTAAGGCCCTCCCAGCTCTGACATCCTGGGTTCTAAGGTCCCTCCCAGCTCTGAATCCTGGGTTCTAAGACCCTTTCAGCTCTGACATCCTGTGTTCTAGGTCCCTCCAGCTCTGACATTCATTCTAAGGCCCCTCCCAGCTCTGCCGTGCTGTATTCTGAGCTCTCTGACACGTTTCAAGGTGTATTTCAGCCCCAAAATTCTATGATTCTAAAATTCCCATGGAACATGATATCACTTAAAAGATGAGAAGAGAATATGGTCAATTGCTAGGAGAAAAAAAATGTTTTTATCTTGTGGGGGAATGGGGGTGGGGGAAGGAGCATCACCCAGAGCAACATCAGCTGGAAAGAAAGCCTCTGCAAGTACTCCCACTGTCAAACTGGGGCCATTTTCCATCCTCCAGACTTGGCCAGCGTCCCTTAGAATAGCTTTTTATAAGACCATGATGGGAAAATGGCTAAGACAGAAGAAGGTTTCACTCCTTCAGCCTGGAACTACAGAAACACATATGTCTCGGGCACAAAAGGCTGTTCCTAGGCAACGTACAAAAATGAACAGCATTGATAATCCATTCTCCAGTAATGGTTTTTATAATTAAAGATTACTGTAAATCCAATAGATCCCCATAAACAGAGTTATTCAGAGACCAGCGCCTCACTCTTGCCTTTTTGATGACATCTCAGCTACTGTCAAAACACGGACTTTCTACTTCCAAGGACAAATAGGCACGGGGGCCTTCAAGTCAAAAGACCTGGGTTCAAATGCAGACGCCCTGTGTGGCCGTGATCACATCCTCTCTCTGTGCCTCTACAAAGGTCTAATGTTTATAAAGCAATTTTATATATACACATGCATTTATACCTTTGGATCTCACAGTAACTCCATAAGGTGGATCCTCAAGGCATTATTAGCTCTGATTTACAAATAAGGAACTGGGACTCTGAGGGGAGAAGAAACACACCCATGGCTATACCGCTAATAACTGTTGGAGCCAAGATTTGAACCTAGATCTTCCTGATCCTGAGCCCAGGCCTGGAGCCACCATTTCTGATACTCTCAGAACCTGCTTCCACTGGGTTGTTATGAGGAAGTTCTTGGTAAGTATTAAAATATTATGGAAATGGAAATCAGTATTACCACTAATAAGTCACAAGGCGAAGTTTTATAAATAATCCCTGTCCTTAGTAGCCCACTGCCCCTAGAATTCAGCCAACGTCAGAGGGACCCAGCTTCCCCAAGAACTCACCTGAAATACTGGCATCCCTCTGCCTAGTTTTAACCTTTCTCAAAACTGGCCACTGGCTCCCACATGAGCAGAGGCTAAAAGCCCAATCATAACATTCGAGGCCTACATCTGGTAGTGTCTGACCTTTCAAGCCTTAACTCAGTCTATCCTCTCACCCTCACTTCTGCATGTGCCAGCCAAATTGGACTACTTGCCTTTGTCATACCTCTGTGACTGCCCGGAATGTCTTTTCCCCTTCCCTCCCCCCAGTCCTAACATCTTCACTTACCTTTAGCCTATCTTTCAAGGCTCACCCAAAATGCCAACTCCTCCAAGAATCCTTCCTTAGTTTCACTAACTAAGAAATGTCCCTCGGCCTGGAAGGCAGGGCCATGGGCTCCAGGGCCTTCCTCCAGATACACCTTTCCTCTCTGAGGCTCAGTTTGCTTCTTTATAAAATAAGGGAATGAGATCAGATGGTTTCTGAGACTCCTTCTAGCTCTAAATCCTGTGATTGATTCTGAGTACAGCCAGCTGGTAAACTCGGCTGCCATTATGTCCAATCACGATATATGTATCTTCCCATATGAGTCCCTTGCATGGCGCCCCCTGCCCCGAGAGTCTTCACCTTCTTCTTTAATCGAACAGTATTTGACAATTTCAGCCTCATCCATCAGACTCTCTCATTGTCCTCTAATAGAATTTGTAGTCTCTAGCTCCCCTGTCTCTAGTCTGAGCCAAAAAGCTTCTGTCATTCCCATATGTCCAAGCCCATCTTAAATGGATGGCAAAAGGAGCCTGCACTTGGGGCCGTGTTGGCGGCCAGACTATAAGTGTGGGCCAGAGAGGGCCTGAATGCATTCTTCCAAGCTACCGAACAGAGAGAATATGCCAATGGGGCCTTTGTCTATGGAGATCATTCCACAGAGGATGGGAATGAGTGGTGAGGACTCTGTTGGGGGAAAGTGTTTTACAAAGCCTATTTCCAAGACAACTGTTCATCAAGCAAACTACAATATAGCTTTTTCCAGGTTGTTGCTGTTCAATCATGTCTAACTCTTCATGACCCCATTTGGGGATTTCTTGGCAGATATAATGGAGTGGTTCGCCATTTCTTTCTCCAGCTCATTTTACAGATGAGGAAACTGAGACAAACAGGGTTAAGTGATTTGTCCAGAGTCACACAGTCAGTACTATCTGAGGCTGAATTTGAACTCAGGAAATTGAGGCTTCCTGATTCTAGGCCCCAGTGCTCTATGCACTATGGCTCCCCTCACTGTATCTGCCCCACCCCCACTCTAGATCAGCATCTTCTCAGCAGCAGCAGGTTTCCTGGGGGCACTGAGGAGTTAAGTGATTTGTACCACATCACACAGCTACTACATGCATCAGAGGTTGGATTTGAACACAGGTCTTCCTGACTTTGAAGCCATCTCTCAAGCTACTACAACCTCTTTACTCTCTTATTAATAAGTCAAGGGAAGCATGATTACTGGGGAAAAGCATTGGCTCTGGAGTCAGAAGATCTGAGTTTGAATTCCAATTCTGCTGTTGAGACCTGGGTCAATGTGAGTAAGTTACACCCTCTCTGGACCTTAACATCTTTATCTACAAAATAGATTAGAAGGCACTGAGATCCTTTTTGACTCACCTTCTAACATTTCCATCAACACTTTAAAGATCACAAAGCCCTTTACATTAAACTGTATCATCTGGGTATTACAACCCTGGAAGATTGACACCAAGGATATATTATTAAGGTAAGAAAACTAGGACTCAGAGAAATGAAATGATTCAACCCAAAGTCATACAGCTAGTGTCTGAGGCAGGATCTGAACCCACAGCCCACTGACTCCAAGACAAGTACTCTTTCCACTATGCCAAGAGAACCGGTGCTTAGCAAAGTGTCTGGCACATAGTAGGTATTTAATAAATGCTTGTTGACTTGACCATGTAATACTTTCAATAATATCAGTGACAACTGAGCATCCATCCTTTGTCTGAAGACCTCCAATGAGACAGAACCAACACTTTCTAAGGTGTTGATTTCACTTTTAGATACTTCTGATTGATGGGAAGGTTTTTCCTTAACATTAAGTCTAAATCTACTCCTGCTCACTGCTCCAGTCTGACCTCCAGAGTCATGCGGAACAAATCACATCTTTACTCAACATCACAATCTTTCAAATAGTTAAATGACCCCTATCATCTATCCCTACCATCCTGTTTTCCCTGCTCAAAATATTCCCATTTCCTTTCACCCCTCCTAGTATGAAATACTCTCCATTCTGGTCTGCTGTCTCTAGACTCTCTTTAGGTGCCCAGAATTGAACAAAGGACTCAAAATGTGTCTGACCAAGACAGAACATAAAATTCAATCACCTCTGAAACCCAAGACTCAACAACACTGGTCTCTGGAGTCCCCTTGCCTGGTTCTTGCCTCCTACTGATTGAGCTTACTACTGTTCATTCAGATCCCTTTAAAGTCCACTTAAATAATAACTATAAAACACTTCCTCCATATCATACCTATGAAGTTGATTTTTTGAACCTAAGCATAGAAATTGACACTCATTTCTATTAAGTTTCATCATATTGGATGTGGCCTAATTCCATCTACATTGGTTCCTAACCTAGTTCTGTCAACATTGGCCAATGACTTAGATGAAGATGTAGGAAGGATGCTTGTAGATGTGCATAGGATATAAAGCTGGGAAGGAGAACTAACAGGCTGAATGGCATAGTCAAGATTTAAGGAGAGCTAACTACATTAATGGGAAGATCGGAAACTGATAAAGCTCCAGTGACCTGGAAAGAAGAGGCACAGATGATAGAAAGAAGGATAAGTGGAGAGATATATAATATATATATATATATATATATAAAATATACATGATATATATTATATATATACACACATATATATTTAATTTCATGTCATCTTAACTGCACCATAAATCTTGAAATCATGACAAACCACATGGCAGAATGGATACAGAGTTGGCCTTGGAGTCAGGAAGATTTAGGTTCAAATCTGGCTTCTAACAAATACTAAATTTGCACATACATATATATTATACATATATGTGTATGTATTTTTGTGTATATATATGTGTGTATATATGTATATGTGTATACTTATATGTATACATACATATATATGTAAAATTTTTGCACCTTTTATTTCTTTTTCAATTACTAGTTGATACTTTCTCCAAGCTTTTTCACTCTGCAAATGCCTCCATTTTGCAACCCTGTCTTCTGATTGGAGACCATCACGTCAGGACCGCCATGTTTCTTGAAGTGCCCGGGCCATGCTCATGTCACTCTCAAACCCGCACTCCAGACAATATTCCAAAGATTGTTAATGGCAGAGCCAAGATTTGAGCCCCGATCCTCTTGTTCCAAATCCAGAAGCCATTCTCCCCATCTTCCCTTGTCAAAATTCTCTTCTCACTTCTCCTAAACAACTCCTTTGTACTTGGTTCACTCTCTTGTGTCTTCTCCTATCCCCACCTGTTAGCATGGTCTCCTTGAAAACTGGGCTAGGGGGCTAACTTTGTGTCCCCACCACTGATTACAGGATCTTGCATGTGGAAAGGAATGTTTGTACCTAATACACTCTTCCTACAATGTTGTATATTAAGGTTCTGTGTGCATTCTGTCATACAGGGATCTTGTCCTACCTAAACTTGATAGATATCATAGGCAATAGACCTGTAGGTAGAGAACTAGACATGCAAGTCAAGGAGACTGACATGGGAATCTTGCCTCCAACAACTAATTCATGGTATGACCATAATAAAGTCATTGGGTCTCTCCCATCCTGATCTATAAAATGAAGATGGTGAAAACACTGGGTTGGATTAAATGAAATAAGCTCTTTGTAAACCTTAAATTTCTTCTTGAAAGTCAACTTTTTAAAAATCAGACCTGTGATTTCATCAGCATGGGGAAATTCTGCCAAGGAAATTCCCTTCATCATAGCAGGACTTGAACCCAAGTTTCCCTGATTCCAAGACTGGTGCTCTCTCCATTATATCACATTGTCAAGCATTGTCCCAGGTGCTGGGCAAACATTTCTTAAAAACCAGTATTACCTCAGGTGCTGGGTATATGAATCAATCAAAAAGCATTTATTAAGCACCTATTAAGTGCCAGGCATCATCCCAGACACTGGATATACAAATAAATCAACAACTATTTTAAGTACCTATTATGTGCCAGACATTGTCTCAGATGCTGAGTATACAAATCAGTTAACATCTACTAGGTGCCAAATATTTCTCTTCAATGCTAGATATACATATACAATCAGTAAGCATTTATTAAGCACCTACTAGATGCCAAATCCAGTGTATATAATACTATTTGGGGGAGAACAGGAGAGAAGGGTCTGAGTGCTAAATATCTGGGAAGAAGAAAGAGAGAGGGAATTTTAAAAAAGAATAATTATCCCTTTGAGAGCTTAGTTTGTTTTGCTTTTAATATGTATCCTTAGTGCCTAGCATAGTGTCAGCACAAAATAAGCGCTTCATAAATATTTATTGATTGTTCAATGCCCAACAGGGATGTTTGAAAGATAGCAAGGTGATTAGGAGGGAAGTAGAAAACTGGGAAAGAATTTTTGCAACTAGTGTCTGTGATAAAGGTGTCACTTCTAAAATATATAGGGAACTGAGTAAAATGTACAAGAATACAAGTCATTCCCCTGTTGATAAATGGACAAAGGATAGGAACAGGCAGTTTTCAGAGGAATAAATTAAAGCTATCTATAGTCATATGAAAAAATGTTCTAAATCACTATTGATTAGAGAGATGCAAATCAAAACAACTCTGAGATACCACATTACACTTATCAGATTGGCTAACATAACAAAATAGAATGATGATAAATGTTGGATAAGATGTGGGAGACTTGGAACACTAATTCATTGTTGAATTCATCAGCTGTGAGCTGATCCAACCATTTTGGAGAGTAATTTGGAACTTTGCCCAAAGGGCTACAAAAATGTGCATACCTTTTGACCCAGTAATACCGCTTCTAGGACTGTAACCCAAGAGATCATGAAAATGGGAAAGGGTACCACACGCACAAAAATATTTATAGCAGCTCTCTTTGTGGTGGTCAAAACCTGGAAATCAAGGGGATGCCCATCAATTGGGGAATGACTGAATAATCTGTGGTATATGAATGTAATGGAATACTATTGTGCTATAAGAAATGACAAACAGGAAGACTTCAGAGAGGCTTGGAAAGACTTACATGATCTGTTGCTGAGGGAAAGGAGCAGAACCAGAAGAACTTTATACACAGCAACAACCACAGTGTGCCAGGTTTTTTCTGGTAGCCTTAGAACTTCATTGCATTGCAAGGACTTTAAAAATTCCCAATGGTCTCTTAAGGCAAAATGACTTCCACATTCAGAGAATAAACTATGAAATTCGATCACTGAGTGTAACAGATCATTTTCGTTTGTATTATGTTTTGGTTTGTTTTATGATTTCTCCCATTCATTTTAATTGTTCTATGCAACATGACTATGGTAAAAATGTATTTAATAGGAATGTATGTGTAGAACCTATATAAAACTGTATGCTGTCTCGGGGAGGGAGGAGGGAGGAAGGGGGGAAGGAGGCGGAGGGAGGGAAAAAAAAATCTAAGTTATATGGTAGTGATTGTAGAACACTGAAAATAAATAAAATTTTTTAAAAAACTTGAATAACCATAGAGGGTATAGAGACAGATAGCAGAGTGGAGGAATGGGATAGTGAAGAAGGCGGTGTAAGGAAGAGGATGGGGAGTAAAAAAGCAGAAAGTATTATTATAGTTGGGAACACTAGATAGCATGGTCTTTATGGAGAGGAAAGTGTGCTCAAGGGCAGGAGTTTAAGGTCTCATTTTTTTTGCTTTTCGGGGAAAATAGATCTGCTTTTTTCTGTGCCATCTTGGTGTTAGTTCGTTAGCATATCCAAATTATCTCACAGTTATCAATAAACCTTTGAAATTACAAAAAAAAAAAAAAAAGAAAGATAGTGGGCTGACTCTAAGAAGGTCACTTCTAAGAAGGTCAGTCTCAGTTTCCTTATCCACAAAGTGGGCATGATATAACTTGTCCTTTCTATTCCACAGAGGTGTTGTAGAGAGGAACTCTGCAACCTTAGATTCCTATAGGAACAAGAGTTATCCTCAGGACAATGAGGGCAGTGGCACAGTTAAATGGCAGAGAACCCAAACTTCTCCAACAGGGCCACCAGCCCATGATGTCCCAGAATCCCATATAAAGTAAGAACTAGACGGAGGGGAGAGATGGGGAGAAAATCTGGAACTGAAAATCTTATGGAAGTGAATGTTGGAAACTAAAAATAAATTAAGAAAGAAAAAACAAAGTAGAAATAAAAAGTTCGGAGTGGGGCACAAACAGCAATTTTCTTGCCATCTTGTTATTTTAAAACATACTTTTAAAAAGCGAACTGGACATAATACAAGTTCCTAGTTTCATATATAATCCACTTTTTTGTTCCTCTTTGGAATATTTATATTTGTTGATGAGTATTCAGTTCATAATAAAAAAGAATAAAAAAAAATTAAGTAGGAACCAGTCAAAGAAGAGTTGTTGACTTTACAACTAAAGTATTTTAATTAAAAAATGAGGGCTAGAAATGCCAAAAATGCACCAAAATGTGCCAGGGGCTAGAGTCTGGGTTCCAGGTCTGGAATCTGGTGCTGAGATTTGATTCCGGATGTTTTCCCCCCTCGAGGGCATCAGAGAGCATGTGTGCATATGGAAAAAGAGTCACAAAGGAAGACAGGATGACCCAGAGGCAGGAAATAGGCTATGCAGACCTGCTGAAACACAGGGACAGTTCACTGATCCTTCCATACTGGTCTAACTCTACACAAGCCCTGAACAGAAGGGACAGCCCAAGCACCAGTTTCGAATGAATCTTTGGATGTCCCAAGGGTCAGTGCCCCCTCCTTCACACCTGTTCTTGTACTTAACTACTTTGTACTTATCTATAATCATTGTCTTTACAGTTATTCTATTTAGTTAAATAATTTATTAAGTTAGACATTTTATGTTCAAATATAAATTTATATTTTTATGTTAACTCCATTAACTAATACTAACTATATTAACCACTTTCTGTATTTAACTACTTTGTACTTATTCATATTTATTCTCTTTATATTTATTCTATTTAATCAATTAGCTATTAAAGTATACATTTTTATATTTAAATATAAATTACGTTATACAATTTATATGTTTATATGTCTACTTGTCTTCCCCACTGGAATTTAAGCTCTTTGGAAGGAGGAATTGTTTTCTTCATTGTACTTTGTCCCCATGCTTAGAATGGGTGCCTGGCATATGGTTTTGTTACAATGCAGTTGTTTCAGTCATGTCTTCATGACCCCATCTGGGGATTTTCTTGGCAAAATACTGCAGTAGTTTGCCATTTCCGAGGAAACTGAGGCAAACAGGGTGAAGTAAATTGTCCAGAGTCACACAGCTAGTAAGTGTCAGAGTCCAGATTTGAACTTAGGTAGATGAGTCTTCCTGATTCCAAGCCTAGCATTCTATTTACTCCACCCCTTAGCTGCCCTTACCCTACAGGAGGGGTTGACAGCAATACTTGTTGATTAACTTAATACAGGAAACATCCATGAAATGAGGGCTCTCTGAAAGAAAAAAAAAGAAGTATAGTGTAGGAAGAAATAGAAGGTGTCCCAAAAGTCTCAGTGCAGTCTTAAGATATGAAAGCTCTTGGTGACTCTGTATAATCCAACAAGTTCCAAAATTACCTTAAGAGACACTTCCATTTTGGGACAGCCTCCATGCTTTCTACATAAGTCACTCTCTCTTGCCACCAGGATGAGATCCAAACTGCACTGCTTCAAATGTAAAGCCTTTCACCACCTGACTCCAATCTACCTTTTTGGCTTATCATCTCCTGTTTCCCCTCACTGAGCTGCTAGTCAGCCAATGTGGACAGGTCCAACACTCAGTTTCCATGCTCATGACCCTACATCTCTGCTCTTTCACAGTGGTGGTTCCCTATATGTGAAATGCACCCCCTTCCTCACTGCCACTTCTCAGAAACCTGCTTCCTTCAGAGATAGTCTCAAACATCGTTCCCTGATCCAGGAATCCCCACAGAGGCCTCTTCACAGTGGGAGCTCATAACAGCCTGGGAATCCCCACACTGGAAGGACCTTTGACCCTAGCAGTCTCTTTCCCCCCCTTTCCTCCCCCCCGTGCCCCCCCAATTGGACAGCTTCCTGCCAGAACCTCCACTGAAGAAAGGCCTCCAGGCTGGACAGGTCTTTATTCCCCTCCAGGCTGTGTTCTCAACTTCCTCTAGTGGGATACCTTCTTCAACCCACGGACCTCTAGTTTTCAGCCTCCCTTTTTAATAGGTTATCTTCCCCTTTTAGCAAGGAGGCTCCCTGAGGGCAGAAACTGCCTTTGTACTTGTGTTTGCACATTTATAAATATTTGTTGATTGACTGCTGCCCCTCTACCCTGACTGCTAGTGCCTCCCCCAATCACCTTGTATTTATTTCATATACATATATAAATTAAAATATATGTGCACATGTATGAAGTAAATAAATAAATGAAGAAAGACAAAGGAAGAAAGAAGGAAGGAAGGGAAAGAAGGAAGGAAGGAAGGAAAGAAGGAAGGAAGGAAGGAAGAAAGGGAAAGAAAGAAGGAAGGAAGGAAGGAAAGATGGAAGAAAAGAAGGAAAGACGTTATCTCCCTCTCAGGCTCCAAGAAGGATCTGTTGAACCTGTTGACATTTCATTTCCCCTAGGCCCACTGTTCTGCTGGTATACAGGGCTTTTTCTGCTCAGGCAGATAAGTAATTTATCTGTAATTTATACTAAGAACTTCCTGGGCACTGAGATGCTAAGTGATTTATTCCTGATATGTCAAAGGCAGGACTTAAATCCAAGTCTTCCAGATGCTGAGGTCCTCAGACCACCTCTTGTTTTATAGAGTGAGATCTCTTTAATAGCAGCTCACGGTTTGTAGAGTGATGTGTAGTCTCAAGATACCTCACAACACCAGGCTGTCATGTCTACAGGGAGGATCACCACAAGTCACTTAACTCATTTTACAGATATGGAAACTAAGGCATGGAAGGTGACTGGGTGAATGAATGAAAGAGCATTTATTAAATGCTTACTATGTGCCAGGCCCTGTGCTAAGAACACAAAGACAAAATTGAGGCAGGCTCTGCCCTCAAGGAACTTATTATGTCATTGGAGAAGCCAACATATAGGAAAGAGTGATGGTCAAGGAAGGCTGGACATTTTGGAGAGTCACAAGGATGGGGAACTGATCCATTGGGTGGGTGATGGACACACCTCAGAAGCAATGGTGATTTTTATTTGATTCCTGTGCACGGTGAGAGGGGGATATAAATGCAGTAGCAGGGCAGATGGCAAGACTCTAATGAGGTAAAGTTTAACAGCGAAAAATGCCAAGTCCTACAGTTTAAAAATAAAATCAACTGATGAGGTGGGGGTGGGGAGGGAATAACTAGACAAGAAACATGAAGCATGAAAAGAAACCTGGAAGCTATAGTGGACTGCAAACTCCAAGCTGGGTCATGACCACCAAAAACCAAGCAATCCATAGTGGTACAGGCTCACTATCCTGCGTCTTTGGCAGACATACCAAGGAAGATCCTCAGTTCTTAGCATCATGTTTTTAAGGACATTCACAAACTGGCACACATCCATAAGAGGACAGAATAATGAGGGAACAGGAAACCTTCCTTGCCTTGGAAGAAGGGTAGAAAAAATTCAGGATGTTTAGCCCAGAGGAGGAGTGGGAGGGGAAAGGGCCATGCTAACTGTCCTCAAGTGGTGAAAGATTGTCAGGGAAAAGAAAGAGTCAGTGGGTTTGGACTGAGTGCAAATACCACCTTCTCCCAGAAACCCTTCTTCATCCCCTGGAATGCCTTCCCTCCATTGATGAATCATCTATTTACCCCATCTACATCTTGCTTGGACATAGTTATTGTTGTCTCCCCATTACATTGTGAGTGCCTTGAGAGCAGTGACTGTCTTTTGCCTTTCTTGGTACCATTATCGATTAGTACAGTGCCTGGCACATAGTAGGTGCTTAAGAAATGTTTATTGACTGATGGATGGAAAGAGGGAAGAAGTAGGAAGGACAAGAAGAGGGTTCAACTGACCTCACTGCAGTATAAAGAAAACTTTTACCAAGTCGTCCAAGATTAGAATGAGCTGCCTTGAACCTCTTTTACTCAAGGTTTTCAAAGGAGCAGGGGTTCTTAACCTGGGGATCAGAGATCCCCAAAGGATCTCTGGGTAAATTTCAGGGAGTTGATGACCTTGGCTGGAGGGAAAAAAATAGATTTTTCACTAGCCTTGGGAAGCCTGTGTATATTATTTTGTAAATTTAAAAACATGATTCAGAGCAGGGGTCCCTAGGCTTCATCAGATTACCCAAAGGGGCTCATGATGCAGAATAGGTCAAGAACATCAGTCCAGAGACCAGAAGATGACTGACCAGGGATGCTGGAGAGTCCTATGCAAGGTACAAGTTGGAGAAAATGAACTCAGAGGTCCCTTCCCACTCTGGCCAAGTCAGTCTCAAGATCACCCTGTGAATAGGGTTCCAGATCAGCTGGACCCTATGTCAGCTGGTCCAGGGGCTAATCAGTGACGAAGTCAGGATGAGAGTCCAGGTCTTCTGACTGGGCTTTCATCCCAGAGCTGTGCTATGACACGGTACAGCCTCTTGAAGGGGAAGGCAAAGCCTTTCTTTCTTAGACTGACAAAAGGAGCTTTGAAGACTCAAGAAGGTGACAGTCAGAAGACCTGGTTCAAGCCCTGATTCCAGCATTTACTTTCTGGAGACCCTGGTTAACTCATTTCTCAGGGTCATAAATTTCTCCTTTGTAAGCTGAGGCAGGTAGAAAGGTCTCTTCCATCTCAATTCAATAAGCAATAGTTAAGAGGCTGCTAGGCCCTGGGCACTGCATTGATAAGACAAAGACAAAATGAAGAACAGCCCCTGACCACAAGGAGCTTATACTCTAGTGGAATAGAGACCACACACATGCAGATATTGTTCAGATGCATTAGTCCCATGTGTCTGACTCTTTGTGATCCTGTTTGGAGTTTTTTTGGCAGTACTGTAGTGGTTTGTCATTTCCTTCTCCAGTTTATTTTTCAGAGGAGGAAACTGAGGCAACTGAGGGTTAAGTGACTTGACCAGGATTACAGTGCTAGTGTCTGAGGGTAGATTTGAATTAGTTGTGTTAGTCCTATGTGTTTAACTCTTTGTGACCCCATTTGGAGTTTTCTTGGCAGATACTGTAGTGGTTTGTCATCTCCTTTTCCAGTTGATTTTTCAGAAAGGAAACTGAGGCAATCAGGGTTAAATGACTTGACCAGGGTCACACAGCTTGTACCTGAGGGTTGATCTGAACTCAGTTCTTCCTGACTTCAGGCCCAGTACTTTATCTACTATACCACCTAGATGCCCTTAACATACACAATTAAGTCAATACAAAATATAGACAAAGTAAATAATGATAGCTAATATTTAATGTGATACTTTGAGAAACACTTTAACATATGTTATCTCATTTGATCTCTACAATAATCCCACTGTAGATAGGTACTTTTATTAAACCCATCCGAGAGAGACTGGATGTGCTGCTCAGGGTCACACAGCTAGCAAGGATCAAAGGCAGGAGTCTCTTTGACTCAAAATTATTTCAAGAGAAAAAGAATCAGGAAAAGGCTGGCATTTGAACTGAGCTTTGAAAGAGGGCTAGGTTTTCCAGGAGGTGGAGGGGAGAAGGGGGAGCATTCCTCACAAGAGACAGCCTATGCAAAGACATGCAGGTAAGAGAGAGAATATCAGATAGAGGTTTACAACAGGGTGGCTAGTTTGGCTGGGAACATAGAGATTATCAGGGCAGTTAGGTAGTGCCATAGTGCATAGAGCCCTGGGCCTGGAGTCAGAAACTCATCTTCATGAGTTCAAACACGGCTCCAGATATTTACTAGCTATGTGACCCTGGGTAAATCACGTAATCCCTTATGCCTCAGTTTCCTCACCTGTAAAATGAGCTGGAAAAGGAAATGGCAAACCATTCAAGTATCTTTGCCAAGAAAACCCCAAATAGGGTCACAAAGAGTTAGATACAACTGAAACAACCAAACAACAACAGATTATAATGGGTTTTAAATGACAAACAGGAATTTGTTCCTTGTTCTGGAGCAGAGGCAAGAACATATGGCCGACCTGTGTCTGGAAGCCATGAAGAGGAAGGATAGATAAGAGAAAATCCAGAGATTGGGAGGTCAACGAGGAGGCTGTTTCAATTGTCCAAATGAGAAGTACTAAGGCCTGACTTAAGGCAGTGGCCCCCTAAGTGCCAGCAGAAGACTTGACAATCATGTGGATAGAGAAGTGGGAGAAAGAAAGGAAGAGAGGAGAATTCTTCTGAGCTTGCCAACCCTTGGCAGAAATAGGGAAGTCAAGAAGGACTATCAATTTGGTGATGTCATGTGCTCTAGAAGTCTTCCTGGGAGCTGCCAATGGACATGCAATTCCTTTGCAGAAAAAGCCAAGAAGGTCATCCCTCAGTGAGAGGTACCTGATGAAATCTGGGTCTTAGCTCACATTTCTGTGGAGCTTTTAAAATTCATAAAGCAGGGAGAGAGGTAAGCAAGTATTTCTTGATCATGAACATTATCTTAAAAATTAGGATCCTTTTAGAGTGGGGGGCAGGGGAATCATTCTTAGAGTTAGTAGAGTAGATAAAGTATCCAACTTGGAGTCAGAATTAACCTATCTGGGTTCAGATTTTACCTCAGACACTGTGTGAAAGTCATTTTAAAACCTCGCTGGGTCTCAGTTTTCTCATCTGTAAAATGGTCATAACAATAGCATCCACCTCCCAAAATGTCTGCTAGGATTACATGAGATAATGTATATAAACTCTAAAGCACTACAGAATGCTGGCTATTATTATGAGAACTGCCATATCTGCATAGTACTATATGATGATGGCAAAGACTGCTCAAAGTAATATTGATATCAACCAAGCAGGGAAATAGACTGTGAAACCTTTCACCTCAAATGCCCATGGAAGTGGAGGTAGTGATTTAAGAGAAAGCCCCTCATGTCTGATCCTACCCTGCCCAACACATACAGACTTCCCCTTGGGGTATGTACACACACACACACACACACACACACAGACATACACACACACACACACACACACACCTTAAAATCTTTAAATGCTGCCTGGACTGGGAAAATAAACTGGAATAAAGTGAGATACACCAAGGAGTGATTTTCCATTTGAAGCATTTGCCAGGCTGAACTTGCTTTCTCTGCTGAGTTCAAGGAAAGTAATTTGAACTGCTTGTCCCCAACAGTCTGATGTAGTGAAGCCAGTCACCTCTCCATCAGCTACAAACTCTCAATTACATAGAGGTCTGGGAGCCAATGCTGGCTGGTTCTGCTCCTTTAGGAAATCCAAGCCTGGAGGCCATCTTCACCCCAAAAGGGAAGGATTATAAAGAGTCAAATTCTCACGTGGGTTCGAGTTTCCACTCTGACAGATATTGTTACCACACTCAGGACATCAGGAAAGTTTAGCTTCGGGAATGAGAAGGTGGCAGCTAATGCCAGTAGTTTTAATGAGGATGTCCAGCTTTCTCTCTTACAGAAAACGGATGAAGGCAAGGCAAGTCCATGTTCCTATGCTGTTACACCTTTAATTGGCCATAATACTTAATGTTCTTGGTGGCAGTCTAGGGTCAGAAAGATACGAGTTCAAATCTGTCCTCAGACACAAGTATTGCAAGCCTGGACAAGTCACTTAACTTCTTTCTGCATCAGTTTCTTCAACTGCAAATTGGGGATAACAATAGCTCCTACCTCCCAAGGTTGTCATGAGCATCAAATGAGGTAACAGTCATAGTGGATTTAACGAAAAGATATTGAGAAAGGGGCAAGACATCTTTGTAGCCAAAAGTGTAGCGCTGGAGTTTGGTTACCAACTTGCCTTTCCCCATATCTGTGCTTTCCCTAAATGGTACCAGTGCCTGGGCAAAGTCCCATGTCCTAGACTGGACTGTGAGCTGTCCAAGGTCTTGGGTGTCAAGAACACCAAACATATAGGCAATTGTGAATCTCCATCATGAGGTCAGAAGCTTCTGGACCCTTCCCTGGTGTCTCAGAAATAAGAATTCATCCAAGTCATCCTCCTCAAATCATTTCCTGGTAGAGGTTCTGTCTCTTCACTTCAGATGAAAAAGTATGACTCCATTGACAAATCAGCTTCAGATTCATCAAAAATATTAGCCATGAGATAATAAATGTCTTTGGCCACAGCAACTGACCTTCTATTTAGGCCACCACAATGGGTGGCAGTCTGGGTCAGAAAAAGGAATATCCACTCAGATAATTCAAGGAATTTAAGTCAACAGGCATATGTTCAGCACCTACTATGAACTACACAGTGAGACAAAACCATAAAACCAACCCTGCCCTCAAGGACATCGTTTGAAAGATGAGGAAACCGAGACCCACAGAAGTTAACTTATCAAAGTGCTAATATTAGAGCCAGGAATAAAATACAAGTCACCTGACTTTTATTCTAATGTTTCCTGGGGTTTATAACACAAATCCTTTACTGAGAGTACTTCAATTCCCAAAGGAATATATCATTCAACAAGCATTTATTAAGCTCCTACTACTACTAACCAGGGCACTGAGGACAGAAAAGAAGATCCTATCTTGTGAGCCAGAAGGACTGGGATTCCATCACCTCATACCTGGTCAGGCAAGATCCTGCTAGCTGTCTCCCTGCCTCTGGGCTCTCCCCACTCCATTCAACTGTCAAACTCATCTTCCTAAAATGTAGGTTTGATCACTTCCAGGATCAAATACAGAACCTTTGATTGGTATTTGAAGCTTTCCATAGCCTGCCTCTTCACAACACACACACATACACACTCTTTTTCCCCTCTTTATCACAACCTTTCTTTCTGTATCTTCAGAATTTTGTTTGGAGAACATCTCCAGTCTCCTGGGTTGATAATCTTGCAGAACTTTGGACCATGGGCTTCTACTTCCCCTTCCAACTCTTGGAAATCTGGAGATCTGTCCCACGATCCAGGTTACCTGCAGATGAGGTTGGGCCTGTCTTTCCACTCTCTTCTCCAGGGAGATTAGAACATAATGTCATTTGTAACCACTTGAGCACCATATAAATGTAAATCATGGTCCTTACACTGGGGGTTGGGAAAGAGCACTTCAGTGTTGCAGGAACTTGCCTAAAGACTCCAGCCCTCTTCAGTAGTCAATCCTTTGGAAGGTCATTAACCTCAAGCCACATATGGAGATGTACTGATTTGTGTTCTCCCTCCGAACCATCAGGAATGACTTAAAAATGTTTTGATAACTCCCTCTTTAAAAAGGAGAGAAGAGAAGAAGAAAGAGGCAGAGACAGAGAAAGAAGAAGACAGACAGAAAGAGGGAGGAAGAAGAGGAGAGAAAGAGGGAGAGAGACAGAAAGAAAGAGGGATGGAGGGAGAGAGAGAGAGAGAGAGAGCTCAGTTTTCAAAGGACAGCATGAGTTTCAATAAACCCAAAGGTCCTTTGAAGGCTCTGAGAGGAAAAAAATAGAGCCTAACCATGAGCGGATTAAGTTCTGCAGCATCTGCCATGAAGTTTGTTTTTGAAATGCGGTCACAAATAGATTAACTCAGAAGCTTGCTAGAAATAAAGGCTGGATAGAATTTGACACACTCCAAGTTAGAAGGCTCCCCTTAGACCATCTAGTCGGAGCACAGCCTGAAATAGGAACGGCTTCTAGCCCACCTAAGGGGTCGTCCAGACACGGTGTCCATGGATGGAGAGCCCTTTATCTCTCAATATAACCCATTCTACTTTTGAACAGCTATCATTAACATGTTCCCTCTACACCCACGAGTCCTACTTCCCCTCTCTGTGCCAAATAGAACAGTGGCGCCATAATGCACAGAGCACTGAGCCTGGAGTCGGGAAGACTCATCTTCTTGAGTTCAAATCTGGTGATAGACACTTACTAACTGTGTGATCCTGGGCAAGTCACTCAACGCTGTTTACCTCAGTTTCCTCACCTGTAAAATGAGCTAGAGAAGGAAATGGCAAACCACTCCAGTATCTCTGTTAATGAAACCCCAAAAGGGGCCACAAAGAGTGGAAAACTTAACAACAGCAACAATTTCTCTTACCCATCACATCCCTTCAAATACTTGAAAATAACTATTTCAGCCCCTCCCACTCAGTCATTTCTTCCCCAGGTTAAATAAGCCCAGTACCTTCAACCTTTCTTCATGGCATGGTTTCTAGTTTTTTCACCATCTTAATCACCTTCCTTCTAGACACATTCTACCTTATCAAATTTCCTCTTAAAATATGTTGGCCAGTTGGGAACACAGTCCTCCATTTGTGGTCTGGTCATAGCCGTAAAGGGAACATCACCTTTCTACAGCTGGGGAGGAATCAATCAACAAGCTTTTATTATGTGCCTACTATGTGACACACACTGAGGATACAAAGAATGAAACATTCGGCACCAAGGAGCTTATATTCTAACAGGACTGATGGGTGAAAATAGCATAGCAACAGTAAAACAGTAACATTTATTCAGCATTTTGAGTTTTGCAAAGCACTTTACAAATAGTATCTGATTTGACCCCTATAACAATCCTAGGAGTTGGGTTTTATGAATATCCCCATTTTACAGCTGAGGAAACTGAGGCAAACATCAGGTAATTTGCACAGAACTAAGAAATGTCTGAGGCTTAATTTGAACTCAAGTCTATCCACTAAGTCATCAGTCATGAAGGTAACCCCGGGGCACTTGTGCTCCTTGCCAACCTTGGGGAGACAATTTGATAGCCTCTAAACTCAGGCACAGAATTCTCATCAAGCAATAGCTGACATTTATGTGGCACAAGAAAGTCTCCAAAACACTTGACATCTATGAATTCATCTAAGCCTCAAAACTGCCCTGTGAGGTAGGCACTATAGGTATAACCATCATCCCCATTTCACAGATGAGAAAACTAAGACTTAGATTACTAGTGAATTGACTTGCCCTAGGTCACATAGCTAGTAAATTGAAAAACTAGAATCACGATCTAGGTCTCTGGACATCAAGTCCAGCAATCTTTCCACTAGACCAGGAGTCTTCAAAATGTGGCCCTGAACACCTGGGAACCTGCCCCAAGACCCTAAACTATTTTCATAATAATGCTAATATATTTTCATTTCTAATGCAAAATCATACAGCTCCTTTGCCACCAAATCCCACTGTCAAAACCCCAAGCCCTGTTCAGACTGCCTGACTACTTATATCATTATTCCCAGAGAATCAATTGCCTCTCTAAGCAATTCTCATCTTTAAGGAAGGCAATCTTGACTTTGTTTGATGACCCAGACAAAGACAAAGATGGCATCCTTATCAGATCTGTAGATGCCACAAAGTTAGGAGAAATGCCTACCACACCAAGTGGTATTTTAAGACCTTGGGAGCTAAGGCCCAACTTTGGTTGAAAAGAGGAAATGGAATAGGGTTAAAAGTGAAGATTTACATTGGTGTTCATCAAATCCAAGTCCCCCAAGTATAAGATGGTAGAGGTATAGCTAGACAGTACCTCCACTGAAAAAGATTTGAGCATTTTGGGGAACTACAAACTCGGTAAGAATCAACAAAAGGGACTTCTGGATCACATGAGCAACAAGATGGTGGACCAGAAGTTTGCTCTGATCTCCATGATTTCTTAAACTGCTCCAAAACAAAAACTGTGTACCAAATATAAAGCAACTTGAGCTGTCTCCATGGTCTAGACCACCAAGAAACACAAAGATGGCAATCCTCTCCCCCACCTTAAAAAAAAACAGGAACTGACACACACCAACCTTGAGCTCACTCAGCACCCCTCCCCTACTTGGTCCAGAGACCAAGCTTAGTTCCAGGCTATGGAAGTACTCAGACCCTGACAGCCAGCTTGGCCACTTTATGCCAGCATTTAGGAGCAAAAGCCTATTTGGGGGCTGAAATCCAGAAGCACCAGCACTACAAAGTTTCAATACCAGGGTTCTGAACTGCTAAGACTAGGCCAAAAAACTGAGGAATAGGGGGAATGGAACACGTTACCAGAGAGGACATCCTTTGTATAGGGAGCTGTGCAATACTCTACCAGTCCTGAGGCTTAATCACTGAATGAGCACTGCCTCAGTCAAACTGAGACACGCTAAAGACCTTACCTTAAAAAGGCCAAGGTCCCTCACTGAATCCTGATCCATCTCCAGTTGTCCTGATCCATATCTAGCCACTAGACCCAGATGGTTCCAGAGGAGAAAGTGAGGTTAGTGACTTTGCATAGCCCTCCCTCACTTAAATTCAATTCACTTGCATGTTATGGCATCCCCTCCCTGATGTCATAGTCCTCTTTGGGAATGAAGAACTAACAGTAGCAACCAATCATGAGAGAAAGAGCACAGCATCCAAATGGGGTCATTTCTGACCACCAAAAAAGTCAGTTGGGGCACAGAGGCACGGGCTGGTGAACTGTGAAATACCCAGTATGGGAGGAGGCTGAGACACTTTGAGATCCAGTCCCCAAAGAAAGCATAAGAGGGGAGGGAGTCAGGAAGTGAGAAAGAGGGGCAAATAAGGAGAAAAATAACAAAAATCTCAGAAAAAAGAAAATTCAAAGACCTTGAAGATAAACAAATAAATCAATAGGAAATAGTAACAATAAAAAGAAATGTTGCCTCCAATATAATAAACAAGTTCAGATATCTATGCATAAATACTGAACAATGAAGTATTTCATGATCCAATGCTTGATGAGACAAAGGACCCTGTAGAATTTGAGGAAAACATGAAACCACCACACACTGTTCCTAAGTAGTTTAAAGGAGAAATGACAATTATGAGAGCAGAATATCTGTTCTACAAAACAAAAATAATGAGCCGAATAGAAAAATTTAAATCTGCAATGGCAAGCCTTACCAAAGAAGCAAAAGAGAAAACAATTGATTGGGAATGAAAATACACAGAAATGAAGGACAGCCTAGAATAAGAGAAGCAAAAAACAGTAACATTAAAAGAACATATGCTCACTATACATGCAAAACAGACTGAACTCAAAGACCAAATGTACAGAGGCAACCTGAGGATACAGGTCTCCCAGAATAACACACCAAGAAGGAAAAAAACCCTAACACCATAATGAAGGAAATAATAGAACTGCCCAGAATGTCTAAACATAGAAAATGAAATTCAAATAAAAAAAAATTGACAGATTGCCTCCAGAAAAAAAAAAAAACAACAACTCAAGGCTGTAAACTCACATTGTGGTTAAATTTAACAGTTCAGTTCAGAAACAAGAAGTTTCACAAACCATCAGAGAAAAGACCTTCAAATACAAAGAAAAGGACATTTGAATAATGCAAGACTATTCTTCATCCACTAGAAAAAGGAGGAGGGAATGGAATAATGTGTTCCAAAGAACATTGGAGCTCCAGATCCAGCCCAGTGTAACCAATCCTGCAAATCTGAGTTTAACTATTCAGGACAAAAGATGGACTGCCATAAAAAAGAAGAGTTTGAAATATTTTTAGAAAGAAAACCTGAAGCAAAGAATATTATTTGCCTCTTGAAAACCTCAAATAGCAGAAATGCAAGAAGAGTGAATAAATGCAGTAGGCAAGGACAGTAACAACAATAGAGAGACAAAAAAAGGGAGACTTTTTTCTACATGTACACAAGAAGACAGAGCAAAAGTGGAAATCTGACAAAAGTAACAGGGAAGAATTTTAAAAAAGGAATTATGGACAGAACCTGTAAACACTGTCTACAGATGAACACTTACTTTTTTTTTTAGTTTTTTTCTCAAAACAATTTATTAATTTATTTGATTTCAGTTTTCAACTATCTTTTCCATAAGTTCTAAATTTTCTCCCCACTTCTCTCTTCTCCCTCCCCAAGATGGCATGTCATCTTATATGGGTTCTATACATGCAGTCCTATTAAACACATTTTCACATTACTCATGTTGCATAGAAGAATTAAAATGAATAGGATAAATCATGAGAAAAACAAAACATAACAAAGAGAAAATAGTCTGTATCATTCTGTGTTCCCACTCCATAGTTCTTTCTTGGGGTGTGGATGGCATTTTGCATCATGAGTCTTTTGAAAATGTTTTAGATCTTTGCATTACTGTAAAGGGATAAGTCTATCAAAACCAGTCCTTGAACACTGTGGCTGTTACTGTGTATAATGCTCTCCTGGCTCAGCTCATTTGACTCAGCATCAGTTCATATAAGTCTTTCCAGGATTTTCTGAAGTCCGACTGTTCATCATTTCTTATAGCACAATAGTACTCCATTACATTCATATACCACAACTTGTTCAGTCATTCCCCAGTTGATGGACCTCCCCTTGACTTCCAGTTCTTGGCCACCACAAAGAGAGCTGCTATAAATATTGCTGTACATGTGGGACCTTTTCCCATTTTTATGATCTCTGGGATACAGCCCTAGAAGTGGTATTGCTGTGTCAAAGGGTATGCACATCTTAAAGCCCTCTGGGAATACGAACACTTCTTTTGTGGAGCTACATGACAACATGGGAGGTTGCATAAAGGGGAGGAGGAGAACAGGGGACTAGAGAAGAGTGAATGATGCACCAGGGTCAAACCAAGGGCTAACAATGAGGAGAAAGTGACTTCCATGGGCTCAGAAAAAGAACTGACTACTAGAGTGTGGGTCAAGGGAGTGGGGGCAGGGATTGAAAAGGTTGGAAAATTGGAAAAGAAGCAGGTCTTACTTTGGAGGTGGGAGAAGATTCTGTTGATGAATTCTATGAGTGAAGAGAGATGGTTAGGAAGGACCTTAGAAGTAGATGAGGCCTGAGGGGTTTGGTGCTTGAAAAGCTTACTTGTCCTGAGACTGGGGGAGCTGAAACCCCTGAGGGCAAGTGGCCCCTGGAGGAATGGGTGAGCATGGACACAGGGGAGAGATTTCCAGGCAAATGTATAAAAAAATTCAGCAAGAAGGGGTACAGATCAGTGATGAGCTAATGGAGCCATCTCCAGTCTTCCTGACCTCTGTCTCGCCACTGGACCCAGATGACTCCAAAGTGAGGCTGATGACTTTGCATAGCCCTTCCTCACGTAAATCCAATTCACTTGCAAGTCATCCCATCACCTTCCTGATGTCATGGATGAAGGCCAACAACAACATATAATCAGAAATATGGCAGGGAAAAGACCCTACCATATAGCAGTGAACTCTCTGACAACCACAATAATTAGTATTGTTCTGGAAGTGAAACACCATGGAAAAGGGAATTCCATGGGGGTAAGTCTTAAAGGGCAGTAACAAAAAGTCCCCAGAGGGGAGAGCCTAGAATGGTTCCTTGGAAGCTTTGATTGCATGAAGAATACAGAGAAAAGAAAGAGAACAGATAATTATAGAGGTCACTAATCAAAGAAAGAGGGTCTACAATAAACAGAAATAGGAAATGGATAATGAAGAGAATGAGAAAAAGTCTGTTTTAGACAAGGGTACAAAAAATGAAATTTAAAACTAAGGAACAGGACTATCTAACAGAAAGGAAAAGAAGAAAGAATATCAAATGAGAGGAAAGGATCAGGAATGAAGAGATAGACCAGTGGGAACAAGATCACCTTAAAAAACAGATTAAAATAACTGAAGTAACATGTTTACAGCAGAAGATGGAACCTGAAACTGAAAAGCTTCTGCACAGAAAACATTAATGTGTCTAGGATAAAAAGAGAAATGGGAAACAGGGTGGGGAAGTCTATCAGATTTCTCTGATAAGAGCTTGGTATCGACAATATATAAACAATAAAATACATTGTTGGTGGAGCTGTGAAATGGTAGAACCATTTTGGAAAGCAATTTGGAATGATGCAAATAAAGTGACTAAAATGTCCACACCCTTTCAATCAGAGACTCTGTTACTGAGCTTATGTGAGCCATCAATAAGAAAAATGTCCTCATAGACTCCAAAATACTTATAGCACCATTTTTTTGTGATAACTCAGAATTGGAAACAAATTAGATGCCCATTCATTGAGGAATGGCTCAACAAATTGTGGTACATAAATACAATGAAATATTTCTATGCTATAAGAAATAATGTGTGTGATGAATACGGAGAAGCCTGAAAAGATCTATATGAACTGATGCAGACTGAAGTCAGCAGAACCAAGCAAACAATATACACAATGACTCCAACAATGAAAATGCAAAGAACAAATTAAAAAATCAAAAGTAAATGAAACAAAACAATAAAGATCAAACAGGGCTCAAATGGAGAGATATCAGAAGACAGCCCCAACCCACCCCTTCACAGAGGGGAGAGGTCCACAGGCATTATATATTGCATGTGTTTTCAAACGTCTTCAATATGTCAATCAGTTGAGGTGACTTTTTTTTCCTCTCCAAAAAAATACTATTTTTCATATAGGATGACTCTTGGGAAGAGGGAAAGGAAGTAGAGGGATACATAGGATAACTATGATGATATAAAAAACAGAAAATATCAATAAAAACATTTTTTAACTAAAAAAAAGAATCATCAAAAAACTTAGCATCACCTTAGGCTAAATTAAGTTTCCATTGTTCTCTTCTCAGATCAGACCATCTCTAGCATTCTGTATTCAGTTCTCAGTGCCACAAGTTAGGAAGGACTTTGATAAACTAGAGATCATCCGAAGAGGGTAACCAGACTGGGGAAGGATCTGGAAACTGTATCATAGGAAGAACAGTCAATGGAAATGGGGATGGTTAGTCAGGAGATGAGAAGACTTAGATAGGGATCTGTATTTTCGTGTTTTTGAAGGCTGACACCTAGGAGAGAAATTAGACTTGTTCTTCCTGGCCCTAGAGGATAGGACAACATAGAAGCAATGGGTGGAAATTACAAAGAAACAAATATAGGTTCAATAACAGGAAAAATCTCATAATACTTAGAACTTTCTCAAAGGAGGCTGGAATGTCTGGGCACACAGTAGATTCCCCCTCTTGGGAAAGCTCCAAGCAAAGACCAGTGAACTTGCCTGACAGGATGGAGAAGGGATTCTTGCTCACCTAAAGGTTGTGCTAATGGTCCTGTCCAATTCTGTGATTCTGAAAAATTCATCTATTACCTGTCCGCCTCCATCATCGTCATCATCATCATCATAAGCTAACATTTATAGGCACTGTGCTAAATGCTTTATAGCTGTTATTTCATTTGATCCTCACAACAGTTCTTAGAGGTAAGGACTCCTATTATCCTCATTTTACAGGAAACTGAGGCAGGGTTAAGTGATTTACCCAGTGTTACTATACAGCTAGTAAGTGTCTGAGGCTGGATTTGAACTCTGGTCTTCCTGACTCCATCCCCTGTACCAATTAGTTGCTGCAATGCCACTTTCTCTTAGGAATCAAAGCAAGCCTTATTTGGACTTGAATGACTTCAGGAAATATGATACAGCTCTGAGTACCAGACTCTAATATTAAGCATCCCTCTGACCTATGCTATTCAGGCTCCAACAGAGTGAGAAACAACCAGATTTTCCAGAGGAGAATTATAGAGTTGGGGGATTAGCAAGAGGACAGTTTGATTTTACCTTCCCAAAAAGACTGACCCTATTTTTCATCACAGCACCCACCAGTCGAGAGGGGAGAAAAGACTTTTCCCATAGCCACTAGCTGCCCATTCCAAGTTAGCAAGACATCATCTTGGTGTTGTGGGTAGAACATGGATCTGAAATCCGAGGATCACAGTTCCAGCCCCATAGCTGCTATGTTCTTGCCTTGAGCTAAGGCATTTTCCCTTCTGGGGATTCAGTTTCCTAATCTGTAAAAGGGTTGTTGTTCAATCATTTCAGTCATATCCAACTTTTTGTGACACCATTTGGGGTCTTGGTAAAAGGCAGCTAAGTAGCACATAGTGCATAGAATACCAGGTCTGGAATCAGGAAGATTCATCTCTCTGAGTTCAAATCTGGCCTCACAGTTACTAGCTGGGTGACCATTGGTAAGTCACTTAGCATCCATTTCCTCATCTGTAAAATGAGCTGGAGAACGAAAGGACAAAGCACTCCAGTATCTTTGCCAAGGAAATCCTAAACGGAGTCACGAAGAGTCAGACATGATTAAAATGACTAAATAACAACAATCTATAAAAAGAGGCTGAGACCAATTCTATTAATGGCCTCTCAGAGTCCCATAGAAACATAAGCTAGTATCACCACAAGAAAGTTAGAATACTCCACCTAGAACTGCCATTCATGATCACTTAATTGCTCTGAGAAACAGTCATCATTCTTTTTAAAAAGTTTGATTGCAACAGAGGATGAATCATTCCTCTCACACTGAGATCTGGCTAAAACTAAGTAAGCCTGGATCCAGTGGAGCACCAGGCTCAGTCACTACCTTGGTGTGACCTCCTCTGGGCCTTGGGACAAAGGTCCTTTCCCCTCTCCAATGGGGCACTCAGAACAAGGTTTTTATTCTGAAGGTATTTCAGTAGGGAAAAACTGAGACCTGGGAAAGACCTTGTCTTAAAAAGGCCACAGTATTCCACTGCATCCGGGACAATTGCTAATTGTTCTGACCTATGTCTTGCCACTAGACTCCAGTGACCGTAGGAGAGAGGGAGGTTGATGACTTTGTGCAGCTCTACCTCACTTAAATCCAATTTACTTGCAATTCAAGACATCACCCTCCTGATGTCATCCATCCTCCTGGAGAAGGAAGGATGAACAACAATTTTATTAGGGTAGTGTAGTGGAAAAAGCACTGGTCTTTGAGCTTGAAAGACTCAAGTATGATGTTTACTAGACCTCACATGACCTATGTGGCCTAAAACAGGCAAGCCACTTCATTTCCCTAGGGCTCAGTTCCCTCATCTGTAAAAATCAATCAATCAAACATTTATTAAGTACCTACTGTTTGCCAGGCCTAAGCAATGAGTATACAAAAAAAAGGCAAAAGACAATCTCTGACATCAAGGAGCTTACAATCAATCTAATGGGGAAGACAACATGCAAGCAAACATATACAAAACAATCTGTCTATAGGATAAATACGAAATAATTACAACAGGGAGGGAAGGACTGAAATTAATAGGGGTTGGAGAAGGCTTCCTGTAGGAGATGAGATTTTAGTTTGGACTTAGGGGGGAGTTGGATTAGATTAACTCTACAGTCTCATCCAGCTCTAACCTTAGGATATTATCTTCTCTGCCCTTTGGTTTCTTCATCTATAAAATGGTGTGATAATATTGGCACAACATTACCAAAGTGCAATAGTATGCTGGTAAATGTTTAACAACCGGCTCTCCAAAAAAAGGAAAAAATGTAAACCCAAAAGGCTTTTAATATTCATGTCTCCATCACTTTCTTATGTCTAAAAAATGAACACAACAATATATCAGGCCCTGGTTCATAGCATACCAGTTTGCAATTGCTCACATTGACGATTTAACAATGGACTCCCATGAGCAGTGCGGAGCTGACTCCAGTACACCCCTGCCTCAGCTCATTGGAGGTACAAGGAACCTTGTGAGGCCCCAGAGATAGGTTATTACCACTACCACATCTCTGTGGGGTTTTTTTTGTTTTGTTTTGTTTCATTTGGCGTTGGGTTTGGCTAGGAGAGGGGGAAAGGCATCATGCAATAGTTAGAGTCTGGAAGACCTGAGTTCAAATCCTGCCTCAGATAATCTTGTGTGACCTTGGCCGGTAACAACAGTTATTCATTAAGCCTATGGGCAAGGCATGGTACTAAGCCTCCGGGCCTCAGTTTCCTCATATGGTAAACAAGAGGGTTGAGTCCAATGGCCTCTAGGATCCTTCCAAGCTCTAAATCTAGACTTCTATGAGAGTGAGAGGGGAGGGAACAGGAAGAGGGGGAAAGAGGGTGACTCATTAAGATAAGAGGCTTATGGACCCACTGAAATCTCCCTTGAACAGCTTCAGTGAATGCTTTACCAAGAAGTGGGAGACAGAGCTATTCAGGTAAGAGTGACAGTCAGAGGGTTGGGGAGATGATAATTAGCCAAGTTCAGCTCCAATGCTCATTTCAAAGAAAGGAACACATTATTCCAAAAGCAAAGCAAAATGTGAGTGAGAGGAGGAAGGCTTCCCATGGCAACCAAGCACATCCCTTCAGTGGCCCGCCACGCTGTCCAAGGGCCTCAGCAAGAGAATTTTAAAATGGGCTTTTCACCAGAATGGAACATTTCTCTCAACTGCATTTACCTTTTGGGATAACGCAGCACAGTGGAGAGAAGGCTAGAGAGGACGCAGAGACTGAGTTTGAATTCCATCTTGGAACCCAAGATCTAATCACTCGACTTCTGTGGACCTTGGTTTCCTCATCTGTAAAAGGGGGTTATAGTAACATCTGTCCAACCGGCCTCATAAAATTATTGTTAAGACTTGAAAGAATGTATGTAAAGTACTTTACAAATTTTAATGTGCTTTATAAATATGAGTTATAATCATTGGAATACCTGATGGAAACCAGATTTGCTCTTAAGTGATAGTCAAATCTCCATTATAGTGATGAGTGTGGCCTCTAATGTTGCCCCAAAAGGCCTGGCATCTTAATTATTTGTAATCGCCTTCCCAGAAAAGGTCATGAGCCATGTCTTGGAGGGAGCCAGGAGTCAAACTAGAAGAGACATTCCTTGACAGAACAGTTCAGCCACAGGTTTTCATGGGGCCCTTAGTGACTGAAGGCAGGAGACATCTCCTATCCATCCCCTACTCTTAACTCATTCAGCCACTACTCTTCAAGTTTCTGTTACCTTTCACCTGGACTACTGGAGTAGCCTCCTCATTGAGGTTGCCTCTGGTCTCTTCTCCTTGTAATCTATCCTCCACATAATAGCCAAGATAATATTCCTAAAACACACATCTCATTACAAGACTCCTCTGGTCAATGAACTCTACTGGCTCCCCTGATGTCTAGGGGCAAATACATGTGAAGCCCTACACGGTCTAGCTCTGATCTGCCATTCCAGGTTTGTTACACATTTTCCCCCTTGATACACTGCAGCCTAGCTAGTTAGATTCTTCTTACTGTACCACTCCCTCCCAGGCAAATGGACCTCTATTCAATACATAATGTTGTATCTCTCTTGATTTTAAAGTATAATTGCATGTTAATACAATCAAAGTTACCTGTCAAGTCTGTTATTAGGGACAGAGAGAATGGAAAGGACTCGAAGGATGATAGGGGTATGTCTTTTATAACTACTACTACTACTACTACTACCACCACCACCAACACTATCACCTCACTAATAACAATAACCAATATTATTACTACAATAGAATTTCTAAGTTGGCAGTGCCCTCAAAGTCCTTTGTATCCAACCTATACTTGAAGAAGAAATCTCTCTGCAACATGACAAAAGGTTAGTGGAGATAGCTTGAACTGGGAGGGCCTAAGTTCAAATCTCAACACTACCACATATTAGGTGTGTGGCCTTAGGCAAGTCACTTACTTTCTCTTGGACTCGATTTTCTCTTCTATAAAAGAAGGGGAGATTGAAAGAGTTAAAGTAGATGGTCTTGAAAGTCTTTTCTAGATCTAAATCTTACAATCAATAGGCTTGAAGCATGGCTAATCAAGCCTCTTCTCGAAGACCTCTATAAGAGTGAGGCTGATTGAGCCACCCCATTACACTTAAAGCTAAGTGGTAAAATGCCCTGATACCTTAACAAGCTGAGAACAAGTCTTAATCAAACTCAATCATAGACTTTTGTTTCAACTAATCATTGAATCTAAGGCTTTAGACTAAGTGCAAAAAAAAATTAAACTGGATCTGGAGTGAAGAGGAATGGTAGTCCTGAGGAAACTTGGTCATGTCCTTGGAGTCATCTATAAAATGTTATGCTAGCTTAGAAGTAGGATTATTATAGAGACTAGAGCAAGTGTAGCATCCTGTTTAAAAAAAACAACCCAGAAGTCAAACCATGTTAGAGTAAAGGAGGGCCTTAGCCTAATTCTCCTCTCCCCTCCCACTTCTGGCCAGAGAAAAACTTTGCATTCTTAGAAAAGTTCAGAGGATTTTGTTTCCCACATTGATATCCTAGCAGTGTTCCTGGATCAGCTGATAGTAAACATATGCATTAGTAACTAAGGGAAGACTGGACATAGATTGATAACTTCACAAGGAGCCCAGTAAAGAAACTACACCACACCTTAGGGGAACTTCATTAGCATCCCACAAAAGACAGAAAAGGAGTCCAAGCAACTAGGAACTGTGTTACCCTTTTGCCACATGTGTTCTTTAAACCTTATCCCACTTTTTCCCTAGATTCTATATAAATTGGTGGAAAAATGTATCACAGACAGGCCAGGTGAGGAGAGGGAAAAAGAATGCTTTTTACCAATTATACTACTTTAGTAAAATCTCCCTTTCCAAAAGCTTCTTCAGCTTGGTTGACAATGATACTCAACCAATATTCATGACAAGAAACACACCAATGGGGGCTCTTGCATTATGGTATTAAAAAAGAAATATAACCCCAACTCTTCAAGAGTATCCATTGAGCTCTGAACAAGCATAGTAGCAAGTTCTTTGGACCCAGTTTGAGCAGGAGTTGGGATAGGAGCTCTTATTTATTCAATGAAGAGTAATTCACTCTGTTAGCAAGTTGGGTTTTTCTTCCTTGAAATCAAGCTTAAATTGGCTTCCATGAAACTTTCCCTCATTGCCTCTAGTTCTGCCCTCTGGGGTCAAGTGAAATACATCTAATCCATCTTCCACTTGACCACTCTTCAAAATCTTGAAGACTGCTGTATAATCCTGCCTGAGTTATTTTTTTCTCAATTCAACAAGCATTTACTAAGCACCTACTATATACGTGGTACCATGTTAGACTACTGGGATAAAGAAACACAAATGAAGCAATCTTTGCTCTCAAGCAATTTATGCTCTACCGAGGGATAGATATAGACCTAGGTATGCATGTATGTATATATACATATAGTGAAAGGAATTATGATTTTCATAATCAACATAATATGTAGAATGAATACATAAATGATTTAGATTTTTCAAAATTGCCTCTTCTTGGTTATGAGTCAAAAGCTCACCATGCAGCTTGAAATGAGCAATCAAAACCTTGACAATGCTCTCACAATCACGGCATTTTTGTGCTTGTGTACCTTAAGTGAAGCAAATCAAAGACTGTAGAACCTGCTCCTAACACAGAACTCTGGTCGTGTGACCCATCAAGTAAAAACCCCAAGGATTTAACCAGAATTGTTGTATTGTCTTCCATTTGTGGGCTGGTTTAGGGAAACCACCCTGGCCCTGGGAAATGATTCTTTGTAATCTACCTTCCCTGCTCCCTTCTCACCCATGATTTATGTATATAATCTCTGTCTTCTCTTCAGCAAGGTAGAATTCTGATCAGGAGAATTCCCGGGTTGCAAATCTGTTCTTCATAATGAAACAAATTAATTAAACTCCTACTTGATTACTGGCACTTTGTCTCTGGCCTGCTGTTTCGTCATTCTCTGGTAAAAAACTGTTAATGAGATATGTGTGTGTGTATGTGTGTGTGTGTGTATGTGTGTTGGAAATATAAATGTATGTGTTGAACATATACATATATTGAAATCTTGTTGAAATTTCCAAGGCTCAGCTGTCCTACATAAGTGTCTGTGTATAAACACCCACACACACACATATACACACACATACATATATTGCTATATATTTTTATAATACTTATTTTATATATTTAATATAAAGAGAAAATAAATAAAAAATAATTACAGGAGAAAGAGAATGATGAGACTCAAAAGGCCTTAGGTGGGATATGGAGCCTGAACTGAGTTTTGAAGGAATCCAGGAGTTTCAAAAGGCTGAGTAAATTTCAGGCATAAGGAAGAGTCTCTGCACAGACATGGAGGCATGGGAAGGGATAATACAAGGAACAACCAATAGGCCGGTTTGAGGGGAATATAGTAATTGAAGGGAGAGATGTGAAATGAGACTGGAAAGGTAGGCTGAAGCCAGCCTGTGAAAGGTTCTAAATGTCAAATGATGAAGGCTGAAATTGTACATCAGTCAGTCAGTCACCAAGCTGTATGAACCTGCCTCCAGGAAGCACATCTCCTCTGCCTCCCCTTCTCTCTGTCCATACCACCCCTTCTCTAGTTCGAGCCCTTGCCACCTCTTGCCTGGACCACAGCTGATGTTTCCTGACTGATCTCCCCACATTCAGTCTCCCCTATCACCAATGTACACAAATTGAGATTCTTAAAGCACAGGTCTGACCATGGCATTCCCTGACTCAAGCTGCTTCAGTGGTTCACTAATGCCCCTAGGAGAAAATATAAACTCATCTGTTTGGCATTTAAAATCCTCCCCAATCTGGCTCCAACCTATCTTTCTAGTCTGATATACTCCCCATCAGAACTTTCCGTTCCAGTGAAATGAGTCTATTTTCTGTACCCCCTACACAACACTGCATCTTCTGTCTCTGTCTGGCACTGGCCTCCCCCACCCCCACCCCAACCCACCCCATCTAGAAAGGACTCTCTCCTCACCACCTGTTGAACTCCCCCAAGGCTCAGCTCTCCTACATAAGGGTCTTAGTAATCTCTGCCATTGGTTAGGGCTCCCCCCCCAATTACTCTCCATATTTTAAATTTACATACCTTATAACATATTTCATCCTCTACCTCCTCCAGTAGAATATCAGCTCCTTGAAGTAGGGGCATCTTCATTTTTGTCTTTATATCTCTACCATCTAGCACAGTACCTGGCACCTAGCAGGTACTTGCACCTGGCTGAAGAGAATTTATCTCAAAGGCAAAGCTTCTGAAACTGAGGAATGATTTCTTTGGGAATGCTCTTCAGGCCAAACATCCACAGTTCCTTCAACAAATCACCACATGGTGGCTAAGTGCTCATAAGGCAGATGGAGCTAGACTCGACATCAGCAAGACGCAAGTTCAAATCCAGTCTCATATGCTTACTAGCTATATATTCTGGGCAAGTCACAATCTCTCTCTGCCGTGACTTCCTCATTTATAAAATGGGAATGATAATGTGAGCATCCACCTCACAGGGTTGTTGCAAAGACCAAATATAATAGCATATGTAAAGTGCTTTGCAAATTTTTAAGGCTTCCCTAATCAATCAATCAGTCAATAGCATCTGTTAGGTACCTATTATGTCCCAGTACTGTGCAAAACACTACAAATGCTATCATTTTCATTATTATGCATGATCTTTGACGCCCCTTACCATCCTAATACCCTCCTCTGAACATTCTCTAGCTTAGAAACAGTCTTCCTAACATGTGACACCCAGGAGTGGACACAAGACTCCAGGGTGGTCAGTGGACTATCATCAGCTTAGTTATGGGCCCTACACTATCCTTAATTCATCTAAGGTGGCAATGAAGAAGAAAAAACCAGTCTTCCTCTGTCATCCTCCAGTGTCTCATCTTAGTATGAAGGTAATCCCAGTTCTTGGGAGGGATGCCACCAAAACCAGAGACAATCTGTGAAATATCACTGGATTATAAACACATGGAATATATATAACCTATATCAGATTACCTGCCATCTTGGGAAGGGGGGAAGAGAAAAAAATGGAACTCCAAGTCTCAGAAAAAATGAATGTTGATAATTATCTTTAATTGGAAAAAATAAAATACTAATTTCCATTAAAAAAAATGTGGAAAGAGTAAAGTATAAAAAGAAGCCAACACGTAAAGGGCTTTCAAAGCCAAACAGAAGACTTCATATTTCATCCTGATGGTAATAGGGAGAGATCTGGGGTTTATTGAGTGGGGGTGGAATAGGGACACTGTGTTCAGATCTGCATCTTAAGAATAACAGTTTAGTAACTGAGAGGAGAATGGACTAGATTGGAGGGAGATTGAGGCAGGGAAACCCATCATCAGACTACAAAAACAGCCCAGGTGAGGAGTAATGGTGCCTGCACCAGGGTGGCAGCAGCGTCCCAGAAGCAAAGAGTATATCCAAGTGATGCTGGATATGCCTGGAGAGGTAGAGTACAGATTATGGAAGGCCTTGAACACCAGGATAGGTGGTTAGAGCCTTACCCGGCAGGGAACCTTTTAAAATTGTTTTAAATAAAAAAAACAACACATATATGTATATACACACACGCACACACACATATACATATATATATATATATATATATATATACTGCTCCTCTATGTATGTATGTATATGTATATGTATATATATAATATATATAGCGTAGCACAGCACTTTGCACATATTGAGCACCTAACAAATGTTTTTCCATTCACTCATCAGACATTTACATCATTTATTCACTGATCCGTCAGGCAGTTGCATTCATTCATTTAGTCATTCAATAATCAGTTGCATGAAGGACTGATTGGAGCAGAAGCAGAGAGAATAGCGGTAGGAAGATTTGATAGAAGGCTAATACAATAATCTAGGTAATGGGAGCATGGAAGTGGGCACAGGGAGGATAGATGTCACAGAGGTGAAATTGACAGGACCTGGCAACTGGCTGGATGAGAGAGGTGAGGGAGACGGCTGAGTCAAAGATAACACAAGGTTTCACACGTGGAGAGATGGAGTGAGTGGTGGTGTTACAGACAAAAGAGGGACATCAGCAGAAGAAACAGGTTTGGGGAAAAGGAGACAGCTTCTGAATTTAGTGCTATATCAAAACTACCCAGAGATTACTTCATAGGACTAACAAAATAACAAAATTCATTTGGAGGGAGAACAAAAGGTCTTGAATCTCAGATAGTAGCAAGGACGGGGTTACAGCAAACCTATTATAGAGTAACTGTTTGATACTGTTTAAAAAATCAAAAAGCAGATCAGTGGAACAGATAAATAAGCAAGATCCACAAACAATCTAACACAGTCTGTCCAGCCAGTGTTTGATAAGCATAAGAAAACAAACAACTGGAAGAAGAATTATCTGTTTGCAAGGACTGCTGAGAAAACTAGATGGAGTTTGGCAGAAAATAGGTTTAGATCATCATTCTTCATTGCATACTACAATAAACTCCCAAAGGATATATAACTTTCATGTAAAAGGGGGCATCATTTTTAAAAACTAGTGGATAGTAGAAATACTTTTCAGATCTATGATTAGTGGAAGAATCCTTAATGAAACACAGGATACATGCAATCATAACCTGATTCTCCAGAAGGGATATAAAATATACATAGATAAGTAGATGTAAAATAAGAACAAAGCCATGGGGGAGGAGGTTAAAAGGGTAGAGAGAGATGCTAGTAGCTTGGAGAATTAGGAAAGGCCTCTGATGGATTTGGCACTTGAGCTAAGCCTTGAAAGAAGCTAAGAGATTGAAAGAAATGAAAAGAATGCCCTATGCTCTTGGGGGTCAAACTGTGAAACTGTTTTATTTTGCAGATGAGGAAACTGAGAGCCACAGACATTAAGTGATTTGCCCAAAGTTAAACAGCTAATAAGTAGCAAAGTCAGAATGTGAACCCAGGTTCTCTGACTCTACTGTACCACACTGCCTCATCCTTGGATACTTCTGAATGAGAAGCAGCTTATATCAAAGGCAAAAGAGCAGGAGATGGAATGATAAGCAGATAGAACAAGATGGGGAGTGATGTGAAATCAGCCTGGAAGATAAGACACCAGTCTGTATCCCTACTTTTAGAGAACCTGAGGTTGGTGGATCTCCTGAAAATAGGTGGGTCATTAGCTAATTTGGGCAGTGACCTGATGAGTTCTTGCGGGGAGGGGTGGGGTGGGGACAAAACACCAAACTAGCTAACCAGCTTAGATTGGAAACAGAGCAGGTCAAAGCTCTCATGCCAGTCAATGGTGGAATCAGAAGTGGGTCCATGAGTAGCTGGGTAAGACTGATCAAAAAAGCTTCCAGTATGGACACAATGACAGACTGTGTTTGCATTAGATCCCCAGCTCTAAATGGAGAGGTTCGATACCAAAATACTGGCCACTAAAGAAAGAGTGTCTTCGGCTGCAGCAACTTACAAAAAACATCTGAGGTGTGGAAGTCATCTGGAAGCACTCACTCAGACAAGAGGCACAGGGCAATCAGCCAATCAGCAAGTTTTTAGTGAACACCTATTACTTGCTGGGTACTGTACTGGGCACTAGGAATAAAAGGTAAATGAAACAGTCTCTGTCCTTGAGGTTCTTATACAATACTGGGCAAAGGAAGTGTGGGAGGAGAACCATATACAACACACAAACACAAAGCAAGTGACAAGCATTGATTGAGCACCTACTGTAGTGCCAGGCACTGTACTAGGCACCGGGGAGACAAAGAGAAAAGGAAAACTAAACCTGCTCTCGAGAAGAAGTTCACATTCTTTTGGGAGAAACACCATGTACACACATATAGATCTATCTCTGAAATGTCAAAGAACTATTAGCTGAAATTTTATAGCACCTAAAGGATTACAAAGCACTTTATGGATATTCTCATTTGGTACTCAAAACAACTCTTTAAAACGGACAGCACATATAATGTTATTACAGAGGAGAAAACTAAGGCTCAGACTAGTGACCCTTCTTGTTCAGGGTCACAAGGCTGGTAAGTAGTGGAGTCAAAATTTGAACCCAGGTAAACATACTCCAAGTCCAGGGCATATAGGACTCTCCTTGGCAGTACCAAGGCTTCAATACCTGGAGCACTTGAGGGAAAACATAAACCATGATGACTAAGTCCAGTTCTACTAAACAGAAGTGGGGAAAGTCATCCAAACCACATTCAATCACCATAAATAAGAGAAGTGAGATTCTCGTGGCATGGCAATTCTACCAGAGTGAGGGGTTTACTGTCTTCCCCAGGAGGTGCCTCACCGAGACTGAAGAGCTTTGCTTCAAGGTTTAGGTCAAAGTTCAGGACAAAAATAAGCAACAACAATTCAGGTCAACCTCAGCCCTGACATCCCTACTTGCTTCTCTCTATCCCAATGTTCATGCTTAAAATCCTCTCTCCCTTTCCCTTCTGCCTCTTAGTCCCTAATTTCTTTCAAGGCTCTGCCTCATTTAAATCCAATTCACTTGCAAGTCGAGATATCACCCAGATGCCATTGGGTCAAAGGACAAACACACATACACACACACTTCTTTACATACATGCTGTCTGAGGGCAGGGACCATTTCATTTGGTGATTACATGTGACTGCTTTACTTCCCTGAACCACCTACCTTACAGGTCATCAAGGAAACAAAGACAAGAAATTATCCTGAAAAAAAGTGTTTTGCAAACCTTAATTAAAGCAAACAATCCACCAATGCCACTTCACGTGCCTGACACCTAGTAGGTTTGTGCTCAATAAACAAAACACTTGCTTAATTCAAAGGTCTACTCCCAATTCCTTCTTCTTCATTATAGCTTCCTCCATCCCTGCCTCTCAAGTTGGATGAGTGGATGAGATCTCACTTTTAGCCAATCTCACAGTACTTTGTATCCTATTATATACACACATGAGTACATGTCTTTTTGTGCCTTCCAGATACCTTCTCTAGGTTCCAAATTCCCAGCTCTGACAATGACTGACTGGACAAGTCATTTACCTCCTCTAAGTCTCAGTTTGTTCATCTGCAAAAGAGGGACAACCACTCACCTGACAGGACTGTTGAGGATCCAGTCTGGGGGGCAGCATTTTAAGAAAGACAACCACAAATTACAGCATGTCCAAAGGGACCAGAATGATAAGTGACTTGGAAACTTGGACATAAAAAAGGATCAGATGAAGGAAGTGGGGCTGTTTCACCTGGAGTAGGGAAGATTGGGGAATAAGGAGGGCACATGTAGGAGAAAGACAAGGGGGCAGCTAGGTGGTGCAGTGAATAGAGCACCAGGAGTCAGCAGGACCTGAGTTCAAATCCAACCTCAGGCACTTGACACCTACTAGCTGTGTGATCTTGAGCAAGTCACTTAACCCCAAATACCTTGCCTCCCCCCTCCAAAAAAATAAAGAAAGATAAGACTGTTTAGCCCCAGAAGGAAGAAAGAGAAATAGTAGAGAGGGAGACTTGGGTTCCATGAGTAAAACTTCCCTCACTTTGCCTTTCTCATGGCTAAACCACCATGGGGAGGTGCTGTTGAGGGTATCCCCACACAGCCTCTGAGGTTCCTTCCAATTCAGTGGTTAATGAGGCAACCAGGTGGTGCTGTAGTGTATAGAGCCCTGGACTTGGAATCAGGAAGACTCATCCCCATGAGTTCAAATTCAGCCTCAGACACTTACTAGCTGTGTGACCCTGGGCAAGTCAATGTATGCTGCCTCCATTTCCTCATCTGTTGTGTTGGTCCTTCATTGCCAAAGAAGACCATGCCATCAGAAATGAGCTGGAGAAGGAAATAGCAAACTACTCCAGTATCTCTTCCAAGAAAACTCCAAATGGAGTCACAAAAAGTCAGACATGACTGAAACAACTCCACAACAACAACCTATACCTGAAGCATCAGAAAAATATCAACTATTAGCAGTATGAGGACAGAGAATGTATTTGTCTTTTTATCTACTCAAGGGCCAAGCATATTGCCTGTAGTAGACTCTTAAATATTTATTAAATGACTGAAAGAACACGCATGTCTAAAGTAGAGCACTGGACCATAACCACATTTGCCAGGCAGTGAGAGTACAAAGACAAAAGACAAACCCAATAGTGTCTTCCCTCAAGGAGCTTATGTTCTACTGAATGGCCCCTATGGAAAAGTAAATAAATACAAATTTGATAGAAATTAAACAAGATAATTTCAAGAAACTGTGCTATTAACTGAAATGATCAAGAAGTGCTTCATATGGGAGGTGCCACTTGAGCTAGACTTAGATGAAAGCTAAGAATTTTCTGATTTGGGGGTGAAGGGGTTGGTGTATCCACACAAATTCATAGAATCTAGTCCTCTGGTCCAACCCCCTCATTTTACAGATGAGGAAACAGGTCCAGGGCAGTTAAGCGACTCGCCCTAGTTCACACTAAGAAGAGGCAAGTTGAAATGAATTGTGGGATATTTGGTTATTCTAGATCTTTTGAGCTGGAAGGGAATCTGAGGGTCCCTCTAAGCTCCTTAATTGACAGATGAAAGAATCAAGACAGGGAAGGGAAAAAGAGATTTGTTCGAAACCACCTTGTTGGTAAGTGTCGGGGACTGGAAACCAGGTCTTTTGACCTCAAGCCTTTACACAATACCCCACTGCTGCATGCCTGTTCTGCAAGCCTCTTTTCCATGATAGCGGAGTTGACTAAATTGTATATTCCCCCCGACACACATCTCCTTATCTGCTGCTAATGAATTCTGGCTGGTATGTGAATCCTGAGTCAATCTTCAGACCTAAAAGTCTGAAGATTGTTTCCTGTTCCTTCTCTAACGAAAGGAACAACTAATCATAACTTCAGAAAGCGGGAATGGGAGCGGCCCTCAGGGTTCTGCTAGTGCGTGAAGATAAATTATTGCAATTATTGGATTAATCAGCCAATAACAGGGGAAGAAAAACTTAATTATCACTCAGCCCTTCACTAGGTTCTTAAGGCATCAAGAATTTGGGTTATCCATTTTGTTCAAGTGTATCTGGAGGAGACAGCTCAGCACATCCAACTCTCCTGCAGATTATAGGTTCAGAAGCAGCACTGCACAGGGTAAATAGTGGAAGACTTGGAGCTAGGAGAGCTGGGTTCAAATCCTACAATGTGACCGCTTTAATTCTGTGAACCTCAGTTTCCCCAGCTGTAAAATGGAGATGATACTTGAACTAACTGCCTCACTGGGTTTTCATGAAGCCAAAGGCACGCCATTATCATGAAGAAAGTGCTTTACAAATCTTAATTAAAGCAATCAAGCTATAAGCATTTAGTAAGCACCAACTGTGTACCAGACCAGAAGAAAGAGTGAGATGATGATGGTGACAACGGCGATGATGAGGATGATGATGATGATGATGTCAATGATGCAGTCCAAGTGAGAAGGGAATTTCGAGATTGTCCCACATTTTACAGAGGCAGAAATGATGGCCTACAAAGAAGTGACTCATCTGAAGTCACAAAGGTTGGATTAAAACTCAGACCTCCTAAATCCCAGGTTACTGATCTTTCTCTCACAGAACTGACTAGTTGATTCTCCAGGGAGGCTGCTATCTGAAGGTACCTCGACAACTGGCATATAAATAAATGTCTTAGAATATAGAGAAAGCAAATGGCCTTTTGAGCACTGGGTCTAGACACAAAGTGACACTTAGCTACCAGGGCTGAGGTAAGCCTGCTGCCACTTAGCTGGAAGAACATTGGGGTTGAACCCTGGCATCATACCAACAAGCTATGCTCCCAGAGCCTTGGTGATTAACGAGCTGAGGAAAGGAAATAAACTGTGAACAAAAAATCAGGTGACACAGATAATAAATCGGGACCAGCACATGATGTACAGAATGCTGAGGGAATGTAGAAAGAGAGAAGAAGAATTTCTAAAGTCCATGATCCTTGGATGAGTCACTCTACTTCTCACAGGCCCTCAGAGTCACCAGAAGCCCATCAGTAAAATGAGAGAGTTGGGCTTAGATCTTCCCAGCTGGCACCCACTTGAGTTCAAAGGTCTCCCAGCTCTGACATTCTAGGCCAGGGTGGGGAACCTTTGGTCTCGAGGCCACATATGGACCTCTAGATCTTCAAGTGTGACCTAAAAAGTGAAAGAATCAAAAATTTGGGTAATTCGTTTTATTTTGAAAAGGTAAAAAAAAAATTATCAGGAGATAAAAATCTAGTATCCAAATTCCTTCTGACTCTGTGACTGGTTTTTCAAGAAAAAGCAAGTTAGTATAGGTTTTCCCCTTTTCCCAAGAAAAATGTTTAAAATGGTTGTGAGGAGGGGAAAACAGCCTATAATTTGATACTTTAGGTACAGATCTAGAATCCACACCTATAAAATGGAAATCATATTCACTGGCCTTTGTTCCCCAACCCCGCCGAGCTGGTTTTGTCACAGAATTTCATAGATTTCAAGGTGGAAAGGGTGAGTGGGGACATCTAGTCCATCCCCTGTATTTAGCAGATAGCCCCATAAAGGGGAGGTAATTTTTGCAAAGTCACACAGGTCAAAAAAAAAAAAAAGAGAGGGACAAGAACAGAAATTGAGTCCAAGTTTCTGAGCAGGTGTTTTTCCTGTACCACAAATGGAATAGTTTATGTGAAAGTACTTTGTAAACTATGAAATGCTATACAAATGTGAATGGCTGTTATTATAAGCTTATGAGTCACTCAAGACTCATCTGGAGAATGCAGCAGAAATAAAAACCTCAAAGAAGCAAAATGGTGTTGTGAAGAGGGCCAGGCTTGGTGTCAGAAATCATCGAAGTGGCCCATTTAGAGGATCCATCTAGAGGTGGGAGGGCCCTTAGAAGTCTGTGAGCCCACTTAACAGATAAGGAAGCTAAGGTCCTAGGATCATGGCTTTAAAGCTGGAAGGGACCAGTGAACCAGGCCCTCATTTTACTGAGAAGGAAACTGAGTCCCAGAATAAGCCCATATACCACAGAGTCAGGTGGAAGCTATGC
>CM053771.1:51948617-52008214 GCA_028658325.1 Potorous gilbertii | reverse complement strand
TCCAAAAATGTGTGAGTTATTCTGCATTTTGAGTCCATCACCTTTGTATGTGCCAGGAGGCTTCATCACTGGTCCTGTGGAATCATGGTTTGTCACCGTGCTGACCAGACTTGCTAAGTTTTCAGAGCTGTTTGTTGTGGTCTAGTTTACTCTCCTAGTTCTGCTGATTTCACTCAGCCCCAATCCATACAGGCCTTTCGCTGAAGTTGTCCCCTTTGTCACTTCCAGCCCAATGATATTCTATGACATTCAGACATCATCACGGTTTGTCATTGTCCCCAACTGATGGGCGCCCTCTTAGTCTGCAGGTCTTTGCTACTACAAAACAAGCTGTTTGCAATCATTCTCTCTGAGGCCCTGCTCCATTTCTGCCACCTCCATGAAGCCCTCCCTGAATTCCCCCACTGCCATCTCTCTGAAATTTTGAGCTGGTCCCTCCATTTGGCATCATTTTCTGTTTCCCTATATTTGCCTCCCAGTTAGAGATGGTCTGGTATAGGGGCTAGAGAACCAAGTTTGGAGTCAGGAAGACCCTCGTGAAAGTCCTGCCTTGGACACATACCAGCAGTGCGACTATTAGCAGGTTATTTCATTTCTCAGTGCGCCGGACAACTCTTGAAGCAAGGACGTTGTGAGAAAGGTCTCTATTTGCATTGATAAAGGGAGTGTCCTCCTCACTGGGAATTCTCTATGTCAATGAAATTACAAATTTGGTTCCCACCGCCAAATCTTAAAAGCTACTGAAGGGCAAGTACCATACTTATCCCAATATGAAACAGTGGTGGGGAGGAGGGGATGTTGCAGAGACAATAAAGGCTAGCCAATCATGAGCTGGCCTTGGAGTCAGGAAGACTTGGATTCAAGTCATGCCTTGGACACTTCCTAGCTGTGTGACAATGAACAAGTCATTTAAGCTTTCAGTGCCCCAGGCAACTTTCTAACACAGCCATTTACCGAGTAAACTGGCATCAGTGGAGAGGTTTACACGATGGGAGTTCCTTATGTCGACGAAATGTGTATGTGTATGTTTGTGGGAGGTTTTGGTTGTTTTTATTCTCTACTTAACAAACCCAAAATAAAATGAGCTTTTCCATATACATAGTAGAACAGAAAAAGAGGATTGCACATGAAACTGTAGATCATATACACATACATATGTATATATGTTATGTATATATGTATGTGTGTATGTATGTGTGTGTATACTTGCAAGATAGAGTGTTGGCTTTTTTAATGCAGAGAAGGCCAGAATGAGTAACAGTATCACTGTTCAGACAACCCCTTCCTTTCCTCCCCCCACATGTTTGTGTATAAATGTGTGTATGTGTATATATGTATATATATATTGTATATATATATATATATATATATATATATATATATATATATATATAGATGTGTATGTGTATGTATATGTGTGTGTATTCATATATTTTTATGTCATTAACTTTCCTCTTACTTTGTAATTTCCCCATTGCTGTCAAGGGTACTGCCATCCTCCCAGTTACCCCTGTTCACAACTGCAATGTCATCTTGGACTCCTCACTTTGCCTTCCCCCCCTTATCTAATTGGTGGTCAGATTCTGTCAACTTTACATTCATATCATCTCTCAAATATGATCCCTTCTGTCTCCACCCTGGGGCAGACCCTTATCACCCCATACCTGAACTATTGCAACAGCTGCTGGTGGGTCTGCCTGCCTTGAGTCTCTCTCTACTGGAGTCCATCCACCACTCAGCTGTCATACTGATCTTCAGGAAGTCCAGGTCTAACTATGTCACACACACACACACACACACACACACACACACACACATTCACACATACACACACACACACACACACACACACACACACACACACACACACCCCTTCCCTGCCCCCACTCAACAAACAGCAGTGATGATCAAATATAAAATCCTTTCAAAGGCCTCCATTACCTGGCCCCTTCCTACGTGTCTTGTCAGCCTATACCTTACTCCTCTGCAAGTCAGTGTCCCTGGCCTCCTTTGCACTATTTGAACACAGCACACCATTTCCCAACTCCAAGTATTTTAACTGGCTGTCATGCATGCCTGTAATGCTCTCACTCCCCATCTACTTTCTGGCTTCTTCCAGTTTTCAACTAGACTCCTCTACAAGGCTTCCCCAGTCCTCCTCATCTTAATGATTTCCCTCTGAGATTCCCCTCCACTCTAGCTTGTCTCTATCTTATTTGTACACACTTGAATGTTGTCTCTCCAATCTACCCCGACCATGAATTCCCTGAGAGCAAGAACTTTTGCCTTTCTTTCTCCAGCCCTTAGATAGTGCCTAGAATAAAGTTAAGTACTTAATAAATACAGCTCCCTTCAAGGTCCAACTTTCCCTGCAAGTCAGGCCAAGACTTGGGTTCTTCCTCTCATCCATGATCATCCTTCCCAGGATGATGGAGCTGTACAAAACTCCTCCTGTTGCCAGTTGGCTCCAACTGAGGGATCCAGTAATTCTCAAGCTCTCAGTAGTCCAGGAGGTTGCTTCCAAGGCCGCAAACGTTCATTTCAGTATCGCTGTTCAGCTATCTATGTTCAGGGGGATAATGGCATAGATTTAGATCTGAAAGGTAGAGGTCATTGTGTCCACCTCCCTTCATACCCACTTTACAGATGAGAAAATTCAGACTAATGGAAGTGATAGGACTTGCCCAGGGTTACACAGCTAGTGAGTATCTAAGGAAGGATTCAAACCCAAATGATCCTGACTTAGCCCAGTACTCACCCACTGAAAACCACAGCAGGAAAGGCAGCCAGGAGGCATGGGTTCAGGTTTGCAAAGGTCAAATATGTGTCTGCTTCAATGAGAGAAGCTCTGGGAGCTGGAGGGAGAGGGAAGGAACTTTGGTGCCTCCCTCCTAGGAAAACCCAGAGAGTATATTACATTGTATTATATTGTATTACATTATTATTATTAGATTATAAAATATTATATTGTATTATATTATATTTATCACATTATAGTGAATATATTTTATTGTATTATATTGTGCTATATATTATGTTATGCTATGTTATGTCATGTTATGTTATGTTACGTTGTGTCCTGTTCTGTTGCATTGCATTGCATTGAATTGTTACACTGTGTTATGTTGTATTATGTTGTATTGTATTATATGTTATATATTATTCTATTTTACAAATCAGATCATTCAGACCAAGAAAACTTACCTGAGGTCACACAGTAAATGGCTGAGTCAGGTCTTGAACCCAGAGCTCTTAATGCCAATTCCAAAGTGCCCAGCTGGTTCTCTGGTTATCATTTCCTGAATGATTTATTCAAGTTGTTTTAGATTCAGAGGCCCCAAAAAACCCATTTAGCTTTTTAATGGAACAAAATATGCAAGCAAGAAAAGGCAGTTTCATTCTGGATGTTGATAAATGAGCTAGAAAGTCTTGCAGAATCCTGCAGTTAGAAGAATCCTCTACAATAGATCATCGGGTTTATCCTCCTTTCTCAAGGCAAGATGGTATCTGAAGCATGGGAGAGAACTGTGTAGCCATGAATTTCTTAAAAATTTTTTCAAAAGGGAAATTCCAGGACCTTTTCTAATATCTTTAAAGATCAGGGAGCTCTTGCCTGGGAACATTTAATCACTGCTGTTAACTTTCTGAAGAATTGTCATAGAGAAGAAAGAGGAGTTTTGTCCTGCTTGATCCCAGAAGGCAGAGATGGGAACTAGGGGGAGAAGTGGAAGGTAGGGGCTCCATGGTGATCCCGGGGCCTGGATTCAGGACGACCTGAATTCAAATCCAGCTTCAGACACTTACAAGTTATGTGACCCTAGGCAAGTCATTTCACCTCTGTCTGCCTCAGTTTCCTTAACTGTAAAATGGAGATAATAACTGTAAAGTGGAGGCCCACATCCCAGGGTTGTTGGGAGGACAAAATGGATGACACATTAAGCTGCTCTGAGCATATAGCCTGGCAAATAGTTCTTGTTATTTGTCCTTAGTTTTCGGAGGACCAGTGACATCATGGGGAAATGTCTTGACTCCAGGCTCATTCTCTCTTCCAGAGTCATCCAAGTCCAGTGGCAACACAAAAGTCAGGAAGACTGTTGATAAGCCAGGACACAGTGGATGACCTTGGTGTCTGATGTCTGACCAATCTTTAGACATTCCCCAGAGCCTGCTTCAGCCACCCACACAGTCACTGGAACAAACTGTTCTCATCCTCCTGTTCCACCAGGGGAGGGCTTCACATGCTTAGGGTAGACATCCCTCTAACTCACTGATGGATCTGAGGCCTGTCCAGCAATTACCTTCAACCTGGTTTAGCCCATCTACTGAGAAGGTTCTATCAGGGCATGGCTGCTGTGCATGCAACAGTTTCTTGGGGCCAAAGTGAGAACTGGGTGACAGGTAGACACCAAAGGTGGATGAGCAGCCCTGAAAAGGGCTCAGCAAGCCCTTCTCATTTCATTCCTTCTATTATAGGGAACTCAACAATCAGAACTGTCCAACAATGGGATAGACTGCGGCATCAGATGGTGAGTTCCCCATCACTAGAGGTATCCAAACAGAGGCTAGATGATCACTTGAACAGGCCTTTATAGAGACAATACATAAAGGGAGTAGAGAAGTTGGATTAGATGGTCTCAAAGGTATGTTCCAGCTCTGAAATTTAATTACGCTATGATATATAATTAGATTTAGGGCTAGGAGGGATCTCAGAGTTCATCTAGGCTGGCCCCTCATTTTATAATGAGAAACTGAGGCCTAGAGAGGTTAAGGGATTGGCCAAAAGTCACACAATGTGTAGGGGACAGAACCAGGATTTGAACCCAGGTCCTCTGATCCCAAATCTAACATGCTTTCCACTATACCACACTGCCTGTCTATCACCTAAATCTCTCTTTTGTTACCTGCTTGGAAACCTTCCGTGGCTATAATCCCACAGGATAAAACACAAATTCCAAAGTCTGACTTCAACCTACTTTCCCAACTTAATTTGTCACTGTTTGAATTCATGCACAATCTAATACAGCACAACAAACATGTATTAAGTGCCTACCACATGCTAGGCAACATAGTAAATGCAGGGGATACAAAATAAGAAGAAAAACAGTCCCTGTCCTCAAGGAGCTTAGAGTTTAATGAGGGAAAGTAACACACAAAAGGAAACTGAAAAGGAGAGGAGGGACGAAGCAGCATGATGCTGGTGGAGTGAAAACCAAGCAGTGAAGCTGGTGGGAAATGAAGAGCTAGCTGAACTCCTGAGATCTCTTTAAAGAGAGACTTTTCGAAGAGAGGGAGGGAAAAGGTAATGGATGATACTGATGGGGTCCTGAAGCACTCTCCAGGGTGATGGGTTTCCCTGTGATGAGCTTGTCCTGAGGTGGGGGCAGGGTGGGGACCAGGAGGGCAGTGATGAGGTGGAATCAGAGTCAAACAACACAGCTGGTCAGACCCATTCTAGCCAGAATAGACCACCAGCTCTTTCCCAGATTCATCTTGCAGTCTTCTCCCTCTGCACCCTCTGAATCAGGGGCCATTCTCTATGCTTAGAATATTCTTCAACTTTCCCTGGAGAAATCCTTTTCTTCCCTTAAGGCTCAGCTCTGGTGCCATCTTCTCTGGGAAGGCTTCCCCTATCCCCTCACCTTCCCAGTGAAAAGCAATTTCTGCCTTGTCCTATTCTCCTAGACCCCTTTGACTGGGACACTCTTCCCCACCCCCCGATCATGATTTACCTATCATATATATGTGATCAGCTCGGTATAATATCCTTGCCCCACCTCCCCCAGTCAGGTTGTAAACTCTTTGAGGAATAATCCCTTTTTCATATTTAGATCTCCACAGTAGAGCACAGGTATACAATTAATGAAGGTCAACCAAAAGACCCTCCTATTCAATCAATTAGTCATTCAACAAGGAGATATTAAGTATCTACTCTGAGCTAGGCACTACGCTAATAGTTGCTGGAGATACAAATGCAAAGAATAAAGCAATCTTTGCTCTTAATATGGAGTTTACGGTTTAATAGGAACACAATAAGCCTATCTATCTAGTTTTTGTATTCACTTCTCTCTGGGTCTGTCTGTCTGTCTCTCTCTCTACACACACACACACACACACACACACACACACACACACACACAAATACACACCACACACAAATACACACACACCTATCTTCCAACTTATCTATTTTATCTATCCAGCCAACTATTTATCTATGGATCTTGGCATGATTCTGGTGGTCTTCTGAATGCTCTCTAGGTGGAGAAGCGCATAAATCACACGCCCTAAAGTCAGGAGGCCCTTACTTTAAATCTGGCCTCAGAGGCTTACTAGATGGGTGACCCTGGGAAAGTCACTTAACTCTGCTTGCCTCAATTTCCTCATCTGTAAAAGCAGAAGGAAATGGCAAACTACTCCAGTATTTTTGCCAAGAAAACCCCAAGTGGGGTCACAAAGAGTCTGACATGACTATAACAAAAGTATCTAACTAGCTATCTTGACACTATCTTGAGTATCTTCCGAATGCTCTCCAGAGTAGCTAGCTAGCTATCACCTGTCATCTATTGGATCTGCATGTGGAATACATTTAAAGATAATAAAAACAAGTAAATACAAGATATTTTAATCCCAGGTAGTGTGTAAAGAAGGGCACTGGTAATTGAGGACATCAGCAAAAGCTTCACACAGAGGATGGTGCTTGAGTTGTGTCTTAAAGGGAGAGTTGGACTCTGGGAGGAGAGGGTAAGCAAGGCATGCGTTCCAGGCATGAAGGACCAACAATGCAAAAGCCCAGTGATGGGAGATGGAGCACTGAGTACGAGGAACCAAAAACAGACCAATTTACTTCAATCACAGAGTACATGCAGGAAGGGGAGGAACATATAATGAGGCTGGGAGGATAGGTTAAAGACTAGGTTGAGAAGGGTTTTAAAACCTAAACAGAGGAGTGTGTATTTGACATTAAAGGTAAAGAAGAGCCAGTGGAGTATATTGAGTAAGGAGAGTCACTTTTTTTTTTTTTTTTTTAGAAAAATCACTCTAATCTCTATGTGAGGGCATGGACTGAAGTGGAGACTTAGGGAAAGCAGTTCAGTCACAAGGCTGAGAGGTGACAAGGGACTGAACTATAGTAGGGACTATGTGAATAGAGAGAAGGGGATAAAGATGACAGATGTCGTAGAGGTAGAAATGAGAGAATTGGCAGGTAACAGAGGGAAAGGGGGTGCCCAGGATGATCCTGAGATCATGAATCTGAGAGGCTAGACAATGGTGGTGCCTTTGACAGAAATTGTGAAGTTTTGTTTGGGGGGAAAATAATAAATTCTATTTTGGACATATCAAGATCAATATGCCTCTTGGTCATCTAGTTAATTCCAGGGCAGTAATAAGCTTTAATGGTTGCCTATTACTGCTTAGCACTTCAAAGCCTTCATAGCTTCCTTCCTACTTCTTCGTGGAGGTGGGGGACTATGGGTGTGTAATGCTGTATAGATTTGTTAGATTTATTTTTAAAATGTTGCTCAGTTTTTCTGAACTAATGTATGTTTTGTTATAAGAAATTGCCTTTGGGAGGAACATTTCATACATTGAAAAATGTAGGTGATATAAAAATTAAAAATAGCAATAAAAATTTATTTTGAATAAAACTGGCTCTTTACCATCCTTCCAGTCCTCTACACACATTGCTTCCCTCTACACACTCATTACCTCAGCCCTGAGGGCTCCGCTGCTCACTTTCCATCTCCTGTGTCTATCCCTTTGCCCAAGATGCCTCCCAGGCTTGGAATGTTCTCCCTGCTCATCTTCATTTCCCAGAATCCCTGGCTTCCTTCACAACTTCGCTCAAATGCCACCTTTTACATCAAGGCAGATTCATCTTTCGTTGTATCACAGCTCCCCCTCTTTGGCAGTTTGCTGCATCCTACAGACCTTTTCTTAGAAGACTTTTTAAATGCATAAAGTAAAATACATAGGATTATAAAGGAAACCAAGTACATAAAAATACAGTTATCAAATTAAAAATAAAACAAGTTCAAAGGCCCCAGGTTAAGAACTCCTATTTGTAATAATAACTAACACTCACATAACATTTACTATTTGCCAGATACTGTGCTGGGCTCTTTACAATTACTACTTCATCCAATCCTTGTAACAACCTTCTTGCCCCTCATTTCTATCACCTTGAGGTATGGATCTATGTCTGGATTCCTCCTTTTGGTAAGATGAATGCAAACCGTTCCCTGAGAATTATTTCACACTAGCCATAAGAAAAATGGAATTTAATATATACTGGATGGACAGTAAACAGAGGCAGGGGAGCCAAGGCCAAAGGCAGGATGGTGGAAAACATTAACTTCGCTCCATCAGCCTCTAATCTCTCATTCTCCTCTTTACCAGTCAGTTCTCAGATGGAAGTAGGGTTTTGTAAAGGGCCACATTTCACGCTGGAGAGGCAGCTCAGTGAGGTGGGAAAGCATTTTTACAAAACTAAATATATCAATTAAGCTTGATAGCATGTACCAGTATTTATTAATCACCTACTGTATGCCAGGTACTGTGCTAGGCAACGGGAAACCTAACTGTATAGATCCCTACCCTCCAGGAGTTTATTTCTGGGATGTGTCAGGAACAACAGATGTGAAGATAAGGAAATACTGTAATAGAGGGGAGATCAGCCTGTGTAGATCATTTGTGTAAAGGAAAGTGAGAATCATTTGACAAACTCTATATGCTTTCCCCCATCTTTCTTTTTTCATTCTTTGTTACAAGGGTCAATGGCGAGGGGAGGAGTATATTCAGAGATGATGGTGATAGAAGAAAGATAATAACATGATTTTAAAAAAATTCTTGTTGAATTTAAATTCCTTTCACTCTTCTGGGACTCAGTTTCTTCATGGGTAAAATGAGGTCTTTTCCAGGTCTCAACCAGTCCCCAACTGCTTCACCTATAAAATAGAGATGGATGTACCTTCCCAAGATTGTATGAGGAAGCGATATATTCATTGAATGAATCAGCTGCTAAGATGCTGTATGTATTCAATATATAATCATATATCTACATGTAGTCTACCCCAGCAGACTGTGAGCTCCTTGAGGGCAGGAACTACTTTAACTTTGTATCTTAATGTTTGGAACAGGGTTCCTCCAACCTGACAGATCCTAAATGAAATCCATCCACAATCACAGACTCCCCCATAATTCTTTCTGCCTTCTTTCTGGATGTTGGGTGTTGACAAAGGGAAGAGAAAACATGCTTCACATAGGGATCAGATTAGATGGTCTCTGGTGTCCCTTTCAACCTTGAGGTTCTGAAAGAAAGTAGCAGAGGATGGACAACAGGCACACTGATAAAGCAACTAAGTGTCAATGGTTCCAGGATGACAGAGGAAACAGCATTTGTTCTTTGAGCCTAGGTTCAAATCCTGTCCCTGAGGTTTACTGTTTGTGTGACCTGATGAAAGTCATTCAATTTCTGGACCTTGGTTTCCTATTCTGTAAAATGAGAGAATTGGACTAGATTGCCTTTGAGGCCCTTCCAGCTGTATATCTATCATCCTGTGAGGAAAGGTCCAAGAAGAACCACTGAGAAAGATACTTGGGTGTGGCCTTATCACAGGGTCAGAGGATTAGAGCTAGAAGAGACCCTGTGTAGATCATTTGTGTAAAGGAAAGTGAGAATCATTTGACAAACTCTATATGCTAGTAAGTGGGGGAGCTAGGTGGAGCAGTGGGTAGAGCACTGGACTTGGAACCAGAAAGATTCATCTTCATGAGTTCAAATTGGATCTCAGATATTCACTAGCTGTGTGACCCTGGGCAAGTTACTTAACCCTGTTTGTCTCAGTTTTCTTATCTGTAAAATGAGTTGGAGAGTGAAATGGCAAACTGCTTTAGTATCTTTGCCAAGAAAACCCCAAATGGTGTCATGAAGCATTAGACACAATTCAACAAAAAATGCACTGGGTCATTGGACCTTAGGATGGAGTTCCATCTTATCATTCTTCAGAGGAGGAAACTGAGACCCAGCATGTGTCCAAGATGATACGACTAGAAGTGGCAGTGCCAGAATTCAAACCTCCATCCTTCTATTCCAAATCCATTGCTATTTCTGACATAGTGCACTGTGGATCCCTAATAATACAAGTGCTCAAGGTATCTGTCACTGTTCCTCCCTCCTCCTCCCCTCCCCCACAGCACCATCCATTGAGGTCTAATCACCACTTCTGACAGCCCCAAGAAAGAGATGTCACTACTTTGTAGGCAGAGGAGGGCTCCCTGACAATTCCCATTGGTGTCAGCCCATATCTACGACTCATCTTTCCCTGGGTCGACTTTGGGGCATCTTACATATACTCCCTACACAGCCCAAGGCTCAGCCTTCACTCTCGTGGAAGAACATAGAACACCGCCTGAATGAGCAAGGTATTTATTCTAATAAAAAAAGAGGGCTTCGTTGCCATGTCAACAGGTGATGGTTTTGTCAGTGCTCAATGGGTCCTTTGTACCTCATGTGAGCTCAGCAGCCATAGTAAAGAAGCTTGTGGTGTGACAACTCATTACTATACTAGGCTGCTGGCAGAATTATAGATTCTTAGACCTGGGTGGAGGGGAACTTAGAGATCATTCAGTCCAATCAGATGCCCAAGGCATGAGTTCTCTCTGTAACTTCCCCAACCACTTGGTCATAGTGAGGGCACGGGGGTACAAGGGGTGTATTAGTTGACCTGTAAGGTCCCTTCTAGCTCCAAATTTGTAATCCTATGATCCACTCACTGAGTACCTCTGGTGATAGGGAGCTCAGTCGCTCGCACATTCCATAACTGGGTAGGACATTCCATAGTTGGACTCCTATAGCTAGAAAGTCCTTCCTTATAATAATGAGCTGAAAATTCCACCCATGGCTTCTAGCTCTGCCCTCTGAGGCTACACAGATCATTCTTTTACATGTCTACCCTTTATAGCTCCAACACATATTGTTAATCAATAGATACCAACAATTCAACTACTATCATGTAGGCATCCTTAAAATTTTTGTATTAAAAAATGTGCCTCATAAGAGAAAAAGATGGGAACAGTCAGTATTAGTAGGACTACAGAATGAGGCATACTAATGCATTGATGATGGGGCTTTGAAATGGTCCAACCATTCTGAAAAACAATTTGAGATTATGCTAGAGAAGCTGATTAAAATATTCCTATCCTTTCTAGGCATCTATCCTGAGAGTTCAAAGACAGAAAATAACATCTCCTATATACCAAAACATGCATAAGACATGTTGTGTGTGAACAGAGAACTGGAAATAAAATAGATAGATGCCCATCTATCTGGATAATAGCTAAATACATTGTAACGTATGGATGTGATGGAACAACTCTGTGTTGTAAGAGATAATGAATAGGAAGAGTACAGAGAAGCTTGAGATGATTTAATGAACAGATACGGGATGAAGTCAGCAGAACAAGGAAAGTGACAGATGGAAAGAGTATAGCGATGTGAATGCGAAAAACAATAAAAATCCAACCAACCCCTATCCCTGAAGTTGTTCTCGAAAAAGAGATGAACAAATGAATGTCCCTTCCTTCACTAGAGCAGCGGCGATCAGCAGTGTTCAGCCTTATTGCGTTATCTCTGCTGACAATGACATTGGAGGAGAGGCATCACCATCTGCTTTGGATGGGACTTCTCCATCTTGCAGCTGAAATCTTCCATTTAGAATGTGAGCTTCTGGAGAGCAGGGACTGTCGGACTGTTCTGTGACTTCACAGTGCTTAGCACATAGTAGGTGCTTAATAGATACTTTTAAAATAATAATTAGAGCTGGCATTTACATAGCACTTAGGGTTTATATGATGTTTGTAAGCTGATACTTCTCATAGATTTAATATATTAATTTGATCCTCATAACAATCCCGTGAGGGAGGTCCTATGGTTATCCTCATTTTACAGATGAAGAAACTGAGCCTGAGGGAGGTTAAGTGACTTAAATAATCCCCTTTTTATTTTAGTGCCTTCCCTCTGTCGATTATCTGCAGTATTTGTCTTATTATATTTATTATTATATTTATTTATATCCTTATATTTATTATATCCTGCATTTGTCTTATTTTTCTGGGCAGCAAAGTGGCACAGAGCACCTGGCATGGAGTCAAGAAGACTCATCTTCATGAGCCCAAATCCAGCCTCAGATACTTACTATCTGCATAACCCTGAGCAAGTCACTTCACCTTTTTTGCCTCAGTTTCCTCATCTATAAAATCAGCTGGAGAAGGAAATGACAGACCAATCCGGTATCTTTGCCAAGAGAACCTCAAATGAGGTCATGAAAAAATCAGACACAACTGAAACAAACGGACAACAGCATCTTATTTGTACATAGTTGTTTACAGGTTTTTCCCCATTATAGTGAGCTTGTTGAGGGCAAGGACTGTCTTTTGCTTTTCTTTATATTTCCTATACTTAGCACAATGCCTGGTAGATTTTTAATAAATTTTTATTTACTGACTGAATGACTTGCCTACTGACTTACTACTAATAAATGTCTGACGAAGCACTTGAACTCAGGTGTTGAAGCAAACTCTAGGTTGAGGTGAAGAAGGCACTCACCTGCCCTCTGGCAGATTTCCACTTTTCTTATTCTTTCTAATTAGGCAATTGTTTCTACACTTCTGGAAGACTTCAAGCCAAACCTTCTAAATTTAGCAAAGCTCTAATTGCCCTACCCTAGGTATGTCTCCGTTTGGGAGTGAAATACCATCTCCTTCTATTTCCTGGCCAAAGAAATATGTTCTTCTCCTCTTTTACCCACTCCAATTTCCATCCTTAACTACTTGGGTTGGAAGTTCATCTGCAAGTCCTTAAGGGGGAAAAACAGGAGGAGATGTAGGCATCCAGAAGATGAGCTACAATATGTTTTTAGGGAACAGATAACATCAAGAGGCTTAATTTAAAATACAACTATGCAGCTTGGAGCCCTACAAAGAATTTAAATTGCTGTCCTCAACTCACAGCGCAGATAGCAATTCACACAATATAGTAAAGGAAAAAAAAATTCTCCCAGGTGAGATTATCAATTTTGCCAGCAAAATATACAGTCACAGCGGAGCGAAACCTGTTTGGTTCTCATAAATTTTAACATTCTGGATTTTGTGCTGCAGAAACACAAACATTAAGGTAAGAGACCCATTGCTAAGATTAGACTTTTAGCAAAAGAATTTAAGGTAGCTGCCCCTTCCCCCAACCCATCCCAATAGGCTTCAAGGGGATAGGAGGTGGAGGAAGGGAAATTATGCTGAACTGACTCAGTGTTTGATGCCTTTTTTCCTGGATCAGCGCCACTAATAAATATGGGACACCATGATTCATAGCCACTGACTGTCATTCATAGGCAGAGGAGGCTAACCAAAATGTAGCCCCAAGATCAGGCCATAGGAAGACTGGACTAAGGAGCTGTAGATTTTTAGCCTGGAGAAAAGAAGCCTTAAGAGGGAAAAGGATGATTGTAGCGAGATGTCCCAGTGGCCTGACCTTGAACCAGGAAGAACTAAATTCAAATCCAGCCTCAGCTACTTTACAGCAGTTGGACCCTGGACAAATCACTTCACCTCTGTTTGCCTCAGTTTCCCCACCTGCAGCATGGAGATGATAACAATAGCCCTTGCCCTGCAGCATTGTTAGGAGGTAATATTTGTAAAGCATTTTACAAACGTTAAAGTAATATACAAATTCATCATCACCGCTGTTCACAGTATCAGGAAGGTGACACCATGACGTGCGAGTGAATTGGATTTAATTAACCAGGCTCACTTTCTCCTCCAGAGCCATCTGGGTGTCGTGGTCAGATATAGATCAGGTGATTGGAGATGGCCGCTCAATGATTCTAGTATTTGAAGGAAGAAAGACTAAAGTTGGTCCCAGAGGGCAGAAGGAGGAGAACCAGGAATTATTCCCATCATTCATGGCCTTCGAGCCCACATCTGTGCTGCTGAAGGAAGGCGAAGCAAACCACATGATTGTTCTGGGGTCTGCCACAAATGGATGGTGCGCAGCCTCATCCAAGCTCTCCCTGCTGCCAGGCAGTCCTGCCATACCTCCCTTATCAGCTCCACAGCAGCTCTTCCAAACCCTTTCATCTTTTCTCAGACCTCTCGTGGTTCCTCCTCCATTCACCACTGAGAACCTTGCCTCCTCGTTTACAGAAAACATTCAAGCTGTTTGCCGTCAATTTCCTCTTCCTCATCTCCTATCATTCAGATGCCTTCTGCACTCTCCTCCTGCACCCCTGTCCTACGTGAAGTGACCTCACCCTTACCCAGGTTACCTAACCGTCTACCTGCTTAGCAATCCCATTCCATCCCATCTCCAACAGATTGCCCCCTCGGTCATCCCCAGTCTACCGATGGTTTTCAATCTGTCCTTGTCCACTGCTCATTGTCTACTCCCTATAAGCATGACCAAGTCTCTCCTAAGCCTCACTTGATCCACCCTCACTATCCTCCTGTATCTCTAACTCTTTACCACATAGGTCGACAATAGATGCCTCTACCTTCTCTCCTCTCACTTCCTACTTTTTTATTGTTGAGTCATTTCAGTCACATTCCCATTTTGTGACCCCTATGACACTGTGTGACCCCATTTGGAATTTTCTTGGCAAAGACACCAGAATGGTAGCTGAGGTCAAATCACATGATCTTTCTTCAACTCAATTTCCTCACCTATAAAATGTGCATAATAATACTTGCTCACACTGGTTTGTTATGAGGATTGTATAAGATCATGGGTAGGGAAATACTTTGGGAGAAAGAAAGTAGGGAGTGTTATACAAAAATATAAATCAGTGTCATAGACTTTGAACTGGAAGGAAACTTGGAGATCACCTAGTCCAGACGTTCCTAACCTGGAGTCCCCGAATTTGTTTTGGTTTTTAATATTTTGATAACTATATTGCAATATAATTGATTTCCTTTGGAATCCAATGTATTTTATCGTAAGAATTTAGACACTGGAACAAATTGTTCTCATCTGCCTGTTTGGCCAGGGGAAGTCTTCACATGATTGGGCTGGACATCCACTGGGCTTGAGGTCCATCACATCCCGTCAGCCTGATTTGGCCCGTTTGAGGAGAATAGAGTTGAATGACAGGTGAACACCAAAGGTAGAAAAGCAGCCCTCACACCAAAGGTGTTGCTTCTCCCTGAACACCTTCATGAAGAGGAGTCTTCCTGGCTCCAGGCCTGATGAGCTATTCATTGTGTTTAAACTGAGCTTTGAAGACTGCTTATCTGTGCAACCCTGGGCAACCTCCAAAGGCCTCAGTTTCCTCATCAATAAAAAGAAAAGTGTTGTATTAGATGGCTTTTGAAGTTCCTTCCAGGTTTATGATCCCATAAACTGATCCCACAGCCTTATAGAGTGTCCTAAAAAAGGGGAGTTTAGTTAAATGACCTGACCAGGGACACAGAGCCAGGGTATATCAGAAGTTGGATTGGAACCTAGGTTTCTCTGACTTCAAGATCTCTCTGTCTCTGTCTGTCTCCTCTCTCTCTCTGTCTGTCTCTCTCTCTCTCTGTCTGTCTGTCTCTCTCTCTGTCTCTCTGTCTCTCTCTATCTCTTTCTCTCTGTCTCTGTCTGTCTCTCTCTGTCTGTCTCTGTCTCTGTCTCTCTCTGTCTGTCTGTCTCTCTCTCTCTCTGTCTCTCTGTCTGTCTCTCTCTGTCTCTCTCTCTGTCTGTCTCTGTCTCTCTCTCTCTCTGTCTCTCTCTGTCTGTCTGTCTCTCTCTCTCTCTCTGTCTGTCTCTCTCTGTCTATCTCTGTCTCTCTCTCTCTGTCTGTCTCTCTATCTGCCTCTGTCTCTCTGTCTCTGTCTCTCTGTCTCTCTCTGTCTTTCTCTCTCTCCAATAATTCCTATTAAATTCATCTTACTGAATTGGGCTTAGTGTTCTGACTTGTCAAGATGCTGACAATCATTTGGTGTATTTTCCAGCTTTATGTCTCTGGTCTGACCTCTGGGGGCCTGCCCTTCAGAGCCCAACTCTTCTCAATCTCATCACAAAATAATGACTCTTGTCGGACCTAGACCAGTCCCAGGAATGCCTGCAGTTCCCTGTCCCATCCTGATCACCCAGGAACAGAGGGCCCACATCCCTGCTGGACACAGTCCCTTTCCAAAACTACTATTTAAGAAGGAATCTAGAGTTTCATTTTTGTATCCCCAGTGCTTAGCAAAGTGGTAGGCATTTAATCATTAATTATTGATTGACTGGTTGGTTGGTTGGTGGAGAATGGCGACTATGTTGCTAGATGGTTTTTATTTAATTTTTTTGTTATGAGAGACGATCTTGAAAGAGTGATCATAGTCTAAAAAAGGATATCAAGGAAAACATTTTCATGGGCAGCTAGGTGGTAGAGAGCATAGAGCGCCAAGTTTGGAATTATGAAGACTCATCTTCCTGTGTTCAAATCTGGTCTCCAACACTTATTAGCTGCGTGACTCTGAGCAAGTCACTTAACTTTATTTGCCTCAGTTTCATCATCTGTAAAATGAGCTGGAGAAGGAAATGGCAAACCCCAAATGGGGTTACAGAGTTAGAAATGACTGAACAACAGAACAAATACTTTCGTAAAGTAGAAGATCCAGAACTTCTGACGGCTGCAGGCCGTTACCACCATACCAGTGATTGCCTCTTAAGTACAGCAGAGATGCCCCCACTGCAGAGCTGAAAAGTGACTGCTACAGCCCATGACATCCTCAAGCCATCCCTCCAGCACAACCTGTTCTTGTTCCCCAAAGAACCTGGAAAGGTTTGCAGAAAGGTTTGCTATTCAGGGAAGTGCCAAATGAGAGAATTACCCTTTCCCTCTAATGGCAGTAACTGCTCTCCAGACAGAGAACAGGATTCCGGAGCTCCAGGTACTAGGGACCAGCCCTGGGTCCCATCATCAGAATTTAGGACAGAGGTATGACTTAGGGCTTGAGGTGACCAAGGTGGCTCGTGGGGCGTGGGGGGGGGGGAGATGAGGAGGACAAAGGTCATAGTGCCTCCTTCCCACTCTCCTCTGGGCAATATTTAACCATCTCTTCTATAACCTTTCTCAGAGGTGCTACCGATTAACATTTACTGCCGCTAATGTTTATTAATGACCTCTATGAATAGACTCCTTTCTCAGCAGCTTTTTCACAGTAACTGTGGAAGAGTTTCACAAAATCTCTAGACATCGGAAGATTTCCAGTTGAGAGGGACAAAAATCATGACTCCCAGAACCTCAGGGCTGGCAGAGAGCTCAGGGCTCCTGCCCTCATTGAAGAATTCCCCACCACGGCCCACCCAAGGGTGGCCGTCCACCCTGCCTTCATTGAAAGGGCTTTAGTTGGAAGTTTGGAAAGATCATAGGCTCTAGAATCAAACCTTCTTTCTGCCCCCTCTTCCTGCTGTAACCGTGAAGTTCACTTATGCTCCCCGGACTTCTGTTTCCTCATCTGTAAAGTAAGGGGAGTGGGCTGGATGCCCTCCAAAGTCCGGTCCAACTCAAAACTCTATGATCTCCTTGGGCAGATCGATTCTGTTTTTAGATAGCTCTAAGCATTGGAAGCTAGATAGCACCATAGAGCACTGAGCCTGAAGTCAAGAAGTTAAGGGATCTTAGTGAGTTCAAATCTGACCTCAGACACTTCCTAGTTGTGTGACCCTGGACAAATCACTTCAGCCTGTTTGCCTCAGTTTGTTCATCTGTGAAATGCCCTGAAGAAGTTATTGGCAAACCACTCCAGTATTTTTGCCAGAAAATCCCAGATGGGGTCACGAAGAGTCGGGCACAACTGAACGACTGAACTACAACAACAAACCATTGGGAAGGTTTTCCTCACATCAGACCTAAATATGCCTCTTGGCAACCTAAATTCTATTTGCTCAATTCTCTCTATGTACAGCTGAGGACACTGAGGCTCAGATAGGTTAAGGGGTAGGGTGGTTGAAAGGCTGGATTCAGGAAGACCTGGATTTTAACTCTGCCTTAGGTACTAACAAACGTGTGACCATGGACAAGTCCCTCCACTGCTCTGGGCTTTGTTTCCTCAGCTATAAAACAGGAATAGTACCTGAAGTTATTACCTGACTAGGCTGCTGTTAAGACCCTGTCAGATATACTATGGTGGGATTTCTTTAGGGTAAGTATTGAACTAAGCAACCACTACGGCTGCTAGATGACACAATGGATAATTTACCAAGAAGACCTCAGTTCAAATCTAGCCTCAGACATTTACTAGTTGTGTGACCCTGGACAAGTCACTCAGCCTTATTTGTGTCATTTTTCTCATCTATAAAATGAGTACAAATGGATACACATATAAGTCAATAGCAAAAGAGAAATCAGAGAAAGCATGCTTAGGAGACTCCTCTCATGTCACTTTCTTCTCCAGAGTCTCATTGTTCCTCCAGCAACCTGAGGAGAGGTTGGCATCTTCCATCTTCTCTTTCAAAGATGGAAGCCATAAAGACCCAAAGAGCCTAAGGCAACTCATAGAAAGTGAAGAAGCTAAAGATCTGGGAACCCTCCTTTCCCCCTACTGTGCTCATCACCACTTGTAGGTTCAGGACATTGAGCCTCTGCACCCATGAGAAGAGATGCTCATACCAATGGTCTTTGGGTCTCAGGTTGTAGAATGAAAAGAGATGGCTCTGGGGGAAAAGAGAGGCTGATGACCTGCACAGCCCTCCCTCACTCAAAACAAAGTCAAGTGCAAGTCATGTCATCATTTCTCTGATGGCATGGTCTTCTTCAGCAACGAAGGATGAACACAATAGAATGAAAGAAAGACCTAAAGAAGGCCGATTAGCAAAACTGATCAATACTTTAAGGCAAGGAAAACAAGTAAGCAAACATTCATTAAGTGCTTACTGTGTGCCAGGTACAGGGGACACAAAGACAAGCAAAAAAAAAAAAGGTAGTCCTTGTCTTCAAGGAGCTTATAGTCTATTAGGAGGAGACAACACATAAAGGAATCTGGGAAGGAGCAGGTGAAGGTACCCACTTATCAGCAGGATGCCTCCAGAAAGCCAGAAGGGAATGAAGGTTAACTGGTCTGGGCTTCTCCCCAAAATGGAAGCGGTGCGAAGAACTCACCAATGAAGAATGGGTCTGATATGATGGGGAGTGGGGAGGACCAGAGTGAGGAGACCTCAGGAGCTGAGGGAAGTTCTAGGATGAGACAGCAGCAGGGGTCCGTAAGGCGCATGGAGACCCCAAGGATTGAGGGAACCAATCTGACAGTATATGCGATGTCCCTCACCCATGGCCCGTAGACCCTTGTCACTTAACTCTCCTCCGAGGCCAAGCGTGATCATTACAGAGATACATCATTCCAAGTCAGTGTTTTTTGGTCCTTTCCACCTATATTGTTATGGTCATTGTGGACACTGTTTTCCTGGTTCCACTCATTTCATTCTATATCAGTTCATATGAATCTTTCCATGCTTCTCTATAGTCATCATATGTATCATTTCTTCTTGTACAGTAATACTCTGTTACATGCATGTACCACACCTTATTTAGCCATCCCCTGGCTGATGGGCATTGACTTTGTTTCCGAGTCTTGGCTTTCTATGCACAGAGTTATCGACAAGTGGAATGGGCTGCTTAGAAGTAGAGTTCCCTATCCCTGGAGGTCTTCAAGTGGAAGAAAGAAGGGGGTAGAGGGGGATGGAGCAAGTTGATTAAGCACCTAATATGTGCCAGGCACTATACCAAGCACTTTGAAAATATGATCTTGTTTGACTCTCAAGACAACTCTGGGAGGTAGGTACTGTTATAATCCCCATTTTACAGTTGAGGAAACTGAGGCAGGCAAAGCTGAAGTGACTTGCCCAAGATGACACAGCTAGTAAATGAGGTTGAATTTGAATTCAGATTTTTCTGACTCCAAGCCCCACACTCTATCCATTTTGCCACCTAGCTGTCTCAGAGGAAGTTCAATGACCACTTGTCAGAAATGTTGTAATGGGAAATTATTGTTCAAGTAGGTTTGGCCTAGATGGCCTCATGGGTCTTTTCCAGTTTTGACATTTTGTGTTTCAAAGGAATATATATCTAGGTCTGAAAGGAAAAGAAAAACAGTGTGATACACTGTCTCTAGAGATGGAGGACCTGAGTTCAAATCTCACCTTTATTACTTCCCTGTATGATTTTGGACAAGTCATTTTTACCTCAGTTTCCTTATCTGGAAAATGAGGAGGAGGGGCTCTGAGGTCTCTTCATCTCTAGATCCAGGATCCCATGGACTTTTTTGACTTTGGCCTTGATAAATCCAAGATTGTGAAGCCCCTGAGGGAGCTGCCCAGGCTTTCTCATCCTTTTTTTCTGCCAGCCCTTGCCTCTGCCTGGCCCAACGGATGGATCAATTCACCTTTACCTCGTCCATATCAAGGCCTGAGGGATGAGACAATTAATTGCTTAGAGAAGCAGGGGATTTGTTGATGGATGAGTTATTTATACCTCACCTTGCTCCAAAAAAAAGAACTGAAAACAGTTTTTCAAGATTAAAACCCAAATAAAAAACAGATCTCAGAAATGAGAAGAAAAAGAAGATTAGAAAGAACGCATTGGTGATTACCAGGACCTGGACTCTTGCCTTTGTTACGGAAGGATGTTTGTTGTGAAAGGTGAGCAGGGAATTTTCCCCTGAGCTGCCTTCCCTCTAAAGAAAAGGGAGACTGCCCCTCATATGGTGGTAGCCCCCAAATTGGAAAGAGTCTAAGTGGCCAACACCACGGGAACCTACGGATAAACAAATTAAACGAATTGTGGTCCAATCTCATAAGGAAATACTGCAGTGCTGTTGATACTGCAAGAATACAGAGAAATCTGCAAAGAACTTAATGAAATCAGGCAAAGAGGAAAAGAGCAGGACCAGAAGAAGAAGGCACTTGCATTTAACTACAACCTCACAATAAGAATAGAGAAAAAGAATACCAGTGGGAACGTGGAGAGAGTAACTGAAAAATCGTTAGGAGACTGAGATTATCAAGCAACTGCAGCTGGTTGCATTGATATTCAATGTTAAGCTTTTAATAAAACATTTACATTAAAAAAAAAAACTGCTTTGGTTCACCAGCATTCCGGAAGCCTTGCAAAGGGAAGGGAGAGGAAGCAGGAAATCAATAAACCCAGTGACTACCACTGTGTAGAGAGGAGGAATGAGAAACCAGAATCTCAAGTCTGTGAAATTACAGTGACCAATGGCCCTGAAGTCGGGAGGCCCTGAGTTCAAATGTGACCTCAGACATTTGATACTTACTAGTCATATGACCTTGGTTAAGTCACTTAACCTTGATTGCTTTAGAGTAATGATGAAGATAATTGTAGTGACCAAGCTTGGCCCAACAGAGAGGGTAAACAAATGCGTCTCTCCCTCTTTTCTTTGCAGAGGTGGGGGACCAAGGGTGGGGCATGTTGCATATGTTCTCAGACTTGGTTGATAAATTGGTTAATTTTGCTGAGATACATTTTCATCTCTTTCCTTACTTTTTCCCTTTGTTATAAGAGGTGGCACTCTGGCCAAGGAAAGGGGTGGGATATGTTCAGAAAGATGATTATTTCAAAGCAAAATCTATTGATAACAGCTTAATTTTTTCTTATTAATCCCAACCATATTTCTAAGTATAAGGGAGAGGAGGGGGCCTACATTTATAGTGAGGCCCTACCATGGCCATGGGGCTCAAAGGGAAGCAGAAATCTCCAACTTTTTCTCCCTCAATTCTGTCTCTCCAAGGGAAATTTTCATTCCTACCAGGAGGAGAAACTAGAGGTTGGGGCCAGAGGCCACCGCTCTGCTCTCCTCTGAGAGAGGTTGGATGTATGTCTATTTGCTCCTTTAAATATTATTAGTCTAAGGGATTAAAATTGGGTTCCATCTAACTTTTGATTGCTTTGTCATTTCTGGGGGGAAAGAGGGATCCCAAGCTCTATAGTCAAGGCTTGACCCGTTCCCCATCAGTTCCTTGATAGACATACATAAGCCAACAGCAAAAAGGCTCCTTTATCCAAATTATAGCAAGACAGAAATCAGAGAAGATATACTTAGGAGAACAGACAATAGAGAAAAGGAACTCTCCTACTGGGAGCCAGATAACTCAGCTCAAGCAAGAGAGAGTCCTAGATCTCATCCAAAGGACAATTTCCCAATCTGTCTAGGCAGGGGTGGGGAACCTTCAGGTTTGAGGCCAGATGTAGCCCTCTAGGTTCTCAAGTGCAACCCTTTGACACTTGAGAGATTGTAGGTTCTCCATCCCTTCGAATAACATACTGGGAATGAAAACCTGGCCAGCCCTTCTCATGAGAGCTTCTTCCCAGATCCTTTTCTTTCAGCAGCCTGAAGCAGACTTGATCTTTTCCATCTTCTCTCTCAAAGCTGGAAGCCAGAAGCCCCTGGAGTAGCCTGGTGTGCCAGGAGTCCCAAATGGGGACTTGCAAAGACTGGAGCCCTCTCACCTCTCAACAACTCAATCCTGTCCATTAAGCAGGAATTCAACTTCACCAAGGAGGAGCAAGCTCCACTCCACGGAGCTTTGAGACCTTATGGAACCATAAAGTTTACAAAGTGCCAATCCCTCTATGAGGAAAGGAATGCAAGAATCATGAGCCTTGTTATCAGATAAAGGAACTGAGACCCAGAAAAGGCAAGTAACTCACTCTTGATACCTAGCACATCGTAAGCACTTAATAAATGTCTCTTGATTGACTGGTGGTCACTAAGCTTCTAAGTGTGGAAGTGTTAGATCTGGGACTTGATTCCAGGTTTTTTGTGATTCCCAGTCCCAACCTCTTTCTATTATACCACATATAGGACCAGAATATACTTGAGAATATACTCATTGTTACTTTCCCCATAATAGGTAGCACTTAATATTTGCAAGGTGCTTTATAACTATTATCTCATTTTGTCCTCTGTGGGGTAGGTGCTGTTGTTATCCCTGTTTTACAGATGAGGAAACTGAGGCAAACACAGGTGAAGGGCATACAATTAGTAAATGTCTGAGGCTAGATTTGAACTCAGGTCTTCCTGGCTCCAAGTCCACTGCACCAGCTAGCTTCCCTCCTTTAGCTATTGCTCTTTAATGGATTGGACAGACAGAATGGACACTGAGAGGGATACTCACAGAGAATAGATCCCTTGTCTTCAGTCAACCAGCATTTATCAAGCACCTACTATATACCATGCATTGTAGTAGGTAGCAAGCATGCACATACAAAGAATGAAACTTCTATTTTTGAAAAACTTCTATTTGAATGGAGGAGAATAAATACAATGAGAATAAATAGAAGGAAATTCAATCAGGGATGTTTGGGGGGGCACTTGGTGGATGGAGAAAGGCTTTTTGGAGAAGGTGGTGCCAGAGCATCAGGGAGAAAAAGAGGGTTTCTTGAGATAGACATGAGGAAGGAAGGCATTGCAGACACTGGGAGCCCATCAGTGCAAATGCATGGAAATGAGACATGGAGTGTGGAAAACAGAGAGAAGGTTTCTGTGGACTGAATGAAGAATGGGGAAGGATGAGTCCTATTCATATGAGATTGGAAGGATGGGGTGTGGGGTGCAGATTGCTTTTTCTAGGAAACAACAATCCAAGGCATCCACACAGACCAGCATGTAAGCGACCAATGAGCACCAACCTGCTCCTCTATCCCAATCCCTTCCTCCACCTCCAAGAGCTCCCATATCCTAGAACCAATTCTTAGGGAGGCAGGACAATTGAGCTTTAGGGGTGGGATGGCAGCAGCTACTACCAGTAGCCCCAACAAAGCACCAACTTCTCTTCCCCTCTGAGAAGTAAGAAGTCTACAAAAGCAGGAAGATGTCAGTTTATGAGATGCTCCTTTTTAAACTAGCTCTAAAACTGAGTGTGCTGACAGGAGAGAGAACGAGTCAGGTGAGACCTCCTTGGGGCTCAGGGGAGTCTGGTTACCTGGCTGGCTTGGCTTGTGTGTCTCTGTTTATGCTCCCCTATGTACCTGACTAGCTTGACTTGTGTGTCTGTGTTTATGTTCCCCTATGTGGTCTCGGGACTGTACTTCAAGCCACCTGAGGACACTGACACAAAGAGCACCCTAAGGATAAATTCATGATTCTGGGGCACGAGATCAGGGAGAATAGTCCTTGAAAATACCTTCTAAGCCTTTTATCATTCTTCCATGTGTCCCTCTATCAGGAGTCCCAAACGAATTCATTCCTTAGGCAGAGGAGGAAGACAGACTCATGGATCCCATACTATAGCTCAGGAACTCAGTATCTATTTTGTTCTTCCTTGGTCTTTGCTCATAGTTGTGTCCTGGCCTTGTCCAAGGTGGTCAAGCCCCTCCCTAAGGCCCCACCTCCCCGAGTGTCTGTCTGGTTTCTTGTGGCCATGTCCCCATGTTTCCATCCACCCAGTCATGTTCTCATCAGTCTTCTCAAATACTGGGACTTTCCCCCACATGCCCATGGATGGGGCCCTGGTGTCTACTGTTAGGCCTTTCTGACCATAAGCACTGGCCTTCCTGGACCCTGCACAACCTGCCTGCAAATGGGGTGCCTCATTTCCAGGTTACATTCATCTAACAGAACCTAATCCCTCAATCGTATAAAATTGGAGCTGTCTACGAGTTCAAATCTCACCCACCTCCTCTCTCCTCCATAGGTTGAAGTCAACCTCTCCTTAGCTGAACTTCCAACTGAAGAAGAGGTTTTGAGGGCCATTAGGCTCCTCTCATGTGGAAAAGCACCTGGTGCTGATTCTATTCCAGCTGAGATTTACAAGGTAGGGGGATCATTGCTCATACAAAAGCTGACTGAAATTTTCCAGATTATATGTACTCCCAGGAGTTCAAGGATGCCTCCACTGTCCATCTCTATAAAGGCAAAGAGAACAGATTATCCTGTGACAATCACAGTGGGGGTCTCTCTCTTAATCATTGCTGGCAAAAATCTTGCTAGAGTCCTCCTTAATAGGCTGATCCTTCATCTGGAAGATGGTCATATACCTAAGAGCCAGTGTGGCTTCAGAAAGGACCAAGGAACAGTTGATATGGTGTTTGTGGCCTGACAACTCCAGGAGAAATGCCAGGAGCAGAACAGAGGTCTGTACACAACATTTGTAGATCTGACCAAGGCCTCTGACACTGTTAGTTGTGAGGGCTTATGGAAAATTATGTCAAAATTTGGTTGCCTGGATTTCATCAATATTGTACATCAATTTCATGATGGCATGTTTGCCCAGGTTCTGGATAGTGGACAATGCTCTTGTGCCTTCTCAGTCACCAATGGAGTGAAACAGGGCTGTGTGCTTGCTCCCATGCTTTTTAGCATAATGTTTTCAGTCATGTTGATAAATACTTTCAATGAGGATGAACATGGCATCAAGGTCAACTACCATACTGATGGCAAGTTCTTCAATTTGAAAAGGCTACAAGCCAAGTGGAGGGAATGTTGGTGCATGATTTTCTGTTTGCAGATGATTGTGCACTCAATGTAGCCTCCGAAGCTGAGATGCCATGGAGTATGGATAGATTCTCTGCTGTCTGTGCTAATTTTGGACTAATAATTAACACCAAGAAAACACAGGTGCTCCATCAGCCACCACCATACCATCCATATGTGGAACCATCAGTTACAACAAATGGAGTTTTGAATGCTGTGGATAAGTTCACTTACCTTGGTAGTATACTTTCCAGGGATGTATGCATTGACAATGAAGTTGATGTACATATTGGTAGAGCTAGCTCAGTGTTTGGGAAGCTCCAAAGAAAAGTCTGGAAGTAAAGAGGTATTAGACTGACTACCAAACTGCAGGTCTACAGAGCCATTGTGCTGACCTCATTGTTGTATGCCTGTGAAATGTGGACAGTCTACCAGTGCCATGCCAGGAAACTGAATTGCTTCCATTTGAACTGTCTTAGGAAGATTCTGAGGATCACTTGGCAAGATAAGGTACCAGACACTGAAGTCCTTGCTCCAGCTAAACTGTCAAGCATTCAAACTATGCTTCAGAGAGCACAACTTTGACGGACTAGTCACGTTGGTCGAATGCAAAATGTACGCTTGCCAAAAAGACTATTTTATGGAGAACTCACATGGGGCAGGTGATCACATGGAGGTCAGAAGAAGTGACACAAGGACACTCTGAAGGTCTCTCTCAAGAACTTTGGATTTGACTGTGTAACATGGGAGACACTGGCACAGGACCACTCAGCATGGCGTGCCCACATCAGAAAAGGTGCTATGTTGTATGAACAAAGCAGAATTGAGACAGCACAAAATAAACATAGCATACACAAATTTGGAGTATCCATCCCAAATATTCACATGGACTCTCTGTGTCCAGCCTGTGGTAGAGCATTCCAAGCTCGTGTTGGTCTGATCGGCCACAATCAGATAAAGTGAAACACTTTATCACGGTGATGTCATTTGGTCCTCTTTGAAAACAAAGCACAATAACCAGCCAACTAACCAATATATGGAAGGGATTTTATAGAGAGAGAGGGAGTGGGGAGAGAAAGAAAGAGAGGCAAGAAAGAGAAATAGAGAGAGGGGAGATGAGAGAGAGGAAGACACAGAGAGGGAAAGAAAGGGGAAGAGAGAGAGAGAGACAGAGATAGAGACAAAGACAGGAGAGAAAGAGAGAGAGAGAGAGAGAGAGAGAGAGAGAGAGAGATTAAATGATTTATCAAAGGTTCCTAACATCATAGATTTAGAGCTGAAAGGGACCTTAGAAGTCATGAATTCAACTCCCTCATTTTACATATGAGGAAACTCCAGTCCAAAAAAAGTCGAATGAATTGCCCAAAGAAACTTAGCTAGTAAATCTCGGAGCCAGGATTTGAGTACTCCTTCTACTAAACCACAAAGTCTCCTGTCCATCACCCAGAGCTGGATATTCTCACAATGACCACTTGGTTTACTTCCCAAACCGCTCTGGCCTCATAGTCGACCCACCCAACTGAATATCCTTCCTTCTCCTCTATCTGTGTTAGATCCCTCTCTCTGTCACTGATCGTATGCTTACTCCAGTTTTTGCTTACAGCCTGCTGCCTGAACTACCTGATGCCAAGTTCTACACATCTATTGAAGGCCATGCCCCATCTGCCTCCCCCTCTGCCCTACTTACTGTCTTCTCCCCAAACCACTGACCTACCTGTTGGGATCTCTGTCTACTCTGTGTCACTACACCTCCCACTCCTTCCAGATTTCCTCCTCATGCCTGGATTGTTAGACCCATCCTGGCTTTATTATCTCATCCTTTCTTGTCTTCTCTTCCTGATTGGGCTCACTGCACTGACTGCTGAATCCTGCCCAACAACAAAACAGAAACCCTGAACACACATGAGAACTGGAGAAGTATTTACACAGGGGTCAAGGAAGAAGGCATTGATGGGGGCAGAGGGCAAGCTGGCAGCAGAGATAGCCCTTGACACTCATCTATGAGGTAACCATGCATAGAATATTAATAACATGCCATTGTTTGCATAGGCAAATGATGCCATTAACCCACCATCACACAAACATAAACTATTCGATTTGCAAGGGACTTCAGAATGCAGAATGTCAGAGCTGGGAAGGTTCTGTCATTTCCTCACTATAGGATATCCCAAGCATGAAAACACCCACAGATGTAGGTCTGCAACTTTTCTACAGTTCAGTCTTAGAAAGGAACCTGAGGCACTCAAAGGTTAAATGAATTGTCCCTCATTCCAGAGCCAGTATGCGTCAGGGGCAAAATTGGAACTCAGGTCTTCCACACTTCTGATTGATGAGTTTCATGTGGCCCTCTATAACCAGGCCAACTCCAGATATGTTTCCCTTTATTTTTCCAGCCAGTAGCTTTGCTATTAACAGCATACCCTCCACTCCTTAAGCAAAATATCCCATCCCAATATTCCTTTATACACGATGTGTCCTTTTATTAAAATGTTAGCTCTGAGGGCAAAAACCATCTCTACTTTAGTACTTGTCTTCCTAGCTTGGCAAAGAGTGAGCATTTAATAAGTGGATTTTCATTCATTTATCCATCCATTTATACCTGACTCTAAGACTGACTCTTTCCCTAACATAGAATGTTGAAACACTCATTTAATAGAGGAGAAAACTGAGGACGAGGAGCAACTTAACCAGGATCACACAAAGAACAAGTGACAAATGTGGAGCAAGGCCCCTCAGGTCCTGACACTCTCTCTGTGTTCCTTGGGCTCTCCACTCTATGGACAGGCATAGCCCTTGGGGAGAAGAGGGACACCACATTGGGTAATTCCATCCCCAAACACTGGCTACTTCTACCTGCTCAACAGTAAGACCAAGTCTGTCCATGGCAAAGTCATCCACCCTACCATGGGAGTACCATGACTCAACAAAATGCCACACATGAATACAAAGGGATATTCATTGTTGTGTAATGAGTAACAGGGAACATGGTAACCACAAGGACTGAGGACTTGGGTGAGCTCTGGAAGAGGAAGGAGAACTACATACAACTAGGTCCCTCCCCATTAGTCCAAATAATGAATCCCAGAAGGGGTCACATTACTCAAATTCAAACTGTATTTTTCCATTGGGTTGGAACCAATGATCATATTTTACATTGTTATAATTTCAAAGAGTTCAAATTTGAATACCTTTGACCACTTCAGGGAACTGTGATTAGGACTAATTGAGAGGAACATAGCTGTATACACAATGACTAAATTAATTAAATTCATTTAAATTAAATTAAATTAAACTAATTTAATAAAAGTAAAACAATGGAAATAATAAGATTAACACTAAAATAATTGAAATTGAATATTGCATAAGCATTATGGCCAAGCTTGGTCCTAGAAGAGATGGGAGGTGTCTCCCACCCTCCCCCCAACTCCCACTCCCCCTAACCCATTCCTCCTCCCCATTTACTTTGCAGAGATTATGGGTGTGGAACATTGTGGATAATGTCAGATTATTTTTGAGATGTTGGTTAGTTATGCTAAATTGGTTTCTTTTCCTTTAAAATTCTTTGTTATAAAGGGTGGCTCTCTGAAAAGGGAAGTCACTTCACTCTGTTTGCCTCAGTTTCCTCATTTGTCAAATGAGCTGGAGAAGGAAATGGCAAACCACTCCAGTGTCTTTGCCAAGAAAACCCCAAATTGTGTCACAATGAGAGTTAGAAATGACTGAACAACAGCTTTTTGACTCCAGGTCTAATACTCTATCCACTAGCCACCATCTATCTCAAACACAAATATATTTAAAGAGAAAGAGAGGTATATGTATAGTTATTCCTTCTACATAACAGGGGCACAGTGCCCCCACAACCTGGAAAATCCGCTTAAAATTTTTGGCCCTCCCTTTGTACCAGAGAAGTCCAATTTTTTTCTTTGGTGTGTAAAATTATTGTAAAATTGTAAAATTGAGGTTGATATACTGCATATACATGCATTTCTGGATTTCTAAACGTTTTCTTTGTCATCTGCTGGCCTTCATGTGTTGTCTATTGGCCTTTGCATATCATCCATGGCTCACACAAAACTCCCAAAAATGTCCATTTTTTTCTCATGTTTGTTGAGGTTTAGGGGTGCTGGGCTCTGAAATAGCAACACAGGAGTCTTGCTTCAAATGCATTTGACCCAAGTCTTCTTTTAGCCAAAGACAAAGTTTATTAGAATATCGGTCAGGGTGGGCATCATTCTAAATATCTGCCATATTGACTAGACTCTTAAGGAATCTGAACATTTGTGACACTTCTATTGACAAGTAGGCCAAACTGAATTTGAGCATTTTAACGAGGGGCAAGATGCACCTTATGTATAGAAATTCTGTGGGAATAGAGAAGGGGTCTAGATGGAATTAAGAAGTGGGAGAGGGTCTAGGGTGGGGTCAGGTGCAGACAATGAAAGTGCAGTTCATTAACTGGGAAGGGCTGATTGCCCCAAACACCAGAGACCTGGGACACAGTGGAAAGTCTAGGGGCTTTTCCTTTTTGGGGTCCAGATCTCAAAGACATGGTCTTTTCCTTTTGGGGTTTCAGATCCCATCCCCAACAATGTTGACCCATAATATATCAAAACTGCAATGGGGAAAGTCTTGATGTGAAAGGGAAAATTGTATAGAGAAAGAGACAGAACAACAGACCCAGAGACAGAGAGAATTAGATGTATTTATGTGTTACATACATACACACACATATATTCCTATATCTCTATATAGAATTATACATATTGTGTATATATGCATATATATGGTATAGATTTTCACAATCAACAAAGTCTCTCATGCTATTTTCACAGAAGAAATAAAGAAATGTGGCTTCATCAGTTGTATAGTTAGGTAGATTCCAACGTGGATGAGTGTCCAGATCCAAAAAGTCATTAGTCATTAATGGTCCAACATCAACTTAGAACAGGATCGCCTATACTCCCTGTATCCTGGGAGTACCCCAGGGATCTTAGAACATCCAAGATGTCCCACCTTGATGCTGTGCTGTATAACATTTTATCCATGACTAAGACAAAGACATCCAAGGCATACTTATTAAATTTCAAGGTGAAAAAAATCCAGGAGCTATCAATAGCTCAATAATAGGAGAAATAAGTCAGGATCCAAAAAGCTTTTGACAGGCTGAGATGGTGGGTTGAATCTAATCAAGGGAAATTTAATAGGGATTGTAAACATTTACACTTGGATTCTAAAAGTAAATTGTACGTGTCCATGGCAGAGGATGCACGGCCAGACAGCAGATGGTCTGAAAAATATCTAGGGTTTAGCAGATCACAAGTTCAACATGAGTCAACCATGGAATGTAAGGTCATAGATTATAGATTTAAAGCCAGAAGAGATGCTTGAAGTTATTTAATCCAACTCTTTCATTTTACAGATAAGGAAACTGAAGCGCAGAGAGATTGCTATGCTCAAGGTTACAGATGCTGAGGCAAGATTTGAACTCAGATCTTTTGACTCCAAAGCTAACACAATCTTAAACTTCATCAAGGAGCACAGTATCTAGGATGACGAAAATGATAGTCCTATTGTCCTCTGTTCTGATTGGACAAAATATTGAATATTGTATTCAGTTCTAGGCACCATCGGATAGTAGATCACATGATCAACAAATGGCAGGCTAGATGCTTTTTCCCATCCCCAGGACCTCTCAAACCTCTCCAAAACTGAAGTTATGCATCAAAGACACTGATAAGCGAAAGAAAGCAGAGGATGGCAGTGGGCATGGTGAAGCGTCTCCATTTCATACCAAATAAGAATCACCTAAAAAACTGGCATGTTTATCTGGAGAAGAGAGGCTCAGAGGGACCTGAGAGCTAGACTCTACCATGTGGAAAGGTTGGATCTGTCCGGTTCTGGAGGACAGAAGCCCCAGAACCACCAGGAAGCTGCAGGGGAACCTCTGTTAGAGCCTTTCAGAAGCAGAAGGGGATCGAGGGAGTGGGTTCCAGAGCCCTCACTAGTGATGTTGGTCCCCAGGTGAATTCAGATGGGCAGTGGGGGGCAGGGCACAGTAGTCAACAATGCAGGAAGCCACAGGCAGTGACGCCTGGGAAGAAGAGAATTCAAGCGGAACCCAAAATGCCTGTGCCTCCTTTGTGCAGCCAAGCATACTCAGACTCCCCAGCCACCAGAAAAGCTCCTGGGAGAAGGTGGGCCCTGGGAGAAGCATAGGGGTCTTGGGGAAGGAGAAGGAATGGGGGGATGGAGGTGGGAATGTAGTGGGCACTGTGGCACAGGGCTGGCAGGGCACTGAGGGTGTAAGGATGTCCAAAAGGAGAGTCCCTCTACTCTGGATGGCAGTACCCTTAGCAAAGGTCAGGCATCCAGTCCTGAATATGACTTTAGCAGGTTTCCCCCTTTGCTGAAGGTCTCCTAGAAGAAGCTGGAGGTTTTCCTGAGAATATTGGAGTGACTTGTGTTCAGATTCAGGGTGGTCTTGTTGCCTTCTGAGGCCCCATCTACATCCTGCAATCTAGGGACACAGGTCAGGGCTCAGTCTGCTCCAGAGTCAGATTAGAATTGTCTTTCCTCTGAACATCTCTGCCAACAATTCCTAAAAGGAATCTAATTGATGATGTAACTTCATCAGTATTGGCCTAGTCCGGCTGCCTCTGGCTATGACACTTGACCTGGGAGTACCAGGACCCAGATTCAGAACCCTCATCTGTCATTGAGTTACTTTGGGCATCAGTTTCCTGATCTGTAAAAGGAGAGTTGCTAAGACCTCTAAGCTTCCTTCTTGTTTTCTTCTCTGATCTTATCATCTTTTCAGACTTGAAAAACCTGAGGAAATGAGGCTGAGTTAAAACCTTATAAACTCATTCATTGGGGCTGGTTCTGTACCAAGCACTGGTGTTAGGAGAGACCCATCAATAATGCCTGTATTAGCAGCAGGGGAGGCAGAGACTGGAGCAGAGCCTACAGGAAATGATGTCAATGCAAAGGAGGATGAGGCCCTGGGGACACTCCAGTCAGCCTTCAGGTGTTTCAGCAGGTGGAAGGAGATTGGTCATTGAGCAACCCTGGCTCAGTCTAGCAATCCCAGACATCCTGGGAAAATAGTCTCTGGTGCTTCTGAAAATCCAGAGCTCTGTCCTCTGCATTACAGAGGAGAGGCAGGGCAGTGCAATGGAAAGAACCAAAGGTGAATGCTGCCAGAAGTAGAGGAAAGAATGGACTTGGAGTCAGGAAGACGTGGGTTTGAATTCTGCCTTGAGTCTTTTCTCCCTGTGTGACCCTGAGCAAGTCATATAACTTGGGCCTCTGTTTCCTTAAAATGAGAAGTTAGACTAGGAAACCTCAAAGGTCTTTTCTAGCTCTAAATCAAGTCCCAGTACTGAGCATTTGTGCTCCAAGGAAATCAAAGATAGGACATATAGTTCCATCTTTAACAAAATATTACTAGTAGCACCCTTTATGACAGTCAAAAAACCTTCCCCCCCCCACCCAAAACAGAATGGTAAACCAAGTGAGAGCCCATCAATAAGAGAATGGCCAAACCAATTGTGGTATAAGAATGGAATATTATGTTGTCATAAGAAATTACTGGAAAACATCATGGCGTAGCAGAGAGAGAGGGAGAATCTTATCAGGTCTTGGAATCAGGATGGCCTCCGTTCAAATTCTCCATCAAATGGATACAGGTTGTGTGAGTCTAGGCAAGGCACTTGACTCCTCTGGGGCCCAGTCAACTCAACAGAACAGTTACTGGTCCATTTCAGCTGAGGAGTGTTCCCATTGGGAGTTCTCTCTGTTGATGAAATCAAAGGTGGGAGTGGGGGGAAGGAACAACATGACAGATACTAGGAATTCAGAGAAAACCGGGAGAAGAGATGACAGTACTAGAAAACTGTGGGTAAAGAGAACACAATCAGATTGGCTGCACTGACCATACCTGGGCCTGAAAACCAGGTGATTTTGAAGCACTGGATAAGCAGGGTACTAGAGCGTAAAAGGTAACACACATCATCAGTATGGTTGCTCTTCCAAAGGCAGTTTGATCAACTATTTTTCTTCATCATGAGAGAGAATTCAGAGAGTTTGGGGAGGGAATGTGAGAAGTCTTTCTAGAAATGACTGTAATGGGAGGGAAATGGCAATTTTTTTAAAAGGAAGAAAAAGGATAGGCAAAACAAGGAGTCTGGAAACCAGGGTTCTAGCCCAGACTCTGTCACTCACTCATTCATGTGACAGAAAATTCTGAGTTTTGGTAGCTTCCTCTGTAAAATGAGGGATTGAGACTAGGTTCCTTTCAATTCTGACACTCTATGTTCTAAGGCCACTCAGAGTTCTGATGTTCTGGGTTCTAAGAGCCTTCCCAGCTCTGATATCCTGTGTTCTAAGGGCCCTCTCAGCTCTGACATCCCTTGTTCTAAGATCCCTCCAAGCTCTGACATCCTGTGTTCTAAGATCTCTCCCAGTTCTGACATTCTATGTTCTAAGGACCCTCCCAGCTCCAATGCTCTGTCTTAATATCACTCCAAGCTCTAAATCTTGTGATCCTATGACTAAGGAAAATGAACCCCATCTACTAACAGCCATAGATCTCATGGTGTGTACTTTGTTGCTGCACTTAGGTCTCCTAAGACCCACAAATGGAGCTCAGAAGCCCTTACAGTTCCCCACCCCCACCCCTTTTCTCACATCTGTTGGTAATCTGTGGTACTGGCAACCACCCAGAAATCAGGCCAAGACAATGGAGCAGGTGGCCTTCACAGCAGGTTGTAGCTTTCCTCAGAGAACCTTGGGAAGCTTCTAAGGAGCCTGGCTCCTGGGCCTATGGATAGCAGTGCTGGAATCCTGCCCTCCAATATCCACAGTCCCTGAAGTGACCTGGAACAAAGATGACCCAGAGTTCTTTCTACCAGGCCGTGGGATTCAGTGGGGAAGGAGAAAGGGGGGAAGAGGAAGGGAATAAGAAAAAGAAAAAAGATGACAAGGAAGAGAAAGGAGGAAAAGGAAAAAGAATAGAAAGAAGGAAAGGAGAAAGAGAATGGGGAGGAATAGGAGGAGATGGGACAAGGAAGGACATTGAAAACTGCCTGAGAGCAGGATCTGTCCCTCCCCATTCAGATTGGAAGCTCCCTGTGGGCTAGGATGGGAATGGAGAGAGGTACATGTGACATATAATCCACCAGCAGACAAGAGCTGTGTAATTCCAGTTGACCAAGCTACCCTTGGCCACTGGGCTCATGAATGGCTCAGTTCATTTTCTTCCTTGGCCACTTTTACCTGGAAGGAGAGGGGTGCTGAGCCTCCTCTCCCTCATCTGTAAAATCAGAGGGTCAGATTCCAAGACCAGCTCTAAGATTCCCCTATGCTCCCTCTCCCAACTGTCTCTCTTACTGTGAGACTCCCCTTTCAGGGGCTGTCTCCTCTTTCTACCTTATGGATGCCAGCAGGCATGAGGATGCCCATGTACATCTGTGGTATAGCTTGGCCTGTGATACACCCTGGTGACTCCTGCCTACTTCCTTAAGAAAAAAACTCAACTCCCTCTCCATTACCGATTCCTTTGTCTCTGCTTTTTCACATCTTTCTTGCCTTGCTCTTTTATTAAGATTTTAATTGAATAATTTTAATTAAATTTAATGAGCTGGATCAACTTACTTATAGAGATAAAGCTGTTTTCAAGGCACTCTCCAACTCAAAACTGAATGGCTATTGACCAACTTCTGTTTTTTCCCCTTTTCTCCCAGGGTATACGACACAGCCTCATGCTGGTGGATGGCATATCAGGGTGGGTGGTGTGTATGCGTATGTGCACGTGTGCATGCACGTGCGTGCATGTATCATGTGTGTTAACAGATCTAGAACAGAGCTTTGACTGGTAATTCATGTGTTTTAGAAACTACCTAAATCCACCCTGGGCAAACAATGGAAAACCATTCATTGAGAGGTACCAAGGTACAATGGAAAAGAACCTTAGATCTGAGTTCAGTTCCAGATTCTGCCACCTACTATCTGTTTGAACGTGGGTTAGGGGCTTAGCCCTTACCCTGATAAAGGGGTGGGCCTAGATGAGGGGTGGGAAACCTAAGGCCTCAAGGTCACATGTGGCCCTTTAGGTCCTCAAGTGCAGTCCTTTGATTGAAGCCAAACTTCAAAGAACTTAATAGAAGGATTTGTTCTGTAAAACTTGAATTCAGTCAAAAGGATGCACCCAAAGACTTAGAAAGCCATTTGGCAACAGGTTCCCCACCTCTGACCTAGCTTATCCCTCAGGTATCTTCAGACTCAGAATCTATGATCCTCTCTGAGCCTCAGTTTCCACATCTGTAGAACAAGGAGATTGGACTAGATGACCCACTCCAGTTGTAAACCTGTGCTCCTAGGAGCCAATGATATCTTGAGTGTTGGGCAAAGACCTTGGGGGATCACAAAGCCACACATGAAGAAGCCATAGCCAAGCCCAACAGGACTGGGTGGTCTGAGCCAGGTCAGACAAGAACTCACCTAGTATATCACAACTGGAGGAGAAAGTATGCACAGATGAGACACCCTCTCCCTAGACCCCACCCCACCCCACCCCAACATCTGAAGGATCATAAGATGACAGATTTAGTCTGGGCGGGACCTTAAGAGATCATCTAGTCCCTCTCTTTTTATGTAGTGTTAGAGGTGACTTTTGAACCCTGGGCCAGTGTTCTATTTCAGTGCTTCAGGGACTCAAGGGCCCAGCCTCTGCCTGATTAGGGAATCACATCATCTCTAGCATAATAAAAGTTAGCATGTTTCATTGGTGAATGACTATTCAGTCATGTCAGATTCTATAGACGAGACTGTATGTGGAGTTTTCTTGGTAGAGATACAGGAGTGGTTTGCCATTGTCTTTTCCAGTGGATTAAGGCAAATAGACTTGCCCAGGGTCTCACAACTAGTAAGTGTCTGGGGCTGCTTTTGAACTCAATTCTCCTTGAGTCCAGGATGGGTACTCTAGCTACTAAGCCACCTAGCTACCTCTTAGCATGTTTAAGGTTTGCAAAGCACCTTTACATATGTTCTTTCATTTGATACCCATAATAACTTATCCCCATTTTACAGATTAGGAAACTGAGGCCAAGGGAGAGTGACTTGCCTAGGGTCACATAGGTAGTATCTATAGCAGTATTTGAATTCATGTCTTCCTAATTCAAAGTCCAGCACAGTAATAAAAACAGCTAGCATTTCTCTATCTAATAAAATACCAACTCATTTTATGAATAAGTAAATACCATTTTATAAATAAAATACCAACTCATTTTATCCTCTCACCAACCTAGGAGATAAGGTGCTATTATCATTCCCATTTTACAAAAGGGGAAACACCCTGCCCGAGAGGCTGGATTTGAACTTAGGGTCTTCCTGACTCCAAGCCCAGAGCGTTATCCCGTGCACCACCTAGTGGCCTCATGGTTACTCATTCCTCTTTGAGGCTGAAGCTGAAAACCAGTTTCAGGCTACAAGGGAAGCTGTCTAAGAGACTCTAGTTACTATAGATACCTCAAATCAGAGTGTTTCATCGTTACCTGAACTGGTCCATCCCTAAGAAAGCCAAGGAAAGATGGGGGCACCTAGTGACTGAGGAAGTAGGCAGGGAGGATGCTGGTGAGCTTAAGAGAACTGGGCAGCAGAAGGTAGAACTGGACGGGGGCACTGGACAGAGCACCAAACCTAGAATCCAGAGGCCCAAGTTTAAGTCCTGCCTATATGGCAAGTTAATTTCAACACTCACTGGATATATGGCAAATTAATTTTAGGTCTCAGTTTCCCCATTTGTAAAATAGAGATAACTTACTTCACAGAGTTGTTGAAGGGAAGGCACTTTATAAGAACAATATAGAAGGCAAGCTGTTACTGCCCTGATTATTTTTAAAGACTTGGAAGAAATCCTGAAAAGCCAGCTCCAAGGAATATAACCAGCATTTATTAAGCACCTACTATGTGCCAGGCACTGGGTACCTTATAATATTGTCTCATTGGAGCTTCACAGCAACCCTGACAAGTAGGTACTGTTATTAGTATCCCTGTTTTACAACTGAGGAACCTGAAGCAAACAGAAGCTAAGTGACTCACCCAGGTCTACACAGCTACAAAGTGTCTGAGGCTGCATTTGAACTTAGGTCTTCCTGACTCTAGAGCCAGTGCTCTATCCACTGCACCACCTAGTTGCTTCCTACTACCTGACTTTGTATATATGTGGTGCTTAATAAGTGCTTGTTGGATTGAATTGAAAAGCTAACCATCACAGAATTATAGAACTTACTTGTGTTGTATGTTAAATACCCTTGGGATTTGGGGCACCCTCTCTGATCATCCACTCTAACCTTGGGTAACCCAACTGAGAATTTACTGTAACAAGTTTGCTAGAGTGAAGCACATTTACCATGGTAGAAAACCAGACCTACCTAACTCTTTTCCCCATCTTCCTTGGGACTAAAGCCAGGCAGGTTTTGACTGGTCCTACCTGGGAAGCCTATAGGTTTTCTATGGCTTTAGCGTGAGATTGGAGCTCTCTGTAAGTACCAAGGGACAATCCTAGAGCTGAAAGGGACCTTGGCTCACCCCTGACCTTTGTTATTATTGTAAACCTTTATTTTCAAAGAGAACCAGTGACATCATAGGGTGATGTTTTGACTAGTCTGTGATTTGGATGTAAGTGAGGCAGAGTTGCACAAGGCCATCCATCAGCCTCACTCTTTCTTCCAGAGACGCTTAAGTCCAGTGGCACGACAAAACTCAAGACTGGTGATGGCCCCAGGATGCAATGGATGACCCCACTGTCTTCAATATCTGAGCAAGCTCTAAGCATTCCTCATGCCAGAAGTGTTAGTCCTCCCTGAACACCCCATTCACCCCAAGTTGAGGGTAACCAATAGACCTCAAACCTCTCGGTGAGTTAGGAGGCATCTACCCCAACCATATGAAGACTCCCAGACCATGGATGGGTGGATGAGAACTTGTTCCAACAGTTTCCCTTATTATATCACCAATGCCCAATTCAGTATCCCCCTTTATATCTTGGACAAGTGATCATGAAGCCTCTGCCTGAATACATCCAGCAACAAGGAGTTTATGACTTCACTAGGCACCCTATTTCATCATTAAACACCCTAATTGTAAGGAAGTCATTCCTCGTATTGAGTCAAAAGCTGCTTCCCTCATGCCCTCCCCATCTTCCTTCCTTCCTTTCCCTCTTTTTCAGATTGGACCACAATAGGTAGGTCCCTGCCCAAGCTCCACATAATGGCTGCATTTTCCAAGGCCCTGGCTTAGAGTAAATGTCAATAGTAGCTAGAACAGCAACCCTGAGGGTATTCCCCTCCCAGCTTGGTCTTTTTTTCTTTTTTCCTAATTAAAGGGGCCATTCCTTGACTCATTTCTTAAAGAGGCCTATTCACTGAATGGGTGTTACCTCACTCTAAGTGAGGTTGAAAAGGCCTTAGCTTAAAAGGGCCGCATCTCTCAGTGCATCCCGGGTCATCTCCAGTCATCCTGATGAATATCTGACCACTGGACCCATAGGACTCTGCAGGAGAGAGTGAGTTGGTGACCTTGCACGGCCCTCCCTCACTCAAATCAAAGTCAACTGCTAGTCATGGCATCATCTCCCTGATGCCATGGTCCTCTTCGAGTACTAAAGACAAGCCCTCCCTATGGCTTTCAGTTCTTACCCTCTGGGGTCAGATGATATAGATTTAATTCCTCTTTCTCATTATAGTCATTTGAATATTTGAAGACAATAACCATGCCCCTCCCTCTTCCCCTTTTCTTCTCCAGGCTAATCACCCTCCAGGTTCATTTAACTGATTCTGATCTAGTCTCTGGTCTCTTTCATCTCCTCTGGACATGCCAGTTTGAATATACTGTTCAGCCATTTTTCAGTCACGTCCAAGTCTTCGTGAGTCCATTTGGGGCAAAGACACTGGAGCAGTTTGTTTCTTCCTTCTCCAGTGTGAATAAGTGCTTCCTAGAACTAAACACAAAGCCATTCCTCAGGTGAAGCCCAAAAGAGGGTGCCACACGTACCCCCAATGCCAGGAGGCACAGTTCTAGGTGCCCTTCCAGCCCAGGTCCCAGCCTTGTCTCCAGATCAGGTCAAAAGTCATCAGAGTGAACAAGAGGACATGTTACACTCTGGAGGAATTTTAGGAGCTCTGTCTCTTTTCCCAGACATAAACCCTATGTCTGGACCTTTCTCTGGCCCTGGATCAAAGAGAGCCAGCTATCAAGAAAGTCTTGGGGGACAAGGAGAAGTTCCATGTTGGAATTTTTCCTTAGTGTCCAATTATTCCTCCAATCAAGCTCTTGGTCTTGAGACCCTGGGGAGGTGACAAAGACATTGAGGGATCTGATAGCTTCATGCAATTACAGAATGTTAAAGTCGGAAGGACCAGGCACTTTAGAGGCACAGGGGAAAGAGATGGGTCAAGAAGCCCTGAATTGAAATCCTATCTCATACTCTCACTAGCTGTGAGGCTTAGGCCAAGCCAATTAATCTTAATTTCCCCATCTGGTAAATGGGGATAGTACCCACCCTCCCAGGATTGTTATAAGGTTCAGGTGAAGTAATGTGTAAACTACTTCCCAACCTTAAAGCACAAAAATGGGAGCTATTAGAAAAGTGGGAAGGACTTTAGAGTATAGAATATAGGAGGAACCTTAGAATAGGGAATGTTGAGCTGGAAAGGACCTGAGGGGGAAAAGAGAAGGAAGGGAAGAAACATTTAACACCCCTCAGGTAGTGGGTACTGTGCCAAGTGCTTCTCATTTAAGCCTCCCAACAACCCTGGGAAGCAGGTGCTATTATGTTACCCTTTTTACATTTGAGGAAACCAAGGCAGACAATAGTGACATGACTTGCCCGGGGGCCGGGGCCATCTCCTTTTGTCCTGATCCATATCTGGCCACTGGACCCAGGTGGTTCCACAGGTGAAAGTGAGGCTGGTGACTGCACACTCTTGCGAAGACTTGCCTCACTTTAATCCAATCCACTTGTATGTCAAGGCATCACCTTCCTGATGTCATGGTCTTCTTCCAAAACAAAGGAAGAGGAACAGCAGTAACGATGACTTGCCCAGGGTCACACGTCTAGTAAGTATCTGAGGTTGGATTTGAACTCAGCTCTCCCTGACTCCAGACCCACTTCTCTATTCACGGCACCACTCACTGCCCCTTAGAACACAGAGTATCAAAGCTGAGAGAATTCTTCCAACATGGAACACCAGAGAGGGAACGGACTCTAGAACGTAGACTGTTAGAACCAGAATGAACTTGTAATGACAGAATGGCAGAGCTGGAAGAGACATCAGGCCAGGGAATGTCAGGCCTGGGAGGAGCCCCACAACATGGATGGATTTTACAGTCTGTCCAGATGACCCCCCTCATTGCACCGGGGAAAGAGCAAAACTCTGGAAAGAGAGGCTATTTGCCCAAGACCCCAGAGGTCCTCAGAGGCAGACCCAAGAATGGTCTTCTCTAAGTTGCCAGGCCAGTCTCTCCAACGCCCTAGAAAACTTAAAGAACAAAAAGTGGCAGCAGGTTTGCTGTTTTCATCCACGAAGGAAATCTCTCTCAGTGGGACAGCTGTTTGCATACAGTCTCTTTCCTGACAGAGTCCCGAGCATTCTCATTCAGACCTTCTTCACACACGGAACAAAACCTGAGGTGAAGCCCAAAAGGGGGTGCCCCACGTGCCCCCAATGCCAGGGAGGCAGAGTTCTAAATGCCCTTCCAGCCCAGGTCCCAGCTTTGTCTCTAGACCAGATTTTTTGTTGACCACACCAGACAGATAGTGGCCTGAGGCACTGAGGATTAATCAGCTTGTCAGCAGACAGCCAGCCAGCGTGTTTCAGAGGCTAAACTTGAACCCAGCTCTTCCAGATACAAAGGCCAACCCTGTAGTAGAGACTGACATTTATATGGCTGTGAAGGTTTGTAAAGCACTGTATGTGTGTTTGATCCTGGGAAGCTGGTGCTATTATCCCCATTTTACAGATGAGGAACCTGAGGCAGGTAGAGGTTAAGTAGTCTCTGCATCTACTACTCCACACGTGGCTCATCTGCTGCCTCTCATTGCAAGTCAGTTTTGTCCTCCAGGCCTCACCTCCATCCTCTCTCAGAAGAAGGGGTCAGACCAGGGAAATGTCTCAGGTTTATTGCGTGATGCTCTGACATCACAACCTCCAGATGGGCAGGCAGATGGACAGACGCACACACATATGGACATCTAGAGCATGGATGCTGGTGCCACGTGTCGATGAGGAACATCACTGGAAGGAGGCCCAGGACATAACGGGGTCATGCTAGGGTACCCAGAAGGGTGAGAGGTGAGGAAGGGACTGAGTGGCCAGCAGACTGGGTGACTTTGAGCAGGTCACATCCCAGATCTGGGCCCCTAGTTTCCTCCTCTGGAGCTGAAGGGACTAATCAACCTCTTAAGTCCCTTCCCCTAACTAAATTCAATGGCCTTATGATGTGACTGCCTCTCATCTGAGTAGTTATTCATTCATCTCCAAGTGCCTTCAAACACTTGACTTCCCTGATCAAGGAGACATATGGGAGGGATCATGGGTGTCACGAGCTGAAGTGGGGCTAGGCAGCTCAGATAATGTGATGAAGTCAGGGGCAAAAAGACCAGAGTTCAAATCCTGTCTCTGATATCTATAAACTGCATCATCTCAGGCAAATTACTTAACCTTCCTCCGTTTCCTCTTATGTAAAATGGGGATCTGAGACACTGGATGGAAGAGCAGCCTTGGAATCAGGAAGGCCTGAGTTCAAGTCCTGGCCCTGACATTAATTATCAGGGTAACCAAGGGGAAGTCACACCACTTCTCTATGGCACCCCAATCCCCCACCCCATCCCTGGGCAACTCTCTAAGACTGTGTGAGACAACTGCCCAGATGCCCTTTGAAGAAAATTGTACACCCTGAAGCAACCTGCTCTGCTAAACCCTGGCCCAGTGCTCTGGAAAGGCCCTGGGTTCATATCCCAGCCCTGGCTCTTCCTTCCAGCGGTGACCCAGCTTCCTCTGTGAATACTGGGGAGGGGGAAAAATGAGATAATATTTGATGACTTCACAGTTCTGAATCTCTGATCCCCTTTTAAATTCAGGTCTTTCTGATTCTAGGTCCAGGGCCCTATTCACTGCACCACCTGGCTTTCTCACAGGGCTATTGTGACATTCAGATTAGAGAGTCCATACAAAAGTCTCTGAAAACTTTAAAGGGCTTCATGAAGCTCAGTTAATCATCTATATAGAGTCAAACTGCCATCATTTCACCGAATGGGAAACTGAGTCATGGAGTGTCATGTTTTTTGGGTTCCACAGCCAAGACTAAACAGACCCCTGAGCTCTGGACTCCCAGTACAAGACTCCTTCAAACACACGATGGGATGACAATTCTAGAGCATTCAATCACTGCTATAGAAGGAGGTGTAATCTCCTTAAGAGAATGGACTTTGTGCTGTCCCTTCTTGTATCCCTAGGGCTTATTAGCACAGTGCCTGGGCACACAGTGAGCACAAAATGAATGTTGACTGATTCCAAGGCTGCTCCCAGCTCTAACCTTCTGTGTTCTAAGGGCCCTCCCAGGTCTCCACATTCCACAGTCTTAAGATCCTCTTTTGCATTGAGATTCTAGGTTCTCAGGACCCTCCCAGTTCTGAAATTCTACTGGGTTTCCCTTCATTTGTTGACCGGCGCCAAGGAAGGAAGGAAATATAGAGGCCTTGGGCACTTCTGCACTTTGTCAGGCCAGCAGATTCTTCCTTAGAGGTGGAGGGAGAATTCCTCTTTACTCCCCACCCTACAATGCAGTGGTGAGCACATGTCAGAACAAACAGCCAAGCTTGTACTGTACTTGATATTTGCTTCCCCCTGAAAAATCACCATTTTCTTTTGTAGTGAAAGAGAGAAATTCCTGCCTCCTCCGTTTTCCATCCTCCACCCCTGCTGCTGGTCAGGCTGAGAGCCCAAGGGAGAGAAAACAAGAGAAAAGAAAAAAGGAAGTGACTGGGCCATTTTCCAGTTTGATCATATAGAGGATAAATGGGACACCTCTTCGAACCAGAGTCCCTCTGCACCTCTGATCCTTAGTCACCAATGAACTCAGAAGAAGACCCAGTCACTGGAGAACAATCAGAGGAGTGTCACGTGTTCCCTCAGCAAGGCCCTACCCCCATGAGAGGTGCCCCTTGCAATGAAGCTCCATGGCCGGTCCTCTAATTGATCAGATATCCCCCCAAGAAAACCCCATTTCACTCATTATTAAGCACCCACTATGTTCAAGCCCTGTGGGTCATATGGGGTAAACAGCCTTTTAAGAGTTCAGAGTCTAGTTGAGGATGGGAAGGAGGAGAAATATGTCCATGACTGACTCTAATACAAGTTACAATAAGATGAATACATAGCACAGATCAAATGGAATAACTAAAAATTTCATAAAATTTCAAGGAAAGAGGCTCTCTTCTAGTTGGGGGAAATCATGGAAGGTTTCATGTAGGAGATTAAACCTAATCAAGGCCCTTATTGAAGGAAGTGAATGTCAGAGCTGGGAGGCCCTTAGAACACAGGATGTCAGAGCTGGAAAGGCTCAATGCTAAGCCACAGCAAAGACTGTTTATTAGACCTAGAAGGCACCTTGTCCAAATTAATATGATCAATAGGGCAGTGACATCGATGTGGGGCTTGTTAATTGGCTCTAAGAGCTCCCAATGACTTTGAGTAATGGAAACAATATTAACCCTCTCATGTTCAGTCTCTCAAGGGGACTGCTACTTTGAAAGGGACAGCCCTCACTGAGTAGGACCTCTGGTCTACTTGTTTGAAGGTGTGATTATAAAGGGCCTGTCAGTGCTAATAGATATTGATCTGGGCCCTGAGAGACCATTTACTCCAACCTCCTCCTTTTATGGAGGTGGAAACTGAGGAGAGGCTCAATGATTGCAGCTAGAAAGAGAATAGGGATTGGAACCTTGGTTGTGACCCCAAATCTTCCTGTTACACCAGGTTGGATCTTGATTTGTCTCCCCACCCAGTCAAATATAAAATCACGATGGTAAGGGAAGACTGGTCCAAATTGGTAAAGATGGGACCAGACCAGGGATTTTATGATTATAGAAAATGCCTTATGAGAAAACTACTATTGCCTAACAAGAAATCATCCAGTTTTTATTTGAATACCTCCAAAGAGTGGGGAACTCACTACTTCCTAAGGTGGTGAGTATGCCAATTTCAACCATCAGACCACGCTTCACTCCATCCAGTCACCAGGTGTCAGAAGGGCACCAGGGGGTAGCTAAGGCAGGTATGTTGTCACTTTTCTGTTACCACGTGTTCTTCCCTCTGACCTGCCACCCTCACCCCGCCCACCTCTTTTATCTCACATACTTTACAGTTCCTGGTACACAACAGGTACTTAAGAGGACTGAGACTGAGCTGTTCTGTGGCTTCCAGGAAGGCTCTACCTTGTTCTTTAAGGAAATGACCATTCTGATTTGTATCTGGGCAGTTGGGCTGGAACTTGTCAGGGGTAGGCAGGGCTGCCAGCAGAGTTGGCCTTCTAACTCATCCTGGCAGGCCCACCCGGGCACAGGGAACACCACCATTTATCAGAAATTACAAGTCCCTGGAGAGACTTAATTGGGAAATATTACTTCCTTAAAGGAAACAGGGACCCCCCCCCCAAGATGTACACCATCAAACGGAAAAGGTCATATCAAAGCAAAAAGATGGCTTTGTTCTTTCCCGACTATTATCAGATATGCATGAACAGCCAGATGGCAAATATACTTAGCATCCATAATTTGAGATATCGGGAGACTGGAAGGACTGGCCCAATTTAACCAGAAAGTTGAACTTGTTGGGTGTCTTTTCAGATTAGGGGAAAAGAGAGAAAGGAGCCAATTGCCCAGCCATCCCCCATCCACTCAGAATTCTGAGAGTATCTATCCAATGCCCAACATCAAACCTTGGTGTGTCTGGGTCTCACGTTCTGGGAGCCACTTACAAGCTCTAAATATTTTATATCGCCAACACTTGAAAGAGACTGAAAGATAAATGGGAAAGAAACCCTTCACAAGGCACAGACTAGCATGAGGAGGGGATGAGGACCCTCTGGGTTAGGAGGTCAATTCTGACTTTTGAAGGAACTTGAAAGCATCTCACTTCATCCATTAAGCCTTTCTATTAAGGGTCAACCCAGGGAGTCAAAGGCAAGATACAACCAGGTGTGACTCGTCGGGGAATTTCAGCTTTTGCCCCCAAGAACAAGAGGGTCTGTGCAGACTTCTAGTCAAAGACCCTCCTCCACACAGCTCAGGCTGAGCTGAGTCACAGAAAAATGACTTTCCTCCAAGCCACTGAATCTCCGTCCTCTGACTACTACACTTGAGATCCCCTATCCTGAGCAAGAGACGGTCCCCCTAGGACCCGAGTAGAACTCAAAAGACTTAACCTAGTTAACCAAACTGGAGATTCCTCCTTCGCTTTTCTCTGGTTTGCTGGGATTCCAGATGATTGCTCATTTTAAGAAACTCTTATCACTGCCTATGGGATAACTTCCACCAGGTGGCACCACAGTGCAGAGCCCTAGGTTTGTAGTCCTTAAATCAGAATTCAAATCAGGCCTCAGACACCTACCAGCGGCGGGGGGCCCTGGGCAAATCATTTAACCTTTCTAAATCAGTTTCCTCATCTGTAAAATGGGGGTGATAGCACTTACCTCCTCAGGTTGTTGTGAGATTTGTAAAGCACTTAGCATAGTGCCTGGCACACACTAGGTGTTTAATAAATGCTTATTTCATTCCTTCCTTCCAACCTTCCTTCCTGGCTCTGGCATTCAAGGCCTTCTACAATCTAGCTTCATTTCCAACCTCGATATTCCTTATTTCTGTGCTTGTCCAGCCTCGTCCTATCTCTTCTTTCCATCTGCTGAAGTCCTTGCCATCCTTTTCTGCCTTTCCCCAAGTAAAGTCTTCAACTTCAATGGCATACAGTGTCTTGACTTCATCCCCTTGTGTCATCCTTTCTTATGTGCATGCTTTATCCTCTACTGACATGCCACTGGGCTGTAAGCCCCTTGAAGGGAAAAACAGTCATTTTTCATCATGTGGTCTTAAGTCCTACCTGAATGGTCAGTACTTTGTATATAGCAGGCACTTAATAAATGGTGTTCAGTCCCATACCATCAACTTCCCCCAAGAGCTTTCAGGTGTTTTTCAAGTTGGACTTTTCAAGACCCTCATTTGGGGTTTTCCTGGCAGAGATACTGGAATGGTTAGCCATTTCTTTCTCCAGCTCATTAGATGAGGAAACTGAGGCAAACAGGGTCAAGCAACTTGCCCAGGGTCACATCGACTGTGGGAGGTGGCCATCCCAAGACCAGCTTTCTATCCACTATGCTAAGTTTATTCTATGGATGCGTATATATGTGTATACTGTCTAAAACACAGGCTTGCAGAATCTAAAGTGCTTTCTTTGCACACCTCAAAGCACCAGATCAGCTTCTATTCCTCCTCCCTTTTGGGAGGGAACTTTAATTCTTTTACTCAACAAAATTATCTTTACAACATTAAAAAACAAAATGGCAATGAGAGCCAGCCAGCAGAGGAGACAGCAGCACTGACACAAGGGACCTGAGGAAAGGAGCCGCCAAGTGAGGCAAAGATGCCTGCACTGATCTTTCTCAGAAAGAATTCCTGGCTCCCTCAGCTACCTCCACAACTGCACCTCCTCCAAGCTAAGCCATGTGAAGGCCTCCCTCAGACCAGGCACAGAGACCCCAGGGGCACCCAGCCCTGAAGGACTGCCACCTGTGACAACTTCCAATTCAAGACCTGAGGAGGCAGGGACATAGAGAAAGACAGCTTCCCTTCTCATAACTGGTGGGCTCTGCTAACAGGCCTACAGGATGCTGAGATGTCCTAGCACTGTTCATAGCCCATGTGTTTTAGGGAGCTGAAGGACTTGGGGTGGGACCAGAGAGAATGAGCAGAGCCACACAAGATCAAAGACAGAAGGGCCCTTAAAACACAGGGTGTCAGAGCTGGGGAGGCCCTTATAACCCAGTGTTAGAGCTGGAAGGGACCCTCCTTAGAACCCAAAGTGTCAGAGCTGGAAGGGGGCCTAAGGACACAGATTCTCAGAGCTGGGAGGGCCCTTAGAACACAGAATGTCAGAGCTGGGAGGATCTTAAGATCCCAACCAGAGCTGGGAGGGCCCCTCCATAGAATCAGTGTCAGAGCTGGAAGGGGGCCTTAGGACACAGGGTGTCAGAGCTGGGAGGATACTTAAGACATAAAATGTCATATTTGGAAAAGATCTTAAAACATGACAACAGCTGGAAGGAATCACTTAACCCAACTCCTATATCAAACAGATGAAGAGAAACCAAGGGAAGAAACTTGCCCAAGGCCACTCAACAAGTAAATATTTTAAAGCCAAATGACAAATTTCATAAACTTTGTTTCAACCAACTGGGTCAGAAGAAGGCCCCTAAGAACAGTCTCCTGGAACAGTGGGCTCACATACTACCAGGAGTGCTCAAGTCTATGGTGGAAAAGCAGGGTCCATGGGCTTTTGTGGGCCCCTGCCAGGGCAGCTGAGGTAGGCACAGGAGGCTGGGCACCAAACCAAAGCCCAAACCCAGTGTACTCTTTATTGGGGGTACAGAGACAGAAGAGGGAGGACCTGGTCAATACCAATGGAAGCAATTTTATACCAGTGACCTCCCTGCCACAAAGAACTGTGAGAAAGGGACTCAGAACTGACAAAATTTACAGACAGAAGGGGCTGCTTTTTTCAACTCCAGTGGGAGCAGGGAAGAGTCCAACAGAAGCCAAGTCTAAGGCCAGTCACAGAACAAATCTCACCAACGTGACAGGATGGCATGACAGAAGTCAGAGGTCAGTTAACTTTTAATAAGGCAGAATCACAGGATGCTACAGTTGAAGTCCAACCCTCTCCCCTTTGCTGAATGGGGAAACTGAGGCCCAACAAGGGGAAAGGGCTTGGCTCAAGGTCATGAAGTGTGTGTGTGGCAGGGAAGCCTCCCCAGCACCAGCTCCACCCACCACGCTACCCTGTTTTTCTCAGTTATGCATAAGCTGCTGCAAGGGGATTAAACCCTAATCCATCCTGAGAATGAAGACTGATATCTATCTACAGACTCAGCACCTTCCTTTCGCCATCTTCAGAGCTGACTTTGGGTTCATTTCTTAAAGTGCAAAGCTGTTGAGTCTTTGGATGAGAGAGGCTCTTGCAGTCAGCTCATACTTGGGCTGTTTCATGGGGAGTAGTCTGGCCTTTAGCTCCCAGCTGGCATTTAAGGAAGGAAAGCCCACTCACCTAGGCTGGCAGGGCTCCCACCCGCCCTCCTCAGCCCCTCTTCTCCATAGGAGAATGGGAGAGCCAAGGTGGCTCTTTGGGAAAGGAACAAGTTAAGACCAAGCGGACCTGCTTTTGTAGAAAGGGAAAAGGTAAGAGAAAAGCCGCCTCCCCTGGAGAGGAGCCAAAAGGCTGGTAATAACACTGTACATGTTACACAGTGAGACTCGCCCAACAACGTGTGTGTCTGAGTGGGAATCCACTGAATAAATAGGCTCGAAGCATCCTACAGTTTGTAAAGAAAAAAAATAGGAGGATAAAAAGAAAGAGCTGCATTAATAATTCCTTTGGTCTAGTGGTTGACAGGGCCACAGGGGCTGCCGACGTGCTGAGGATGAGGGGACCTGCTCCTCCCCTTCCCCAGGAGCATGACTTTGGTCTGCTTGAGTAGTGGTTGCTGGCCTCAAGGGCCCGAGGGACGCTCAGAAGCCAAAGAGGTCGTCCTGCTCCGAGGCACCCAAATCCGGTTTGTCCCAGTCCACGGGAGAGAGGCACTGGGCATACTGGATGTCCTGGGCTGTCAGCCCAATGTCCAGGACCTGCGGATTTGTCCGTGATTGGGCCAGCCTGGAAAAGTCCAAGAGAACGATGTGAGAGCAGGGGCCTGCAGGCCTGGAAGAACATTACAAGATGCAGTAATAACAAGGACAGACACGGAACTGAGACCGTCTCTGCTTCCACCAGGTCTATGGGAAATATATAAAAAAAGCTTTTGGCTTTAACCAGATTGGGGGCCTTTGGACCTTAGAACACAGAGCTGGGAGGGACCTTCTTGATTAGGGGTCCATGCATTTATAAGCTGATTACTGTATTTCAGCAGGTTTCCTTTGTAATCCTGTGTATTTCTTCTGCATTTAAAAACATTCTTCTGAGAGAGGGTTCAGAGGCTCCCCCAGACCTCTAAGGGGGCCCACGACAGAAACTCTTTTAGACTGGGGGAATTTGTTTTGCTGGATTCTATTTGTTACAAGAGATTTTTTCTTTCTTTTTTCCCTTCCCCTTCCTTCCTTTCTTTTTTTCTACGGGAAGTGAGAGGGAGAGAAAATACCTGTTAGTTGAAAAAAATTTTTTTTAAATCTAATCCAACTTGCTCACTGCATAGACTAAAAACCTAAGTCTACAGCTCTGTCCAAGGTTACACGGGTTAGTTAGTAGCTGGATTGGGTTACAAAATCCCAGCTCCCGCCTTGAAGGCCAGGAATCCTTCTCTTATTCCAGTGGTAAGAACTGTGTTGTTGACTGCTATACAATTCCCTAAGAGGGCTTGAGTTAAGACATGTCCTGAGTAAGAGTAGGAACTTAGAGAGGAAGTGGGGGATGGGAAGGTTGGGGAAAGACAGGTCCACTGAGTGGGGAAAAAGAAACGGATTCTAATGAGTGGAGCCTTCTACAAAGCCATGTCAAGACCAATGAAAGAAAAAAGTCAGCTGTCTCTTGACCTAGCCTCTCTACCCCATATCCTGCCTGGGATGACTTGGACCTTGGAGTCCAAAGACCTGGGTCTGGGGTGGGGGGAGGGAGGCTCAATAATTACTGTCTGGATAACTCATCTAAATTCTCTGAACCTCGAGTTCCTCATCCATAAAAATGGGGCATCTCTAGACCAGCGTATTTCACAAATGGGGAAAGTACTTAGTAGCTAAGAACTGGTAGGGAAAGTAAACACCCATTGACTGGGGGATGGCCCGTGAATGGGAGGGAATATTCTTAGTTTTTGCAAGAAAACAGTGAATAGGATAAAATACTAAGCAAGGGAGGCAAAGTGAAGGAGACCCAGCCAGGCAAACAACGCATGTGACAACAAAGCCAGAACAAGTCAACTCAACCACAAAACCAAACATTGTGAAATGACAAGGAACCAAGCTGACTCCAACATGAGAACTATGAGAAAACAGTCCTTTGTAGGGGGTGCTCAGAGTGCTTCACAGAACATCAGATTTTTTTCCACTGGATGAATGGTTGTGATGTTTTTTTTTTCTTCTCTCTTCTTTTTCCTTAAAAAAAAAACCCTCTCTATTCTAAGAGATGGCTCTGTGGGGAGGGGGAGGGGAGGGCTGCATGGGGAAATCTGGGTGATGTTAAAACATAAACAAAAGATATCAACAAATTCTATTTTTAAAAAGAACATTAGAGAATGACCACAGGAATGGAAGAACCACAAAGATGAATGGAATGACCATCTGCGTCGACAAAAGAGAGAGGAGAAAAACACAGTTACCCTCCTGTCCTGGCAGAGGTGGGGGGCTACGGCTGTGGAAACCTACACATGCTGTCAGACTCAGCTGAACTGTCTGTCTTCTTTTTTTTTATTCTTTATTATAAAGTATGGCTCCACATTGGGGAAGAAGGGAGGAGAGAGCCATTTGGAAAAGGGGATATAAAAACCAGAGATGGCAACAAAAAACAGGACAGTCAAACAAGAGTCTGGTAAACCAAAAAGTATTGAACAAGAATGAGTTAGTGTTCTCCCCCTCCTGTTACTGGCAGCAGTGGGGGAGGGGAAACAGGGTTGCCTCCCTCCCACCCCCTCCAGGTATTCCCATGGCCCCAAGTGAGCCTTCATATATAAATGCTGGGGATGAATGTGGAACCCAGGTGAGGGGGCTCAGGACTTGCCATGTGGTCTTTGTCCTGCCCAGGGGAGAAGAGGGGAGAAGGGAACACAGGAGGCTTCTGTCCAGTCAGCTAGAGATACCTCCTCATCCTTCTGCACTCACAAGGGCTTCTCCTCCTCGGATGGAAATGGTTGGTTTTCCTTCTTCCCATCTCTCCTTCCTCTCCCTCTCTTCTCTCCTTTCCTCTTTCTTTTTTTTCTTCTCTTTCTCCCCTTCCCCTTTTTCTTTCTCTTTCTCCCCACTCTTTTTTTCTCTTTCCTTCCCTCCTTTCTCTCCCCATCTTTTTTCTCTCTCCCTCCTCCATCTCTTTTTTCTTTCTCTCTTTTTCTTTCTCTCCCTCCCCCCTTTCCATCTCTCCCTTTTCCTGATGAAAAGGGGCAGGTTCTGCCTACCTCAGTTAGCCTCTGTCTCTCTCAGGCCATGAATCTAGGAAGGGGCTCCCCATCTTCCCCAAGAGGGATCCCTATGGTATGGAGCCCTCTAGGCTCCCCCCAAAGTGGTGGTGCCCATTCAGTTACCTTGAGAAGGCTTCATCAAGGCCATCATCCAGTTCCTACGAGAAAACAAAGGCCTGCATTAGGATCTGTCCTCCAACCACCACTGACTTCACTTATACTCTCCAAAATGAGAAGAGGCAGGAAATGACTATCATGGGGCTGTAGGCCTAAAGGCTGAGGGAACTCCCAATTCCACCCTCAGCCTGGGTACTTGGGGCAGAAGGCCTCTATCCTCAAATAACCTATGTCAGCATCCTATAGCTGACAGTCACAAGGGACCTAAGACCTCAATTTCCCTATTTGTAAAATGAGAGAGTGAAACTAGCTGACCTCTAAGTCCCTTCTAGCTATAAATCTACTCTTCTTATGAAATATCTGGGTTATCATCCAAAATGTCACTCTGCAACTATTCCAGACTTTTAGTCTTGTTTAGGGCGTTGCACATAATTATCTTGGCTCACCTGCAAAGTCAGTATTAAAATACCTTTTCATCTGTAGATGAAAATGTTGAAGCAGAGGTGAGGGGACCTGTCCAGGGTGACACAGCTAGTCAGAGAACAAGCCGGATCCGGAAGTTAGGGTTCTCAGATTTCTGATACTTGTTCCCAGAAGTTCCCCCCTGTGCACTGGGAAAAAGGGGTTCTGGCAACCAGGGAGGTTAGCTTCCCTAGTCTAGGCCAGGGACAAGGGCTTTGGAGCTAATCTCCCAGACCAGGCTGGGCATGAGCAGATCAGAATATGCTACAACAACTGTGGGTAACACAGCAAGACCTTGGAGACCAGTTCCATTATAGAGGGAATATTCTGTTCCAAGAGGTTTACCCCTCCCTCCTCCCCGTTCCACCCCTGCAGGTATCCTGGGGGCCCAAATAGGACACTGATGTCCTACAAAGCCCAGGTAGGGCTGGGCGCTGGAGCTGTCTGAGAAGACAGCAAGGGCCTCTGACTGGATTAGACTGGACAGTCAAGGTGGGCTCACGAGGCTCAGCAGCCTCCCACTCCTGGGACTCACCCAGACAACGTTGTTATTGGCTAGGGGCTCAGGCTTCCCCACCTCATCCAAGTTGGTGGCATTGGCACTCACGGTGGACAGGGGAGCCTTGGTTGTTTCCTCCAGGTCCAGCAGGTTTCCAGTGGTGATTGCTACAGAGGAGACCCCAAAGCAAAAGTGTTTAGGCAGACAGAACCGCTCCTCTCAACTCTCCCCATGTGTCCAGACCCAGAAAGGAATGGTCTTTCATCACCCAACCAGACAGCTTAGAATAAAATATGGGTATGATGTCAGAGCTGGGAAGGACCTCAGAAGTCCCCTGCAATGGCTGCCTCTTCACAGAGATGTAGACCTGGAATATCTGCCCAAGGTCACAGAGGTGCCAAGGAGCAGATAACAGTCTTGGTCTTGGCCTTTCACTTTACCCCAACATCTTACAATCTCACACTAACTACCAGATCTTCTGCCAAGCTCTACTCTAATATTCTGTGCTCCCAGCTCTGACATCTTGTGTTCTAAAGTCTCCTCCTAGCTCTGACACCCTATGTTCTAAGGGCCCTCCTAGCTCTGACATTCCCTGTTCTAAGGGACCTCCCAAACCCCAAATATACATCAGGAGATCACAAGCTTCCTTCGGACTCCTCCAATGCCTACCCCACCAGCCTGGCAGACAGATACTCACATTCCCCCCAAAAGGTTCCTCTTTCTCTTTTCCCTGCTTCTTGTTTGGGCCCAACTCAAAGGAGCCACATGCAGTTCCTTTTAGCTCCATTCCTGTCCTCAGCAGAACCACTGTTTCATCACTAGACCCTTAAAGCAGTGACTCATTAATGAGAACAACAGATAAATGGAGAAGAGCTGGTTCCATTTATTCAGTCCTTTAAAGCACTTGGCAAACCAGATCTCATGTGACCCTCACAACACCCTGTGAGCAAGGCATCAGACATAGGTATTATGACTATCTAAGCTTAACATGGTGCCCAGCATTTTACACCATTTTAGAGATGAGGAAACTGAAGGTCAGCGATTTGTTAAGTGATTTGTCCAGTGTCACAGAGCAAGTCAATATTTCAGGCCACGAACAGCACGCCCACAAAATCTCTCCAGCTGGCACCCAGAAACCATGGACCCCAACAGGATCTGTGGACTGTGCATTGGGAGCTGGGAAGGGAAGGGGCCAAAATGAAGGTATTTCAGAGCACAGCTGGATTTTTGCTACAGCTCTCCAGGAGCACTCCACCTGCCTGATCCCACCCGGCCCAAGTCCACAGACTCACGGCCTTTCAGTGAAGGGGAAGCATCCAGCCGAGTTCCACAGGCAACCTCTTCTAAGCTAGCCTTGTCTCGTTTCTCCTTCTCTGCCAACAGCAATGGAACAGAGGTCAGGGTCTTAGGAAAAGGCAGCGTAAGGGCCTGGTCTATCCATGATGTCGGGGGAGGAAGGATTTTTTGGCTGTCTGGGAGGGCTGAGGACAGAGTTCAGGGAGTTGAGCAAACAAGGAATGGGAGGTGGAGGGCATGCTTGCTGATCAAGCTGCCAAGACCGAGCCTATGAGCTCTCTCCTTCCATGCCCAGGTAAGACTCACCTTCCTTGGACACCTGCCAAAACTCAAAGGCAACTTTGAAAGCCTGGGCCACAGTGAGGGTCACTGCCTGTGCCTGTGAGAGACGAAAAAGAAGAAGTCAAGCATTCAGCTGGATTAGGCCCCACAACAGAGACTAGAGCACTGTGTTAGGTTACATTGGCTGAAATACGTGACGAAGGCCAGGAGGTCCTGGGCTGCAGTCTAGAACTTAAGAGCCAAGAAAATGCCTCTCTAGACAGGCAACTTCCTCAGGGGCTGGCAAAGGAAATGTCGGATTGCCCTCCTGGGCTGAGGGAGGCATCCCCTACCCTTAATCCTGCAACTGCTGTCAAGAGGAATGATGTCGGGAGAATCCTGGTAGGATCCGGCATCATAGGACCTCAGAGGTACAGCCTTGTCAGAAAGTTATCTGGCACCTAGAACCTGTACCTGGAATAGGAATTTCCTCTAGAACATCACTTCCAATGAAAAACTTCAGAACTATGATCGAGGATTGATGGAAAGGCATGCCTCCTGCTTCTCAGCAGAGGTGGTGGCCTACAGATGCTGAATGGGGCTGACAGTTTCAGACAGGGTGATTTCTTCTGCTTAACTGAATGTTTTTCTGAAAATAAATTCTAAAAATGATTATACAGCCTTTCCTTGAAGGACTCAGTGGTGGGGAACTCACTACCTTCTATGGTAGCCCACCTCATTTGGATCAGCTGTTTATTATCTCAACCAAACTGAAATCTACCTTCTGTAATTTCACACCAGTGTTTCACATCCTGCCCTCTGTGGCTACCAAAAAAAGTCTACCCCTTCCTTCCACATGACAACCCTTCAAATATGTGAAAGCCAGTCAGTCATCTCACCTCCTAAGAGACAGTAAAGGGGGAAGGGAATACAGAACTGGGCCTGGAGTCAGGAAGACCCAAGTTCAAATCCACCCTCAGACACCTACTAGCTATGTGACCCTGCACAAACCACTTAATCTCCTCAGCCTCTGTTTCCTCATCTGTAAAATGGGGATACGAACAACATCTACCTCCCAGGGCTGTTGTGAGGATTGATTAAGATACTATTTGTAAAGTGTCTGGCACAGTGCCCAGCATACAGTAGGTGCTCAGTGCTTGTTCACTTCCTTTCCTCTTTGCATCCTGTTCTCTCTCTTTCCAAGACTGCTCCTCTCCAGCCTAAGGAAGCCTAGTTTATCAACCTTCACGTAGCATGGTCTCCCCTTCATCCCTAACTTGGATATTTTCTGATCCCCCTCCCAAGACAAGCCCACTTCATCAACCCTCTTCTCGAACTGTGGCCCCCAGAAGGAAACACAAGGGGATAGCTGCGGTCTGACAAAGAGAGGAACTAGTGGTGCTATCAGCTCTTTGTTCAGATCCTGGGCCCCTCCTGGACACACTGCTGACTCACAATGAGCTTGCAGCCCACCAAGACTCAGAGGTCTTCTTTTTTTTTTTAAGTCAGTAGCTGAGGCAGGAGCTGGGATCCCTTGGCAGGGATGCTGGGATTAGGAGAAAAGAATAAGGCACAAGGGCTTTATAAAATGAAAACAAGAGAAACAAGATTAGAGGCTGCCAGAAAGAAGCCTTATTCCTCCCCTTCCCTAACATGAACTACTTCTACATGAGGCAGTTCTTTTTCTAGCCTTTGCTGACTTCCTGGGACGACAGAGCTCCCACCAAGGGTTTCTCCTTCTGGGGATTGCCAAGTGGGGCAGTGGTGGAGGCAGGGGAAGGGGGAGAGAAAGAGAGGGGGGCAGGGGGGGGGAGAGAGTGAGCGAGCTGTGATGGGGCCAAACCATCAGACCAGAGGCCACAGACCGGGTGCCTCGGTAGGGTGGATTACCATGAAGGGCTGGGGGGAATGCTGAATTAAGGAGGAGTGTGGAGGCCACAGGGGAAGTCTGAGGGCATCAGCTCAGCCCCCTCCAGTTTCCTTCTTGCCAGGCTGACTCCCACAGAACCGGTGTTCTGAAAGGATCTGGGTTCCCTGATGAGGCACAAGACACACGACCCAGTCAGCTCAATAGCAGGCACAACAGAAAATGAAACCCAAGAGCCTGGTTCCGGAAGCAGCAAAGGGCCAGAATCATTCATGTTTGGTGACCCTATTTCCTACTGCTCACCAAAGAGAGCCACTACCACAGGGTACCTATCTCCTGCTCACTGTGCCTTGGCTTATGCAGTACTCCCTTCTTTAAGGAGGTGGTATGGCAGAGCAATGACACTGGACTGGTGTCAGTCAAGACACCTGAGGTTTACTTCAAGTTCAACCAAAGCATAACCCTGACACACTGTGTTCTAAGGGCCCTCCCAGCTCTGACACTGTGTTCTAAGGGCCCTCCCAGCTCTGACACTCTGTGTTCTACGGGACCTCCCAGCTCTGACATCCTGTGTTCTAAGGACCCTCCCAGCTCTGACATCCTGTGTTCAAGGCATTCTCTGCGAGGGTCCTTCCAGGCCTTCACACACTCATCATGGGCTCATAAGTTTCCTTCAGACTGTCCCAATGCCCACCCCACTAGCCTGGCAGAAAAGGTACCTACACTTCCCCCAAGAGTTCCTTTTTCTTCTTCCCTGCTTTTTAGCATAAGCCCAGCCTGAGGGAGCCACACGTGGCTGTTCAAAGACCATTTCTAGCTCTACTACCCTATGTTCTAAAGGCCCTTTAGGTTCTAAGAACCTAAGAGCTGACTTCTCCATGACTTAATGTCCCTTGTAACTTCAACATCCATCACACTTATCAATGTGGGTATCAGTGGGGAATCAGAGCCTTTGGGCAGGAAGATGGGAATATTTGTAAAAGAACCTGCCGATGATACAAAGGGACCAGGATCGCAAGCCGTCACTCCCCCTTGATTTCCTGGGAGGGGCTGGGGTAGGGAATCTAGCATTGGGCACCCAAGTCTTGCCAAGATGCAGGGCTGTCTGACTTGGGTATATAATTAGTTCATATTTTTAGTTCATGGCCAATTCTCAATGGTAACTGGATCTATTAAACTTGATTCCAACGTGACAGCTTAAATTGTAAACAGCTGTGAAGAGTTTCATACTTAATTACCATATTTGAGTTTTGCCATAAAGTGTTCGCATTTCCATCAAAAATGTAAATGCCAGAGACATTCAAATGAGATTTTATACTTCATGAAGTTTAATTGGCACAAATCACTCAGTGTGTTGGGGGATTTTTAATGTTAAAAACAAAACAAAAAAACCCACTTTTATTTCTTTTTTTAAAGAAGGCAATAGACAACAATTTGTATCTCAATTAAATCATGTTGTTTTGCGGAATGGACCTTGGGGAACAGAGGAAAGGCTCAGGAAGGGGTAGGAAGAGGAGGGAAGATGGATGTCTGAGCTGACTCTGCCCAGACACTCTGCAAGGAGGGGACGCATAAGACCAGCCCAGATAAAACCATGGCCATGCGCTCCAAACAACCCTTGAAAGACTGACCTCCAGCCAATTAGTTACCAAGACCCAGAGATGGCCAGGCCAGTCACAGATAAGCCATCCGGCAGGAAGGGGCCTTCAAGGTCATCTCTTCCAGTCTTTTCATTTTATAAAGAAATGAATGGAGGGCCAGAGAGAGGACAAACTGACTCCCCAAGGCCACACAATAAAAGGCAGAGGCCCGCTTTGTACCTGACTCCTCCGACTCCTGCTACAACTGCCATTAAAAGCCTGAGGGGATCCTGAAACCAGGCTTCCCTACAGGCAACGAAGTTTTAGTTGGCTGTACTCTGGAAGGGAAAGAAATTTAAGAGCATCCCAGAATCAGAGAACCAAAAGGGATTTTAAAACAATGAATGTCAGAGCCAGGAGGCGGATGTCTCAAAAGAGAAAATGCCAGAGTGGAAGAGATCTTACAGATTCGAAACCATTTCTTAAGCACCCACTGTCTTTGAGCTCCAGTTCTAGGCACTGAGCAGTGCCATCTCACACCTCATCTCCACCACAAGGCCCAGACTCTCAGGGGCTCTCACATCTACAGAGAGGGCAGTGCGGTCTAGTGGAGAGAGCAGGCATGAAGCCCAGAAGACCTGGGTTCAAGTCCCATCTGACACATACTGACTGTGTGAGCCCGGGTATGTCATTTACCCTTTCAAATTCAGAGAAGGCACCAACCTAAGTAATTGGAAGAATTTCTCCTTCTGGGAACTCCTTGTTACTCATGAAATGACAGGGCCAGACCCTCTTCCTGTCCCACCACATGTAAAACATTTCACAGTTTAAAATCTGTTTCTCTCATAGCAACCCTGAGAGTTAGGTTGGCAGGTAATGACCACAGTGACAATGGGGGGGAAGTCACTTCGCATTGCTCCTGGGAGCTTTACAAAGCTGTTTGCTGACGATATCTCATTTCTTTCTCACGATAAACCCTGCGAGGGACGTAGTAGATCATCACCCTCATTTTACAGCTGTACAAATTGAGGCCCTGGGGTAATGGGGCATAACCTTAAGATTACCTAGCCGATGTCAGGGCAGGAATCTGAGTTTGAATCTTCAGATACCATGGTCCATATTTCTTCTATTAGGGCATGTGGCCACTGGAGTGGAAAGCAGGTCAGACCTTGAGACAGAAGACCTCCATCAAGTCCCATCTCCATTACTGACCAGCTGTGTGACTTTAGTACAGTGATTTCTTTTTTTTTTAAATATGAATTTATTTAACTTTTTACATTCATTTTCACAAAATTTTGGGTAACAAAATTTTCTTCCCATTTGTCCCCTCCACCCACCCCAGTCCACTGAGCATTCTAATTTCCCCTATCACCAATCTGCCCTCCCTTCTATCATCCCTCCCTTCTCTTGTCCCCATCTTCTCTTTTGTCCTGTAGGGCCAGATAACTTTCTATTCCCCATTACCTGTATTTCTTATTTCCTAGTAGCAAGAACAATACTCAACAGTTATTCCTAAAACTTTGAGATCCAACTTCTCCCATCCATCCCTCTGCACCCATTCCCTTTGGGAAGGCAGGCAATTCAATATAGGCCATATCTGTGTAGTTTTGCAAATGACTTCCATAATAGTCATGTTGTGTAAGACTAA
>CM053771.1:51898837-51948117 GCA_028658325.1 Potorous gilbertii | reverse complement strand
GAGATTCAAATGATGCTGCCCAGCCTCAGGCCTTTCAGTGGCAGGCCTGGCTGCTATTCAATGGGAGCTTACGTTCTGGTGTTCAGGTGGGGACAGGGCCACCTCCCATGCTCAGTTCCCTCAGGGGGTTTATGCAGAGACCTTCAGTAATGGAGCTCCTGCCAAGCTCCTGCTGCTCCGGGAGCCTCTGGCCACCCGTGCCTCTGCTGCTGCCTCCCGAGGGGGCCCAAGTCATGGAGACACCCTGCTCCCCTCTCAGCTCGTCCAGACGTCTCTCTCACTGACCTGTGCGTCTGTGGGTGGAAGGGCCTTTGCGTCCGCTGGAGATTCCATCCCTGAAGCCTGCTCGGATCTGCTCGCTCCTCTCTGTGCCACATGGCCAGGGCAGGGCAGGGCTGGGCTCTGCTCCTGTCCGATGCGCGACAGACCTTTGGGATCGGTTTTTCAGGGCTCTCTGGAACGGAAATCTCCTTCACCCTGTTACGTGCGGCTCCACTGTTCCAGAATTTGTTGGGAGTTCTTTTTATAGATAATTATGGGCTGTGGGTTCGGAGCTAGCATATGTGAGTCTTTCTACTCCGCCATCTTGGCTCCACCCCACCCAGTACAGTGATTTCTAAGAATCTCAGTTTCTTCATTTGTAAAATGGGGGGAAAAAATGAGTCCCAGTATCCAATCCGACCACCAGAAACTCATCAACCCCCATTTGTGAAATGCCTTCTGCAAGTCAGGAATTGTTGGGCCCTGTCCTGTCCCCTGATCCTGGTGGGCCTCTGGTTCTGATCTATAAAATGACATGTGTCAGGGTGGACTAAATTACCTCTAGACCTCCCTCTGATTCTTAATCTATGACCCTCTGAAATAAATAACTGCATTGCCCTCAGAGTAACAGGCATTTAGGGGGCACAGTGGACACAGTGGTGGGCCTGGAGTCAGGAAGACCTGAGTTCAAATACAGCCTCAGATACTTACTAGCTGTGTGATCCTGGGCAAGTCACTTAACCTCTGTGTGCTTCAGTTTCCTTATTTGTAAAATGAGCTGGAAAAGGAAATGGCAGACCACTCCAGTATCTCTGCCAAGAAAACCTCAAATGAAGCCACAAAGGGTCAGAGGTCACTGAAACAATTCAACAACACGACCCAAGGCAAGTCACTAAATCTCCGCCAATCTCAATTTCTTCACATGTTACATGGGAACAACGACAATGCCAACCTCGAAGCCTTGTTAGAGGGTCAAATGAGACCCTAGGTAAAGGTGCTTTGCAAACTGAACAGGCTACTTAATGGGGAACATCACTCAAATTACTTAAGAAACATGCATCATATCTATTCCTGAGGCCAGTAACAGTGCTTCATTCATCACTCAGTGATTCACAGAACCCAGATAAAGGCTTGGCCCTCCCAGGCGCTCAGTAAATGTTTGCTAAAGGCAGAGGGGTGGGAAGAGGCCCCTCCAGGAAACCCACCCCCACACCCACCCACACACCCTCATGCTTCCCTCTCCCCTCCTCTCCTCAACTCTCCTCTTGCTTCTCAGAGACAGGCTTGGTGCTGAATGGCAAGATGTTTTCTGGCTGCCAGGCTAAATTCAATGCTAATTTGCAGAGAACCTTATCTTGGCAGAGCATGGCCAGGGGCTGCCTGATGCTGAGGGAGGCCTCAGCTGTGTGAGCATCATCTGCACACAACACAGGCAGCTCAATATATTTGTCTGCAGGGGTCACACCGGGTGGCCAAGTTCTCTTGGGAGGCGTCATTTCTCTGTCCTAAGTTGAGGCCTCCTTTAAACTTCAAGAGCCAGAACAAGCTCAATACAGGCCTGCTGCCTCTCCCTACACAACGTGAGCTCTCTGAGGGCAGGGGCCTAGCATGCAGGAGGAGATTGATGAATGTCGAGGTGTAGTTTGTTTATATGTGTTTGTTTAGAGTGAAAAGAATGCTGGACAAAGAATTAGGAGCCTGGGAAGAGATTCTCAGCTCTGCTTCAAACTTTTAGTGTTACCTCAGGCAAGTCATTTCAACTGTATAGGCCTCTTTGCCTTATTGTAAAATGAGGGAGGTGGGAGGAGCAAACCACATGGTCCCTAAGATCCCTCCCAGTTCTAACAATCCAAGTTCCAAGGTTTCTCCCAGCTCTGACACTCTGGGTTCGAAGAGCCCTCCCAGCTCTGATATTCTCTGTTCTAAGGGCCCTCCCACCTCTGACATCCTGGGTTCTAAGGGATCTTCTGGCTCTGACAGTCTGTCTTGTTTGCGTCTCCACTGAGGCTAAGAGAGCTGAGGTCCTTCTTAGAAGGAAATAAACAAACAAAAAACCCCCCTGCTTTTTAAGGTGTCTGTAACAAGAAAGCTGGGCTTGGATGGTGAGAGGCTTCTTGGCCACTCCATGCTGTCCTGAGGGAGGGGAGGGAGTAGGTTTCACAGATCTCATCAATCCTGGAAAGGCCTACAGGTGCAAAAGTGATGAAATTTAAAAGGCTGAGACAGGGAGAGAAAAGCCAAGAAGTGGGATCTCGATAATGCACAAACTGAATCAAATTTCAGAATAACTCAGAGTAGATTGTGCGAATAAAGACAGATTGAAAGGCCCCAGATTCCCCAGCAGACCACTTAGCCAGGGCTGGGTAGTCATTTCTGTTTCCATCAATGCTTTCACACTTGCTCTGATTCCTTTCTGCCCTTATCTCCTCTGAGGTCTGACGCATGAGGCTAGGACGTACACCCACCCCCATCTCCCATCAAATTATGAGCTCCTTCAGGGCACAGGACTGTTTTGTGCCCTTCTTTGTAGCCCCCAGCCCAGCACCTGACACATAGTAGGTGCTAATACACACTGACTATTTACAGGACTGAATCACTCACTCCTGGGTCTATCTTTCCCTTTCTCTTAGTCAAGTTATAAGCTAGGCCATCCCAAGAAGGAGCCAAGCTTCTGAGAAACCTGCCCCTGCTCCCTTCCTCTGTTTCCTCAACCCCAATTCCCACTTACCATCTGCAGCCTATCCCCAAGGCCCCAAGCCTGGGCAGCTGTACACAACAGGATGGGAGGATGAGGGTAACAAAGAGGATTAATGAGCTGGTATTTTTAAATCTGAGGCAGCAGAATCTCAGAAGCTAAGCAATTGGCCACTGGTGACTCAGCTTGGGGACAGAAATGTGAAAGAGATGTGCCAAGGCCCCATCCCAGAAGAGCCAGGCATCACAAGACATGGAGAGAGACAGAGAGAGATGGAGAGGGGTAGAGACAGACAGAGAAGGCCCCAAAGGGTGGGGAGATCGATGGAGAGAGGATGGAGGGAGGAGCAGGGGTCTGCCTTGGTCTCCCACTGGGAGTGGGGAGCTTCAATTTCTTCATATGGATTTTCAGGATCCCCTGAAGAACTGCAAAAGGAATTACACAGTATCTCCTCTGAATTTCAAAATACTAACAGTTAAGATCTATATAATGCTTTAAAGTAGGAGCTCTTAACCAGGGATCAATGGATTGTTTCCATGGGTCCATGAGCTTGGATGGGAAAAAAAAAACCAACATCTTTACTTTCACTAATCTCTAGCAGAACGTTATAGCATTTCAGTCAACTATAAATTTAAAAGAAAACTAAACATTATTTCAAGAAGAGGTCTCTGAATCTCACAAATTTGCCAAAAAGATCCATGACACAGGAAAGTTTGAGATCTCCTGCATCAATGGTTTTGCAAAGATCTGACTCTCATAACAAGCCTGGGAGATAAGTGCTATCACCAGGTCCATTTTATAGTGAGGGAAACTAAAGCAGAGGGAGGTCTTAGGAGGACCCAGGGTACCAAGGCTGGCAAGCATGTGAATAGAATTCAGATGTGACTTCAAGCCTTGTCCTCTCCTCCCCACATCTACTAAAGAATGAAACCAACTGACAAACATGCATTTATTAAGCACCTACTGGGTGCCAGGTACTGGAAACAGAAGTGCAAAAATGAGGAACTTGAATTCGAAATGTGAGGGTTTGGACCAAATCAGTATTTTCCCCAAATAATCTAATGATAAAGTAAGCTAACAATCCTATGAGGCTTTAAGGTTTGCAGAGCACTTTTCAAATATTCGTTCATTTGAGCCTTAAAACCCTGAGATAAGGGCAATTGTTATCCCCATTTCACAGCTGAGGTAACTGAAGTTGAAAGAAGTTAAGGGCCTTAGCCAGGGTCAACCAACTAATGACTGAGGTGAGATTTGAACTCAGGTCTTTTGTCTCCAAGCCCACTGCTCTATCCACTATGCCACTTACAGAGCCCTTTTGAGACAGAGGAGCTGCTCAGGAGGGAGGCAAGGTGGAGCAGGGACATCCCAGGAGCAAAAGAAAAAAGCAAGCTTATTTTCTTTCCAAAAGCAACTACGCAGTAGTTCTGGAACCCATGCTACGTTTGATGAGGTAAGTTCTGCCCTAGACTCAAAATGTCATCTTCACAGAGCCCCTACTCAAAGTTTCCACCTTGGGAAGGATCTCAGAGCAGCACAGAAGCAAAGGGGAGAGACCTGGGTAGGAGTGCGGCCCCGGATTCTGATTCGAGGCTGGGCCTTGCGTGGGTCCTCAGTTTCTCCTGCCATTGGATAAGGAGCACTGAGGGGGCCCTCTAGGCCCTTCTGCTTAGCCATTGTGTGGGAGGCTGCAGGCAGAGCAGCCACCTTGGGGGAAGTAACCAAGAATAAGAATGCCAACACGTCAGGACCCACACCTTGGAGATGGCCCAGCCCCTGGAGGCTGCTTTGGGGCCACTCACACTCAGCCGTTAAGAGTGCTCATTCTCCCTGACTCACATCATCACCCCGCTGTACAGGGGAGGAGACAGAGGAATACCCTGGCCTCTCCTGGACCCTCCTACCAGAGCCATATAGTGTTCCTTAGATGTTGGGTACTGGGCAAATGGGAGCATCAGAAAAAATCCTGGATGGGAGCTGGAGATGTGGGTTGTGGTCCTCGCTCAGTGTTTAATTTTGGGCTTTGTTTTCTTCCTCTGTATAATATATAGTCTAAGACTCCTCCCAGCTCTGACATCCTATGTTCTAAGGGCCTTCCCAGGTCTGACATCCTGTGTTCTAAGCACCCTCCCAGTTCTGACATTCCATGTTCTAAGAGCTCTCCCAGTTCTGACATTCCATGTTCTAAAGATCCTCCCAGTTGTAACATTCCATGTTCTAAGGGCCCTCTCAGTTCTGACATTCCGTGTTCTAAGGGCCTTCCCAGTTCTGACATTCCATGTTCTAAGGACCCTCCCAGCTCTGACATCCTACGTTCTCAGGGCTCCCCCCCAACTCTGACATTCTGAGTTCTGGGATCCTTTTCAGCTTTGACATTTTGTTCCTAAATGCCCTGCCAACTCTGATATTCCATGTTCTAAGGGCCCTCCCAGCTCTCAAATTGTTTCTAAAGGCCTTCCCCTAGGATTCGAGAGGACTCAGCATGGACTTGGCAAGAGAGGAAAGAGTGGGGAGCTAGCCACCCCACAGGCAGAACACAGGAGACTGACTGACTGTACAGAGCTCGAGGGCTGGGAGATGGAGAAGTGTCCTCCCTGGCGGACCCCACCTGCCTGCCTTCACCCTGATCCAGCTTTGTTTTTTCATTTCCTGCATCTGGGCCATCATTCACACAGGGAACTGTCCATGAAGAAATTTCCTGTGCCTAGGCAGGTTGGCATCTGCCATGCAGCTTCTGGCCTTGGAGAGTTTCTGTCCAGGGCACAGGTCAAACACCTGGCCCAGGGTCACCTGGTTAGTAGGTCAGGAGCAGACCCTGAGGCCCCTATGCTACCCTGCCTCCTGCCGCAGTATATGGGACCTCACAGCCAGCTGCTTTCTGGCTTTCCCATTCATGCTCTTTCTGACCTTCCATGAGGAGAGGGAGCTATGGGACCTCACAGCCAGCTGCTTTCTGGCTTTCCAATTCATGCTCTTTCTGACCTTCCATGAGGAGAGGAAGCTATGCCTCCACACTCAAACCAGGGGGCTGACCCCTGAGGGTCTTCTGTGTCTCCCTCATCTCAAGCTAAGAACAGGAACTGTCTTTCCCCTCCCCACCTCTAGCCTGGGGTCTCCCTGAGGACAAGACTGAATTGTCACATATTGCTCTAGATTTCCCTATGTGTCTGAATGAACGAATGATGAATGAAATGATGTGCTGCATCCAAAGTCCTGGGGGCAGAAATAAGGAATGGAGGGAGTGGAGGGAGGCATGGAGGCCCAAAACAAGTGACTCCCAACTCTCTAACTCCAAGACCTCAAGTGGCTAAAACCTCCAGGGTCCTGCATCTCCTACTAACCATTTTCCGCTTGGAACAGAGAAAAGCATGGCACTCCAGACTCTCGCTCTGCTGGTTCTGGGCAATGTACGCAAAAACCTTGTCATGCATCTTGTCTGCAGTGCAGTAGGAGATCCTGGAGGTGGAGAAAAGGGAGAGTGAGACCAAAGGCACAGGGTTAGAAGACTACCCCCTCATCCAACCCCAACCCCCTCGGGCAGGCCCGCATCCCCCTGGGTTAGGGAGTGGGTAGCAGTGGGAAGAGAGATGCAGACTGGCTAGCTCTCTGGGAAGGCCGAGGCTGGAAGGGTGAGGTCATCTGATCCATCCCCCTGCCACCCAGCAGGGTCACATACAACATTCGGCTGATATAGAACGTGAGCGTGGGAACAACAATGCTCTGGTAGAAAATCTGATTTTCACCCTGGTTTTGCCACCTGTGACCTGTATGACCTTGGGTGAATCAATTAACTCTTGAAACTTCAACTTTCTAATTTTCAAAAGAAGAAAAGTAATTTTTTTATTACCTGCCTCATAGCATGGTTAGGAAGAAGGTACTTTTGTATTTTAACACATTACAGAAATATGAGCTATTATTGTCGACTTATGGGGTATCAGAGTTAGAAGGGACTTTAGAAGGCAGGACAGCAAACATTCACCCTCACTTTTGGGGGTATTATTATAGATCAGTGAACAGAGAGGACCTGGGCACTCCCCAGCCTCCCTGCTCTGAAGCCCAGACAAGGAGAGGCAGACAGGTGGGCACAGTAAGAGAAGGTACCAAAAAGGGTGGGTGAGGTCAAATTGTGGAGAGCCTCAATTAGCAAGCACAAGAGTCTGGCTTTCACTTGGCAGGCAAAGGGGAGCCACTGAATGTCTTTGAGTAGAGGAGTGATGTCATTAGATCTGTGCACAAGGAAGTTAAGACTGGCAGCTGGGCTAAAGGACAAGTGTGTGAGGTGGGACGAGCTCTCACAGCCTAGGCAAGTGATCAAGCTCACCCATCTTACCCAGGGGATCAATGCTAATTTTAAAAGACTTGGACTTTCCTAGAATAGGGGCTGCAATTCCCAGTGTGGTCTATGGCCAAGGCAGCCTGGACTCCATATGACTAGTCCCATCCCAGTCCCACTCACCCCCAGCTCCTGCAGCAATCAGAACGGAACCTCCAGGTTTCTCACACTCAGTTCCAGCCTTGCTTTGCAATTTTTTATTTCTCCGACTTAGGAATACAGCTCAAAAGAGTTCATAAAAATGTTTTTGAAAACTGTAAAATGCTCTCTAAATGCTAAATATAATTCTTTAACAGTGATTCTTAGAAAGGGCCTACCCTTGTGTCACACAACTCAGCAATCCTCACATCTCTGTCCTGAGCAGGAGGCTGTGGTTAGGCTGCAGGGACAGTGGAAGAGGGATAAACTCAGGAGATGAGGGCTGAAGCCCTTCCTCTGGCACTGGCCAGCTGCTGTGCCCTGGAACTCCTCTATCTGCCTTGTCCTTCATCTGGACAGTGGGGGTAATCACCTGTTCTTCCTGCCTGGCGGGGCTGCTTTGAGAAAGCTTTTTTGTAAGTCTTAATACACTAGAAAAAAAATGGGAGTAGGTGTATTGTGAGCTACTTCAGGCTTGAAATGGTCTCAAAGGATGATCAGCACCATGGCCCCACAGCAGATCCCTGATAAATATCTACTGAAGGTAAATCATAGAGTTAGAACAGAAGCTATCAGAGTTGGGAAAGACACCTTCTTGTCTCATCACGCAAGCTTAGACAACAATTGTCCTACAGATCTCAATGACTCCATCCCCATCTGATCTGCAGAGAAGGCAGCAGGCTTCCAAAAAAACACCCAGACTCTCCTCCACAGACTCTCCTCCCCAGGCCCTCACCCTCAGGCCATCATTCACTGATTGATGGAAGCTGGCTAGACTTCAAATCAGGCCTCAGACATTTACCAGCTATGTCACTACAGACAACTGACTTCACCCTGCTTGCCTCAGTTTCTTCATCTATAAAATGAGCTGGAGAAGGTAATGGCATACCACTTCAGTATCTCGGCCAAAAAAATCCCAAATGGAGCCATGAGAAGTCAGACACAACCAAAGAAGAATAGGAAGCTAGGCTTTTAGACCAGAAGTAGCTCCAGTAGGATCAAGTCACCATATCCTTCCAGGGACCCTTGGAGGCAAGCAGTATAAAGACTGTCAGCCCCTGCTTTACAGACGAGGAGACCCAGAGGCACAAGGATGCAGCTGCCTGCCCAAAGTCACCTGGTACTGACAGGCCACTCAATCACAGAATCTCAGTTCTAGAGCTGGCAAAGTGTCTCATTTTACAGATGAGAAAATAAAGAAGCAGACAGATAATGCAACTGCCCCCAGTTCACACAGGAAGGAGGAGGAGATAGCAGAGGTGTTTCAAACCTAGGTCCTCTGCCCCCAAATCCACCACTTCCCATTGTGTCAGGCCCTGCCCAATTCACAAGGCTGTGTTACCTCCCACAGTTCTTGATGCCAGCACAGGAGTATACCAGGCCTGAGCTTTCTTGGAGGAGAAACTGTGTCCCTTTTACCCCAACCCCATCCCCAAAGGTGCTGGTCATAATAACCACAACACAAAGAGCAGCAGGGTAAGGGACCCACAATTCTTTTTCAGCAGCGTGTTGCTGGACAGCTCATGTGGGTGACTAGAGAGGGGCAGAACAGATAGTGTGGTCAAGGGCACTGGGTGCCAGCACACAGGAAAGTCACTTCCCCTTCCTTTGGTTGGCCTAAGCTTCCTCCTCTAAAATAACGAGGCTGAACTAGATGGGACATTAGAAACCACACAACCCTTTTTACCTTACAGCTGAGGAAACTGAAGTCAACCGAGGGAAGGGGAATGACTGACATTGTATGTGCTCAGGTCTCAATCAGAGCTCCCAGCTTTCCCCTGGTTCGTTGAAGTCCAGCGAGGGGATGGTCAGAGATAGTTATCCAGGAAAGGTTCCCCAGGCCTCCTTCATGGGCTCTCTGGCTGATGTGATGGGAGCTGTGACGTGTCCACAGAAGGGGAAAGAAGACAAGGCTTCTTCTGCTTCTCTGTTCAGGGCCAGGGACAAGGCCTCCTCTGTCATCCAATGCCACCAACGTAGTCTAGGCCCAGGTCAAGAAACCCAAGGGCAGCAACCTCAGAGCCCAAGGGTCACTCTTATTGAGCAAGCGTCATTTCCAAGTTGGCCACATCAAAACACGAAAATGTTTGCTGGGTTGGTGGTCCTCAAAGAATACTCGTGTGCACATCTGATTGCTAAAGAGCCTGTAGTCATAGGTTTTGAGAGAGGCTGCTGACCAGAGAACACACAGACACACACACACACACTCACTCTCTCTCTCTCAAAACTGGAGGCAGAACAAGGGCCCTGGTTCAAACAGGAATGCTTATCCTTAATAATGAAACCTTGGCCAGATAGTCCCATGTGACACTCAGTCACTTCTCTTCTCTAAGCCTCAATTCCCTCATTTGTAAAACAGATAACATAAAACTCCCACACTCCAGCAATCAGGGTTGTTTCAAGGGAAGGAAAGCCTTAAATGACCTTCCAATGCAGACACTCTAACCACAGAGGTCCCGTGATATAGTTGGATGACTCAGCACAGCAGGGGTTCAGATTCTGCCCCTGGTATGCACTTACTACCTGTGTGGCCTTGGGCAAGTTACTCAATGTTTCTGGGCCTCAGTTTTCTCATCTGTAAAATGAGGGGAGCATGGAGTGGATGCCTCAACACATCCCTTCCAGCTCCAGGCCAGTGATCCCATGATTGGGAGGGGCAGGACTCTGCCCACTGATCCCATTGACACCCCCTGAGCCACACTTCAAGATGGCACCACCCCCCGGGGGCCAGGCCTACCTGTAGATGGAAACGTTCTCGATCAGTTCATCAGTCCCACTGTCATTCAAGATGATGCCCCTAGGGGACACTCGAAGAGTCACTTTCCGGAGCTTCTTCCCACTAGCTTTGGCCTTAGGGACAGAAGAGGACAAAGTCAGCCACTTTACCAGCCTTGAAGGTCTCCCTACCCCCTGGCTTCACCCCCGGCCACCACGAACACCCACACTAATGTGGCAGAAGCCTGTGCAGACAGAAGTAGCTGCCTAGCTGGCTTCATATCACTGGAGCTCTCTGCAGAGGCTTTGCATCATGATTGAGCAGGAGTAGTCAGGAAACTTGGGTTCTAGTCCAACAATAACTAACCTTGGGCACGCTGCTTCCCCAGTCTGGGCCATAGGTTAATTCACTATTGGGGGGAGGGATGGCAGCAGTGGACTACAGGGGCACTAAGTCCCCCTCTCAGCTCAGACGCTCTGTTCTGTTGTTCTCAAAGTTCTGACATTCTATGTTCTAAGAACCGTCCTAGTTCTGACATCCTGTGTTCTAAGGACTCTTCCTTCTCTGATATTCTGTGTTCTAAGGGCCCTCCCAGATCTGACATTCTGGGTCCTAAGGACCCTCTCAGCTCTGATATTTGAAAATTACAGGCTGAGAGAGATGGAAAAGGGAAGACCTTGGGTTTACAAAAGAAAAAAATGAACCATTCTCCATTCTGGAGCAGCATCCCTCTCCCTTCCCTCCCTCTCCCCTCTTCCTTCCTGCTACCCAGTCTGGAGCTGCTGATCAGGTGGTTGGTTGCTTGCTGTAACCTAACCAAAGGGAAGGAGCAGACTGTGCCCAGGGGATCAGGCCTTTGGTGACGCCTCTGGAACATCAAGCCCAGCCCTTCTGCACTAGGATTCCCTGCCCTTCTTTGCCCTAAGGTTCATATGAGAGCTGGCATCAAGGCAGAAGCTTTGAAAGAGGTTTAAAAAAAAGTAAAAATCATCACTGAGTCCTAGGAAGGGTGTCCTGCTCTTGTGGTCACCACACAGGAGCTACAGTCCTGTCTCCTTTGCACCCCCAGAAACACTTTCATCATCCCATGGGCCCCAGGGTGGGGGGTTTCATAGCCCCCTCTTTCCTGTTATCTGGAGCAGAGAAACTGGGCCCAAGGCCGACTCTCTTCATCCCTTGCACACTTGGGGAGGCAAGAGAACAGATCCAGAATCCACAGGAGGTTACACGCACCAGTCTGGCCTCTCCCTCCACCCCCACCCCCACCCCTCAGGGGCCCCTGACAACAGTGGGAGCTGCCACTGCCTGTCTCCCAGAGGATTTCAGAACAATGCATTCTTACAGCCACAGGCTCACAGACTCAGACTGTTAGAGCTGAAAGAAGCATTTGGTTCAATCCTCATTTTGTAGAGGAGGGAACCAGAGCCCAGAGAAGTGACCTGTCCAGTGTCATATTTCCAGGCGTTAGCCTGGAATCCAGGGCTGCCAATTCCAAGACCAGGCCTCTTTCCACTAGGCCCTTCTCATTTATGCATGGAGGTAGCCAAAGGCCAGGGACCTGTGCCTAGGGCAGGCCAAGATTTCTCCATTTTATGCCCCAATGCACACTTGTCACTTGCCCCACACAGCCAACCATAAGTTAAATAAAGGCAAAGGCCCAATCCTAGCTTATCCATGAAGTCAGAGCAGGAGAAACCAGTCCAATCCCGGGACACTCACCGTGGCCACAATGCGTTTCACAGCAGCTGCTGAGAGCTCCTCCCCTTTTGGCTGCTCCACCAGGGTCATGCCCAGGTATTTGAGGTTGAACAGCATCCCCTCCAACAGGGTCTCCCTTGTGTCAGTCCAGTTTTCAGGTAACTCTGGTTAAAGAGGAGAAGGGAGCAGGGAACAGAGCAACAGTGATGACTACTCATGACCATGGGAGCTGCTCAATGGCACCCTGTCCTAGGACTGTATCCCAGGACATCCCTGTAATGGGAAGGAGAGGGAGTGTGCACATGTACATGTGCGCGCATGTGTATGTGTGCATGTGAGTATGTATATGTATGCATGCGAGTGTGTATGTATGTGTGTATATATGTGTGTAGGCATATGTGTGTGTGCTGGGGTGGGGGAAAAAGCAACCATGAACCCATGAGTCCCTCAGTGATACCAAAGATAGTCCATCCCAACCAAATAGCATCCTCACCTGGTCCTGGACCGAGGGAGGACTTCTTGGGAAGGTGGGACACGAGGTAACAGAGGGCAATGTTGGGGGAAGGAATGTGATGGTGACGTCAGGAGGGGAGAGCACTGTTTCATTAAACTAGATAGAGCGTGGCAATGAGAGAATCATATTTCTGCAGGGCCCCCAGCTGTCCACATCCCCACTGATACAGGGAGAGCCGGGGGCTAGATATGCTTATTAACTGGATGGCAGATGAGAGCAGCCAGGTGTGTGGGATCACCAAGGCTGATAAGGACGCAAGAGAGCATCCCAGGGAAGACTGAAGGTGGGGAGAGCAGGGCCTGGACCCTGAGACCAGGTGAGGCGGGGGGCCCCAAAGAAGAAGGAAGAAAAGAACAATGATAATACTACAGCAAACAACAAGAGCTAAACTTTATACCACACAACTTTATATCCCGCTTTCAGGTTTGCCAAATACTTTACATATGCAGGGTGATTCAAAAAGAATTGAAACCTTCTCAAAGGTTTAGATTAGACAGGGAGCGTCCCACTGGTGAATATGTTTGAACTGGAGTTGGATGACCACGAATCAGCTCTGAAATTCTATGATTCAATGGAAAGAAAAGGCAGGCAGCAGGTAGTAAAGGCCAGGGGCCTCAGCAGGCAGGGGAAGAAATGTTCTGGATTCAGCATGGCACAATAAGTTGGTGTTTTCATTCACACCCTCCCTCCCTCCTCCATGTTGGGAAGTCACATTCCTCCCTGGGAAAGCAGCTCAGGAAGGCTTAGTGAAAGGCCAAGAGGCAATATCTGGGGCTTTCTAGGGAGATGGGCAAAGCTGGGGCAAGAACAGGCCAGTAGGGACCTGACAGTGTCAGAGGCACAGGGCAGCCTGGGTTCAAATGGGCCATAAAGCCCAGAGGGTTATCACATCAGGAGACCCTACGAAAGGCCATGTACAGAGAGGGTTACTGAGCCTGCCTGTAAGGAGCTGGAAGACACAGGGCGGGAGGAAATGCCTCAGAGAGTCCCCTTCCACAACAAAGGAGGGGAGGGTCCTACGGTCCACAGCTCGAGTCAGATAGTCTGACTAGACTGGGAACACCTTATCAGACAGCCAAGAACCATTTATTAAGCACCTAGTGTGATCCAGTGTTGGGGATTTAAAAAAAAACAAATCAAATCCAACAACCACCCAAACACAAAAAACAAAAACAAAAAAACCCCAAAAAACTAAAAACCAAACCCAAATACCTCTTTCATTCTGAGCACTAAGTTTTAGACAAGACAATTCACAAACTGGCACTGGTCCAGAAGATCACATGATATGGCCATCAGTCACAGGAATTGGGGACATCTAACCTGGAGAATCAATCCATCAACAAACCTTGACCGGGCACATCCTACATCCAGGCACTGTGCTAGACACCAGGGACACAAAACCAAGAGATCGTGATCCTGACTTGCAGAGAACTTACATCCTAAGGAAGAAGACAGCAAGTCCATACAGAAATCCATCTGGCATAAAGAGAATTAAAACAAACAAATAGAAGCAGGTAGCTACAAGGCAGTAGGGGAGGGGAAGCAGGCACTGGCAGGTGGGGGAATCAGAGAAAAGCTACTTGCAGAAGTTTGGGCTGCATCTTAAAGGAAGAGATGGGCTCTCTGAGGTAGAGGGAAGGAAGAAGTGTAGAGGGGTGCTCCGACAATGGGAAATGAGCATTCTGTGTAAGGAACAGAGAGAAAAGGCAGCTCTGGCTAATAGCTGAGCAGTGGCCAAGACCATGCAAGGCTTCTAAAGACTAAATAAAGAAGACTGAGGGAGAACAGAATCACGGTCTTCAAGCCTCTGAAGGCCTCTCCTGAGGAGGAAGGACTAGATTTGGTCCATCTGGCCCCAAAGAGCAGAGTTGGAACAATGGAGGGAAGTTACTGAGAAGATTTAAGAGTGGCCAGTTAAGGAAAAACATCCTGACCATCGGAACTATCCAGAAGTGGGATGGGCAGCTTCAAGAGGGGGTGGGTTCCCCCTTGATGGATTATCTATCTCCAAACAGAGCCAAGGAGCAATTTCTGCTCAGAAAGAGATTAGACTGAACTTGGGAGGTTTGGGATTCAGGGCAGCCTCAGCCCCCTGGACAGGAGAAGCCACAACTCAATGGAGCCCAATCTGAGATATGAGCTCCCAGCTTGAGTTTCTGGGGGTCACCATTTGGACCCACAGAAACATTTCCCACATGGTGGGAACAGGGAACAAGGACCTGGGAAAGATGGGTTTGAGTCCGGCCTCATCCACTCCCTAGTTCCCTGACTTCAGCCATGTTCTACTCATAAAGGGGGATGCCAATGCCCTGCTGACCTGGGGGAGGCAGAGCGAGAAAGCCCACGGTTGGGCTCAAGGCCTAAGTCAGATATAAAGGACAACATAAGCAACAAAATACTCACAGTAGCACTTTTCAGAAAAGCAAAGGCCTGGAAACAAGGTTGAATGCAGAGAAGCATGGAAAGATTTATATGAACAGATACAAAGTAAAGTAACAGACAATGACTCTAACAATGTAAATGTAAAGAACTAAAACAAATACTTCAAATAACAGATATACCTCTCTCCCTCTCTTCTTTTACAGAGGTGAGACACTGTGAGAAACAGTGTCTGTACTCAGGTGATACTTTCAGTTTGCTGATTTGCCTTTTTTCCACCATTCTAATCTTTGTCACAACAGCTGTCTGGATAGTGAAGTAGCTTTCATGGGTTCCCAGATTTAGAACTAGGGATCACACGATCAGACCTGGAGCAAGAAGGGACCTTCGAGGCCACCCAATCCATCTCCTTCATCTTATAGACGAGCAAACTGGCAAAAAGGCCAAACAGGCAGTTGGGACAGGGCGTCTCCTGCGATGTGGGCTTTGCTAAACCACAATCCACAACGGGCTGTGGCACCAGTATCTAATTAACCCTGTGGTGGTTGCACCAGAACTGTGGTTTCAGGCTGTCTCCACCCTCCACTCCTCGGAAATGATACCAAGAGAAGTGGATTGAACACTGTCGGGGGGTGGGGGGAAGAGAGAAGAAATTTCTGCCCTCGTTGTTTTGTCCCTATTCTCGAATGAAAATGCTAAAACTAGAAGGGGTCTTAAAGGATGCCTGGTGAACCCCCTCATTTTACAGGTGAAGAAACTTGAGCTCTGGGGAAACTGATCTGCCTCAAAGCTAGTTTAGAATGACATATTACCAGAGCTAGACCGTGAACCTCATCAGTCCGCCAGTGAAGACCAGGAAGTGGCCAGAACCACACTAGCCACCTCTTAGAGAAGCGATGAACTCATGATGAAGAATAAAGGCACACACACCAGACATGGCCAATACAAGGATTCATTTTGCTTGACTATGCCTATGTGTTACAAAAGTTTTGCTTTCCTCTTCTTTTTCCCCAATGAGTGAAAGGGAGGTGGGAGGAAGAACATAGATTGTTTATTGAAAAACTGAAGACCTCAGATGAAAGCCTGCTGCCAATACTTGCTCGTGTAATTGTGGGTTAGCTCCCTGGGCCTCAATTTCCCCATCTATTAAAGTCAGGGGTTTGGATGAGATAGATTCAGAGGTTCATTCCGGCTGTCTTTCCAACTACAAGCAGGATCTTCCATTTCTTTCCAAAAGACCAACTCCCTGGGGAGCCATGTAATATTCCCCAATGCTCCCTTTCCATCCACTCAGCTGTAAGGACTTCAAACCTGCGCTGTCTTGTGCTAGGTCCCCCACAGTCTTGCTGTCTCCTCTCCTTCCTCTAGAATATATGCTGTGCTTCCAGCACTGTTCTGGACTCTCTCCAATGTAGTTTCCGTTCTCTCCAATCCATGGCAACAGGCACTTGCCAAGGTCGCCTGTTGACCTCCTCAGTCTCAAAACATTTGCCACTCCCCTTTGACTTCTGGATGCTTGGCACTCAGCAAGGCAAAATTCCTCCCTGACTGGCCAGACTTCCTCCTTCCCAAATGAAAAATCTGAAATCCCTCCTTGGAAAAGGAGCTTTCCTGGAATAACGGGAACAGCATCATCCTCATTAGAACCTACAGTGCTCTCCGCCATTCGTTCTCCTGTCTGCCCCTGTGTGAGTGAGCTGCCACTCTCCTCTGCAATGAGGGAGGGTTCACAGAATCTGACTGGGAAGAGACCCCAACTGTATCCACCCCAGAGCCAACAACACCAAACCAAATCCAACACAGCCAAGGGAATGCACCCCCACTTTTGCTCGGAGAATTCTAGAGAGGAACCTACCACTTCTGAAAACAGTCTAGTCCCCTTTCAATCAGCTATAACTGTTAAAACTCTTTATAATGAGTCCAAGTGTGTTTCCCTGAACTTCCACTCACCACTTAGTTCTACCATAAACAAGTCTAGTCTTTCTAAGTCTTCTGACTGCGGGAGTGCCCCAGGGCTCTGATCAGGGTGCCCCCATTTCTTCACCATCTCTATTATTTCCCTTGGTGATCTGGGTTCAACTATGCTCTCAGACCTATAGAGTCAGTCCCAGCCTCTCTCCTGTCCACCTATCTCCCAGACATCTGAACTGGGTGTCCTGTAGGCATCTCCATCTCAACATGTACAGACAGACCTCATTATTTAATCCCCCCATACCCCGCTCCAAACTTTCCTATTTTGGGAAGGGCACCATCACTTTCCCAGGCACCCAGGCTGACAACCTAAATGGCATCCTCAACTTCCCACCCCCAAATACAATCTATCACCAAACCCTAACCTTTTTACCTTACCATCTCATACATATGGCCCCTTTTCTCTACTCATGCAGTCACCACCCTAGCTGAGATGCTCATCAACTCTCCCTGAACTGGCACTATGTCACCTTCTCACTGGCATCCCTGCTTCAAGTTTCTCAATACTCTAAAGCTTAGATCTGACCATAGAACCCCTCCCAGTGGCCCCCTGACTCCTAGGATCTTGTGGTGTCAAGGCAGACACTCTGAGGGCGGCAGAAAGGGGATGGGAACGTGTGGGCTGACAGGGTCCCCACCAGGGAGCTCAAGGTCTACTGGGCTCAAAAGACTTTGAGTTCAGGCCCAGGAACTCTCCCCATCATCAGTCACTGAAAACCAAGTATCACAGCCTTCCGAAAGACTCATTCATCAGTTGTTTATCACCCCCCAATTCCAGGGAACACAGAAACATCGACTAAGCACAGACTGCATTATAATCTATATCAGTGGATGGGTCACCCTATTACCTCTTCTGGTGGGAAGTAAAAACTTAGGAGGAGCATAATGGACCAAGGAGAACCTCAATGGAATGAGAGGCTGGGTTACAGCCCCTGAAATCAGGAAACCAAATGAAAGGATCTCTAAGCCTCTCCCAGCTCTGACTTTGTATATCCTAAGGCCCTTCCAAGCTGAGACTTTATGCTATAAGAGTCCTGGTCAGCTTTCACATTCTGTGCTCTAAGGCACTCCCCCAGCTCTGACATTTCATGTTCTAAAGCCCCTCCCAGCTCTGACATCCTGTGTTCCAAGGGCCCTCCCAACTGACAACTCTGATAGTTTATATTCCAAGATTCCTCCTTGATCTGATACTCTTGGTTCTAAGGTCCCTTTCAGCTCTGACAATTTATGTTCCAAGGTTCTAAGAACATTACACGACCCAGAATTCTAATTTTATAATGGACATCAGTCACACAGGATCAACACTGGTTCAAAGACTTCAAACCAGAAAGCACCTCAGAGGACATTTAGTCTAAACCAGTTTTTTAGAGAAGAGGTTCAGAGAGCCCTCTGAGCTACCCAGGTGGTAACTGAGGCAGGCTAAGGGGTCCAGCCCCAAGAGGATCATGAATCAGGAGACTAGCAGCAGCCCAAACTGATCTAGAATGCTCCATTACTCTGTTCCCAAAATGCCAGATTCCCTTCCACTTCTAGCCTCTGCTCCACCTGCAACCCAGCCCCTACCCACCCTACCTCGCGACTTCCCAATGCCCCAGTACAAGCCTTCTTTCCTTTTCCTCCTCCCCCACACAGTAACCTCCCACCAATTCCAATTCTATCCCTCTTTCAAGGCTCACCTCAAGGCCTTAGGTTGGAGTAACATCATAGAACTGAAAGTGACCTTCAAGACCACCTTATCCAACCCTTTCATTTTGCAGAAATGGAAACTGACACCTATTAGCTGTGTGACCTTGGGCAAGTCACTTAGTCCCAATTGCTTTGCCTTCTCCCCTCAAAAAAAAAAAAAAGAAATGGAAACTAAGGCATTATAGAGGCTGAGTGAATTGCTCAAGGTCACACAAGCAGTAGGTATCAGAGGAAGGCTGTGACTCTAGAGCAGTGTTCTCTGTGCCATACAATGCCAAGCCTCCAGTAAGCCTCCCTCCACCTCTCCCCTTCATCCTGGGCTCTGTCCTACAGGCTCTTCCCAAAGTCCACCTCACTCTAGGGTCAAAGACTCCTATGCTTCACACAAGGGAGAATGTATGGGAGGAGCTCAGTGGAGACATGCTTAATCAAAGGTTCTCCCTGAGCTGAGGGTTCCCAAAGGGACCACCCCCGCCGGCAACATCATGATTCATCCAAGAGGGGCTCTGCAAACTCTCTAGGGCAAGAGGAAGGGTGAGCCTCAAACTACCCAGAACACAGCAAGCCTAATACCAACCCCTCAGAAAAATACCCCCTTGCTTTCCATAACCTCCACTCCAGCTGGGCCTATTTGTATATTTGTAGAGACATTTGTCAGGAGGGATGGCGCTATTTTAACTCCGCCATTTACAGATGACCTGCTGCTGAAGCTAAAAGAGGACGTACCATATGCTCCAGCTGAATTGTTGCCTCAGGTTGGTCCATGGGCAGATGTTAATGAGATATGTCCATTCTCATTATCATCTGGTCCCAAGAAGAATGTGGAGAGCCAGGCCTCAATACAGGTCCTTCAAGGCTGAGTATCATCCAGGGAAAGGAGAGACCCTCAACTGAGAGAGGCAGGTCACATATGAGCCATAGATATCTTCCCATCCAAGAAGCTAGCATGTTCATACAATGTCAGAGCTGGGAGAGGCCTTAGAAAACAGATTCAGAGCTGGGACGGCCCTTAGAGCCAGATCGTCAGAGCTGGGAGGGCTTTTAGAACACAGGATATCAGAGCTGGGAGGGCCCTTAGGACACACAATGTCAGAGCTGAGAAGGCCCTTAGAACACAGCGCCAGATCTGGAAGGGGCCTTAGAAATCTATTCTAACTCCCTTGAACCAAATTCCTAGGGATGCAAAGGGTAAAGGGGGGGGCGGGGAGGCAATATACTACAGGAGAAAAAAACCACAGGGGTGGGAGTTGAGAGCCCAAGGCTACATATACTGTATCTCTGCTTCTAACGTTAAGCAAATAACCTTGTCTCCATTTCCTCTGTCAAGTGGGAATAATGCCGCCTGTCCTAGGGGCGCTGTGAGAAGAAAATGAGGTAAATGACCAAGTATTACATAATGAACACTACTGATCTTACAGGGCCCTATCAAATAGGGCATTTCTCATCCTCCTGGCCGTCGGAAGGGTTCAGAAGAGGAGGAGGGTAGCTGAGAGGAGTTGGGCCACAGAGAAGCCTTGCTCTGTCTTAATGCTCGATGGCTCTCATGCTACCTCAGTCAGTACTTGTGGGACCATGGGCAAGCTACTTCTGGGGCCTCTCAGTTTGCTCATCTGTAAAATGGAGGGGTTTCTGCAGTCCCTCCTGGCTCTACAACTAGGATCCCCTGTGACTGCAGAGTTTACTTTCCACTCTCACTCTCAGCTTTCTGGCTCACCCTCCAGGAGTTTAATGCCCCCATACTCCAGATGATCCATACTGTCAACTCTTTCATCACCTGAGCTCCAGCAAAGAGAAGACTTGGCGCCTCCAAAGGGGAGTCTAGGCCACTGCTCAGGGACTGAGCAGGTCGGCAAGAGGCAAGCAAAAGCTTCTCCCAAAAGCCAGTGTGATATAAGGGTCTTTTGCTCACTTCAGGACAGGGGAGAAGTACCTCCTTCTCCCCTACGCACACACCCAGGTCCCCACAAAGGTTCAAGATCAAGGTGGCCAGAAACCACAAACAAATCCCCAAAAAGGCACAAGCGGGAAAAGGCCCTATTTGTGTCTTTATTAAAATTCCCTGAGGAGCAAGATGTGAAGGTAGAAAGGAGGCAGAGAGCACCAGCAGCACAAGGAGGGTGATCAGACATCCAGTTAGGAGGCCGGCCCTGCTGCCACTTTGAGCCCAAACTATCTACATGATCTGCCCCTTTCTCTCTCTGAGACTCAAAGCTTCATGTCTATAAAAGAGCTAGGTTATGTCAAGGCCCCTTCCAAATCTGATATGCTGTGTTCTAAGGGCGTCCCAGCTCTGACATTCTGGGTTCAAAGGGCCCTCCCCGTGTTCTAAGGTTTCCCCTCCTCTCAGCTCTAATTATCTTCTCCCTCTCAACTCTGGCATTCTGCATTCTAAAATCCTTCCAAGCTCTGAAAGTCTATGTTTTAATTCTTTTCTGGCTGACATCCTACATTCTAAACCCCAACCCCAGCTCTGGCATTTCATGTTCTAAGGTCCCTTCATAATTCTGACACTGTGTTCTAAATCTCCACTCATCCTCACTCTAATATTCTATTTACTGACGCCCTCTCACCTCCAACATTCGATATCCTAAGATTCCCTCCTCAGCTCTGTTATTCTATGTCCTGAGACTTTTCCCAGTGACAACATTCTCTGTTCTAAGATCCCCTGTGTCCAAAATCCTTCCCAGTTGGGACAATCAAAAGAGCCCTCCTCTCTTCCCCCTCAGAGAGAACTGAGAAAATCTCTGAGGGCATTTATGAATAGTTACAATGGTGATCCGAGCTCAGCTCTAATATTAACTGTCTCCCTGGACAAAATGCTAGGGTCTATCCAAAAGCTGACATTTTCCATGTGTCCCTGGGGCTGGGAACCACGTCAGCCACCAGCCCATCCAAAGAGTCCAGAGACTCGATGCCAAACCCATGGCACTCCCCTCCGGCAAACCCCAAAGGCTACAAACCACAACCAGCATCTCAGCGGCTTCCTCAACAATTTAATTCCACGTAAGCACTTCTTTATATGCCTACTAAGTCAAACTAAGAGAAAGTTTAAATTCAGCTAAGTCGAGGCTCTCACAGAAATCTAGTAATGAAAATCACATTGGCGACAATCACAAACAAATGCAGTCTTCCATTTGAAGGGGAAGAATGTTACTGACTTTAGGGTGGGCAAGGAATGACGGAAGGCTTCCTGGAGTTGGTGACATGTCAGTTCGACATCGGAGGAGGTAGGAATTCAGGAGAGGAACACCTAAATCTCCTGCACCAAAGATATGAGCAAAAAGCTGAGAAAACACAGGGTATGTTCTGAGGGCAGTCCAGTTTGGCTGGAATAGAGAGGATATAGAGGGGAGCTGTAGCAACTAGAAAGTGTAGGAGGTCCAAAGTGGCAAGCAATAGGGAGCTGGGGGGGTTTGAGCATCAGAACAACACAACACTATCTATTGTGGGTGTGAAGTGATGATGATAACCACAATGGGGAGGACTTACTAAAGTGGGAAGAGCGCTGCTTCTCAACTCAAAGGTCCTGGGTTCAAATCCCACTGCTCAGACTCAGTGACCTGCGGGACCTTTCCCTGCTTTCCCTTTGTTCCTCAAGTATAAAATGAGGAGGCTGTATTAGCTGACCTCTGAGTCCCTGCTCCAGCTCCAAGCCTCTGATGCTAGGACCCAGGGAGGGAGGTAATACAGATATTACTATATCCCCATTTCAGATGAGGCAACTTAGGCTCAGAGGGGTAAAGGTAAGGTCACACAGCTGGGATCAGGGCTAGAATGTGAGCTTGGTTCTCCAATCCAGCTCCTCCTCCAGTACCATGCTGCTTCTGGAATGAACTGGATGAATGCAGGAAAGAGACAGAGCAGGAAGACCTACTAGGTCTTAGCAGGTGGGAATCCTCACGGAACCCCTCTACTAGGAAAGAAATGTTAGAGGAAGGCAGTGCCGTACAGTACAGAGAAAAGAGCACCCCAGAGAGAAGACCAAGGTCTAGATCCCACCTCTGGAGGCTACTACCCTTGGGACCCTGGGCAAGCCACTTAATGTCCATAGTCAGTCAACAAGCATATATTAAGCACCTACTATGTGCCAGACACTGTGTTAAATGCTAGGGATACTGGGGGAGCGGAGTCCCTGCCCTCTAGGCCTCAATCTAATGGTGGAGAAAACATGAAAACAACTATGTAGGACCAAGCTGTAATGGAAGCAATTCTGCTATTAACTGTGAAGGGAATTATGATTTTCATATTAATCAATGTAATATATGTATGCCTACCATATGGTTTACAGAACTGTTTCCTCAAAATGAAACTAATTAGTTAAACCACTGCTTGATTGCTGGTACTTTGTCTCTGGCCTGCTGTTTTATCATTCCCAGGTTAGAGACTGGCTCGGTAAAATTCTGTTAACGTAACGTTGTGGGTAACTTGGAGGTATTCAACAAAGGGAAGGCACAAGCGTTCAGGGGGATCAGGAAATCCTTCGAGTAGAAGCTGGGATTTCAGCTGGGACTTGACAGAAGCCAGAGAGGTCAGCAGTCAGAGATGAGAGCTCCAGGCATTGGTGGGATGGGGGGGGCACGCAACGTCAGGACCAAAGTGGGGAAGGGATGCGAGGGGGCACTAGCTTAGCAAGGGTTCTGAGCCCCAGAGGATTCTGTTTGGGAGCCCCTGAAGTTTAATGTGTACAGGGGGTGGTCAGATGGTCAGGCCAGGCTTTAAGAAAATCACTAGTGTGTGAATGGAGGATGGACTGGGAGGCAGGCAGCCTTACCAGCAGCTGCTGTAGTGGTCCAGGGGGAAGGTGAAAAGGATCTGCACCGGGGGTGCAGGTTCAAAGGGGAGAAGGGGGTATGCTGTGCTCAGCACAACTGCCCTCATCTCCAAAATGAGGGGGTGTGGACCAGATTGCCTTCTAACTCCAGATCTACGTGGTAATGAAATGAGCCAAGGCAATGGGAGGGGACTATGGCTCACCCCTCAGACTCCACTCTCATCACACCAAGCTAATTTTCTTGCCCAGCACTCCACTGGTACACTGAACTCTTCCCACACTGTTCTCAGTCAGCCAACAAGCATTTATTAAGCTTTTACTGCATGCCACAAAGTGGGCCAACTGCTGCAGATACAAAGAAAGGCAAAAAAAAAAAAAGTCCCTGCCCCCAAGGAGCTCCCAGTCTAAAGGTGGAAACAACATGAGAACAACCACATACAACCAGTCTTTTAAACTAGTGCTTTTCGGAAGTTCCAAGCCCCAAGGATAGGGACATACCAAAGTAGGATAAAACTTAGCAACCACTTTCCTTCCCCCCAACCCTCACCTCCCAGGGCCTTACACAAACATACAGCAGACCCCTACAGAACTCATCATGGGCAGGTGACAATTAAAACACAACCACACAGAGATGGGAGGTAGGGAAAGAGGACCCAAACCTTGTCTCTTAGTCTGTTACTTTATCTCTGAGCCTCAGTTTCCTCATCTGTCAAACAAGATGTTTAGGCAAGATGATCCCTAAGGTATCACTCAGCTCTGAATCTATGGCCTTATGGGTTAGCTGACCTAGATTGGAGTCCAGTCCGGAACACTTACCGGCTCCAGGTCCAAGCACCTTCTGCACCTCAGGGTCTTCATCTATAGAATGGCCCCAGTCAGACTCATACTCCCTACCTTACAGGTCCAGGAGGAAAGCACTTTACATTAAGTTCTACAAAAAGTCTGTTGAATGAATGAACCAAGGCGGCAGTATCAATTCTATAGTATCAGATGACCAGTTGGTTCCTTTTCTTTTTTTTCATTAGATTGTGAGTTTCCAGAAGAAAAGCCTGCCTCTTTCTTCTTTTTTTTTTTAATCCCCAAGGTTTAGCATAATGCCTGGCACATAGAAGGTGACAATATGTATTGACTAACTAACCTTTGAACTCAATCATTTCCTCTCCTCCTCGGGTATAGATGCTGTTGTCTCTTCCCCAGTGCCCATGAGAAGAGCCAAAGCAATTAACCAGAGAGCCAAGGCCCAGGCCAGGAAGCAGATGATTAAAAAAACAATGGGTACAGTCAGGATAACAATTCAGTAAGTATTTATTGGGCTTCTACCATATTGTAGGCTCTGTGCCAGGAAAACAAAGTCTCAACCAAAACAGTCTTTCTCCTTAAGGTCCTAGGCACATGCAGAATCCAAGTTCTGGCCATGTCACACCACCACAACTACCTTCAAAAACCATCAATGGCTCCCCACTGCCCCTAGGATAACCTAGAATGGCATTTAAAATCCTACACAATCTGGCTCCCCCTTCTACCTCTGCAAACTTAGTTCATGTTACTTACTCCCTTTCACATTCTCTAAAGCTGAATTGTTCCTCCCCCCACATGACATCTTCTCTCTCCAATCTCCATGCTTTGCCTGGAATGCATTCTCCCAGGCTTAGAATATTTAGTTTCCTTCAAAGAAAGGAGACCCAGGGGCAAGTAGTGGCAGAAAAGATGCTGCAGACAGGTCTGATCAAGAAAGGACATGGGAAGCCTGACTTCAGAGGCGTGATGAGGAAACGGGCCTCTCTCCTCTTCCTAACACGGGAGAGCCCATCCCAGAGTGGAAAAGGCTGCCTCAGGAGGCAATGGAGCTCCCTACTGAAGAGGCCTGTGATTGAAAGGGCTTCTTTGGGGGGTATAAACCGGATTAAGTGGAGACTGGTATCCCTTCCAATTCTCAACTTCAGTCATTTTGTGCCTACTCTGGTAGAAAGTCTGAGGGCCACAGCTACAGGTCAATGTGTACTTTGTCACAAGGGTGACAGTGTTTTAAAAGGCATCCATTTAAAGAAAAACATGAGCTCAAGAACAACCAAAAATGGGTGGACAGCAGGGTAGGTCCGGGGGAAGATGCTGTTTCTCTAGTCCAAAAACCCAAGTTCAGAGCCTGGCTCCTTCTAAGGTGACTTCAGGAAACTCATTTTTCTTCCCTGGGCCTCAGTTGCCCTGGCCAGGACTTTGTAAAGGTCTCCTCAACTCTCTAAGTCTGTGATATTATGATGCCAGAATGAAGTGGGAGAGAGCAAGAGAGGCAGGAGACAAGAGAGAGAAAAGGAGAAAGGGGGGAGATACAAGTATAGACAGAAAGAGGGGATGAATGAGGAGAGAGGGAGAGCCAGAGAGGGACAGAGGGAGAGAGAGAGAGACAGACAGACAGACAGCCAGAGAGTGAAAGAGAGACAGACAGACAGACAGAGGGAGAGGGAGAGAGAAAGACAGACAGAGGGAGAGAGAGAGAGAGGGCGAGAGAGGGAGGGAGAGGGAAAGGGAGAGGGAGAGGAAAAGAGGGGAGGGAAAGGGAGAGGGAGAGAGGAGAGACAGGGACAGAGAGAGAGCCAGGAAGACAAATAATTGAGATAGAGCAAATGAGCATCACTAATTCAATGTTTACTCAATGGGACACTGTGTACCTGGAATCTGCCAAATACCAAAAGAAGGAGAGGTATGTAAATGTGTTAGGGGAATTTACAGAGAGAAGTGGACAAGAATGGCAAAAGCCTGGGACAAAGAATCCTTAGAAGCTTAATCCCTGGAAGTAGACTCCATCATACTCACAGGCTCCTATGTGCCTTCCTGCTTCTCTCCACACACACTCAGAGAAGCTTGGAGAGACAGGTCTGTCTCCCCCACCCTCAGGGAGAAGGAGCTCATTGCCCCCAGCTCCAAAACTGACCACACACATACACATACACACATACACCACTATAATTTATTGGATCATAGGGTTTCGACCTAGAATGATTCTTAAACCATCCAGTCTAATCCTTTCATTTCACACACAAGGAAACTAACTTATCCAAAGCCACATGGGAGACTTGAACCCAGGTTTCTCTAACTCCAAATGCAGACCTGACATTTTGCTACCTGTGACCCCCTTCACTAAGGTATTAACATCTGGTCCCCCTCTCCCATCTAGAAAACTGTCTTCCCCACACACTTACACGTGTGTAGATACACATACACACACACAGACCAAGAGAAAGTGATATCCTCTCTCTGTGCCCCAGCCCCCACAGCTCTCCTATCTAGTTCCCTCCCCAAAGCCAGCAGGGGACCATGCACTGCCCATTGGCAGACCAACCCCTGCCTATATACAAATAGAGGCTTTCTGCCAGTTCTCAGAAGTTTGTTTGTAAATCTCACTCCTAAAGGGCCCTGGCCTGGGAGCCAAACAGCCGCTGCAATTCTTGGGGTGTAAGGCCAAAGGGTGAATAGTCCAAGAGTCCCAACTCTATCAACCAGCCTGCTGCCCCAAGCAGATTTAAGATCCTGGCCTCCTAATCTCTCTCCTAGGTTCCCAGGGTTGTGTGGGAGAGGCTAGGATTACCAAGGCCACCCTAGCCTGCCGGCCAGGCCTCTCCCCATCTGTCCCTAGGGCTGCCCCCTTCCCAACTTCTCCAGGAAAGGCAAAACCTCATTAGTCAGTGGCTGTGGGGGCTTCCCTGCACCCCAGGGCTTGGCCAAGCCCGACACGCAGAATATGCTCGGAGAAGGCAGCGTCCCCAACCTGGGCCCCCAGATGTGGCCCAATGAGCCAGGTGGAGGCTGGGAGCAGGGCGGTGCTGAGCCTTGGCACCTCAGAAGGCCGGTGCCCCAGGGGGCACACCAGCGCCGGCTGCTGCCAGCTCCAACAAAGGTGTGACGCCAGCGGGGCTCGTGGGGACCGAAGCCCGGGAGGGTGGGGGAAGCAGACACCCAGAGGCTTTAAAAATAGCCCAAAGGCCTCCCCACGCCCCGCAGAAACTGGGCGGAAGAAGTGGACAAAACCACACGTCCACTCCCAGCGCTCCGGGCAGGGAGGCCACGTATCGCGGCCCCCAACGTACAGGAAAAGAAACTGAGGCCCGGGGGTGAGGGGGTACCCAATCACACTGCCACAAAGTGCCCGGTGGCGCTGGTCCGGTCTCCAGGGGCTGCCCCCCACCGGCCCCCGAGTCGGGGTCGGCGGAGGGTGGGAAAGGGGCACCCCAGGACCCCCCAAGCTGAGGGATCGAAAGGCGTGGGCCCAGCGGGGGTCAAGTACTCCCCCGAAAGCGCAGGGCTCCACGCGCGCACACTCACACGCGCGCACGTGCACCCCCGAGCAGGTGCTGCGCCCCCGCCGTGGCCGGCCCTGACCGCCCCCGGCCCGGCCAAACTCCGCCGAAGTCCGGGCGGGAGGCCTCCCGCCGGAGTGGGGCGGGGCGGGATGGGGGAGGGGAGGAAGGGGGCGCCGAGGGGCGCACACTCACTCCGGTGCCGCCCGCTGCCGCCCCACGTCTGTTTGGCAATGCTGGGGCTGCGGATGAGCGCCCGGCCCGCCGACTTGAGCGCGTCCATGGCCCCGCTCCGGCCGCCGCCGCCGCCGCCAAAACTCTCCGCTTGGAAAAACTTTTCCGCTGGGGCCCGCGAGGCGCGCCGCCCCCTCCCAGCCCCGCCCCGCCGAGCCCGCCACGCCCCCTGCACTCCTCGGGCCCCGCCCACACGCTCTCCGGAGAGGGGCGGGAGAATGCAAATGAGGTCCCGCCCTTCCCTCCCCAGAGCCTACAAGGGCTCCCCGAGGAGGGGCGGGGCTGAAGACGAGAAGGAGGAGCTGATGCAAATAGCCTAACGTTACCGACCCGGCCCCCCCGCAGAGACAAAGCGCGGCGAGAGGCTGGGCGCTGGGCGCTGGGCGCTGCCCCAGACCGTGGGAGGCGCCGCCTAGAACCGTCTGGGTTCTCTTTGCTTTCCAAGCACCCGGGGCGGGGCGGGGCCGAGCAGGAGAGCCAGCCACCCACCCTGGTCCCCTTTCTGGTGCCTCGAGGTACCCGCCAGCCCACGCCGGGGTCCCCGAGCTCCAGCCACGCGGGAGCTGAGCCATGCACGAATGGAGGTGGGATAGGGTCGCCCTCCAGGCCCACCTGCTTTCTCTCTGGGCTTGCGGGACCCCCAGGCTGAGAGATCTGAAAAGCCGGGACCTGCCTCATCACCCAAGGCCGGGACTCTGAACCCTGGGTCACTTCCAGGGGGTCCAGGAACTTGGATGGCCCGGAAAATGCATCTTTATTTTGTCTCTAACTGAAATCTAGCATTGCCTTCAATGATTTGAAACCATTCTACTGAGATGCCCATAGCTTCCACCAGACTGGCAAAGGGATCCTTCCTCAAATCCAGCCCCCTCCTTACAGATAAGGAAACGGAGGCCAGAGACTGAATTTGAGTTCTGGTCTTCTTGACTCAAAATCCAGCTCTCTGGTGAGGGATCAGTCTGGGGCAGGGACCCAGGAAGAGAACCCAATAGAAAGTTCTGTTCGAGGTTGAGACCCCATGAAATACAGATGGCTCTTTTTTAACCTAAGACTGGCCCCCGCAGCAGGCATGGGAGGTGACAGCTGGCATTCTTATCTCTAAACAGGCTTCCTGAAGGAGTCAGGTGTGGAACCTGGCTCATGAAGGAGAACTCTGGCAGAGAACTGACTGGAGAAGTTGGGGGAGCTGTGAGTGAGAAAGGAGCAGGCCCAGCCAGCCTCCGCCATGGGCACCTGCACTATAGCCCAGAGAGCCCACTTCCCCCAAAATAATACTAAACAGCTGAGTCTTCTCCTATATCCTTTTCATGAAGTCCAACAATACCCCTCCCTCCAGATAAGGAATGAGTTTCCCAGCTTCTTCCCTAGGAAGTCAGGGAGGTAGCTAGGTTTTCAGGTGACCCAGGTGAATCATCCACTGGCTCAGACTCAGTCTTAACCCTTCACCTCATGCCCTGCCCTGGGGCTTCTTCCATTGACTCTACCACACTCTCCTCCTTTCCCCAGCTGTTTCTTTCACTCTGCCTGAGTCTGAATGACTCCTCTGCTCTCTCCCCCAGCTGACTCCTGGCCTAAAAAGGTCCTATTCTTCCTCAACCAGCTTGTTGGGGTGCTTAGGTGCTTGTACTTGGACCCCAATTCCAAGATCACATTTCTCCCTAGCTTCCAAACACTATCCCTGATGGTTTTCTCCCCAGCCCAAGGACACTCTACCTCCTAGCAATTACTCACGAGTGGGCCCCAGTAAGACAAACTCTCTTTCCCCATCACAAAAACAAGCTGACTTCTGAAGAAATTCACTTGTAAAAATAGGACTATCTTGTGACCACAGAATTATCATGTATTGATTCCCAAAGTTATCATATTCAATCCAGAAGTCAAGCTATAGATATCAACTCAAAGTCATCTTCCTATTACAAATATAACAGACGAAAAATACACCCCTGAAAAACCCCTCCCCCTAGTTTCCAGTAGTGAATGACACCTGTGACCACCGTTGTAAATTATCACCTAATTAGCACATTTGCCAGCTAATCCACTACTTTTCCTATATAAGATTTAGTTTCATTCCTGTTAGGTTTCAGTCCTTAAAGGAGCTCTGCCCGCTACATTGGAATTAAAATAAAACTTTGCCACCTTGACTTAAAGAATGCTTGAGTCTGTGAATTTATTCCTGAGAACCCTGTCCAGTACATCCATCCTTGAGGGGTCCCTGAATCCGTTAAAACTGCATCAGCTCTACCTTCTTCCTGGCCTCCATTCCACCCAGGTTCTTCTTCCCGAACTGGGGAAGTCTACGTGTTACTTCTGGGAGGTTTTTTTAAGGGATTCGTCGTGTACCCTACAACGCACACCTTAGCCAGAGGGACCTTAGAACCAAGAGTGTCAGAGCTGGGAGGGGCCTCATCCACCTGACCCTGTCATTTTACATTACAGTTCAGAAAATTGAGACCCAGAGAGGGGAAAACATTTGCTGAAGGTCACACAGCTAGTCAGAACTGGTCCCAGAACCCTTTTTGAAAAATTTATTCTTGGAAATATATTTTGCATGACTGCTTATGTATAATCTATAGCAAAGTACTTAACTTCTCAAGGAGTGGGGGAAGAAAGGGAGGGAGAGAATTTGGAACTCAAAAATTAAAAAAAAATATTAAAAATTGGTTTTCATGTCATTGAGGGAAAAACATTCTTTAAAAAGGAAAAAAGTTATTTTTAGTAAGGAGTCTCTAAGCTAAATTGGCTTAGTGAATAGATTTAGGCTGTAAATTTAGTGTTCCAAAGGGCTTCAAAGGTCTCTGATAGCTTTTGTAGATACATCTTAATGAATTAGTAGAGTCCAAAAATATTAGGGTTTCTGGATTGTTCTGTTGGAGAGAATGTGGTCTGATGGTTAAAGAAATATACTAAGAGACAGGAGACTAGGATTCTATTGTCTCTGATACCTCTAAATATTGTGCAAATTTGGGCAAGGATAGATTCCTCTCTTCATCTATAAAATGAGTTGGATTAGATAATTCACCAAGGCCCCTCTCACCTCTGACATTCTGTGTTCTAAGGATCTTCCCAGCTGTGACATTATGTGTTCTAAGGGCCCTTCTAGCTCTAGTGTTCTATGTTTGATTCCTTTCAACTACTAATTGTAAGACCCTGGGGAAGTTACTTAATCTCCCTTACCTCAGTTTTTCCCAACTGTACCATGGGGATCCTAATAGCACCTATCTTGCAGAGTTGTCCTGAGGATCAATTACATGAAGATAACATATTTACAGAATTTTTCAAACTTGAAAGTACTAGCTGAATATTAGTTACTATTACATGTTCTACGTTCTTTCATTCCAACTCTAATTTACTCTTGATCATACTTGGTTAGGCCCATCCCAGCTCCTGGCCTCCATGAGAGCTCAGGGAGGTACCTGAAAGCTAACACCTAACAGCTGTTTATCTGAGCTGGGTGATGCCAACCAGGGCCAAGGGACCTCTGTCTAGGATATAGAAGGGACAGTTTTGTTGGGGGCAGTGATTCTGCATTTCTTCTCATCCCTCCACACAGGAGTTATCCCCATGGCCTCCATAGGGCCGGGCCATGCCCTTCAACCCCCAGACACAAGGAAGGCCTCCCTTGATTCAACAAGCTGAGTCAGCATGAGGAGGGTTGGCCTCCACCCAAGGAATTTTTCATTTTTTCCCATTTGCAGCCTGTAGCCTCCACCTCCCTGGAACTTTTAAACACAAAACCGCCTTCCATGGTTCCCCATAACTCCCTGTTTCAAATAGTTTAGAATGTGGCTTCCTCCTCCCCAACTGGATGGAGCCTTTAAAGACCCAAAAGATGACGTAGTAGACAGAGAACTGGGCTTGGAGTCAGAAAAGCCTGAATCTGAATCCTCAGATACATATTAGTTGCATAATCCTGGGCAAGTCATACACTCACACACACATACACACACACACACAGACCACATACACACCCCCCCAAAAAAACCAAAACCTCTCTGTGCCTCAGTTTCCTTACCTGTAAAAGTGTTGGTTCTGATGGCCTCTAAGTGTTCTTCTAGCTGAGAGGCAGCTAGGTGGCTCAGAGGATAAAGTGCTTACCCTGGAATCAGGAGACCTGAGTTCAAATGTGACCTCAGATACCTACCTCTTGTGTGACCCTGGACAAGTCACACCATTTCTACCTCAGTTTCCTCAACTGTTAAATGGGGATCCATAATAACTATCTCCCAGGATTGTTGGAAGAACCAAGTAAGATAATATATGTAAAGCACATAGGGTAGTGCTTTACACATAGCAGATGTTGTATAAATGTTTGTTCCCATCTCTAAATCTATAAAGTAAAGACTATGTATAGCACACACTCTGCGCAGCAATGGTGTCAAACTCAACTAGAAACAAGGGTCACTAAATCGAAGGATTCCTACTGTCTGTGTAGTGACTTAGAAAACTACATACTAATATTACCTATATTCTATTGTACTTTCATTTATTTTGTTAAAAATTTTCTGGTAGCATTTTAATCTGGTTGTTGTGTTTCACACCTCCGCTGTACAGTACCCATATCCTATATGTCACAATACAAATAACTACTAGTAAGAGTGTTGAAGATTTGTCTAGTACTTGAACCAACTAATCAAATGTTCCTAAAGCACCTACTATGTACCATTTGCTGGAGAGATGGACAAAAAAGAAGCTGTCTCTGCTCTCAAGAAGTTGACATTCTCTTGGAGAAACTACATACACAGAGAAGACTGTTCAAAGCATGTACAAGGTAATTTAGAGTGAGCGAAGTCACCAGCACCTGGAGTAATCAGGAAAGGCTTCCTATAGGAGATGATGTTTGAGTTGAGCTTTCACCCCGCTACTCCATTTGCTCCTTACCATGTGAGGAAGGTGCCACTAATATTATCACCACTCTGCAGATCAGGAAAAAGGAGGCATGGAAAGGTTAAGTGATTTACCCAAAGTCCAATAGCTGGAGTCAAACACAAGATCAGAGGCCAGGTGTGAGGGGATCCAAGGTCAGCACACCTCTCCAGTGGGCCACCCTGTCTGTCTTGTGCATTGGGCTGGGACCCTGGCTCCTTGTGTGGCATGAAGGCAATTTTAGTAGTTGGGACTCCCCAGGGTGGCAGATAAGGCCCACCCAGGGTGAAGGTGCCAAGATGACTCCATGTCTGCCTCTGCCTCTGACTTCTGCCTGTATTTGCACAAGGGATCCATTGTTCCGGAGAAGGCCTGCTGAGACCATCATCTTCTCCTTTGCAAGGAAGGACACACTGTACTGGATGGGGCCAGCAGAATCATTGAGCAGTCCTAGACTCTGCAGGTCAGTTAAGTCAGGGGCTCAGAGACTGGGGAAAGAAGGTTTCAGTCATGTCTGACCCTTTGTGACTCCATAGCCAAATTATGCCAACACTGCTCATGGTGCCTAATGCAGACCCTCCAATCTCCTCTCTGCCCCCTGTATATTCCCAGACTCACTCCTTCCCCCTACTTTGGTCTGTCTTTAAGACCCATCTCAAATCTGCCCTCCATGGTCCATGGAACAAGCATTTATTAGTCGCCACGTGTGAGTCTTACCCTGTGCTATGTGCCAGGGATACAAAGAAAAAGGAAACAGTCTTTGTCCTCCAGAATTACATAACCCTGTACTCTGCATCTGAGAAGGGATGACCTCATGAAGGGGTGGAGTAAGCAGCTGCTTGTATGATAACTTCAAAAACATTAAAAAGTCATTGCTAGAAAGGACAGTATATAGACTGTCAGAGTTGGGAAGGTCATTAAAACACAGAATGTTAGAGCTACAGGAGCCTTAAAAGATTTTATTTTTTCCTTCATTACATGTAAAAATAATTTTCATCACTTATTTTTTAAAATTTTGAGTTCCAAGTTCTCTCCCTCCCTTTCCTCCCCTCTCTCTGAGACACTAAACAATTTGATATGTTGTACATGTTTAAACATAAAAAAACATATTTCCGTATTAGTCATGTTGTGAAAGAAAACACAGATAAAAACCCACAAAAAATAAAGTAAAAAATCATATACTCTAAGATACATTCAGCCTCCATCTGGTCTTTCTCTGGAGGTGGAAAGCAAGTTTTTCATTAAGTCCTTTGGAATTGTCTTGTGTTATTGTATTGATAACAATAGCTATAACTAAGTAATGCATAGTTGATCATGGTACACTATAGCTCTTGCTGAGTACACAGTTCTCCTGATTTCTGTTCACTTTGCATCAATTCATCTAAGTCTTTCCAAGTTTTTTAAAAATCATCTTGCCTGTCATTTCTTATAGCACAGTAGTATCCCCTTATAATTATATACCACAACTGCTCGGTCATTCCCCCACTTGATGAACATACCTTCGATTTCCAATTCTTAGCTAACCCAAAAAGGGCTTCTATAAATATTTTAATATAAAAATATTCTTCCCCTCTCCCTTTTAAAATGTCTTTGGGGTATAGACCTAGTAGTGGTATTGCTCAGTCAAAGGGTATGCACAGATTTTTAGCCCTTTGGGAAAAGTTCCAAATTGCTCTTTAGAATGGTTGGGTCAGTTCATAATGTCATCAACAATGCATTAGTGTTCCAATTTTCCTACATCCCCTCCAACATTTGTCATTTTCCCTTTTTGTCATGTTAGTCAGATGTGAGGTGGTACCTCGGAGTTCTTTTTCCCCCAACAGTATTTTTTTTTTCCAATTACATGTAAAGGTAAATTTCAACATTCATTTTTGAAAAATTTTTGAGTTCCAAATTTTTGCTTCTCCTTTTTCCCCTCCCCCAAATAGCAAGCAATCTGATATTGGATATACACATAAAATCATGTAAAACCTATTTCCACATTAGTCATGTTGTGAAAGAAGAAATAAAACAAAAAGAAAAAAATCACAATAAAGGTAAAAATATTATGCTTCAATCTGTATTCAGATTCCATCAGTTCTTTCTCTGGATGTAGATAACATTTCCTATCTTTTGGACTTGTCTTAGATCATTGCTTGCTGAGAAGAACTAAGTTATCTCATAATATTGCTGTTACTGTGTACAGTGTTCTCCTGGTTCTGTTTACTTCACTCAACATCAGTTCATGTAAATCTTTCCAGGTTTTTCTGAAATCTGCCTGCTCATCATTTCTTATAGAACAATAGTATTCCATTACAATCATATACTACAGCTTGTTTAGCCATGCCCCAGTTGATGGGCATCCCCCTCAATTTCCAGTTCTTACTCACCACAAAAAGAGCGGCAATAAATATTTTTGTAAAATGGATCCTTTTTCCTTTTTTTGGATATTCTTGGGATATAGATCTAGCAGTGGTATTTCTGGATCAAAGGGTATACAGTTTTATAGCCCTTTGGGCATAGTTCCAAATTGCTGTATAGAATGGTTGAATCTGTTCGTAATTATTGATTAACATCAGTGATAATGGGCATGCTTGTTTCACCCTTGATCTTACTGAAAAGGCTTCTAACTTATGCCTATAGATAATATGTGTTGATGCTTTTAGTTAGATACTGCTTATCATTGTAAGGAAAACTCCATTTATTCCTGTGCTCTCTAATGTTTTAAATAGGAATTGATGTTGTATTTTGTCAAAAGCATTTTCTGCATCTTTTGAGATAATCATATGATTTCTGTTGTTTTTTTTTAATGATATAGTCAGTTATGCTGATAGGTTTCCTAATATTGAACAGCCCTGCATTCCTGGTATAAATACAACCTGGTCACAGTATATGATTCATATGTGATATGTTGCTGTTATCTCCTTGCTAGTATTTTATTTAAAATTTTGGCAGCAATATCAATTAGGGGAATTAATCTATAGTTTTCTTTCTCTGTTTTCACTCTTCCTGGTTTGGGTATCAGCACCATATTTGTGTCATAAAAAAGAATTTGGTAGAACTCCTTTGTCTATTTTCCCAAATAGTTTATACAATATTAAAATTAATTGCTTTTTAAATGTTTGGTAGAATTCACTTGTGGATCCATCTGGCCCTGATGATTTTTTTCTTAGGGAGTTTATTGATGACTTATTTAATTCCTTTTCTCTAGGATAGGGTTATTTGAGTATTCTATTTCCTCTTCTGTTAATCTGGGCAATTTATGTTTTTGTAAATATTCATTCACTTTGCCTAGATTGTCAGATTTATTAACATGAAAATGGGCAAAATAGCTCTTAGTAATTGCTTTAATTCCCTCTTCATTTGGGGATGAATTTACCTTTTTCATTTTTGACATGGGGAATTTGATTTTCTTTTCTATTTTTAAATCAAAGTAACCAATTGTTTAATCTATTTTATTTTTCTTATAAAACCAACTCCTCTTTTTATTTATTTAGTTCAATGGTTTTCTGACTTTCAGTTTTATTAATCTCTCCTTTGATTTTAAGGATTTCCAATTTGGTGTTTAATTAAGGATTTTTAATTTGTTCTTTTTCTAGGTTTTTTTTAAATTGCTTGTCAAATTCATTGATTTGCTCTTTCTCTATTTTATTGATGTAAAGCATTTAGAGATATAAAATTTCCTCTAAGTACTGCTTTGGCTGCATCTCATAAATTTTGATATATTGTCAAATTGTTGTCATTCTTGTTGATGAAATTATTGTTTCTATGGTTTGTTCTTTGATCAACTCACTTTTTAGGATTAGAATATTTAGTTTCAATAAAATTTTCATCTTCTTTCTCCATGACCTTTATTGAATCTAATTTTTGCATTATGATCTGAAAATGATATATTTAATATCTCTGCTTTTCTGCATTTGGTTGTGAGGATTTTATGCCCTAATATATGGTCAAATGTTGTGTAGATGCCATGTTGTTGTTCATCATTTTTCTATTGTATCTGACTTTTCCTGATCCCATTCGGGGTTTTCTTGGCAAAGATATACTAGAGTGGTTTGATATTTCCTTCTCCAGCTCATTTTATAGATGAGAAAACTGAGACAAACAGTGTTAAGTGACTTGTCCAGGTCACATAGCTGGTCAGTGTCTGATGCTAGATTTGAACTCAAGAAGATGAGTCTTCTTGACTCCAGGCTTGGCATTCTTATAACACTGTTCAACCTGGTTGCTCAATACTGCTAAGAAAACAGTATATTCCTTTCCATTCCTATTCAATTTTCTCCAGAGATCTAACATATCTAACATTTATATTATTCTATTCACCTCCTTAATTTCTTCTTTGTTTATTTTTTGGTTAGATTTATCTAGTTCTGAGAGGGGAGAGTTGAGGTCTCCCAACCGTATAATTTTACTGTCTATTTCCTCCTATAACTCATTTAACTTTTCCTTTAAAAATTTGAATGCTATACTATTTGGTGCATATATATTTAGTATATGATTTCCTTCCTTATCTTTTTCAATTAGATCTATTTTTGCTTTTGCTTTGTCTGAGATCATGATTGCTATCCCTGATTTTTTTTTATTTCAGCTGAAGTATAAAAGATTCTGCTCCAGCTCCTTACCTTTACTCTCTGTGGGTGTTTCTGAGCTTCAAATGTGTTTCTTGTAAACAACATATTGTAGGATTCTAATTTTTAATGCATTCTTCTATCCTTTTCCATTTTATGGGTGATTTCATCCAATTCATATTCACAGTTACAATTACTAACTACTATTAGTAGTTACAATTACTAACTATATGTTTCCCTTCACCCTATTTTCCTCATTTATCTATTTCTCTCTTCTTTCACCCTGTGCAGCCTCATAAAAGTGTTTTGCTTCTGACTACTGCCTCCCCCAATCTACCCTCCTTTCTATCAGCCCCCTCCCATTTCTCTTATCCTTTCTCCCTCCCACTTCCATATAGGAGAAGATACATTTCTATACCCAACTAAATGTGTATGTTATTCCATTTTTGAGCCAATTCCAGGGAGAGTGGTTCAAGCATTGCTCACCACCAACACCATCTTTCCATCCACTTCCTCTTCATGTGAGATAATTTAGCTCATTCAACCTCTTCCTTCTCTCTGATCCCAGTGCTTTTCTCTTTCTCCTCCCTTAATTTTGTTTTTTTAGATATCATCACATCATACTCAACTTATACCCATGTTTTCTGTCTATATACTTCTTCTAACTATAATTTAAGAATTATAAGTATCGTCTTCCCACGTAGGAATGTGATGAGTTTAACTTTATTGAATTGCTTATGTTTTCTCTTTCATGTTTACCTTTTTATACTTCTCTTGAGTCTTGTATTTCAAAATCAAATCTTCTGTTCATATCTGGTCTTTTTTTTGCTTAAAGATCCTCTATTTCATTGAACATCCATTTTTCCCCCTGGAGGATTATATTCAGTTTTGCTGGGTAGGTGATTCTTGTTTGTAACTCTAACTTCTTTGCCTTTAGGAATACTAAGCCCTCTTCATCCTTTCCCTTCCCCCACAACAGTATTTTATTTTTTCCACTTACATGTAAAGATAGTTTTCAACATTCATTTTTATAAGATTTTGAGTTCCAATTTTTTTCTTACTCCCTCCTTCTCCTCCCCCTCCCAAAATGACAAGCAATTTGATATAGGTTATACATGGACAATCATATTAAACATATTTCCATATTAGTCATGTTGTGAAAAAAGAAACAGAACAAAAGGGAAAAGCCACAAGAAACAAAAAAAGTGAAAACAGTATGCTTTGATTTGCTCTCAGACTCCATAGTTCTTTCTCTGAATGTGGATAGCATTTTCCATCATGAAACTTCCATCTTTTGAAACTGTCTTGGATCACTGTATTGCTGAGAAGAGCTAAGTCTATCATAGTTGATCATCAAACAATGTTGCTTCTGTACAATGTTCTTCTGGTTCTTCTCACTTCACTCAGCATCAGTTCATATAAATCTTTCTACTTTTTCCTGAAATCTAACAGTTCATCATTTCTTATAGCACTGTAGTATTCCATTATATTCATAGACCACAATTTATTTAGTCATTCCTGAATTGATGAGCATCCCCTCAATTTCCAGTTTTTTGCACCACAAAGAGAGCTACAAATATTTTTGTACATGTGGGTCCTTTCCCCTTTTTTATTATCTCTTTGGGATACAGACCTAGTAGTGGTATTTGTGGATCAAAGGGTATGCACAGTTTTATAGCATAATTGCTCTCCAGAAGGGTTGGATCAGCTCACAACTTCATCAACAATGCATTAGTGTTCCAATTTCCCTGCCCTCCAATCCTTTAATGTAAAAGCTGCTAAATCCTGTATAATACTGACTGTCATTCCATATGTGAATTGTGGCTTTCTAGCTGTTTGTGGTATTTTCTCTTTGACCTGGGAACTATGAAACTTGGCTATAATATTCTGGTAGTTTCATTTTAGGATCTCTTGCTAGAGGTGATTGGAGGATTCTTTCAGTTTCCATTTTACCCTCTGGTTCTATGATGTTAGGTTAGTTTTCCTTAATGATTTCTTGAAATATGATATCCAGCCTCTTTTTTGATCATGGCTTTCAGGTAGTCCAATAATTCTTAAAACATCTCTCCTGGATCTATTTTCCTGGTCAGTTGTTTTTTCCAATGAGATATTTCACATTTTCTTCTATTTTTTCATTCTTTTTTATTCTTTTATTGTTGGGGTTTTTGTTGTTGTTGTTGTTGTTGTTGTTGTTTTTGATGTCTTATGGAGTCATTTCTACTTGTCCAATTCTAATTTTAAAGGAATTATTTTCTTCAGTGAACTTTTGTACCTCCTTTTCCATTTGGCCAATTTTACATTGTAAGGAATTGTTTTCTCAGTGACTTTTTGTATACCTTTTTCAATTTTTTGTGTTTCCTTTACCAAGCTGTTGACCCTTTTTTCATGATTCATTTGCATCACTCTCACTTCTTCTACCTCTCTTGTTTGATTCTTAAAATCCTTTTTGAGCTTTTCCAGGAGTTTTGAAAGGGCCTTAGAACATAGAATATCAGAGCTGGGAGGGGTCTTAGAGTACAGAATGTTAGGGTCCTTAGAAAACAGAATGTTGGAGCTTAGACGGCCTGCAAACCTGCAAATCATTGAGAGGAATTGACTTTATAAGGAGTCCACAAATCCACATGAACCCCCAGCATTACCATCTTTATCTTTATTTAACTTCAAAAAACATATTCATTGTGACTCCGGATAATAAATAAGTAAATATATCTTTTGTAGGAAAAATAAACTATATTTTTCATTTCTTGAGGGTCTTAAGGTTCTAACATGTCCCCAATTTCATGGTCTGTCTGGGCTTCAATGTTGCCATCAGCAAATAAAGTAGACGTGCTTCTGATAGTCCCTTCACACTGGCCAGGAAAGCCAGGGGGCCTGATGAACAGACTCCCAAGGGAACAACAGCCTTTGAGCCCTTTCTGGGCATTGCTTGATAACTACTCCAGGTTCATGTTTGGGTTGGATTTTTCTTCATCCCAGCATGCTTTCCATGCATCATGATGCTCTTTAGCCATTGACATCATAATCATCTCTTGTCCTAATAATAATCTCCTCCTTATTTCACAGGTAGCTCCCCGTATGGGAAATCTTCCATTCCATTAAATGTCTTACAGAGGATCTACTGCTGAGATAATGATGACGAGGAAGCAGTCATGCTAAACCCCCAGACTGATGCTGTGCTGAATCCAGATCCAGGGAAGCTGTGGGGAGATAGAGAGGAGGAGGTACCCCTCCTTGTTGATGCCACAAAGGAACTCACTGTCTCATCACGAAGATGAGATTGGCATATGAGCCAATCAGAAAATAAGAGACAGTCTGGGATTCAGAGTAAGGCTTAGGGTTGACTGACTTAGCCATTAGCAGAATTTTAGAGCTGGGTGGGGTCTTCAAACAAAGAAGTTAAGAGCTGGAAAAGGCCTGAATTGTATAGATGAGGAAACAGAGGTTCGAGGGAGAAGTGGCCCCTTGACAAATCAATGATATCAGGGGAACCTGGGAAAGAAGATTTCCCCAAAGGGGTAGGACCTAAGGAAGATGGAGAAGGGGCCTTAAAAGGTCAGAGGAGCCTTCAGAACAAGAGAGGAGGAAGGAGAAAGTCAGTACTGTGGGTTTGTGGTCATAACTATCTGCAGCACACCATGCTTTGGGGAAAGGCAAAAACAGGAAGTGCTGAAACCAGCAGAGACTGGGGGCTTCCCCCCAAGTCATGCCTGGCTTGGGGTCCTCTGAACTGGTTAGCCTCTTGCAGTCATCTGAGACCCCTCACTCTCTCTTACCCCATATTCAATCAGTTGCCAAGATCTGTGAGTTCATCCCTGTATATTCTGCAGGTCACCACCCTGGCTCAGGCCCTCAGCACCTCTCACCTCTTACAATGACCTTCTATTTATTGGTCTCCCACTTGAAGTCTCTCTGCTCATCCATTCATCTGTCACAACCTGGCTCCCTCTGAAGTTCCTAAGGCAAAGTTCTCAAGAAGATCCAACAGCTCCCTATCTCTGGGATCAAATAAAACCCCTCAATTTGGTATTTAAAGTCCCTCACCTCCAATCATCCTTTCTGGCCTTACTATTCCTCATCACAGAATTGATGATCCGGGGCAAATTGACCTTTATCCATCCCTCTCTCATGATGTGCCTTTGTCCTGGCTGTGCCTCATTCCTGAAGTGCCTTCCCCCTTCACCTCCACCTCCCAAAATCCCCAGCCTCCTTCAAAGCTCAACTCAGATAGTGCCTCTGACTTGACATCTTTCCTGACCTCTCCCACTGCTGTACTCCCCCTCTCCAATATTACCTTATTTACTTGGCATGTGTTTTTTACGTAGAGGTTATGCTTTGTTTCCCTCAATGGAACCCAAGTTCCTTGAGAACAGATGCTTATCTATTTGGGTATTTTTGACATGGGGCCTAGTACAAAATAGTAAGCAATTAATAAAAGCTTGCTGATCCATTGTATTTATGAACACCAGAAAACCTTTGATCTGTTCAGCCTTGCCTAGAGGAAGAGAAAGCAGACACCTACCTCGGGGGAGGTAAGGGGCTTCCAGGAAGCATCTTGGCCCCTAAATCCCTCCATCCTCTTGCTCTCCTGGTGTAATGTGCTGGTTAGCACTTCAGTATGTATACTTTCTACCATCTTCTTCTAAACCTATACCAGTCCTAGGAGGCAATGGACTGGAGGACAGAAAATGCCTGACCTTGGATCAGGAGACCTAAGTTTGAATTTCAAGGCCCAATGCTTACTTGCTGTGTCTCCTTGGACAAGTCACATAACCCAACCTTAGGAAACTTCTGGTCTCTCCCTCTCATTTTATGGAAAAAGAAACTGAGACATGGAGTAGTGCCTTGAACAATGGAAAACAATATAATATAAGTCATAAAGTCAGGATTGGAACCCAGGTTTTCTGATTCAAGTCCAGTGTTCCTTCCACTACACCTGGCCACTTTTATTTCACCTCTCTGGGCCTCACTTTCCCCATCCATAGAATGGGAATAATGCACCTATACTACTGATCCAAAAGGTTTCTTGTAAAGAAAAAGCTTTACAAAACCAAAAATACTAGAAAAAAATGTCCATTCCTTTTAATCATCACTTTAAAATGATAATGACATCACCAATAGAATGGCAACTTGGTGATGGATTCTTGGGCCACAGCAACCTGTGAAAACCAAGAAAAATACAAAATGGCCCTCCATCCTATGGGGCGTCATACTTCTTATTTTTTCAGTGATGGCATGGAGCAGGAGAAAGGAGAGCAGAGAGTTGCATATATTCTGTATTTACATATATGGGTATGAATATACCTATTCATAAATATATGTGCATAGATATAAACATATATGTGTGGATAAAAATAGAAATAGTAATAGATATAGATATGGCAAATACACACAGTAAGCACTTCATAAATATTAGCTATTCTACAGATGTATACATATAGAAATAGATCTAAAAAAGAAATAGAGCATATAGTAAGTGCTATATAAATGTTGGCTATTCTATCTAAATTGTATATAGATATAGAAATGCATATATGGAGATACAGATACCAGAGTTTAAATTTAGTGTCAGATACTTATTCATTTGTTTCAGTCATATCTGACTCTTCATGACTCCATTGGGGTTTTCTTGACAAAGATACTGGGGTGGTTTGCCATTTCCTTCTCCAGCTCACTTGACAGATGAGGAAACTGAGGCAAATAGGTTGAAATGATTTGTCTAGGTTCACACAGCTAGTAAATGTCTGAGACTGGATTGAATTCACTCTATCCACAGTGCCACCTACCTGCCCCAAAGCAGCTCCCAGAAACTTGTTAGCTATAAAACCCTATTCAAGTCACTTAATCTCCTTCTGCCTTAGTCGCCTCATCTGTAAAATGGGAATAATTATATTTACCTCCTATGTTTATATGAGGATAAAGTGAGATAGTATTTGTAAAGCCCTTAAAGCAACATGTAAATAATCTTCATCACTGCTGGTAATAATATACATCTCCTTGGCAGAATGTAAGTTGCTTGAGGGCAGAGTTGGTTTATATCCCCATTATATGTTTAATAATGATGATTGATTAATAGGTGTGTGTGAGTTCATCCTTCGTTGCCGAAGAAGACCATGCCATCAGAGAAATAATGACATGACTTGCACTTCACTTTCTTTTTGAGTGATGGAGGGCTGTGCGGGTCACCAGCCTCACTTCTCCTCCAGAGACTTCTGAATTCATCATCCTGGGATTAATAGGAGAGTGGAACTGAAAGGGTATGCATGGGCGGGGTTGCGATCTACATGTCCAGAGGGAATATCCACATGATGAGATGGAAGATCTGTTTGAGTACATTCACAAGCTGTCATCAGTCACTCACCTCAGTCTGTATGGGTGTAGCAGTCAACCCGACTCGACCAATGGTTGTTATTAAACTCTTTTCTATTTGCAAAGTCAGTCAGCTGAGAACCCAGGGCAAGGTTCCCCTGGAAGGGAAGAGATGAACTGATAGATTTTATAGGAGGCAAATGATCTCTACCACTGCTTCTCATTGCAGAAGATCCACACCACTGGGGCAGGGGCTGGGGCAGGACTACAGATTAAAGGACTCAAAGAACCGGGCAAGACAAGGCTTAGCAAAAGACCTTGGATTGTATGTGATTCAGAAAGAGCATTCCAGAGATGAAAGAGAAGCATCTCTTCAGCCATCCCAGAAAGGGTTTAAAGGGGCTGAACTTACTGAGTAGAACCAGGAGAATATTATACACAGTATGAGCCAGAGTGTGAGACGACTGATTTTGATAGACTTAACCCTTCACAGCAATGCAAGGACCTAAAACATTTCCAAAGGACTTGATGCAAAATGCCATCCACATCCAGAGAAAGAACTATGGAATCGGAATGCAGAATGAAGCAGACTATTTTCTCTTCTATGTTCTGTTTTGTTTTGGTTTTTCTCATGGTTTTGCCCATTCGTTTTAATTCTTTTATGCAACCTGACTAATGTGAAAATGTGTTTAATAAGAATGTATGTGTGGAACCCATGTGAATGCATACCATCTTGGAGAGGTGGGGATTAAAAACTTATGGAAGTGATTGTTGAAAACTGAAAACAAATAAATTTTTTTTAAAAAAGGGCTGAACTTAAGAGTCGTAGGACTTGAGGTTGTATGATCTTGGGTGACTGAAGCAAGATGTGCCTCCATTTCCTCATCTGTAAAATGAGAGGTTTGAATTAGATGGTTTCTAAAGTCTCTTCCAGCTCTAGACCTAAGATCCTATGAACTTGCAGGGAGAGTATAGAGGAAGAATAGGTTACTGGCAGCAATGGGCTAGCAAAAGTTTAACAATCAGCTCTCAAAAAAATACTCACGGCAAACTTGTAAGCTGAATCTGAATTATTAATGTTTTCTTTATCACTTTCTTAAGTCTAGAAAGTTAATAAAACAATAAATCAACTCCTGATTTAGAGTGTTTGCAGATTTGGGGGGTTAAATGTTCACAGTGAAATTTTAACAATCAGCTTCAACACTTCCCTGAATGGATTCCGTTCTAAGTATCTACCAATGGTATTTGAGTCCTTTGTGGTTTTAGTATTTTTGTGTATGAAGGAAATAAATGGCTGCTTTATATGTGTTCTACCCTATACATTGAATACTTTTTAAAAAAAAAATTATTTTTATTTTCAGTTCAAAATTCTCTCCTTCCCTCCATCTCTCCCCCACCCATTGAGAAAGCAAGGAATATGATACCCATTACACATATTAAGTCATACAAAACATTTCTGCATTAGTGAAATTCTTTAAAAAAAAAAAAAGAAAGAAAAATAAAGGAAAAAATTCTTCACTCTGCTGAATTCATCAATTCTCTCTCTGGAAGTGGATGAGATTTTATATTGTAAGTCCTTTGGACTTGTGGTGCATCATTGCACGGATCAGAGTTACTAAGCCTTTAACATCTGATTACCTTTACAAAACTGCTGTTGCTGTGAACAGTCTTCTCTTGGTTCTGCTCATTTCACTTTGCATCAGTTCACATAAGTCTTTCCAGGTTTTTCTGAAAGCATCCTGCTTATCATTTCTTATAGTATAATAGTATGCCATCACAATCATATACAAGAACTCATTAAGCCACTCCCCACTTGACAGACATCCCCTCAGTTTCCAATGTTCCTATCACAAAAAGAGCTACTATAAATATTTTTGTACAGAGTGGGTCCTTTTCCTTTTTATTTTATCTCTTTGAGATACAGACCTAGTAGCAATATTGCTAGGCTAAAGAGTATGCAGTTTTATAGCCCTTAGGATATAGCTTCAAATTGTTCTTGAGAAAATTATAGTTTCCATTTCAATTGATCCTATTTTTATGGTTAATTCTAATTGTAATTTATTTTATTCTGTATTTTGTATAACTATCTAAGTCCTTTTCTTTGTCTTTGAGTTAAGAAGTTCGCAGGTTCAGGAGTTCAGTCTTCCTCTCTCAGTTAAGTTGTCCCATAAATCACCATAATTTAAAGTAATATACTATCGCTACACATCTTACTGCTCATACACAATTAAGGGAGATCCGTCATCTTACTAAGGTGCCTTGCATACCCATGTACAATTATTGGTAACAATATTGCTCTAATATTGCTAATAAGCCCTGCAACATGCAGAGGGGGTCTATAAATCAATTGATATATATATCCCATAATGACAAGGAGGGGTTGTTGCTAGCCCTACATCCCAAACTTCCAGCCAGTCATATTGTTTTCCTCATCTATAATGCTGCTTCTAGCTTTTGTCTATAAAAATGATCTGTCTTCCCTCTGAGGAGGTTGGCTTGCTGAGGAGCTAAAGAACTCTTCTATTGGTGATTGCTAGCTATACCAATGGGGGCAGCTAGTTGGTGCAGTGGATAGAGTCTTGGGTCTGGAGTGCAAATCCAGCTTCAGACACTTCCTAGATGTGTGACCCTGGGCAAGTCACTAAATTCTATTTGCCTCTGTTTCCTCATCTGTAAAATAAGCTGGAGAAGGAAACAGCAAACCCTTTCAAGTATCTTTGCCAAGAAAACCCCAAATGAGGTCATGAAGAGTTGGACACGACTGAACAACAAGAAGTCTTACCAATCAACTGAATGTGCTGGGAACTTTGTGCCTCAGTTTACCTTAATTTCAATCACAGCATTCTATAGAATGGTTGAACTAGTTCACAACAATGCATTAGCATACCTGTTTTCCCACAGACCCTCTACCTCTACCATTTGTCATCTTCCTCTTCTGTCATATTAGCCAATTTAATGAATAGAAGGTGGTACCTCAGAGCTGTTTTAATTTGCATTTTTCTAATTATTACTGATTTAGAACATTTTTATATGACTTTTGATAGCTTTGAATTCTTCCCCTGAAAACTGCCTGTTTATATCATTTGAGCATTTATCAACTGGAGAATGACTCTTATTTTTACAAATTTGGCTCAATTCTCTATATATTTAAGAAATAAGAACTTTATCAAAGAAATCTACTATAAATTTTCTCTTCCCCTCCACATCTCCCCACCAGTTTCCTGCTTTTCTTCTAATTCTGGTTATACTGGCTTTGTATGTGCAAAACTCCTTAATTTAATTAAAATTATCCATTTTACCTTCTATGAATCTCTCTACCTCTTATTTGGTCATGAACTTTTCCCCTTCCATAGAAATGATAGGTAATGTCTTTTAGGCTCCCCTAATTTGTTTATGATATCATACTTTATGTCTAAATCATGTGCCATTTTTGAGCCTATCTTGGTATATGATACGAGATGTTGATCTAAGTCCAGTTTCTACCAAACTATTTTCCAGTTTTCTCAGCAGTTGCTTTCCCCCTCCACAAAATAGTGAGTTTTTGCCCCAATAGCTAGGATGTTTGGGTTTATCAAATATTAGGCTAGTTTGTTATTTATTATACATATCTGTATAATGCAAATCTAATCTATTACACTGATGCACCACTCTGTTTCTTGTTCAGTACCAAATTGTTTCAACGATTACTACTTTATAATATAGTTTGAGATTTGGTGCCACTAAGCCTCCTTCTTTTATAAATTTTTTTCATTTATTCCTTTGATAGTCTTGACCTTTCATTACTCCAGATGATTTTTTTTTGTCTTTTTTAATTCCATAAAGTAATTCAAGTTTGATTGGTATAGCAGTGAATAAGTAAACTAATTTAGGTAGCATTGTCATTTTTATGATATTGGCTTGACCTACCCATGAGCAATTAATATTTCTCCAATTATTTAGATATCTTTATTTGGAGTGGGTTTTTTCAATTCAAATAGTATTTTATTTTTTTCCAATAACATGTAAAGACAATTTCTTAACATTCTTTTTTTATTCAAAATTTTGAGTACCAAATTTTCTCTCTTCTCTCTTCCCATATCCCTAAGTAGGTTAATAATTTGGTATAAGTTATACATGTGCCCTCATGTAAAATATATTTTCATTTCAGTCATGTGTGAAAGAAGAAACAGAACAAAAGGAAAAAATGGGGGGGGAAAGTGAAAATAGTATGCTTTGATCTGCATTCATACTCCACAAGTTCTTTGTTTGGAAGTGGATAGTATATTTTATTGTGAGTTTGGACTCATTTTGGATTATTGTATTTTTGAGAAGAGCTAAGTAAATCATAGTTGATCATCACAAAATGTTACTGCATACAGTGTTCTCCTGGTTCTGGTTACTTTATTTTGAATCAGTTCATGTCAGTCTTTCCAGGTTTTTCTGAAACCATTCCGCTCACTATTTCTTATGGTACAATAGGATTCCATCACATATATCATAGCTTGTTCAGCCATTTCCCAATTGATGGGCATCCTCTCAATTTCTAATTCTTTGCCACTGCAAAAAAGACCTGCTATAAATATTTTTGTACATATGGGTTCTTTTCCCTTTTTATGATCTCTTTGGGATACAGACCTTGTAGTAGTATTGCTGGGTCAAAATATACGTGCAGTTTGATTGCTCTTTGGGCTTCATTCCAAATTGTTCTTACAGAGTGTTTTGGTAATCATGTTCATACAGTTCTTTTGTATCTTCATAAGTAGACTTCCAAATATTTATATACTGTCTTTTATATACAGTTTTTAGTATAGTTTTCTCTTCTTGTTGAGTATGGAAATGCTAATGATCTTCATGGTTTTATTTTATATTCTGCAACTTTGCTAAATTTGCTAAATGTTAATTGTTTCAACTAGTTTTCTGGTTGACTCTCTAGAGTTCCCTAAGTATAACATCATACCATCGACAAAAAGTGATAGTTTTGTCTCCTCATTGCCTGTAATTATTCCTTCCATTTATTTTTCATCTCTTATTGTTGTAGCTTACATTTCTAATACAATATATAATAATAATTGTGACAATGGACCCCCTTGTTTCACCTCTGATCTTACTGGAAAGCCTTCTAGTTTATTACAATTACAAATGATGCTTTCTCTTGGTTTTAATAGATACTATTTGTCATTTTAATGAAAACTTTTTATTTTCTATATCTATGATTTGCACATAGCAGGTACTTAATAAATGGCATTCAACCCCATCCCATTAATTTCCCCTCAACGGCTTTCAGTTGTTCAGTCATTTTTTAGTCATGTCTAATTCTTCATGACCCCTTCTGGGGTTTTCTTGTCAAAGGCTCCGGCGTGATTTGCTGTCTCCTCCAGCTCATTTTATAGATGAGGAAACAGAGACCAGGGTTATAAAACTAGTAAGCATGCCCAGCACTCTATGCACTATGGCACCACCTAGCTGCCTGATTATCCTTTTTGATTAAGTCTATTTTGATTTTGCTTTATCTGAGATCACAATTGCTATCTTTGCCTTTATTTACTTTATTTACTTCAGCTGAAGCATAATAGATTCTACTCCAGCCCCTTATTTTAATTGTCTCTCTTTTTCAAGTATCTCTCCTGTAAACAACATATTGTTGAATTGTGCTATCTTTTTGTGTTTTGTGCATGAGTTCATCACATTTGCATTCAGAGCTATGATTGATAACTGTGTATTTCCCTTCATCCTATTCTCTTCTATCTATCCTTTCCTTTTATTCCCTATCCCTTCCTCAAAAGTCTGTTTTGTTTCTCTCTACTGTCTCCCTTAATCTACCCTTCTTCTTACACCATCTCCCCTTTTTTCTTAGCCCTTTCCCTCCTACTTCTCTGTTCGCTAAGATGAATTTCTAAACC
>CM053771.1:51784658-51898337 GCA_028658325.1 Potorous gilbertii | reverse complement strand
TCAGATGACAAGAGAGATTGAATCTAAGAAGACTGGAAAAGTGGAAGCAGGGTGGGTTGTGGAGAGCTTTGAAACAACAAAAGATTTTATATTGGATCCTGGAGATGATGGGGGGCTGCTGGACATTGTTGAATGGGGGAGGGGAGTGACATGGTCAGAGCATTTTGATGGGTAGAGGGCAGACTGTTGTGGGCAAAGACTCAAGATATTGAGACCCACAGGCAATGATGAGGGCCTGTATTAGAGCGGGTGGTAGTGTCAGAGAGAAGGGCACTGGAGGTGTTCTGAAGGTAGAATTAACAAGATTTGACAAGAGATTGTCCCATATGGGGGGTGAGAAATTAAAGATGGCACCTTAATTTATTCATTAATTCCCCAGGCACTTGGAAGCCTGGGGAACAGTAGGAGAACAGTAACACCCTTGAAAGTAATAGAAGGGTGTGGTGAAGGGGATAGACAGGGCTTGAAAATAAATTGGATATTTATTTTGGATATAATTGGATGTTTATATTGGTGGGGGTAGTGAGAGGGTAGGGGGTTTTGTCTGACATTTGGGTTTCTAGTTTTTTCTGAGAGAGTGTGACCCATCTCTCTTGGCCTTGGGCTTTGTAGCATGAAGAGAAAGGCTGAAAATTTGGCTGTCCAGCCTTGATTCACACCCCTCATGCAGTAGGCTCCCTATGTGTTTGTTCACTGGCATATGGAAGTCTTGAAAAGGGCCCCAAGCCAAATCAGACCCTTGATTTCCCCCATCCACAACCCAGTGGAGCAGGCACCTTAACTGTTTGTTCACTGGAATCTCGGGAGCCCCCCAAAAGGGCCCAAGTCCAATTAAGCTACGGCAGCCCTGGGGGTGGGGGCAGGGTAATAAGACTGCCCTTTGTCAGGGACAACACTCGCCTAGGGCCTACATGTACAGACAGAGCCAGGGTGTATTTTTAAAAACAATTAATTACCAGCCAAATTGGAAGGAAAGTGAGATCGCACTGTGCTGATTGAGTTACCAAGGGACTGGCGCATACCGTTTGGGAAATGATTTTCATGACAATCAACATGAAAAAAGTCGGCATGTGGAATGGCTGTAATTTTGCATCTATAATTCTCTCCTGTTGTGTTTGTCGCTTTCCTCACCCCTCTCCCCACCCCCAATCCAGGGCTGTCTCCAGAGACCTCTCATAACCACAGAGAGCAATTCATCCACAAACCTCTTAACAAGTAATGGTCCAGGGTTGTGCGGCCTACACCTTCCCACCTGGCCAGAGCCCAAGCAGCCTGGGCACTTAAACCAGGTATTGGGGGATAGGAAGCAAAAATTCACCTTCTGTCCATTCATAAAACCACAGACCATGAAAGTTGGGAGGGCCCCTAGAACTTACAATGGCAGAACTGGAGGAGTCCTTAGAATGCAGAATGTCAGAAATGGAGGGTCCTTAGAACCCAGAATATAAGTACGGGAAGGACCCTTAGAACACAGGATGTCAGAGGTGGGAGGGGCCTTAGAACAGAATGTCAGAAATGGAAGGAATCTTAGAATAGGGACTGTTAAAACATAGACTTTCCGAGTTTGGGAGGGACCTTAGAACCTAGAATGTCAGAGGCAGAAAAGGCCTTAGACCTTTATCAGACTTGGAAGGACCTCAATACAAAAAGCAAAAACCAGTAAGATGCCCCAGCAGGACCCTGAACGTCAGGTCAGATGGAACTTTGGAAAGTCTAGTCCAGCTCAGTTCACCAAGTATCTACTGAACACCTGCTGCCTACCTGGCCTGCCTCGTGCCAGGTTCTGGGAGGAATAAAGGACTGCGCCTTGGGGGAGCTCATTGTCTAGGTGGAGGCATGAGGCTGGTGCTGAGTCAGTGTGTTTATGAGGAGCCTAGGCAGTTAATGCCTTGGTGGTTCTTGGGACTGGGCAGTGTGGGGGAGGGCTTCCTGGAGGAGGCAGATTGAAGCTTGCCCTTAAAGTGGGGGGGGGGGTGAAGATGCCAGTTTAAATGACAGGAGGCCTGGTGGGGAGGCCAGATAGCAGGAGCAAAGGTGAACCATGCTCTGGGTCTGTTTGGGGACCTTGAGGAGGCTGGCAGAGTCTGAGGGAAGGATGGGCCTTGAGGAGCAGAGGACGAGGTCCAAAAGATCCGACTCCAGGCTATCTACCCCCCAGGCGCACGTTTACAGACTCTATGTTACGGTAAATTCGGGTTGACCTTGGCCCTGCTCCTAGGGGCCCGATGGGGGAGGGGGGAGGGACAGAGGAGCTGGCTCTCCCTGACCTGTCCCTCCTCCCTCCTCCCAATGCCCTACTTAACAGACTGCTGGCTGACGCTGTCATCACTGATCAGCGTCAGCCTAGAAGCCTGGTCCCTGGGGCCAATGTATTCCTTTCCCTTTCCCCTCCCTCCCCAGGCCACCAGCTGCCACGGAGACACTAGCAGGAGCTTCTAACCTGTTTGGACCTGGCTACCTCCTCGGGTCACAGTGTTCCAGTGTCCAGACCTCAGACCTGGACAGGTCACGTCCTTCTGATCCAGCCAGAGTGGGGCCCTCCTCACCCCCAGTGACCCACCAGGACCATTCAGGACCGGGGGCAACAAGTGCCAGTAAAGGAAGAAGGGGACTCCCCAACTCCTGGCAGAGGAGTCCTCTGTGCTTACCCCGAAAATGAGTTTGGGGAAGGTGAGGTAGAGCAGGCATAGAGAAGGCCTGGGAGTCTGGGGACCTGAGTTCCAATCCCAGGTCTTTCAATAATTTGCAGCCTGCTTGAGTGTAAGTTATTCCCCCTCTATTATTTTCTCATCTGTAAAATGACAAGATGATCCCAGCCCTGACATCTTGAGTTCTAAGGCCCCTCCCAGCTCTGACATTGTTCTAAGGGTCCTTTGAGCTCTTACATCGTGTTTTGTAAGGGCCCTCCCAGCTCTGACGTCCTGTGTTCTAAGGGTCCTCTGATTTCTGACATTCTATGTTCTAAGGGCCCTCCCAGCTCTGACATCCTGTGTTCTAAGGGTCCTCTGAGCTCTGACATTCTGTGTTCTAAGTCCCTCCCAGCTCTAATATTCTGTTTTCTAAATCCCTCCAAGCTCTGATATTCTGTGTCCTAAGAGCCCTTCCAACTCTGACATCCTGTGTTCTAAAGGCCCTCCCAGCTCTGATATCCTGTGTTTTAAGGGCTCCCCAGCTCTGACATTCCATGTTCTAATATTTTTTTTCCAAGCTCTCTCATTTCTGGCACACCATGTTCTAAGGTTTCTGTCAACTCTTTCTGTCACTCAGGGTGGCAAAGGTTGTGTAGTAGACAGGAAATTCATATTGGGCTGTGTCTAGATAAAACAGGACATTCCAATGTTCTTCCTAAAGAAGATGATTTGCCCCATTAGCACCACACCAAAACTGGGACTGGAGTCTAGCATAGAGTCTAGTACAGACGTAAGCCCTCCATGACAGGCTTACAAATAACATTTATAGAGCACCTTTTATGTACTTTACAAAGGTTATCTCATTTGATACAGAGCTCCCATCTTTCCTTTTCCTACACACTCAAGAGAAAAACCCTATGGTCCCATAATTCTAAACTGCAGAGTTCCAGAGTCACACCTAGTGGGCATCCAGGGTAGACTTGGCTGAGACCAGCTCAGAGAGATAGGACCTTAGTGGGAGCATTTCCTGGAGGCTTTCTGTAAGTGGGGGAAAGGCAGGGTACCTTGCAGACATTGCAAAGAGAACCCCAAACTGAGTTATTACCAAGACCCTACTTTGTTCACAACCCTCAACATGTGACCAACTCATTGGTTTTTCAGGACCTCAGTTTCCCCATCTGTAAAATGGGCTGACTCTAGCCCACGATTCCATCTGAAACTTACACCAGGGCAGTTAATTGAACCTATCTGCTCCTCTTCCCCCTTTCCCTCCTCCTGGCTGTCCATCCACTGCCCTACCTAGCTCTCCTGCCTGCCAGGACAGAATGAGGTTAGCTGGGTCTGCTGATGGATGGGTTTAATAACCACGAAGCTCCTACACTAGGCCTGCTTAACCCTTCAAGTGCCCTGGAGAGCCAAAGGGGTCCAATGCAGGCAGTGATGGATTTGAAGACCTGGTCTGGGTCATAGCTTTGTCACTGACTACCTGCATGACCTTGGCAAGTCTTACCTGTTCTCAACCTCAAAACTTCCTCATCTGTAAGGATTAGATCATCTCTAAGGTTCCTTCCAGTTTTAAATTCCATGGCCCTCTTTTTCTCTGTCCCAGGCCCAAATTTTGACTTAACTAATGTCAGAATAAGAAGGACAGAGAGGGTCTTAACAGGTCACACTGGAGTGGAGGGATCTGGCAACCTCTGATGTCTTTTTGGGGTGTTTTCACTCACATACACCTTTCCTCCCTCAGTCTTGGGACTTTTCCCCCTTTTTCTCTCTTCTCTGAGTTCTGTGGGGATAAAGGCCAGGAATGGCTTCCTTTCCTGCTCTTTTCCCTGGGTCACTAGGATGGGCAGACGTGAATTGAGGAATTTCTGGAGCACGCTTTTCTTTGCTCCTAATTTATGGGCGCAGCCAAGCCCTGGCATCATGATTTCCTCTTCTTCCCCTTCCCTCCAGTTTCATTCACCAATCAGTTACTCCCCATTCAATAGAGCCTTGGCTATAGGGCGAGGCCTTGGTTGTAAGCAGAGCTCACAGGATCAGAGATTTATAGGTAGAGGGGACTTTAAAAACTCATTTTACATAGGAGGAAACTAAGGCCCAATGAGGTTAAGTAAGTGGTCTAAAGTCACCCATGTGACAAGTGGCAGGTAGATGGTGTAGTGGATAGTGGTGAACTTGGGCTCAGAAAGACCACAGTTTGAATCTTACCGCAGACACTTAAAGCTGTGTGATCCTGGCCTTAGCTGTTATACCAGGCCTCACCCATAAACTGGATATAGTAATAGCACCTACCTCACAGGGTTGTTGAGAAGATTACATGAGATAATATATGGAAAACGCTTTGTAAGATTTAAAACTCTACATAAATGCTATGTAAATTTCTGTTGTTGGTCAGTTGTTTCAGTTATATCCAAGTCTTTGTGACCCTATTTGGGGTTTTCTTAGAAAAGATACTGGAGTGGTTTGTCACGTCCTTCTCCAGCTTATTTTATAGATAAGGAAACTGAGGCAAATAAGGTTAAATGACTTGCCCAGGGTCACACAGCTAGTGAATACCTGAGACCAGATTTAAACTCAGGGCTTCTTGATTCTATCTACTGCACCACTTAGCAACCCTGCTATAAAAATATCAGCTATTAAGTGTCAGAGGCAGGAGGTGAACCCCAGGTCCTTAGAATTCCACTTACATCATTAATTTCCTTGGTGATGTTGCAGCTTACCTGTGCCCACCAGGGCTCCCTCCATTGCCCTTTGGGACATCCCAAATGTTGTTTCTTTGAAGATTATAGTGTTCTGAGATTCACAATCACACACTAGTGCCAGACCAGGGAGAGTGTGGTACAAAATTCAGGAATGGGGAGTAACCCAATGTGGCTGAAACAAAGTTTGTGACAGGGAATAATGTGAAATAAGGATGAAAAGTGAGGCTGGAGCCAGATTCTGAAGGGCTTCAGGTGTTTACATTTCATCTTGAGGCAATGGGGGGCAGGGATACTAAATGCTTTGGAGGAGAGGAAAGGTGGGTTTTTGACAGCTTTGACGATGAACAGAAGGAAAGGGAGGCATTGGGATAAGGGAGGCATTGGGATAAGGAAGGCCAATGAGGAAGCCAGAATGAGGGTTGGGGGCAAGAGGTGATGAGAACCCAGACTGGGGTTTTGAGCATGAGGGATAACAGTGATTGGTAAGCCACAACTGATAGGAAATCAACTGAGAGGGAAGAGATGTGGAGGTTAGGAGACTGGAAAGAGAATTTGAGTTGTGGGGAGGATCAGCAGGAGTCTGAGATTTCTCTTGGCTTCAGGAGGCTTTGCTGTGCTTGGTAGAGGTCCAGGCTGGGATTCAGAGGGCTCAGTCTCTAGTCTCAGCTCAGGTACTCTATGTGTGACTTCAACCAAGTTAAGATTTTTCTCATCTGGAAAATGGGGATGAAGATGGAGCACAGGGGAACAGGGGGGGAGGAGGGGGAAAGGGAGAAGCATTTTTGATCTTCCCTAACACCCTGGTTCCCCTACCCATGTCTGCCTGGGTGAAGTACCCACTCATCTTAAAAGAAGGAAGTCATCCCCTCCCGTTTCCCCCCTCCCTTCTCCCTGGGATGCAAGATCATCCTTCTGATCATCCTTCCCTTCCACAGAGAGGTAATTTGCTGAGCACACTGGGAGTCCTTTAAAAATCTGGTCACATTGCCACTGCCTGGGTTACCATGGTGACCCCAGTTTGAATTTTCTCTCCCCAGGGGGAGTTCATAATAATTAACATGCCACTTAGAGCCAGGCTGCCCATAGCTCATGTGAAGGGAGCCCCTGCTGTCCAGGATGAGAGAGGAAATCATCATGGCCCCGTGGGCTGCTCCTCTTTCCAGAATGCCTGGGACACTTGGGGAAGGGGATCTCAGGCCACATCCAAGGAGTCCAGGATGAGGCAGGTCATCAACACTTCTGCTGTCTTCTGCCCTGCTCAAACTGTGTGGAGAGCACCATGCTTTAGGAAGGACATTGAGGAGCTGGAGATGTGCGGGATGAGGATGACCAGGATATTGTGGGAGACAGGGGACCCTGGCACATGAGCATCAGTTGGAGGAACTGGAGAAGCCTGACATGGAGAAGAATTAAGTGGGGCAGGAGAGTAGTTTCATGTATTTGAAATACTATAGGACAGAAGAAGAAATGGGCCTGTTCTCTCCAGCTAGAGGGTAAATAATATTACTTGCTCACCCTTAAGTTTAAAGTATGCAAAGCACTTTACATTTATTATCTCCTTTGATCCTCAAGGTAACTGTGAAGTAGGAGCTACTGTTAACTGCATTTCACGGATGAGGAAACTGAGGCTGAGAAAGGTTAAACTATTATCCCAGGTCACACAGCTAGTATCCTGAAGCTGGATTTGAACTCATATCTTCATTCCTGCATCTCACTGGCACCATAGTGCATAGAGTGCTGACTTCTCTCTGTGAGCTCAAAACCAGCCTCATTTTTACTAGTACCCTGGGCAAGTCACCCTTTGCCTCAGTTTCCTCATCTATAAAATGAGCTGGAGAAAAAAAAAGTGGCAAACTAGCCTAGGGTCTTTGTCAAGAAAACCCCAAAGGGGATCACAAAGAATATATGACTGAAAAACAACTGAACAACTTCCACATTCCAAGGAGCGATAGATGAAAGTGATAGGGAAAGATATCTGGCCCTGATAGTAACTGTTTTTCTTTTACCTGAGGGTCGTCCCCTCCCAGTTTGATTTTTTGGTTATTTTTTTTCTTTTATTAAAAGGGGCCGTCTCTTGACCAACTATTTAAAGAGACCCATTCAATGAATGGGTATCTTACTCAAAGTAAGAATCTGTTAAGCCCTTAGTCTAAAATGGCCAAGGTCCCACATTGCATCCTGGGTCATCTCCAGTAGTCCTGATGAATATCTGGTCACTGAACCCAGATGGCTCTAGAGGAGAAAGTGAGGCTGGTGACCTTGCACAGTCCTCCCTCACTCAAATCAAAGTCAAGTGCAAGTCATGTCATCATCTTGATGTCATGGTCCTCTTTGAGATGAAGGACAAACACACCAACAAAGTGGTATGGGCTGTTTTAGGAGGGAAGAGGTTTCCTGTGCCTAGAGGCCTTCAAGCAGAGGTTGAGTAACCACTGCTCAGATGTAGCCGAGCAAGATGGCAGCCTCTGAGATCCTGTGACTCTCTATGCTCTTGCTTTCTTGCTCCTGGCCCAGGTACTAAGAGAATGCTGGCGCTGGGAAGACACTTAAAGCTTAAAATAGTCTTGTTTCCATCTCTTCCATCCTTTTCTACCCATCACCTCTCACTTTCATTGCCTCCTAGCTCTCCTCTCCATAACTCATCTGGTGCTTGCTGCCTCTGGATCGCATATGCCCCTCGGCTACCTGGGCAAATCTCTTCCCCTGTCTCTGCCTGAGTCCTACGCTTTGTGAAGTGAAAGGCTGGAGCTGCTGTCCTCCTCCACCTCTAGGTCTTATGTGCTTATGTGAAATCCATTCATTCCCTGAACCTTTCCTTTCCTTATTTATAAGATGAAGGAGTCAGACAATCATCCTTTCCAGGTTTACATCTATAGTTCTGTGTGAGTTTCAAGGTATGGTGGTAATTGGCAGCACAGGAAGGATTTGAACCTAGATCCCCTGACTCTGGAGGCTCTTTGCACTGAGACACTGACGTGCCCATGATCACCCAACTGGCATCAGATGCAAGATAGTGACATAGGTCTTGCTGGCTCCCAGGGCTGGCCAGCTTTCTATCCTCAATGCCAGCCAGTCTCTACAGCATTTTACTTTGCATTTCTCTGCATCTGTCAATCATTACCGTATGGAGCCAAACATCCTAGCCGTGCTTCTCTCTGCCCCTCTCCTTCCCTGTCACAGGCCAGGAACCACCTCTTATCCAAACTTCTTCCCCTTCTTCCTGCTTTCTGCACACAGTAGGCACTAATGTTGGTTGAGTCTGTAGGACCCTTTGACATCCAAGAAAGGTAGAGGAGCTAGGCTGAAGTGTTGGTTCCAATACATCTTACCTGTGTGACCTTGTCATTTCACCCATCTTGTAGGTCTGGGTTAATCAGCTGGTGGCTAAGGTCTTTCAGTTTAAAATCCTGTGATCATGGCCCATTAGAAGCATAAATCACATACACAAGTGACCAGAGTATGTATCATCACATAGCAAAGGCTCCTTTGCAGAGGCTACAGATAAAGAGAGGTCAGCTGGGATGGGGTTGTGGGAGAGAGTCACAATGACTGTTCAGGCAAGTCAGGGAAGGCTTTGTGGAGGAGATGGCATCTCAACTGAGCTTTAGAGATGGATAAGAATTCAACAGGTGGAGAGGAATATGGTGGATACCCCTGACTTTGGAAAGAGCCTGAGTCAAGAAGCAGAGGCAGGGAAGTGGAAGGGTGGTAGGGTACCAGTTCTACTGGAGTGTAGAATGAGGGGAGCATGATAAAAGAAGGCTGGAAAGGTCCCACTCAGACCCAATAAGAAAGAGGAGTGAAGACCAACTTCACAATTTTGCTAACGGGCCAGTCCTGTCAATTGCCTAATCAAAGCATTTCAGGCTCCAGCCCAGGGCCAAGCATTGTTCCTGACAAGATACTGGGGAATGTCCCCTTCCCCACCTTAGCCCTTTGAGTGGCTTAACTCCCTTTCCCCACTAGATCAGGGTTCAAGAAGTAGCCTGGAACAATGGAGTCTAAGGCTAGGATGTAGGAGACCTGGGTTCAAGTATCTGTCTCTGGCATTGAGTGAACCTGGGCAAATCACATCCCCTCTGCAGGCTGCTGCTTTCTCCTTTATAAAATATGAAGATCTCTAAGCCCACTTCTAGCCCTCACACAGCCCTAACCGTGTAATTTTTCCACCAGCCAGCACTCACTCCTATCCATTCTAAGCTTCCTGGGGGAATAGAATAAGGCTGGGACCCCAAGTCAGACTCTCAGCCTGAATGAAGAGTGATTTAGCCCACTGAACTGCTTTCTAACTTCAACATATCCAAACACATCTGGTCTGGGGCTACAAAGGGGATGAGACAACAATGACCAGCTGTTTTCATTGGTCTTTTTGCCATCCTTGCCAGCACAAGTCTCTCTCAGTGAAAAAGTCTCTGTTACCCAAAGAATCCCATGCCTTTTGGGAGCACTGCATGCTAAGTACCAGGACCATGGTTTCTATCCTCATACTATCAATTTAAAGCTGGATGGATTTTGGAATATTAGAGCCGGAACGGATGTTAGAACACAATGTTCCAACCAAAAAAGATCTTAGGACAAAATGTTAGAAGGTAGAGGGCTACAGGCCTGAGAGATTGTCTAGTGGGTCTAACCCTCTCATTAATCACATGAGAAAGTGGAGGGTTGAAGAGGGGAACTGAGGGTATGCAAAGACTGATCCGTTGTATGAAGAGATTTACCTCACTTACACCTAACAGGGAAAGATTTTAGATGTCAGTCTACTACGAGGAAGGAATGCTGAACTACCAGACCTGTCGGACTTCAGAAGAGGTGGCTTCCAAAGGCAGCATGCTCTTCATCACTGGAGATGTCCAAGGAGAGACTAGATCGACACCAGAAGGGGAAGACATAGGCAAAACCGTACCTCACACATCTCTTTCAACTCTGAGCTAAGATTCAGATAAAAAAGTAAATCTCATGCTTATTATAAATACATCCTTATGAGGAAAATGCTGATGGGAACCAGATTCTTGGAGAATGACAATTTTTTAAAAAACAAGTTCCAGAACTTGTTTCCTTTGAGGTCAAATCATAAATAGTCAATGTGCAGTCATTAAGTATTTATTAAGTGCCTATGCTAAAGAGATGAAGAATTCACGTTTTTTAGTGGACCTAAATCCCTCAAATAATGTTTTTAAGCATCACACTCAAAACCAGCTTATGACTTCGGACAAGTAATTTCTTCTCTCTAGGCCTTAATTCCACCTCTCTGTAAAATGAGAGTTGGATTAGACAAGCCCTAAGATCCTTCCAGTAGCAGTGTTTTCTTAAGGAAAGCTGAGCGCTGCAGAGCTGGCACTTTAGAATTGTGGTGCTGGGGAAGTCTTTGAGAGTCCCTTGTACAGCTAGGAGATCAGATCAGTCGATACTTAAAAGAAATTAATTCAAACTATTCACTGGAAGGTCAAATTCCAAAGCTGAAGCTTAAATACTCCGGCCACAGAATGAGAAGATGGGACTCACTGGAAAAGACCCTGATGGTGAGAAAGACTGAAGGCAAAAGTAGAAGGGGATGGCAGAGGATGAGATGGATGGATAGTGTCATGGGTGCAAAGGAGATGAACTTGGGCAGACTTGGAGAGATAGAAGGACCTGGTAGACTTTGGTCTGTGGAGTCACAAAGGGTCAGACACAGCAAAACAACAAGGTCCTTTCCATGTCCAAGCCGGTGTGCTCTGACATTTTGTGTTCGAAGGCCTTTTCACTTCGAACAGTCTACATTCCAAATTCCCTTGCAGTTCTCACATCCTATGTTTGAAGGTCCCTCTCAGACCTCAAATTTTACAATTCTGAATCTTAGCAAAGAGGCATTCTTCCCGATAGGTTTAGAACTGGGGAGTCTAGGGCTTTCCAAAGCTGTATGTGCCCTCTTGTGGCAGCTGAAGGGGTGATTTGGAAACAGGATTCGATTTCTCCTGACCTGTGTACACCGACTCCAATACTGGCCTGCCTTCAACTGTGGGAAACACGGTCATCAAAAAGAAAAAAAAAAGGATCATTTGCTGCTTCCCTAGTCCTGGTTCCTGGAACAAGATTTGAACCAAAGCTCTGTTTCTGACAGTGTTTTTGCCAAGTATTCTATCCAGGACGAGGATGGTAAATGTTTAACAACCAGCTCTCTAAAGGAATGTTACCATGACACACTTTTAGTTTAATCGCTTCCTTAAGTCTAGACAATCAATAAAACATCCTGATTTGAAGCATTTGCCTATGTCCCCCTGTGTAAATGCTCACAATGAAAACTTAACAGTTTGCTTGAGAGACCGTTTACATTAGCTCCAGCAACACCCTTGGTTCCATCTATCCTCATTGTGATTTATAATCAGTTCAGTTAAAAAAAAAAATGAATTGGTGCCTACCACAAGTGAGGTCCTGTGTTTACTGGTAGGGAATGCAAAAATGAAAAAGAAAATGGCTAGGTCCTCACTCTCAATGAGCTGTCTAACGGCAGTGGGAGAAGAGAGCAGAAAGGGATTGTCCTAAACATAATGTGATTTTATTTTACATACACACACACACGTCTGACTTTGTGACCCCTTTACTGAGTTTTCTTGGCTAAGATAATGCACGGCTTTGCTATTTCCTTCTCCAGGGGATTAAGGCAAACAGAGGTTAAGTGACTTGCCCAAGGTCACACAGCTAGTGTCTGAGGCTGGATTTGGCCTCAGGTCTTCCTGACTTCAGGGTCAGCACTCTATCTACTTTTTTCACTTAGGCATCATACACACACACACACACACACACACACACACACACACGTGTATATATAATTACATATACAAAATTATACATATAATTTTATATTATATAAATATAATATAGCATTATATCACAAATACAAATGTGATACAAGGCAGCATGAGCGTAATGGCAACTAAGCAAAGAGTCAGACAATCCAGGATAGTTTGAGGAGGGAGAGGTTGCACAGGGCAGCTCTGTGACATGGTGGAAAAAGTGTTAAACTAGGAAGCGAAAGGGAATAAGGAAGCCTTCATTAAACACCTACTATGTGCTAAGCACTTTAAAATGATTATCACATTTGATTTTCACAATCACCCTGAGAGGTAGGAGCTTTTTGTAGATGAGGAAGCTGAGGCAAATGAAGGTGACGTGCCTTTCCCAGGGCCACGCAACTGAGGCTGGATTGGACTTAGGTCTTCCTGACTCTCAGCCAAGTGCTCGATCCACTGAACCTCCTAACAGTAATGACAGCATTAACAATAAAAATGCTAGCTAGCATTATGTATACTATAGCACTCTAAGTTTGTAAAGCTCTTTATACATACGTTAACTCATTCAATCCTCACTCAACAACTCTGAGAGGTAGGATAATGTTCCCATTTTATAGATAAGGAAGACAGAGGTTAAGTGACTTGCTCAGAGTGACAGAAATCCTGAGTATCTGAGGTCATATTTGAACTCAAGACCTCTTCACTCCAAGCCCAACACAATTCCCTGTGTCACCTAGTTTCCTTGAGGAAGGCCTGAGTTCCCATCTTGCCTCAGCCTTACATGATCCTAGGCTAAGTCGTCCCCTCTCTCACTAAGTCTGAGAGGAGGGGTACCTCTTTTCCTGGGCTGCCCAGAGGATGAGATGAGCTAATATTGACAAAGCACTGTGTGAACCTTGAAGCCTAGTCTAACAGCTGGTGATGCTCTCTGTCAGAGAAGGACCAGCAGCTTCTCAGAAGTGAGCCTTGCCTTGAGCTGTGTCTCCTCAGGGTGGGATGTCAGTAGGCAGAGATGTGGAGGGAGTTTGCTTCCAGTTGGGAGGACTGTGCTGCACAGAGACAGGAGAGGACAGGATGAAGGGAGTGATGGGAAATAAGGCCAGGAAGGCAGGTGGAGACTAGCTTACAGCCGGTATGGATTTTGGGGTTGAGGAGTTTGGCTCTTATCCTGAGATGACAGAAAGCCATCAAACATTGGAGCAATGTCAGATCAATGCAGTAAGGAAGATTATGAGGGTAGCTATATGAAGGGTGGACTGGAGACGGGGAGAAGCAGAGGCAAGGAGACCGGTAGGAGGCTGCAATGGCCCAGGAGGGGATGAGGTAGAAATGAAAACCGTCCTAGGCTGGGTGAGTGGAGAGAAGGCAATGAAGACGAGATTATGTTGGGGGAAGGAATAGCCATTGGAGATAGGGAATCAGAAGACCCACAAATCCCTTCTCTGGGCCTCAGTCTCCTCATCTCTAAAACGAGGTGAGACCAGGTGATCTCTAAACCTTAACCTTGAACATGGGGAGGAGAATGAGAGAGGGCATAACAACATTCCAAGGTTTCTAGCCTGGCTGATGGGAAATTGGGAGGAGGAAAGAGATTTAGGGAGCAAGAGGATGAGGCAGCTAGATGGGATAGAGAGAGACAGCAGACATGGCATCAGGAAAACCCAAGTTCAAACCCTGCACCAGACACTTACTAGTTGTATGCCCCTGGGCAAGACACCTGACCTTCAGGAACCTCTTCTGCTTCACCAGACAAGTCCCTAACAAGAATATCTCCAAGGCTGGAGAGGAATCAGAGCCAGCATGGGTCTTTTAGTGGGCTACTGGAGAAGTAAGCACCTCTATCAATAATAGCTTGGTATTTCTATAAAAAAATGGATAATAGCACCGTTCTCCCAGGGTTGGTGTGAGAATCAAATAAGGTTACAGGTAAAGCACTTTACAAACTTTAAAACCTTATACAGATATTCATGATGAGTTATCATCAGTCCACTTTCGTACATGATGAGTTGGATTCGTTAGTGGGACATCAAGGAGGTATCAGGTATGTACAAATGTGAAGGGAGCAACTGAGGGCCTCCAGACATAGACATAAACAGATGTGGATGCATGTGCATACAGATGATACTGTAATATTCTATGGAAACCATGAGAGAAGTTTCCATAAGATAACAAACTACGAGACTGTCAAGGGAAAGAGTATCTAGAAAAGAGAAATAAAGATGGAGCTTTGGGGAATATTTATATCGGTAAAAGAAAGATGAGTCAGTCTGAAGAAGAGAGGTAGGAGACAACACCATGGGAAGAGGGAGAGACAAAGAAAGAAAAGTTGGGGAGAGAGACAGAGACAGAAAGAGATCGAGGATACGAACATCAAAGTCACCAGGTTGTCATAGGAGGAAAAGGGTCAGTTCTGAGTAGAAATAGGTTCCATGGAGAATTTGTATGGACTCCAAGCCCATGACTTGGTTGGCAAGGCTGCAAGATAGGTCGCAGTGCATAGTATGGCCTGGGGTACTCATGGGGAACACAATAGCAGGGCTCCTCCTACCCCCAAACCCTAGAGCATTCATTCTGAGGGGACAAGACAGTCAGTAATCCCAGTCTAAGGGGTCTAGGATCACAGGTTTGGGAAATTAGAAGGAATTTCAGGCAACCCTTTCATTTGACAGTGAAGGAAATTAGGCTCAAACAGCTTGCCTTCCTACGTCAACACAACAGAACTGGGACTAGCTCTGAAGCCTCATGATGCCCTGTTCAATGTATTATTTAGGGATTTTTATTTTCCCTTACTTGGTGCTCAGGGAAGCTCAGGGGGTGCCATAGTGCAGAGTGCTGGGTCTGGAGAAGGAAAGACTCCTCTTCCTGAGTTAAAATCCAGCCTCAGACACTTATTAGCTGTGTGACCCTAGGCAAGTCACTCTGTGTGCCTCAGTTTCTTCATCTGTAAAATGGAGAAGGAAATGGAAAACTACCCCAGTATCTCTGCCAAGAAAACCCCAAATGAGGTCATGGGGAATTGGACATGACTGAAAAATGATGCAATGACAAAAAGGACAATTGTCTCAGGGCAGGCTCTGCTCTAACCTGACCAGGAAGCCAGGATGCCATGTTAAAAGTGGCAGCAGTGACTCTCAAGCTCTACCAGCCCCTGGTGTTTCCTAACCAGAGACCTGTGTGTCACCAGGTATGTCCCTTCATGTCTGTCTTAGAAGTGATTCTTTGACAGTACCATGCTGGTAGTCCCCTATAAGACACAGGCCTGCTCCCAATTCCTCTCTGTCTTGGAGATATGCCAGTAAGGGGATTGTCTGGCAAAGCTGAAGTCACTTTTCATACCCCCAGGACCATCTGTCATCCTTGAGATCTAGCTTTCCTCCTTCCTTCCTTTACAGGGCCCCAAGATTTTCTTAGTGGTTGTTCAGTCATTTTTTCAGTGGCGTCCAATGAGACCCCAGAAAGATACTGGAGTGGTTTGCCATTTCCTTCTCCAGCCCATTTTATAGATGAGGAAACTGAGGCAAACAGGGTGAAGTGACTTGCCCAGGGTCACATAGCTAGAGTCCGAATCCAGGTCCAGCACTCTATCCATTGCACTACTAAAGAGCAAGAAATCCCTGCTCAGCATGCTTCTGGGTGCAGAGGGGGATTCCTCTTAGAGAAGCACATTTCTAGGGATGCACAGTAGAAAGAGCCCTGGATTTGGTGTGAAAGCCTGGCCTCAGATTCTGGATCTACCACTGTGGGATCTTGGAAAAGACACTTAAACATGCAAGTTCAAATTTCCAAGGCCCTTGAAGGCTTACAACACCCTTTGCTACAATCCTTGGCAGCTGACGGTGAAATCCCCATTTGGCAGGTGAAGAAACTGAGGCCTAGAGCGGTTAGATAACTTGCTCAGTTATTTGAGCTGCCTAAGTGCCCGAGTCAATATTCAAACTCGGGTCTCCAGACTCCAAGGCCAGTGCTTTCCCCAACCCTTACGCTGACACCCCCACTTTCTCCACTGGTAACAATCTTTGCATCACTTACTTCACAGGCTCCCCACTGGGGCTTCTAAATGTTCTAGAAATGGGAGGTAAGATGATTAACAATTGCCTCGGCTCTTAGGGAAGTCTCTTGTGATTGGTGAAATCCAGCAAGACTGTGGAAAGAATTCACTGATGAGACAAGCTATCACCAGAGGGCAGATCCGGGGTAGGCAGCCTGAGTTATCAGTAGGGGGCAGATGCCAGGCCAAGGGGCTTTCTCTCTCCCTGCTGGAAAGAATTCTGCTTCCATTACAGAAATGCCTGGATTCAATTAAGTCATGACCTCTCTGATTTCGGGTCTAATCTCCACTTGCTATGATTTAGCTTTGGATTGAGCTCTTCCCCCACAGCTCTGACCACATCTCAACCTCCCACCCTAATGCAATGGATAATTCATGTAAGACTTGGTGGCCCAAATCTTCTCAGGTGAGTTATTGCAAAGTTCAGAAGGTAAGGGGGCTCTTCTCTGCAGGAATTAAGCTAGCCCCAGGAGCTTAGTTTTGTGAAATGGAGAAGGGACAAGTTTATAAATCTGCATTTCAGGGAAGCTAACAAGAGAGCCAATAAGCCAAGCACAAGATGTCGTAAGAGTGAAATGGAACTCATGTTCCTGCCCTTACTCAGTTTTCATTGTGTCAGGGACTGGAGTGCAGGTGGAGGATGGGATCAGAAGTTAGTTTAGGCCAGACCCTTAGAAGCTCTTGGGTGGGATAGAATAAAAGTCCTTCCTTCCCTCCACCCCACCCCTTCAACTGGACTGGGGGTATCTACTGGGTGTTTCCAGGCCCTGAAGCCAACTTGCCACATAAAATGGACAAGGTGAGCCCTCAGGTCCCTGTGATCTCTAACAAGTTGAATTTACAGTGCATTCACAGGGCTCAGTCTAATCCCAAAACAATCTAGGAATTTATGCCCTAACCACCTGATAATGGCCCACTATTTTGGCTTAATTAAGTGAGTTGACTTTTAAGGATGTACAACGAACTTCATTAGCTCCCTCTAGTGTGAATTTTTGATGAGGCAGCCACATGCTTTTAGTTCACTGGGGGGCTGGGTGTGTGTGCAGAATGGGGACCACTTCCAGCCCTCTTTTCTTGGCTAGAAGGCCCAGAAATGGTCCATTCTATAGGATTACAGGACCCAGAGTGCACTGAGTCCAGTCTCCCCATTTCACAGAGGAGGAAAATTAAGGCCCAGAGATGAAAGGTGACCTGTCCACAGTCACACAGGTTGTAACTTGTAGAGCAGGTCCTTCAACTCCAAATCCAGTGCTCCCAGAGCTCATCTTAAAGAAGTGAGGGGGAGGTGGGGGTACAGCAGGCACCATGCTAAGCCCTTTAAAAAAAATATTACCTCCTTTGATCCTCATTAACAACCCTGGGAGGTAGCTCTTATAGCTATTATTATTTTCTCCATTTTACAGCTGAGGAAACTGAAGTAAACAAAGGTAAAACGACCTGTCCAAGGTCACTGTTGGTAAGTGTCCAAGGCTGGATTTGAACTCAGGCCTTCCTGACTGTCCTGCAGCACTAGCTGCCTCAAGTAATAACCTGGGAGGGTTACAGTGGAGTGTGAAGGTATCTAATGGCAACTCCCTTATGTAAATGTGAAGGGATGTCTCCTCCTCAGACAGTCCAAATAAACCTAGCAATCTCATTTGGTAAATATTTAAACACCTCGGGCAGCAAACATTGCTTTACAGTACAGGACAGAATTATAAGGTACAGTTACTTTATGGTTGGATGTAAAACTACAAAGGAGACACTCCTGAAGATGTCCTGAGGGAAACTGAACAAGCCAACGGGAATAATGAGGGTGGAAACATGTTTCCAGAGAGGTCAAAGGCCATGCCAGGCACTTTCCCTGGGGAGTTGGGAGGACCTGTCAATGCTGCTCATGGTACTAAGGACCATGTGCAAGAAGTTCAACAGGCAGAAATCTGAAAGGGAATGGGAGTGAGGATGGAGGCTGGATCGCCAAGAGCAGAATTTTCCAAAACTGGAGCCAAGACTGGTTGGGAGGAGCAGCCAAGAGAGGAAGCCAGTGCCAAGAGAGGCATCTGGCTCCTCTGAAGAAGGAAACAGTTGAAACTGCTGAAAACAACAACAGGGGGCCAGGAGGAGGATGGGAGTGGTCACTTTGTAGGTCAGCCCAAGGGCTAGAACAAAATGGAAACTCAATGGCTATTTTCCCCCTTTTTCTTTTTACCATATTAAAAATGCAGTTAAACCAGACTGGGGATTGGGAGGGACAGTATGGGAAGGAAAACGGGAAGTAGGAGGTGGTGGGTAAAGGAGTTGGGGCTTCTCCACTCAATCCTTCATCAGGTTGAAAACAACTGACATCTTAGAAGTCAGGAGACTTGGATTCTGGCTTTGGCTCTGCCTTCACTTTCACGTGGCACTTCAGACAAACCCCTTTATCACCCTCAGCCTCAATATCCTCATCTGTAAAATGAGGCTGGCCCATATGATCCCTAAGGTTCCTTCTGGCTACGGCATGCTCTGATTCTGTGATACCATATTATCCACTATATTTTTTTTTTGGAAAGAGTGACAAGAGAAACACAAGATGTCAAAAGTCAGCAACAGCCTCAGTCAGAGAGATGCCTAGGGAAAAAAAAAGAGGGACATGTTTTATATAAGAAACACAAAAATTATATTATATATACACACACGCACACATATATATGCATATTACATATATATGTGTATATATATATATATATATATATATATATATATATATATATATATATATATATATATATATATACAACCATTTATCTTTGAACTTTTGGCCTCCTGGAGCACTGAGGCAGATTCCTCCCCAAACTTACTGTCATCTTCTCACTCTTGAGCAGAGAATGGTGGAGGAGCAGGGGGGAACATTAGTGCCACACCCCCGCCCCACTGAGGACACGCTACATTGCTAGTTTCATTTTAAAAGTTAAAACGGCAGAAAGGTAGTTTTATCTGCAAGAAAATGTTTATTCTTTTAAACCCCACAGAATAAAAGAATGCAGCCAAGACCAAGTACTGAACGAAAATGATGTCCCAAAGGGGAGCAAAATGGGGGAAACCCTCAACACAAATAGTCAGTGACAATTTTTCATGTTTTGCACAAAGATGAAAAATCTGTGACATTTCTGAGTAACACTTTTATGGTGACAATTACACAAGATGATTCAAAAATGCAAGATGACAGCGACATGCACATCTGGCTGAAGCTAAAAGTTGTTTGGTTTTTTTTATACCAAAAAAAGGCCTGTGATTAAAGTGATGAATCTTTTAACATTTCTATTTTTACGGACTTGCTTATTCTATGTAATTTGTTTTAAATGAGACATTACATGCCAATTACATGAACTTTTGAAAAGAGCTGCGTCCTTGTAGAATCCCTAGCAAGAAAATCAAATTGATCTTGGTTTCTGTATTTTCCTCGTGTCCAAATACCATTTTGCCTTGCCTGCCCACCCGAACCCCATTCTGAAACACTTCCCAAAGTTGCCAGTGTAGTTTTCTACCAATGTATAATATACATCTGAAACTGAAGTCTTTGTGCAATTGATGAGTTTCTTTAAAAAAAAAAAAAACAACTCCTTGGCACAAAAGCTGAGAAAAGAGTTGGTCATGCTCAGCCATTAAACACGAGATGGTGCAGAGTGGAAATCACAGTTAAATAAAAGAAATTAAAGTAAAAACCACAAACCCAGAACTGCTGCTTTTATTGGCTATCTTTACAGTCTCTGGTATACAGTACATACTGTACAACCCGGATCTCCCCTCCCAAGAGTTCTCTGCTTCACTACCTGGGCTCTTTCAGGGGTGTGGTGTGGTATGGTGTGACTGAGGTAAGTGACAGAATGCTTAAGACCCAGAGGAGGTGTGACACTGAGGTCGCCACCATCAAAGGTCCAGCTCTACCATCATGGTCACTTTTTGTAGGATGATCCGTAATGAGCTTGATGTTGAAGCTAAATGACAATGAAGGGGAAATGGTTTTAAAACTACCAAGTCTCCTCTTGACATGTCTCTTTCCCAAGGCACTGTGAGTAGGACTGCTAGCGATGCTCATGGACTAGAAATACCAAGGGGAATACAAGACTAAGCAATAGCTACCACTCTATTATCGGCCATTCGTGCGGTTTGGTTTTGCCCATACGCTTCCACAACACCCCTTAAATTTGTTTGGCCCTTGGAGGGGTTGGGAATCCATTCTTTACTCCCTGGGACATCAACATCCTCTTCTTTACTACCAGCTATAAAAATCAAAGCTTTGTTAGATTATTGAACCCTTTCCACTTAAAAACTAAAAGAATTTTCATCATTATCCCATGTGAATTCAATCTGCAGGTTTAGCTTGATTATTTCAAACAAAAGATTAAAAACAAAAACAAAAAAAGAAAACAAACCAAGAGAAAGGGTTGAGAATCAAGCAAAGCCCTGCATTTTTTTTCAAGAGGAAACCATGCAAGAGGACATAAAAGGCAAAATTGGCTACGTGAAATCCAAGAGTTGTTTTAATGCATTGGCCGAGAAAAATAAATTGCAAAGTTCTGTGAGGTTTTCTAAAAATTTACAAGAAAAACTGATGGGCAGTTCTAATCAGACTTGGATGTTCTCCCCACCCCCCACCCCCTTTCTTTTTTTCAAATGACAACATATACAGTCCCACACAATACAATTTTTTTTTATCTTGACTGCAAGAGATGCTCCTTTGCGATGCCTTCTATGTGACCAAAATGTTGGGCAAATACAAAGTTGGCATTCATTTCTTCAGGGGTTGATAAACAGAGGCATTGGGATCAAGTCCAGATGGGCTGGTCTCCACAAATTTGGAAGAATAATGGGGGGAAACAGGACTCAGGGGGCTGGTGGCTGCAGTGTACGTTATGCTGGGCATGACCGCCATGACTTCTGCGATCTTCTGTTTGAGGTCCTTGATTTCCTGATCTTTCTGAATGATTTGCCCTGGAAGAATAAAGATATGGCATTAGACAGGATCAGCCCCCTCCCTCTGTGATAGCCTCTGAGGCATCTGGATTCAGAAGAATAGGTGTTTAGAGGCAAACTGTATGGAGGAAACAGAGCCTGTCATTTGCTCTGGGAAACATGTCTACTACAAACCACATCTGCACAACTGTTGCTTTTTTATGTACAGAGGGCAGGTTTTTAGACCCTTGACTGATTCATTTGGGAAACATGTCTACTACAAACCACATCTGCACAACTGTTGCTTTTTTATGTACAGAGGGCAGGTTTTTAGACCCTTGACTGATTCATTTCAGAGATGGTGGACCCCTGTTCATATAAAGATGACTGCATCCCAGCTCCCCGGATGATCACCACTGAATTCAGTGGTGATGCCTCCATGGGAGATGGCCTGGTATAAAGGAACATCAAGCACCACACCAGCTGTCCAGAGGCTTGGGCTCAAGGCTGAGCTTGGGCAATCATTTGCTGTGTGACTTTCATTAGGTCATTTGACTTGTTCAGAGTTTCAATGTGCTTCTCTGTAGACTGAGGGGGCTGGGGAACATAGTGTTCAAGTGCTAAGATCCTTGGTACCTGGGACAATCTGAGTTCGACATCTCAGGTGCCTGTCCACCCTGAGTCTTCTTCCCACTCTGAGATTCTATGATCCCGAGTCATACGTGTTGAACAAGCTGAAGACTCACACTGTGCACTTTGATGGAACAGCAGATGTACCCAGCAAGTGGGAACATCCTCACTTCAGAGAGTGCTGTGTCATTAACACAGAGACTGTTAAAGAGCCTTCTCCTTCACAAAGCGGGAACAAAAACTGATCCCTCCTGGCATAGTGAGGGTGCTGCCAGGTCTGCCAGCCTGGGACCCCCAACTCCACTCCCTCCCTCCTCCTCCCCAACGTCGCCAAAATTCGTTGTTTGACCAACACACCGGGTTCTCATCCCTTGTCTTCTTCCTATTTACACGGCAGTGGTTCAGGCCCTCATCACCTCTTGTTTAGACTATTGGCCAAATCCAACAGACTCCTAACTGCTCTCTTCCCCATTGCCAGGCTCCCCTTCCAATCTAGAGGGATCTTTATATGGGTAAATAGAGGCATTGGGATCTTAGGCACATGGGCTTCTTGGACGTTTCTTTGTTCCCTACTCCTTCCAATGTTTGCCTTTCAAACATTAACCATTTGGCTCTTCCTGAGTTTTCCTGTCCTTCCGACCCTCTGTGATCACACACAGTCTTTCCGTCACTGACTTGCTACTTAACACTGCATCTTCATTCCTTTGCCTGGGCCGCACCCCACACCACAATGAATTTCTGCTTCACCTCTGTCTTCAAGGCTCAGCTTAGAGCCACCTCCTCTGCAAGGCCGTTCTGGATAACCCCAGCTGCTGATATCCTTCCCCACAAGTCACTCAGTATCTACTTTGTAGTTAAATGTCAGTGTCTAAGTTAACCTGCTTTTCCCCAACAGAATGAAAGGTCCTTGAGTTCTCACACTGTTACTTTTGTCCCTCTCCAGGGCCTACTGCAAGCCCAGAATGTGATAGGTGCTCAACAAAAGACTGAAGAAGGGATGGAGCAGGATGTCTTCTTCCAGGAGTGGACACTGCCTGAGCACCTTCCTCAGAACATCCCACTCAAAGCCTGAGGCCCAGCAGTTCTGCAGACTGACCAATCCTTTTAGTGTCATGACAGAGGTCAGAGACCGACAGAGATTTAGAAAAGGCCAAAAGCATCCAAGTGCACCAAAATCAAATAAGAACGCATCTCTTCCAGGGAGAATTAGAAAAAGCCAAAAGCATCCAAGGGAGCCAAAATGAAGTTTGGGCCTGCCCTCAGGTCAGGGCCTGAGGTTTCCAGTGAACTCTGTGCTCTCAAAGCAGTTGGAAACACAAGATAACTGCATGTGATGAAAGACAGCCAAGTCTATGGTGCGGTAGAGAGGAAGGTGTGCACTTCAGGCAGCCAGTCTGGGGAAAATTCAGAGGGAGGAAATGATGGGAAGTCTATCAGCTAAATGGTTTTTTATTTTTAAACCCTGGCAACAATGAGGAATCAATGAAACTCCTTTTAAAGGGCAGTGACAGTGTCAGAAGTACTGGCAGTTTTCAAGTCTCCAGGCTGTAACTTGGGGATGACACTGGGGATGTCAGTGAGGTTGACATGGAGAATCCTCTTTGGGGAGATCTGCCAGGACCTTCTCACTTTGGATGCTTTCTCCCACCATGTTTTGGGAAAGAGGCCTCCAGGCTAAGATTCTTTCTCTTCCTATTGCTGGCTGCTAGTTGATGCTTGGCTTGGATGAAGGTCCTGCAGAGCTCCCACAAGCTGTGCCTATCTGCCACAAAGATATTCTGCCCAAAGGACTCCCACCACTTCTGGCTCATTTACATCTACCTGGTGTTCCCAGAGTAACAGTGTGGGCCAGTTGGTTGGGGATCTCTGTGAAGGCCATAGCCTCTCATGTAGAGATTTCAGATGGCCCTCTATCACGCAGCCTGCACTAGACATGGTAGCCAGTTTTGCAGAAGGATGTGTCCATGAACAGAGACTCCAGAGACTTCCCTGAGCCCTTGCCCCAGGGAGCTGGTAGCCATATCCACAAAGGCTTGTTGGGCCTGGGTAGTCATCGCAAATGGCACTGATCTTTCTCAAGTTTGGCCTCTGGCAGGAAGCCTGCCTCAGACTTCCTGCAGAATGGGAATTGTGTGACCCTTGGAAGACACAGAATAGTCATGGTTAGAATCCTTGGATTTGTACTTCATAGCACTGCCATGATCTCTGGCACATGCTATGACATGGGATAGCCTGCATGAAGCTGATCTAAAGCCAGCTGGTTGAATCCATTGGGGCCTACAGTTTCCAGTGGTGTGGAAAGGGTCAGGGAAGGAAGAGGAGGAGCCTTTGGAGGACAGCAGAGCAGACTGGGAACATGGTAGGGAACATTTAGCACTTAAAAAAATAACCTAATGACTTTAGTGTTAGGATTTCCTATCTTACATACACTCTAATATTCACCTGTTGTTAGGAGTTAATTCTTATGTGTAAATAGGTGCTGGAACAATGGTCCAGTACATATGTGTTAACATACAAATTGATTTTCAATGCCTGGGACTTCTCTTCATGACTTTGGTTGCTGTAAAATCTATACAGTCTGAATGGAAGATCGAATTCTTGAGGACTGGACGAGGCCTTCTGTCTCCGAGGATATTTAGGCCTTTTCTTGCTCACCTCCAGCCTTCTGATTATTGTCCCTGCCTCAAGCCTCTCCCCAGTCCAATCCAGCCTATCCCCTGTTCAGCTGCCCCATGACCATGCCCCTCCCCAACTGCTCAGCAAACTCCAGGAGCCCCAGTTATCCTGGGAATCCAACATAAGCACCTCTGTGTGGCACTTAGAGCTCTTCACAAGTTGGTCCTCCCTATGCCCACTCCCCTTCACACCCCTGGGACTGAGGAGCTGCACTGGCCTCCCTGTGGGCCCCAGTCCACAACCTTACCCCTTTGGACCCTGTGCCTCTTCCCCAGCAGCCCTCAGCTCCAGCATGTTCTCCTTACTCCGGACTTGCTGCTTCCCTGGGATCCTTCAATACTCAGCTCCAACACTGCCTTGGGCAGCAGCTTCTCCTGGCCTTGGTCCTTCCTCCCCTGCCCTATGCTCCCAGTCATCCCTTCCCCACTTACACTGCATACGTAGATCTCGCCTCTACACAGTTATTCACATGTTGTCTTTCCCATTAGAATGTAAGGTTCTTGAGATATCAAGGACCCTGGGTTCTTTTTTTTTTTAAAAAAACAACTCTGCCTCTCCCCAGTGTTTCCTGGCACACAGTAAGAGCTTAATAAATGCTTATTGTCTGACTGAACGAGCCCCAATCCAGACGTACCTTGGGCAATCTCAAGCTGCCGTTTAGCATCTCCTAGAGCAGAGAAAAGATCCAGCTTGATTCTCGTCTCGGCACTCAGGCTATTTTCTAAGTGCTGGGTTTTATCTTGCATGGCTGACAGCGCTGACATTAACACCTCTGTATCCTTTTCATTCTCTTTGTATTTCCGGAGCTCCTAAGAAGGGTAAGGAAACCAGTCAATGCAACGAAGACATGCATGTGCTGAATACCGATTCGGGGACGTTGGATGAATGCTTTGTGGGACGCATAAAGATGAAGAAGGCAGATAACCCCATCTGAAGAAATTTCTACTTTGGCAACAGAGCTAAAATGTCCATTTAAGTACCTAATACAAGGCAGAACCATAACCAATGCAAAGAAGATCTTCAAACAATGTAGAGGCTAGAGATTTGATGAAGGTGAGATCAGCTCCAGTGAGGAGCATCAGGAAGGAGACATGGTAAAGGGAGGATATGAAATACAGGCAGAGGGAGGGGGACAGAAGCAATATCTAACAAAATAAAAATACAATACAACATAAACAATGTTACTCTGTGGGATTCTAAATCAATATGCTGTTCTAGGGATGGGCTTCTAGCTTAGTTTGATACCACTGCTCTAGTCCAGGCCCCTCAATTTACAGATGAGGAAACTGAGGCCCAGAGAAGTTAAGATAGCTGCCAAAGCTCCCACAGGACATAAGTGGCAGGGTCAGAATTTGGATTCAGATCCTTTGACTCTAAATTCAGCACTCATTCCACTATCCCATGGTATGAACATGAACTTGGGAGGGGCAGAGCGTGGAACAAAGGGAAGGTGTGCACAGAGTGAGAAAGGGGCAGTGGCAGATGTCTGATATGCATGGACTACTGAGCTTCCTAAAAGAGGTGGGATGAAAACTGGGAGAGGGGAGCCCTGCCCTGCCTGTTTGGCTAAGAAATGGAGGTTTCATTTGGGAAACAAAGAGAAGAATTCTGAGGAGAGGGCTGGCTTAGGAAGTTTCATGGGCTATGTGAGGATGAAGGGCCTGGGAAACCAGCACCAATGCCACTGTTCCAAGTGTCCAAGTAGGAGGTGAGTGAGGGCCTGCCTGCACTGGGGTAGGGGCAGCAGGAGGTGAGCGAGGCCCCTTCAGGATGTCTCAGGGGCTGAGCCAATAGCAATAATGCGTGCATGTGGGGCTGAAGGGGTAAGGGTGGGAACTCACTACGAGGGAAAAGGAAGGACCTGAAGGTGACAGGTTTTCCAGATTAGGTGGCTGGGAAGATCAAAGGGCCATTAGCCAAGAGAACATTCAACTCAGCAGATACTGATTAAGTGCTTGCTGTATGCACAGTGCTGGGATTGACATTAGAGGGTTTTTCTGGGGGAAGGGAACAAGGCAAGGAATTAACAAGAACCGTTAAGAAGCAGTTTGGACTTCAGTTTGAACTAAATAAAGAGTCTGAATTCTCAATTCAAATTCCACCCCTGTGAATTTAGCAGATGAAGCACAAGTAAGTGCCTTAGAGTTTGGGGGGCTGGAGCCCTGCTGTTGGGAGTATTGTTACATTAGGGTGCACAAAGCAGGCACTGGGTGAAAACGATCTGCATTTGCAACGGGCCTCTGACAAGGCAACAAAGAGCTCTGCCTTCCCCAGAGAAGGCTTCCTTGTCGGCATTGTGGAGAGCAACAAAGGCTGAATTCCTTGCCTGCTGCTATTTCAGGGAACTGAACAGATGGGCTCAGACTGCCCGGGAAACTGCCAGGAGAGCCCTTTTCTCTTTAGACCACAGGGTGAAATGGAAGCCCATGGCTGGGAATTACCAGGAGACAGACTTGGTCTCAACATCACAGAGAATTTCCTAACAATTCCCAGCATTCCATGTTGGGAAGACCTACTTCTGCTACAGTTCTCCCAATGACAACACTGTGAAAGCACCCAACAAAGGGGGTCACACTGCATGTCTTCTAAGATCCTCCTAAATCCCAACAGTCTATCTGGGATTCTGATTATCTAGTGCAGGTATTTTATAGCAGGAAGCTCACCTTTTAACAACAGCCACAAAAAAGTCGTGGAATTGGCACTTTGAAAAGGCAGACAGAATCCTTACTGAAGGGAGGGTCCTGAGCTGATGCTGCTGGTCACTAGGACAGACGTCACAAAAGCTATACACAGACCTGGAATGTCCTAGGCTAGATCCCCAGCTCCTCCTTATTAGCCTGCACTCACCTGGGAGGAGGCGGGCCTGGGGTGGGAGGAGCACAAAGAGTGTACCATAAGTCATTGGGAAGTGTCTCATGCTCAGCAGCCAGGGCAGTAGGAAGAACAGAGACTGGGGTCAGATCTGGAGGTATCCCAACCCCCATGGTTACTCTCTATGAGGTATCGACCAACTCACTTTGCCTTCCTGGGCCTCAGTTTCCTCATCCATAAAAGGGGGATATGAAAAGAATTTGCCCTCCTTTGGGGTCGTCATGTAGTTCCAATGAGATGACACATGTTTTCTAGTGTGCAAAGGAGCTGTCAGTCTAGAGGGCCTCTAAGGCCCTTTTGGGTGCCAACAAAGTCTAAGATTCAGATTTCTTAGAGTGGGCATAAAAACTGTGGCATTAGACTCGTTTTAAAGCTCTCCTCCTTCAGACACAAGTATGGTTATGACAGTGTCTGGCAGGCAGCAGGCAAAATAAAAATTTGTTGATTGACTGATCAACATTTTCCTAAGAAGTGGACTGAGGGGAAAATGAGACCTACCAATCCCCTGCTGGGTCTCCCATGAGTGCAGAGGCCCACCCACAGTCTGCCGCTTTTCATTTCTGAGGGACTCCTTCAAGGAGTGGGATTTTCTCCTTACCTGAACTTTAATTTCTAACTCTCTGATCTGGTCTTCTTTCAATTTCATGTCAATAGTCAGCTTTTTGCATTCTGTCTCAAGCTCTCGGATGCGATTCCGTAAGGTTTCAGTGCATTCTCCCCTTTGGGAAAGAAAAGGGGAAAGGAAAGGATTCACAAAGATTCCTAGATGAGTCCCAGCACAGGATCCCAAGCTCCCATCCACCCCAAGGCTTGGCATTCCCTTCTAGCCCTATTTACTCCTCCCCTGACCTCTACCTCCAGCTCCCCAGGCCATTAAACATGGGAGATCATTCCTAGAGCATCAGATCTGCAACAATCTGGGAATACCAGGTCTTTTCAACAGGACACAGAGGGCAAGAGAAAGCCCCTTGTGGGAGGGCCTGAGTCTCTAAGCCTATACTTCCAGGAAGGTGTGCTTTGTGATATGGGTAACAACTGTCTTTCTGAACCTTTGTTTCTTCATTTAAGAAACAGGGAGGACAGTGATTAGGGTGATGGACAGCCCATCATCAGCCCGTGTCCTATGCCCTGTAATGATAGCAACACGGAGACAGCAGAGCAGTGAAAAGAATGCTTAAATCATGGCTCTTGACATGGACCGGCTAGGTGATCTTGGCAAATGACCTCCCTCTCTTCTGTAAAACGGGGGTGATATTTCTTGTACTACCTCGCACTTAATAAACCTTAAAGTGTTAAAATAAATGAGAGCTATTAAGTTCAAATAAGTTAATAAGAGATAGGACAGAAATAAAATTAATTAAGCATTCCCCTCCGACATCTCCCAAAGAGGCTGACTTCAGAACTGGCATGACTTCTACCTACCTACTTTTTACCTAGAAGGAGATCTTGAATATTACAAAAGATATTCCATATATGTATTGGTGAGCAATTTTTCAACAAGAACAAGACCAAAGAAAAGGGCTTCAATTGTTATGGAAGAAAATTTGTGTCACATCTCAAAGGATTTTCCGTTCTTCATCTAAAGGATATGGGAAAGGAATGTCAAGAGGGCAGTGGGTTCTCCTAACAGAATTCCTAAGAAAAGGAGAGGTGGGATTTTGGGGGTAGCTGACCAAAGATACCCTGTTATATAATACCATGAACATTTTCTCTAAATGTACTTCTTTTCTCCAAAGCCCAAGAATTCAGAGGGGCTGGCTGCACAGATTGATGGCACTATTAAGGCAGCTAGATGACTCAGTGGACAGAGGGCTGGGCCTGGAGTCAGAAGACCTGAGTTCAAATGTGATCTTGGGCAAGTCACTTAACCTCTGTTTGCCTTACTCCATGGGAGAAGGAAATGGAAAACCATTCCGGTATCTTTGCCAAGAAAACCCATGGACAGTATGGTCCATGGGGTCAGCAGTGAACACCTGAAGCACAACCAAGGACTGATAAAGCTGAGAAAACAGTCAGATGGTGGGTAGTAAGGAAGGGCTGTACACAGTCAGGAATTCTACAGTACTCACCTCCATCTGCAGGGGAAATGATTATTCACCAATTATTAAGCATACGCAAAAATCTAAAAGAAGGCTATTGATACGCCAGAGGTTGACAAATAAATTGCTTGTTTAATAAAACAAAGCAAAACTCAAGGAGGAATTACAGTAGGACTATACCACACAGATGCAAATTAGGGTAGAAATTAAAAATAGAATAAATAATAATTTACACTCACCCTGCATCTGCAGATTTTCATGTATTTTGTCAACAAGTATAAATGGTCCCATCTTGCAGATGGGATAAGTGAGGCCCAGAAAACTCAGTGAGTAGTTTGTACAGTGAGCTGGAGATGAAGAAATGTGTCTTTTAATCTTCTTACCTCCTTGGTGTAATGTAGACCAGTAAGACTTCAGATGGGGGATCCTCAAACACAGAGGTAAGGTTTTTGTTGTAGAGAAAACTCTCTTTTCACTGCTTGGCTAATTTGACCCTAATAAAGACCTGTATTTGCTTCTCCCTGCCCCTCTCCATTCAAGTCCAAGCAGATAAAGGCAGTGGCCAGTGAGGAGTCAGATTAGGCTGAGTGGTGGGTTGGGACTTCACCCCCAAGGTGCCTACCTTACTGTGGGGCCTAGAGTAACTTAAAAGGGCAGTGGGGGAGATCCCAAAATGAAACAAGCCTCTCCTCAAATCAAATTCTTGGGAAATATATTTAACACTTAGGCGAATAACAGGAGTAAAATTCTTAGACAGCCTTTCAGGAAGGTCATCATTTTGACCACCTACTCTGAAAGCAGAGATGGCACAGTACCACAAGAGTCCTGGACATGGATTTGAGTCTTGGCTCTGCTGCTAAGTATATCTGTGCCCTAACTGAGGTAAGTGACTTTAGATATAGAAGGCTAAATTTCCTCATTTGTGAAGTGGGGATAGTATTGCCTCAGGTACCACTTACTTTAACTAGGTTGTTCTGAGGAGAGCACTTTGCAAACCATATACTTGCTATAGACATGTACAGTGCAGCAGTGGAAGGGATGTTAGATTTGCAGTCAGAAGTCCTGGCTGGGTTCAAGTCCTAGCCCTAATCCTTACTATCATCCAAGGGACTTTGGATAAGTTACTTGTGTACCGTGAAGTTGATAGCTTCATTTGTCAAATGAAGGGGCTGGACTCCATGATCTGTATGTACCCTTTCAGCACTAAATCTCGGATCCTCTGATCTAAATATTTAGAGCCACATTCCTTCATCAGAGACAGCATGGTATAATGGATAGAACTGATGTGTGTACAAGGCCTTCCTCAGACACATACTCGTTTTATGATCATGAGCAAGTCACTCGACTTCTTGGAACTCTAGGGGGCGATTCTCTATGGTTACACAGTTAAAGGGAGCTGCCAAGAGTTTCCATTGGTGGATCACCCACCCTGAGTTCTTCCTACCTTGATGGAACTCCAAGTTAAAAAAATTCCACCTTAGAGCTTCATGAGGCTAGTGAGACACATACTCATGAAAGGACTGACGTTTAATCCGATCACCCAGTGTCGTCAGATGACCCTAAAGGTATTTATGTAGGCCTAATCCTATCTTCACTTTGGGAAAGCCAGTCTCAGATCCAACATGGCAGAGCTGGCATTGAGTACCTGGTAGCAGCAGCAAAGGCAACAGCTCGGGCAGCTGTTGCTTCTTCTAACTTCTTCCTTTTTTTCTCCTCCATTAATTGCTTTTCTACAAAGCTTCGGGCCTCTTGCTCTGCTTTCAGTTTTTTCTCCAACTGGCTGATGGTCTGCTTATCCTTTTGTTTCATTTGGACAGCATTATGTAGTCTGTGGGGAAATGAGTTTTATGGAAAGTTTTAGAATTGGAGGCACCCACTGTAAAAGCTACAGACATACAATCTCTAGCAGATCCACACCAAGCCAACAGGTAGCTCCTATAATCAACACTTCAATCTGGGTCTCCTGGACTAGCAGCCATAAAACATTTATGAAATTCGTAAATCAAACATCTCCAGTTAAAGCCACAGTCCACTCGGGGTAGGGGTTGGGAGATGCATTAGTTAGGGCCAAGGTTACAAGAGTAATTTTTCTAACAGCACAATGCTTTTCATATACTAAGCACTAAAAAAGGCTTTTTCATTCATTCATTCAATACAGACAAAGAAAAGGCGGGAATTTGTGAAAGTAAAGGAACAGTCTTCAGACCTGCAGAACACTAGGATTCTCAGCTGTTTACAGATCAATATCCACAGCTCCCATAGAACCTATGTTATTGTTTAATACTCACTGAATGAGATGCATTAGAGGATGCAGGAATGAGCATGGCTCCAGCTTTGGGACTGATAAGAAAGGGGGGAAGTAATCTAAACACTCCCTTGAGATAGATAAGACACAAATTCAGGGAAAAGCTAGAAAGGCATCCAGGGGAAAGGAAGTTTCTGATCAAGAACTAAGGGATCACCAATGAAGAGAGCCAAAAGCCAATTCTAATTTTGCAGAGCACCCTCAACACTGCACTGAATGGAATGTGCCCTCAAATGGAATCTGGGGTAAACTGGACAAGAAATTACTGTGATGTCTAAAGGCATCAACAAAACTTAATTTTTAAAAAATGGTCATGCTGAGAGACAAGTACCTTCTTCCAGATACTCTGTCACCTACTCTGCAAACTCTGCTGTCTAGCTGTGGACCCCTTTTGGCAAGTGCTTCATTCAGAGTTATCCTAATTTCAGTGAAAAGTTCTAGCCCTGGTTCACACCAACCCTGCTGTCCTCCCTCTCCTCTTACCCAGAGTGAGAGCAGAGGGAGGCTCGGGAGGTCAGTCTGCTCACCTTGCTGCTGTGATGAAGGCCACCTAAAAGCCTACTGTGTGGTCATACTGATGCCTAACATTTCACCAATCCTAATTTCTCAAGTTCCATGTTTTCAAATGGTTTACAAATTGCATGAATTCTCTCTGTGGGAGAAAACCATGGATTTTCTTCAGTGTAAAAACTGCCCTCCAGCTAGAGATTTTTAAAAACCAAACTGACCAAAATGAAACTCAGAAAGGGTTCTGGAAAGAATTCCTCAGGCCATAAAAAGATTTACCCATGACTGTTCATCCCTGTAAGTGAAACCAAGGAAAAGTCTGTCATTTTTTCTGTTTTTCAAATTTTCAAATGGAAAATTAGTCAAATGAGTTCTACAAAAATAAGATTAATGCCAAACAACAAGATTTTCAGGGTTGACAGTAACTAGGATGATTTCTTGACAGTTAACTCAAAAGCTCAATCTCTTCTTTCTTCCTTCCTTTCTCAACTAGACAATTTGAATCCTACATTGTTTAAAGGGGAAGAAAGTGAAATGGAACGACTGATTGGTAGCCCTTTCTAACCTCTTCTGTCTGCACTTGCCCAGTTGTATTCCTGAGAGAGGATCCGAGCAGTGCACACGGGCTCCTCTAATCCTACTTGGCTTTTCTAATTCATATATGTCTTTTAAGACCCATTCACATTTCTACTGTTTATCATTTTTAAAAGTCTGAAAATATTTCTTGACATGGCTATATCATCACATCATTTGTCTAATTATACCCCAAACACAGGATAGATTGTTTCAAACTTTTTGCTATGATAAATAAAGATGTTGAACATACATTTATAGAGAGGGATTTTATTCTCCTTTTAATAACTGTTTTAGTTATCTTGATGCAAATGATAGGTCAAAGGGTATGATCCCTTTCAGAACTGTTACCTCAACTAATTTTCAACCACGCTAAAAAGAACTCCTACAGATTAAATATGACATTATGGGCAAAATAAACAGTTGTTTCTTAAAAAAATTTGTTTGGCTTTGGGGGTAAAAACTGGCAGATTCTACACATTATATACATGTGACAATCTCCAATAGTATTAAAATGAATGAAAGAAATACCCAAAACCTTGTAAGGAAAACACTTTACTAATGACTCTATCTTTCCCCCACTTGGTTCCTTGGACCGCCAACATCTTGGCGCTCAGCCTTGGAGGACCAGTGCATTTTGCCAGGCCTAGTGCTAGAGCCTGGAGAGAGAGCCTACTTGTTCTGGAGCAGCTCATTCTCTTGTCGGAGCTGGCCGATCTCCGAGCGAATCCCTCGCTCTGTGCTCGTCAGGGAGCTGATCTGACTTCGGAGCTCCTGTTCCACCTGCCTGCTGGCCTGCAGGTCAGCCTTTAACTTTTTAATGTCTTGCTCCAACCTAAGAGAAGAAAAAACAGGTGAGAGAGAGGGGGGGAGCTTTTGCTGTGATACATATGCTGAGCTCTTGGGAAATTCTACGGGCTCCTGCTGGAGTGAGTCAGGCAGTGAACTTGGGCAGTGGTCAGGACCTCAGTCCACAATCACATCTTTAAAAGATGGGTCTCAGCCATTTTCTGTGAAAGGATTTTGGTCTTTAGAACTGGAAGGAAGCTAAGAGCTCACTTAATCCTACAGTTCACTTTAGGGAAAAGTAAACAAAGGCCTGGTGGTATCCCGGATTTAGAATCAGAATTGCTGGGTTCAAATCCTGCTCCTTTATTTAAAAGTTTCCGGGTCTTAGACAAGTCACTTAATTCATTTTTCTGGGCTCCTCCAAGGCCTCTTCTAAATCCTATGATCCTAAAAGAGATTAAGGGTCTTGTTCAGGACATATGGATTATAAAGTACAGAGCCAGGATTCAAACCTAGGCCCCAACTCCAAATCCAAGGCTTTTCCACACTATAACATGAATGCTGCTTCTGATTTCCCTCAAAGTCTTATGATCACAGAAGGGGATGGGTTCAGGGATAAGATAGGAGTTGCTGTGAGAGTATAAGTTGGGAAGGTACCTCTATAGTAGGACTCCCCATGGACCTTGAGGAGGGGGCTGTAGAAAAGTCAACACTTTGTAGGACTACCGGGTAAGGCTTTGAGATCCACCAATATGTCATGACCTACTGGTTCATGTCAATAAAGAAAGCCACCTAAAAGATTATAAAAATTCCTTGAGACAATCTCCTAAAGTTGATAGAACCACGGGTAAATAATGTATATGCTGGAATTTATGACTGTAGCAGAAAACCTCATTAAGTGCAGTTTAAAAAAATTTATAATAAAAAAACTAAGTACAACATAAAATACTTGCCTCTACTTATTTCCTAAATGGTAAGGATTCTCAAGGGTAAGCTATGCCACCCATCTTTTCATTTCCTTGCCAACATTTCAATTCTTTTGTATAACAACAGATTTCAATTCAACAAATGTTTACCATGCGTAATACTGTGTGGGACACAAAAATAATGCACATTACAGGTCCTGCCCTCACGGGGTTTACAACTTGTCAGGATCTGATGTGACATGAATGCAATGCTTAAATAAACATTCAAGGAAGTGCATAACTAAGTAATAAATGTAATAGTAACAACAGAAAATACTATAGAAATCAGTTTGGAAAATGAGAACACAATGTGTAACGAGATCAAGAATGACAAGGAGAAGGTATCCCTGAGCTCACATGTAAAAGGTGGGTGAGATTTAGGGAGAGTGAGCAGGAGAGGGGGAAGGACAAGCTAGGAGAAGGAAAAACACTATCAAAGGCTGAGGCAGGGCTACCCACAGTCCACTGAGGGGAACAGAATGGAGACCAGTCTCATTAGAAGGGAGGAGTTTGCATGGTAGAAGAGGAAGAAAGACCAGGGATAAGGGACAAAGACAAGGGTACTCTTTCGAGTAGAACAAAGAAAATGAAAGGAATTTGGTTACAAAATGTATTCATTTAGTTCAATAAATATGAATTGGATGTCTACTATAAGTAGAGCCCTGTGCTAAATACTACATGTTATTGTTGTTGATTTATCTACCTACCTGTTTCTAGTAGAATTTAATACCTTTAGATACTTTATGTCCTCGTTTGAAACAATGCCTTTCAAGACCAGAATAGGGAAAGGAAACTGGAATGTGAAATCAAGAATCCTAAACTCTGGTTCTTATTAATTATATACTTATTATTTGTTATTAGTTATATACTTTGGTCAAATCCCTTCCCCCCACCCCCCAGCACTGGCCCTCTCCCCCCTGTAGGCCTCAAACATCCTCCTCTCTGTAAAGAGGTTTGGACAAAGTGACCCCCTACGCCCTGCTAGTTCTGGCGTTCTATGAGCTAAGGGCCCTGACAACGCGCAGATGGCAACACATAGAAGAAAACTGGATTTGGAGAGAGAGTCCAGGCTGTCATCATTACCTGTGTGACTTGAGAAAATTACTTAATCATTCCAGACCTCAGCCTCAGTTTTCCTCATCAGTAAAATGAGGAGGCTGGATTTGTTTCACCTCTAACATTCTAGGATCTAAAGTAATCTGACTCAGTGAAGTACACAAAGATACTGAAACAGGTCTAGAGCAGCACATTACATTGCATCTTAGGCGTGTGCATGTGCCTTGGAATCAGATCCTACATATGTCATGTTTTTGAAGGCAATATCTAAAGCAGCCACTGAGGAGAAAAATTCATTCTGCTGAAATTTGAAGTTATGAGCACATCTACCATTATTTTTACTACTACATTTTAAATACATTAAGTACATTTTAAATCCAATTTTTATTTCCTGTGAAAAGACAGCATATCAAGTTATTAATACCAAATAAAACATATTTGATCTTAAAAAAAAAAAGACTAACAAACTTCCAACAACAGCAGCACAAAATGTAGGCAGGAAGTGACTGCCCCTAGAGGGCAGGGTAAAACCCCATATGAACCTGATCACTCTAAAAGTCTTACGTGAGATGAGGGTTGGGCTTTATTATTTTTATAGCAGATGTTTTATTGTACTATGGCTCCATAGCTTTCACTGTGTGAGCAGGTGGAAAGATTTATGAACTGAGTTTTGGATGAATTATTTCAATTGGTAGAATTCACCCACTCTGGCCCATTATGGACAATTTTTACAGAGGTAGAAGTCACTTGTCTTCCTAAGGTTGTGCTTCACACCCTGGTGAATGAGGGTCAGGGTTTTTCTCGGTAAAATGTTAACAGGTAATTTAGGTGTAGAGCAACGGGACCCATTCTGATTAAATATTACAGAGGTCAATGAGAATCTTCATATTCCTGGAATTTCATAAAAATGTCTGTAGTTGTAGCCGAAGTAGATGCAAGTGCAGGGGATGAAAATTAATCAAATAAGGAAGTCTTCAGACTTAAAACTAAGAGTAATTTCGGGACACCAAGCGAAGGCTCCACTGCCCCTCCACCTGGGCTGACAAGCTTTGTTTGGCTGGATTGAGACACAAAGCTCAGCTAAGAAAGTTATGATTCTTCCAGAGGTGCAGCCTCTGCTTTTCTGGACATTTTGCAAAGGCTTTGTTAGTCTTGGAACCAAACAAATTTCCTTCTTGTCCTGGTTCTTGTGGAACCAGTTTTCCTGACAAATGGCTGAAAAAGATGTCATCTCCATCTGAGAGTCTGGTAGTGTCTATCCTAAAATCACAGGCTGCATGCCAGGTGTCGGGCCAGGAAATGTTTAAAAGACAGTACTTGTCTCCCAAGAAGGTGCAGTGAAGCCACCTCTGAAGTGCAGGAAAGTAGTCAACCAAGCAGCATGAAGCCAAGCTGCATATGTGGGCCAGTTATGGCCAGGCTCCCAGTTCCCTTCTTCCAGCAGCCACCCCCACCACTCATTAGTTCTCGGTCCCACACTTCTCCCCAGTCATGTAGTGTTAACACACCTGCTCTAAATTGTCTGTCATACATTTGAAATCTGTCAAGAAGATTCACACGAATGTGTACATAGCTATAATTATTAGAATTTTCATATAATTTTCATTCCTTAATTTAAAAATATGAAGCCCTCAGAGTGAAATTTTAGCCATCAGTAACAATGTGAATGGGAGGCAGAAGTATGTCAGCACACTGCCCTACCCAAAAAGTGCTACGGCCTGACATCATGTGGAATTTATAAATATAAAAATCTGAAGTGGGTACCTCCTTTACTGACTTAAGCAAGGGAAAATATTTTAGTTGATATGGGCAATGTTTTTGCTGAAGTTTCTCAAAATACGTTAGAGTTGGAAGGCAGCTGTTTATGTTCCATCTTAAAGAGGAGCAAAGGGAAGCCAAGAGAGAGGAAAGACCTTGCAGGGACACCCAGTAAGTTAGTGACACGGTCACATTTTCAGACCCCCAGGGCACAGCTCTCTCCACTGTCCTATGTGTGCGCCATATATAGGTCCTGGTTATAAATATGCACACGGCTATTTACACAGTCCAACATGGTGCTGGAAAAAGCACAGGGCTTGGAGCCAAAGAAGAGGGGTCTGAACCCCAGCCCTGTGGCCTCAAGCACACCACTCCTCTTAGGACCTCAGGATCTTCTTCTGTAAAATGATCTCTAAGGCCCTTTCCAGATCTATACCCTATGCCTATGGACCTAGAGAAATCCCACTCTCAATGCAGGTTGGCACCTACTGTGACACTTAAAGTGTATATCAGAGGTAGGACTCAAACCCAGGTCTTCCTTGCTTCAAGCTCGACCAGGTATCTATCCACCACACCACACTGCCCTACCTCTCTCCCTCCCCCACATGTGTAAGTGAGCATACATGTAGGTATATGTATACATACACGTATACATATGTACACATACATATACATAAACACATACAGTTTAGGGGTCTTTATTTTTTTTTTTTACAACAACCTATGAGTTAAATAGTGCAGGTATTATTTCCCCCACCTTACAGAAGAAATTAAATGAGTTTTACATGGTTACTTTACATGGCTCTATGTTTAGGGCTGAGTCCAGAATCCCTCCCTACACCATACACTGTCTTTAATCAATAGAGGTCTAGTGACCATTCTCCTTAGCTGAACTATCAGAAGCAAAGACAAAATAAACAACAACAACATTCTATTCTATTTCTATCTGGCACTCACCTGCATTCCTTTTAGATGTGTTCTCTAGACATGGCAAAACAATCCATTTTTACATTGTGGGAGTCTTATGGAAGCCCAAGTAAATGGTCTGGAAGCTACAGACAATTCTGCCTTTTGGTTCTACTGGTTAAATAAGTCATACTAGCAAAGTTACCAGAGATACTTTTAGCTCCAGAGGCAGCATTTACAAAAAAAAGTACCCCACCCACTCTCTCACAGGAAGAATCTGGAGAGCAGCAACTCTAAGTTTACATTGCAAAACAGCTTAATTCATAAATAGGATAATGAAGATGATGGAGATACAGGGCTGAATGACAAGCATGAAAAGGACAGGGAGTACCAGCGCATCTATTCTATGTAAGGCTGTGAGGCCTTCCCGACTACTCCAGGCTAAGACCTTTTCTTTGGCATTATAGTGAATCATTGTCTCTGCTACTCAGTGGCATTGACAATGTACTGCTCTGGACTGTGGGGTTCTTATGTGTGAATGCATCAGGTTGCTACTAAGTTGTATTGTAAAATGAAGGCACATTTCCTTGATTATTCCTTAGATCTTTACAAATGAGGAAACTGAGGCCCCAGAAAGGTTTAAATGGATGTCCAAATCCACCGAGGTAGTAGTAAAGTTGGATAATAGCAGAACATAACTCACATCCTCTGACTCCAAATCCATGATGCCTCCAAGATGATTTCTAAACTTCTTTCCAGCTCTGACATTCTATGATTCTCATAACTTTATGCAAAAAAGTATCAATGTTCATGAAACAGAAGGACCTGAAATGATCTGTCAAAGGTTTTTGGGTCTGAATGGCAGCTGTGGTAGAAGATCCAGGTATAACAGCATCTGCATCCTCAGAAAGCAAATCCACATGGAAAGGAGAGGCAATTGCTTCGTCTTAGTACCTAATTCCACCATGGTGCTTAAGTCTGAATTAATCATGCAAGACAAGACTTGTTAAGGGACTCAACAGCTGTTTTTGCAGAAAGCTTTGGGCCATAAATCATGACCATCTGAGGAATTCTGGCTCCATGCGAAACACCGTTTTGCTCCCTTATAGATAATTTATATTGGAGACATGCTGAAACTTATAAGATTCATAGAAAAAAAAAAACACCTAATAACTAAGTATTCACCAGATGTGTTGCTCATAAAACCAGGCTTCAAATCAGTCATGTCCCAGAGAACTTACTTGGCAGCCTGAAAGCTGTTCCAGAAATACCTAAATCAAGTTGCCTCAAGTCTGAGTTTACTCAATTTGCTTACAAGGCACAAGTGTCCAAAAATAAACACTCTGATGACCTAATTATAAAATAAAGCTGTATTACAAAGGAACTCGGGTTCTCTGCTTTATAATCTGCTAAATACAAAAGCTAACAAATTAAGTCTTAATCAAGGAAAAGTAAGAGAAGAAGGAAAAAGGTGTCATGGACGTTCAGTCTGAGCACTGGACATAATGTCTTAAAGCAAAAAATCTTTAGTCTTACATGACTTCCTTTTTGTATTGAAGCATCTGAACAGTTAGAAAAGCTAATGAGTCCTTAGGGTATCTTAATAGTCTAGTGTTTCAGTAAGAGAGAGGGCAGTCCCATGGACTCTGGGCTGGCCAGACATGCCTGGAGTGTTGTGTGTTCCGTTTGGGGTGGCACACTGAGGAGAGATACTGACTACCTGGACGCTGAGGAGGTGATGAGGAGCTCTGAAACCATTCCATATGAGGATCAGGTCAAGTGGGAAGAATGTTTAGATTAGAAAAGGTTTTTTGGGGGGGAGGGGAAGAGTGGGGAGAGAAGACTGAAACAGCTGTCTTAAGCTATTTGAAGGATTATCATGTGAAAGAAGAAACAGATTTATTTTGCTCTGATCCCAGGGGCAGAACCAGGAGCCATAAGGTTAAAGCTTCAGGAAGACAGTTTTCAGCTCTGTGGAAGCTCTTCTCTGACCGCCTTCAGAAGGTTGTCTCCAACAGGTGCCTCCACTTGACTCCTTAACTACCTACAACCCCTCTGATCTCATCCTTCAATTGCTCCCCCCCAAAAATTACCAACAATCTCTTAATTGCCAAGTTTAATGGCCTCTTCTCAGTTCTCATCCTCCCCTCTTTGAAGTTCTGACAATGTCAATCACCCCTTTCTAGAAGCCCTCTTCTCTCTAGGTTTTCATGACACTGCTCTCTTACTTGTTTGACCACACATCTGTTTCCTCTGCTGGCTATTCATCCACATCATGCCTAATAATAGCAGGAGTTTCCCTAAGACCCTGTCCTGTGTATTTTACCAGGTGGTCTTATCAGCTCCCGTGGTTTCAATGATCATTTTGATGCAGATGACTCCGCAAATCTATTTATTCAGCCACAGTCTCCAGTTTTGCTTCTCTAACTGCTTATTAGACATCTTGAACTAGATATCTCTCAGACACCTTAAACTGAATGTCCCAAACTGCCAAGCTTAGTCACCACCATGCTCCCAGTACCCGGGATGGAAAACCTATCATCCTTGACTCTTCACTCGCTCTCCCCCACCCCCTCAGCCAATCTACTGACAAATCCTACTGACTTTACCTTTGTAACATTTGCTGCATGTGGCCCCCTCTCTCCTCTGATACTGCCACCAGCCTGGTGCAGGTTTTCATCTCTTCAAACTTGTTCTGCTATAATAGCATGCTGGTGGGTCTACCAGCTTCAAATCTCTCCCCACTCCAATCCACCCTCCCCTCAGCCGTCAGACTGCTTTTCCTAAAGTGCAGGTCTGATGATGTCATACCCCTAACCTCACCCCTACCCCCATTCAATAATCCTCAGTGGCTTCCTGTGGCTTCTAGGATCAAATAGAAATTCCTTTTTTATAGAGAGGACTTTGACAGCTCTGGCCCCCTCTTACCTTTCTAGTCTTATGTTTGACTCTCCTCTTAAATAACTCAGAGATACTAGCCCACCTGGCTGAGCATTTCTGCTTTCCTGGAGTCCTTTGAGTCTTGGCTAAAATAACACCTTCTACAGGAAGCTTTTGTCAGTTTTTTGTAATCATCTTGCCTTCGCTCTGAGACTGCTCCCAATTTATCCTGTATGGATTCTGTTTGCACACAGTTCCTTGCATGTCTTCTCTCCTTTAGATTGTGAGCTTCTTTGAGGGCAGGGGTTGTCTTTGCCTTATCTTTTGTGTATCCCCGGTGCTTAGCATAAAGTTCCGGTATATAGTAAGCAGGTGTTCAATAATACTAGTTCACTGACTAGAAAGAACTTACTAACAATTAGAACTATGAATACGGAGTAGGCTTCTCATCACAGGAAGTTTGGGGAATGCTATAGAGAAGATACAAGCTTCAGGTAAATGTAGAACTAAGTAGCCTATGAGGTCCTTTCCAACTCTTGAGAATCCATGGTTCCATGAAGTGAGTATCAAGGGCACTGGGAACTGGAAGGTATTCTGCAGCTTCCTCACTAGTTGTACTTTCAGCTTGTATCCAGTATTATAATTATTTGTGAATATGCTTCATTTCCATTATTCAACTAACTGTACGCTATATGAGGACAGAGCCAGAGAAGCTATGTGGCCCAGTGGTAAGTGCAAAGGACACTGCTCTTGAAGAGGAAAGACCCAAATGCCAGACCCAGTTCTGACATTTACTAGTTGGTTACAGGACCAATATCTGTGAGCCTTCATCTCCATCTGTAAAATGGGGAGGATACTTAGGCAGCCTGTAAGGGGGTGTTATGGGAAAAGCATTAAGTAAACTATCAAAGTGCTACAGAAACATGGGCTTTTCTCATCTGCTACGCCACCACGAGGCAATGTGCCCTCCATAAAAACCCTAAGAGAAGCCCACTTGCCTGCTTCCTTGGCACTTTGAATCAGCTCCTTGGTTTGCCCTTTACAGATGATATCTAAAAACTTTAGGGAAAAATCCAACTCAGCTAAATTCTCACAGAAATTTAACTTTTGAGGTAGCTGTGGAAAACATCAGGTTTTTGACCTTCAGCAGCAAAGTAGCTGTTATTCATCAGTTTCTTGAGATCTAAGCCTATAATTTATTGTAGATGTCTCCTTTTAGAAACCATGGCTTGGCCATCACCCTTGCTCTAGGGATGCTGACTAGCTTAGCAATAAATCTAGGGGACAACACAGGGAAGTGGGAAAGAAATGCTAAGACTCTAACCTCCATCCTAACCATCAAGAGAGTCTTAGCAGTTCTGCCCAAGATCAGGAGTAGTCAAGTACTTGTCACAGCAATTCAATAGGGAAAGGCCTTGTGAAGGTAAGGTTAGTTCAAGAAAAGGACCCCATGTAGCCCAAGCTATCCCCAACTACTGTTTCCATTCACCTGCCATAGTTCTGAGCTTGACTCTCAAGTGATTTGACAAAGGCAGAAAAACCACTTTTAAAATGATAAAAAAAAAAACCCAAAAACAGCTTCCATTTCTTTCCTACCTCCAAAAGCATTTTCTTCATAACAATCTTATGAGATAGGTTGTAAGATGAGGTTTTCCCTATGCATTCATCTCCCACCTTGGTGATGATGCACAAGTCATCTATCCTTGGCATCTGGAATGAACTCTCTCCTCCCCTTTCCCTATCTAATCCCTAGCTCTTATCACAGCAAAGCCACAGGCCACGTGTTCCAGATGAGGCCTTTCCTCACCTTCCGAGCTGTTAGTGGAGCCTACTTCTTAAGATCACACTGCTTTTTTGGTCCAAGACTTCATTTCTGTCTTTGTATCTTCAGCCCCTTGCAGAGAACAGGCAATCAACTTAAGTCTACAAACATTCATTAAGTGAGGCTATACCATGTATTTATAGGAGAAAGCATTGTATTTGATGTCATAAGACTTTCACTTGAATCCCGATAGGTTCCTTTCTAGCTGTGTGAGCCAGGACAAATCATCTGGGCTTAGTGACTTGGACTTCAGCCTCCTCATCTATAAAACAAGGCGGCTGCATTAGGTACCTTCTATGGTCTCCTCCGGTTCTACTCTAGGGTCTATGCTATAGAAGAGATTCATGCTTTAGATCAAAAGTTGAACAAGATGGCCTTCAAGATCCTTCCTAATGTTACAGGTTTCTAATTCTGCAAGTCTATGAAATGCAAAGAGTCCCAAAGATAATAGCAGCACTCAAATTCTGTTTTTCAGAGGAAGTCTAAGTCAAAATGGTCTTTCCACTACACAAAGCTACCTCTCTAGAAAAAACCCAAAATACCCCAAATTCTCCCCTACCACCAAAAAAAGAGCCTCACCAAAAAACCCCACACACATTTGCCTGGATGGAAAGAAAGAGAAGAGAGTAATGATAGGTCTAGGTCTAATGATAGATCTTCACCAGTAACATGGTATAGCTTATTAGATTGCTAGTTATCAAGTGGTGGATACAGTCCTTGGTCAGATGGGGCATAAAATGAATAAATTTAAATCGAGAGGAAAGGAAGGGTATCTACAAAATTACAGAGCTGGAGGACTTGGTAAGAGCACTCAATTCCTGGAGGATATTCTGAGAGGGAGACAAACTGCATACATTTCCCCATTTTTCCTATTGGATAATCATTTGGTCCAACAGATAGCAAGCTCTCTACAGGGCCTCCAAAATTCTAAATAACAGGTCAGACTGTTAGAGATGGAAGGAACTTGGGAACACAGGTTATAAGAGCTGGGAGGATCTTAGATCCATGTAAATCACTTCCTTTTACAGTTGAGCAAAAGAATTTCAAAGTAATTAGGTGACATTTATTGGATAACTAGTTAGTGACTGGCAGAGCTGGGCCTAGAATCCAGCTTTTCTGCCTCCAAGTGAAGTGGTCTTTCCATTATACCATGTTAACAGTCAAAGAATCTGTCTCAACACTATCAGATAAATCAAACATCTGGTTTTGGAAGGAGCTCTTAATCTAGGGAACTTTACTTGAATGAGGAACCAAAACTTGAACTGGTGGGAAGAAAGACCTGGAAGGCACCTGGGTGATATAACAAAGGCTGAAACATGCATGTGTTGCCAGGCAGAGCATGAAGCTGCTGCCCTCCTTGAACTGGCAGTGTCAGTCACAATGAAAGAACCAGATCCCTCCTTCTCAGAGCACCTCCCTTCATGGGCCCTCCCCAACATTCATTAGTCATAAACCTGTATCCCCTCTACATCAGAAGCTGAGCTGACTCATGGCTCACCACACCAAGCTTCATACTAAGAACACTGAAACTTCACTACAATCACCTTCTCAAAACAACTTCTTACAAGTCTGCAAGAGTGAGTCATTATGTACTCAGAACAGAGTTACTCTTGACCTGTGTCCAAATAGCATTTCATGAATACAAAAAGAGAGGCTTCCAAAAGAGTAGGGACTAGCCCCTGTCACAAAGTCGGTCAAGGGCAAGGCCAGGACAAATACTCATGTCTCTTGACTGCAAATCTAGTGATCCTCTCCAATTAAATTCATTTAAACATTACTATTACCCACCCCTCCTTGCCTATCCAGACAAAGATGAGCTTTTAAGGGGCTTGGTGAAATCCCATTAAGACCAGAGCTTCAAAATAGCAACATATGTTAAGATTACAGAATGAAGGGCCAAGCTAATGATTAAAGTGTTCTACTTCTATTTAAAATCTCACTTTGAGGATGTTGTATTATGATGCCCAACTACAGCAGAAATAAACAGAGCTTTCACCAGTACATATTAGAAGTAAGGTATAAAAGGTGAAACCTGTCGGTGGCTAGGATATTAAGGCAACTTGAAAACTGTCTAGTCTCCTCACTTTACAGAGAAGACTGAGGCCGGAAGAGGTTGAAGGACTTGCCCAAGAGCACATTCAGGAGTGAAGTCAAGGTTCTCTGACTCCAACACAGCAGTATTCTTTCCAGTGCTCCACAGAAAGTTATTCTGATGAATAATTATGGCCTAGAAGGGCACCCAAAGGCTATGCTGGTAAAGCACAAGCCTTGATCTAATTTGTTAGACTGATGATCAGTCTAATTTCACAGAGGCCTTCGCCAGAACATTGGCAACCTGGCCTTTTTTTTTTTTTGGCCACAGTAATTCATGAAAAGTCTACTAAGATGCAGAAAGGCAGTAACCTGTATGGATGGAGGCAATGCCTACATGAATGGAAGTCATGTATCCTTGAAGGAAATGAATTATATTGCGCGCACACACACACAACATGTGTATACTTAGTTACAAATGCTAGACAATTTTTTTAAAAGGGCTTTGAGGCCTGCAAAATAATGAAGAAATCTAAATGTCAGTCCACATTTCCAAATAATTTGAAAGTACTTATGCACAAAAGAACGTATTTTATCTCATTTATATAATAGCCGCTAATGAGAACAATTTTCCTAAGTCTGTAAAATGTGGTTTGTTATATCTTATGATAACTTTACTTCACACTCAAAGAAGACACTGCCACAAAATAAATTATTTCACATACCCACAAAATAACATTCATTTCATTAGTCATTTTGTTAACTCATGGCAAAGAAAGACAACTAACTTTATTGCATATGGTTGATATCTTAGTATATAGATAGCACAGAGGGAAATTTATCAGGAAAGTTGAAAAGATGACTTTTCCAACACAGCATCAAAATGCTTCCAAATTCCACTGAGGACAAAGAAATCTATGTACAATTCCTTGTGAAGAAAAGGTTGGAACTGATGGAGTTACAGCCATAAGGGAGGGAGAACAGAAGCTATACGTAGCCCACATCTATAGTCTGATAACCTGTTCATTTCAGATGACAACACAGGCAAGCCCTTCCCGTGTGTGGTAAGGGAATGGGGAGAAGAGGAAGGGAAGTGGGAATGGAGCCCCCTAAGATTTCTAATGGTTTTCCTTGTGGCTATTTGGCTTGTTGGGGTGCCCTGTTTCCCAGAATACATTAATGATGAACAGCCATCAAGCAGTACAATTAAATAGGGATTTTTCCACTTGTCTCTTTTACAAAGTAAAAAAGGGAAGTCCAAGAAAGGCATGACTTTCATATTCAATTTTCAAATATCTCAGGATATATTGGAGAAAGCTACCTGCTATAGAAAAGTAAGATATTCCTTATTTCTGGGGAACATTCTATAGGAGGATTCAAGAGCCAAGACATGGTTTAAATCTCTTTCAAATCTGGCCCATTCTTACCATTCCCATAACAACAATGTAGGTTAACTTCCAGATCTTGCCTGGCCCCCTTCAATCATTTCCCCAGGAGGTCTTTTAAGTCTGAACACACTGCCAGACTGTGCTTCCTAACACACCACCTGAAAACCTTCAGTGACCTCCTTACACAGCTCTTCTGATAAAGCATAAATCACCCCACACTTGGCATTCAAAACTCTTCACAATCTAATTCCATGGATTTATTCACCCTATTTTTTATCCCAGGAACACCCCCCCCCCCAAAACACACACACACTCACATAGACACACACACACAAACACTCATTCTATCTCCACCTATTGACATGTGACTATCATTTAAAGGAAGATTCAGGTCAAACGTTCCTATGGATCTCTCCCTGCCCCCTGAAGTTAGAAGCCTCTTCCTTCAATTTGATCTTTAAAGTGGCTATACTGAATTTCTAGTCCCTTCTAGTTCTATTTGTCTGTGTACATATCTTATCAGCTTCACCACACTACACACTCCTCAAGGTTACTATTTTTAATGTATCTCTGTACTGCTCCAACACTGAAAGCACTAGGCTTTGTAGCTAGCCTTGGAAGTATCAATAAAGATTTTCTGAATGAATAAATCCTTTCTAAACTGGACCAGGGTACTTTTTCATTGGTTACCATACAGCATTTTTAACTCTAGAGGCTTCTGAATCATTCAAAGAGGGAGATCTAGGGCTTTGTATTTTAACAGAGTATTTTATATTCTCTTTTACTACACTGCTGCTGTTTCTTACCTTGATCTAAGCACAGGAAGGACTCAATCACAGAAAGAATTGGGATTCTTTTACTTCCATTTAGTAAGGAACACTAGGACCCAAGCTCCCTTGACGATTTAATAAGCTTTTCTAATATAATATGATATTACAATAAGTATATAAGAACATGGCCTTTCATTTTCAATTAGACACATCTTCATTTAGTGACTATAGATCCCCATTATCTACATAATATGTTTAGTTTACAAAATAGTGTCCTCACAACCACCCAGTGAAATAGGAAGAGAAGTACCAAGGTTTCCGTTGCACTAGTGAGGAGAGAGATGCCCAGCTCCCAAGCATCCAAGGCAGGGTGGACCTCCGAGCTTTCTGGCTGTCTACACCATGCCACACAGACCCTCACCCAAGGGCAGAACCCCAAAGTTAGAACCTAAGAGACAGATTACATATTCTTGGCTTTTGTTGATGGAGTTTATAGTCTAAAAGGGGAATATACCACAAACACCCCTAATACATGGCTCGTGCTCAACAAATTCCTGGATGAGGCTGAGCTCCAAAAAGGGAAAGTAATTTCTAATACCTGTGGGACATGAAAAACTCATGGTTCTAGAGACCATAGCTTCTTGCTTTTTTTTTTTTAAGAGACCTCTTTTGCCTCTTTTACATCTAAAATTACAATGTACCCCTTTGAGGAACAGGTGATCAACTGGAAGGGATTCCAAAGTCCCTTAGGTACACCAAGGAATACTGTCTTAAGGCTGTCTGAAATCACTTGAGATTACAAAAGTCACTCGGTGAATCTGTGCCAACAGTATAACCAGTTCGCAAGGAGAAGATGGCCAGGAGAATGTTCTTAATATCTGTCCATTTATTTCAGCGTAATCTTTTTTTCAGAAGGAATTTAAATTTTAATGGATTTAAAGAATTTAAAATTTAAAGGAATTTAAAACATAAACATGAGGCTGTCATTGAAAGGGGAATGACAGGATCAGAAAATGACCATTTATACATCTTAATTCACTTTACAGATTATTTTAACATAAATATGTTTCTTTATAGATTCTTATAACATACAGTAATAAAAATAACAGATAATAGTACTTCCCTTTTGCAAAGTGTTTTACAAATATATTGCATTTGAACCTTGAAACAATACTGTAAGGCAGTCAGATGTTGTTATCCTAATTTTCCAGTTGAGGAAGTAAAGTGACTTGGATATGGTGCTCTGATATAACACCACAGTGCCCTCTTATTCATGGAATGGAACATATTTTATAACATGTATGCAGATCTACACAATAATTTGTAAACCATTTTCCTTTCCACGAATCTTAACCTCTTACCTAAGTTGAATCCAGGAAATAAGCTAGGGACTTTGGAAGGGCTAGTTACCATTAACCTACTTGGGCAAGCAATGTTTAGAAAAGTATCAAAAGAATTCTCCAATAAACTAGTATGCTTTAAGCTAAATGAATGCTTCTCCCTAAGGAGTGCAGACTCCCTACCAGGCAAGGTATTATTCTGTCTTAGAAATGACACTCCGGAGTTTCCCAAAGCTTCTTGAGATGAGGCCAAGAAGAGATCCTCTTCCAAGAAGTCTTCCTAGATAACCCTAATTCAGAATAACTTCTTCATTTATCTCATAACACTTTATGTGTCTCACATTCAGTCTCAGACACTTCCCAGCTGTGTGGCCCTGCACAAGTCATTTCATCTCTGTCTGCCTCAGTTTCCTCATTTGTAAAATGAGGATAGTAATACCTACCATCAGGCTGTTGTATCAACTGCGATAATCTTGGGAAAGCTCTTGGCCTGGTGCCTGGCACATTGTAGGTTTTAAGTACTTATTCCCTTCCTGTTACCCTTTTCCTTATCTTTCCTCCCTTTATCAGTCAACAAAGATCTATTAACTACCAACTCTCTGTCAGGCACTGTATCTACATTTATTTGTTTCTATGACTTATATCTCCTTACTAAGGTATACGTTCCTTGACAATGAATACTGTCTTATTTAATATATCTTCCACAGCACTTGGTAAATATAAGTAGTCACAGAACCTTATAAACAGAAGTTCAAGGACAGAAATAAATAAAAAGACAAAATGGGATAGTCCCTACCTTTAATAAATTTACAATCTACAACGGTGACCCTTTCAACAGATTTGTGAGCTAAGCAGGATGGGCCCCATCTGTCAGGTCCTAACTTCTCCACCGTGTCAGCCTTTCAGTTCTTGGCCAAACCTTCTCATGACTCCTTGACTGAGGACTTACCCAAGGTAGTAGAAGCCTTCTACTTTTGACATTTTGTGGATGTCAGTACAAGACTCAGACTGTCTGAGGGGATCTCTTATTCTTGCTGCATTACTAGCCCATTCCTTTTTCCATTCACATATATCCTTGATGATGTTTTTATGCCATTGCTTGTGTACTTAGTAAATTCATACAATCTCTTCACACCTATAGTGCACATGATAAAACAGCAACACAAATAATCAAAATACTCTATGTGATAACTACAAGATATAAGAAGTATTCTACTGATGGCTTACAAAGAAGAAGTTTGCATGGCAAAAGGAGCTGGAATAGAACTTGACATAAATAAGGATAAGGAAATAATGAAGGTAACTAAGAGGATGTTGGAATTGTGAAGAAAGTCAGATGCTGAATTTGGAGATATATAGAAGGACTTGAGAAAAATGAAAAAAGAATGATTTGAGGATGGGGCTGACAGACCCAATGGCCTCTTTCCTTGCCCATGTCCCAGACTGAGCCTGAATAGCTGACCCAAGAGAAGCGCATGCTCCTCTTCTCACCTGCTTAAAAGAGCAGGGCACACAATGGGGATGACCCAGATTAAGGGTATACTCTTAGGCTCCTTGACCCCCACTCATCCCAGAGGGAAAGGAGAATGACCAAGGCCCAGTGAACCTTCTTTTTCTTCAATTACCCACCCTCCTCTCCCTTGTCAGTCTGGTAGAACAATTGGTGACCAAGGCCTCACATGCATCTCACATTTCTGGCTAAGGTAGGTATGTAACGTAGGTAGTTAGGGGAGCCCATCACTTAATACAAACCCCAGAAAACAGGTGAAGACGGCAACATGTAAGAGAAGCAAAATTAAACTACTTAATTCACAAAAGCTATAAGAAATATGGAGATAAAAGAATGAAATTAGACGTGAAATAAGAGATCTGAAGAAAAAATTCAGAGAATAAATAGCTTGGAAAAGAAAGCAGAAAACCTTTCCCAAGTGGTGGACTCCTTGAAAAACAGAGCAGAACAATTAGAACTCGATGACTCCATGAGTCAAGAATATGAAAACAAAGCCAAAAGACTGAAAAAAAGAAACATATATCAGATATTTATTCTCAAAAGCAAGTGAACAGGTCAAGAGATGATAATTTAAGACATACTTACAAAAAGCTATGATCAAACAAAAAGTCTGAATTCCATATTTCAAGAAATCATAAAATTGCCCCAATCTAATAGAAACAAAGGGCAAAGTGAATAAGAGAATCCTCCCATTACCTCCTGAAAGAAACCTCAAATTGAAAATAAGCAAGATTGTCACTGCCAAAATTCAGAGTTTCAATATCAAAGAAAAAAAATGTCATAAGCAATCAGAAAGAAAAAGTTCAAGGACCAAGGAATCATTAGACAGGATCATATAAGACTATGGTGTAACTTCTATAAAAGAAATAAAATATTGAATAGGATGTTAAAAAGCAAAAGATAAAGGGTTACAACAAAGAATTACATATCCTATAAAACTACTATCTGATTGGGGAAAAACTGACCTTGATAAAATATAGATCTTTCAAGCATTCCTAATGAAAAGACCATAGCTGAACAGGAATTCTGAAATGTGGGACACAGGATCCAAGAGAAACCTAGGAAGGTATTTACATCTGGGCAAAGGGATTAAATGATGATGAAGTGCTTACATTCCAATAGGTGGAGAAGATACATGTATCCCTTCAGAATCTCAGTGTCTTCAAGGGTCACAGAAGGAATTAAGTAACATACAAACACAGGAACTGGGCATGGCATTGTTCTGCTTTGCTGGTTTAAGAGAGGAAAGAAAAGGGAGAGAAAAAGGAATATATTAGGGAAGAAATGAGGAAGAAGGAAGAAAATTACTATGCCACAAAACTGGGATACATGAGACAATATGCAAAGATGGGGGGGATTTGAATATCTCATAAACCCAATTCTTAACCAAATAAAGGATGGTTGAAAACAAACACACACACACACATACACACACACTCACATACACACACTTTGGTGTAGAAATACATTAAATTCAACAAGGAAACAGATGGGGACAAGGAAAAGGAAGATGAAGGTCTAAGAGGGAGAGGAGAGTCTAAGAAACAACGATCACAAGCAAAACATATATCTGTTCTGGAAGGAGGGTCATAAAGGAGAAATCAAAAAGAGAAAAAGAAAATATAAGAACCAGAGTTTGGGATCTGGACTTGGTGAAGAGAGGAGGGACAAAGGCAAAGGAACAGAAAGAGACAGCTTCAATTATAGATTACTAGTAGGTCAGATTCTATTTCCTTGTTCTTGTCAAAGGAGGGAGACAGGAGGAAAAGAAAGAGAGAAGTATTAGAGGATATGATGGAGGGTAATATACAATTATTAATTACAGTCATAAATATAAATTGAATAAACTCACCTATAATACACAAAGGGGCATGGCAGAATGGATTAGAGTAGAAAAAATCCAATGCATTAAACAGATTTTTAGAAAAGTTAAATATGATAGATTTCTAGTGATTAATGAACAAGAACAGAAAGGAATATATATTTTCTCAGCAATATATATCATCTTTACAAAATGCTGGGGCATAAAAAATCTCAAACAAATAAAGAAAAGCAGAAATATTAAATATATCTTCTATTATAATTATAACCAATAAAGGCATGTGAAGAAAAGGATTCGAACTTAAATGCTAAATCCTAAAGGAATGGTAGGTCAAAAAACAAATTTAAAAACATAAATAATTTTATCAAAAACAATTACAGCAATGAAACATGCCAAAACTTTAAGGATGTACCCAAAACAGTCTTTTGGGGAAAATGTATCTCCCTCAAAGACTTTCACCAATAAAAGAAAAAGAAAATATGTCAACAAATTGGGCAGGCAACCTAAAAAAAAAAAAACCCAAACAAACCTTAAAAAAAACTTAAAAAGCAACAAATCAATCCTTTCCAATTAAACATAAAACTAGATATTCCAAAAACCAACAAAGAGATAAATAAAATGAAAAACAACAACAAAAGTTCCCCTGAAATGATAAATAAAACTAGGTTTTAAAAGAAATCTAGTATATAGTACATGAAACTCTTTCCCCCAAGCATATTAAAAGAGAGGTATTCAGTATGGTCAACATTAAAACAAACAAAAACACTAGCTCTGAAGTCAGAGGACAAGTATTAAAATTCTACCTTTAATGCTCATTAACCCTGTGTGACCCTCCCTGGTCACTTAACCTTGCTGATCTCTACTTCATCTGAAAAATAAAGGGACTGGATGAGATGGTACTTAAGGTTTCTTTCATTTCTAGATTTGGGATTTTCTAAGCCTATATAAACTGTCAGCAAATCTGATTTTAAACAAAGATAATCAAATTGTCAACATTAAAAATGAAGGAAAAAAGTTTTTTGACAAATAAAGAGGAAAAGAATTAGAAATTATTTTGTAAAATTATATGAAAAGACTGATATGTGAAATAGATAAAAATTTAGAAAAATATTAAATACCTAAAGTAACAAAAAAAATTCAGTTTAAAAAAATTGAGTAAGTCATATTGGACTCAAAGAAGAAAAAGGCCTCACTACCAGATATACAAGTGAATTCTATCAAACATTCAAAGAACAATTCCAATATTGTGTAAATTGCAAAAACAAGGAAAGAAGAATCCTATAAAACTTCTTCTATAAGACAAATATTGTCTTGCTATCTAAACCAAGGAAAGCCAAAGCAAAGAAAGAAAATTAAATAAAGCAACTGTGGGAAGACAGAGATGACTTAGAACTTAAAACTTAAAAGGAGCCCAGGTCATTTAGGAACATTCTAGTAAAGCTGCAAAAATACACTTTTAAAAAAAATTTAAAGAAAAAGCACTATAAGCTCTTCTATCTGTTTCAGAAATTCATTTAACACATTGTTGCCACAATCTTACAGAAGTCGAGTGGAGATAAGCTAAAATAGCCAGAAAGCAAAGTCTGAAAGTAATAGGCATCCAAATCAGAAGGCAATGCCAGAATAACACCCAACTCAGGAGGGAGGCCAGAAGAGTGGTCCAGCAAAATACAGTGCTCTAGCAAAACAGAGTGCCCAAGCATCTCTATCACAGGTGTGGCAGGAGAAAGGCCAGAGCAGGACGTAGGCACCCATCAAACTATCAAAGATGACAAAGAAACAATAATTGTTGGCGGGGATATAAGAGTACAAGCACACTAACACACTGCTGGTGAAAGTTGTGAGTTGGTTTACAAAGTAGTTTTGAATTATATTGGCAAGCATATAACTTTTAACTCAATGATGCCACTACTAAGCCTATCTCAAAGAGATCAAAGAATGAGAAAAAAAAGACCCCTATGTACAGAATATTTATAGGAACGCCTACTATAATAGCAAAAAATTAGAAACTAATGGCATGTTCAACAATTTGAGACTGACTAAAGAAATGATAGCATATAAATTCATGCAATTATCATTGTGTTATAAGCATGATAAAACAAACAGTGTCAGAGAAACTCAGAAAGACTTGTATGAATTGATGTATAGTGAAGTGAGCAGAACCGGAACAATTGATTCACTAACAATATCACTGAAAAAAAGTTTTTGAAAGACTTAATAACTCTGATCAATGCAATGACCAACTCCGATGACAAGGCATGCTACCCACCTCCTGACAGAGAGAGGACAGACTGAAGAGGTAGAATAACAGATATACTTCTGGATACAGTCAATATGAGAAGCTGTTTCAAATGACTAAGCATACTGGTTACAAGTTTTTGCTTTCTTCAAATAGAGAGAATGGAATGGAGAGGGGGGACCCAAGGAGAGGGTAGCCAAGAAAACAAAAGTCATTGAAACATTTTATTGAAGATGCACAGAACAGAATAGAAGGGAGGAAGGAAAGTAAGACAAGACAGACAGAATTGTGTTACATGTTAAATATTACATATTTTAAAAGAAAAGCAAGATGTACATAAAAAAGACTAAATTATTTCATGTATCGTCCTCTTTTCTGCTCTTCCAAATATATATAAAAATTGCTCCTTTTGTTTGGTGTCTATTAAGTTCATGATAAATTCAAAGCAAAAAAGAAAAAGACCGAAAATGATAGAACAATATCACTAGTATCAATGTATTAAATAGTTATTAGAAAAGAGGATATGACAGCATGTTAAAAAATAATACATATGTTATGACCAAGTTGGATTTCTACCCAAAGTGCAGAGTTGTTTCAATATTATGAAAACTATGGACATAGTAGAGCATATTAAAAACAATGTAAGTCACATGATTATGTTCATAAAAGCAGAAAAGGCTTTGGACAAAGTACGATACCCACTTTGTGTTAAAAACAAAATGCACAGAAAAAAACCAGACCATTCCGTAATATAGTAAATAGTACTACCTACTGAAAATCAAGAGTTAGCGTAATCCGCTTCAGAGAAACATTAGATGTCTTTCCAAAAAGGCCAGAGGCATAAGCAAAGACTACCCTGTCATAACTATGATTTGATATAGTTCTAGAAATTCTATTTAAAGCAATAAAATAATAAAAATAAATTGGTGCACAGGCAATGACAAAATAAAGGTATCATTTTTTGCACTTTTTATGGGATGACAGTTTACTTTAGAAAACTGTAAAGACTGAATAAAAATTATTTGAAACAATAACTTAGGGAAAGTTGCAGAATATATAAAATAAACCCATAAAAAACATTCTTTCCACATATAACCAATAAAATTCAGTGAGAGGAGAAAGAAAAAAAATAATTTCAAAATAACTACAGAATGTATAAAATACCTGGGAGTCTACCTATGAAGACATAAAGTAGAGTTATATAAGTACAATAAAATACTTCAGAGAAATAAAGACAGATTTAAATTAATGGAGAAATATTAACTCTCCACCATTGGGTCCTGTCAATATAATAAAAAAATGACAATACTTTTAGTAAGTAAGTTAGCTTAGTGCTAATTTATAGAAGTAGTGCCATATACCAAGTGACTAAGGGGGTTAGTTACTTTAACAGAACTAGAAAAAAATAAAAAAAATTCATCTAGAGGAAAAAAAAGATCAATAATATCAAGGAAAATAAAGAAAAAAGTGACAAAGAAAGGAATCTAACCATTACAAATCAGAAACCGTCAACAATTTGTTGCAGGTTAAGGTAATAATCGCTCTACAGAACAAATTAAGATACACAAAAATCGCTCACAGAACAAATTAAGATACACAAGGCCCAGAAACAGCAAGACTAAGACGTACTCATTACAACAGCATAGTGTTCAATAGACCCAAAACCGATGGGAAAACTGTAAAGGAGTTTAGAAGAAATCAGATCTACAGAGCATCTCGTATTACATACCACAATAAGCTCCAAATGGATACACAACTTAGCTATAAAAGGTCATATTAGAGGGATTAAAGAAAAACACACATTTCTTGTCTAAACAAGCAGAGAGAGGAAAACTGGAGATAAACACCTTTTATCATAAAATTGAAAAGTTTTTCCACAAATAAAACCAAATGCAGTTAGAATTAGTAAAGAACATTGCCTGGTTGAGAAAAAAAAAAATCTCTGCACCAAATTTCTCTAACAAAGATCTGATGCTCCAGGTATATAAGGAAGGGATATAAATATATAAAAACAAATATCATTCCCTATTGGCTGTATCAAAGAAAAATGAACAGTTTTCAAATGAAGAAATGTAGGTTGTCAGCTACTATGTGAAAAAAAGTGCTTCGGATCATTAATAATTAGAGAAAAGCAGATTAAATAAATTCTGACATCTTCCCTCACAACTATCAGATTGGCAAAGATGACAAGGAAAATTCTAATTGTGAGAGGGGTGGGAGGACTGGCACACTGGTGCATTGCTGGTGGAATGGAATTCTGAAGACAAAATGATAAGCAGTGCTGACTTGTCTTAAAAGACTAATGTGGTTGCACAGGGTATTAGAATTCACAATTCTATTTGTGAATTAGAATTCACAACATTCTAAAAATTTTTTTAATTATATATTTTTAAGAAGATGGAAGCAAGGGTAGATAACAGAATGAATACAAAAGGAAGGTATGGTACTGTAAGATCAATATCAAGACTGCTAAATTTCAGAGTCAACCAAGGGCTAGGGAGGAAAACTAAAACTGATCAATCCATTCATGCATTCATTCGTTTAGGCAGGCTACTTGGGGAAAAGGGAAAGAGAGCTAATGCCTGGGACAGTTGGCAGATTCCTACTCTCACTTTGCTTCCAATTTTTCTACCAAAGAGAATGATCTTTGAACTAGAAAGGAGAGAATAAAAATGGCTAATAGGAAACTGGTATCCAAGATAATTAGGAAGATGAGATTTGACTACCTTTGATGAATTCAAATCGTTCAGTCTAGGGAAGCCCCAGTCTTGAAAGAACTGCGAGATGTGACGGTGAGTCGCTAGTGATAAGTGACCATCCAAACAATCTTGGAGAATAGGAAAAATACAATATTGGAAAAAGGGAAATTACCCAAGTTTCCAAAAAAAGGGAAGATAATGAAACCTGCAAACTATAGGTCAGTGTTGTGGTCTGGGTTCTTGGCAAACTTCTAAGATGCACTATTGAAGAGCTAGCTTTTGAACATTTAGGAGAGGAAATAGTGATGACAAAGAGTAAATATGTTTATCAATAAGCTCACGCTTATTCCTTATTTGTACTTATATCTTTTTTGACAGGGTTTCTAATCTGGCAGATCAAGTAGTAATGCACTAAGAATTTAGCTAAGCATTTGACAAAGTCTTTCATGTTATTTCTATAAAAAAGATGGAGAGATAAAAGCTTGACAATGTACCATTAGAATGATTAGTCAAATGTCTGGACCCAGAGACCAGTCACAAATGGTTCCATGTCAACTTGGAACAAGTGCCCGAGGAATCTGTGTTTCATCCTATACTGTTGAACATTTTAGCTAATGTCTCAGATAAAGGCATAGATAGCAAACTTATCAAATTGGCAGATGACACAAAATGGGGAAAAATAGCTTATATATTACATAACAGAGTCAGGATCCAAAATAGTTTTTGACAGGCTAGAATGTTGCATTGAATCTAATAAGATGAAATTTAATATGGAGAAACATTTGGATTTGAAAATTTGACTTCAGAAGCATAAGATAAGAGAGGCCTGAGCAGGCAACAGTTTGTTTAAACAAGACCTGGGTGTTAGAGTAGACTACACTGAGTCACCCCTATACTGTGATATGGCAGCCAGACAGGCTCATGCAATCCTGGGCTTCCTTAATAGCTGCCAAGAATAAAGAAATGATGATCCTATTATGATCAACTTTGGTCACGTCCAGTTCTGGGCACCTGAACTTAGGAAGGATACTGTTAGTCTGGAGAGCTTCCAGAAAAGAGCAGCTGAAGCGAAGGGTCATGGATATGAGGACCAACTGAAGAACCCCATGGGCGTTACCTCACTCTGAGTACCTGAATAGGTCCTCCCATTGAATCCTGGGCCTTCTCTAGTCATCCTGATGAATATCTGGTCACTGAATCCAGATGGGTCACAAGGGGAAAGTGAGGCTGGTGACCTGCACAGCCCTCCCTCACTCAAAACAAAGTCAAGGGCAAGTCATGTCATCATTTCTCTGATGTCATGGTCTCCTTCAAAAACAAAGGACGAACACAAACAGACAAGCCAGAACCTGAAGAAGAGAAGCCTGAATAGTAGGATAAAAGAGCTGTCCTCAAGTATCTAAGAAGAGGGATTAGACTTATTCTGCTTGCCCCCAAGGTCAAAACTAGGAGCAAGTGTAGACATTCCAAGGCAAACTGAACCTTGTAACAACTGGAACCATTCAAGTGTAGAATGGGCTGCTTGTGAAGGAACTGGGTTCTCTCTCTGAGACCTCTAAGTGCAGGCAGACCACTTGTTGGGCATTTTACATAAGGGGGTCTTTTTCTGGGCTAGATAGTGCCTGAGATTCCCTCCAGTTGAAATCGTGAGCTTCTTCATTTTTCTAAAAACAACATAAGGAAAGTTCAAGCAAAGTGCGAGGAGAGGGTTCAAGGTGGGAGAACCCATCCATCTGGGCAAGGCAAGGGGAAAGGATCTTTTCCCCTAATGTGATGTTTAGATTTCAGTGAAAGAAAATATGGTTTCTCCCAACAAAATGACTTAGGCACAGGTGACATCTCATGAACAATCCAGTCATCTTACAGAGGAGAAAACCAAAGCCTTAAGATGTATGATGTGTTCATGGTCACATAAAGCTGGGATCAGAACTCTGGTATAATCTTCATCTCACCTCCTTCCCCTCTCTCAAACCCAAACAAATATTGTTTTTTAAGACTGGATCTACACCTGATTAAACTGGCCCTGGTATCATACAAAGAGTAATGGATTTGGAATCAAAATACAGTTGGTGTCAAATCCTAGCTCTGCTACTATGTGACTCTGGGTAATTGGTTTAACCTCGCTAGACCTTGTTGAATTAAGGATCTCAGAGGTTCTTTTTCACTCCAGATCCTCTGACCATATTCAGGACATCTGAATAGTACTGAGTCCTGTCAGGGACAGCCAAGAACTCACCTTACTTTCTCAGCATCTCCTTTATTGAAAGCCAGTTCTAATCTTGACTGAACTACTCCCTCTACCTTGGCATCCCCTCCCCCATAATAGAGAGTAAAGCAAAAGGTTGAGCAATAAAAATGCCCTTGATGGCTTTGTTAGGAGTAAGAAGTCAAATGCTGTCAAATCACAGACTTTTAAGGCAGGGAAGTAGCTCAGAGCTCATCAAGCCTGACCCTTTCATTATCTCTTGGAAGAAACTGAGCTCATACTCATACTAATTAATAGCTAGGAGGTGGGCAGGCTGTAAAAGAAATTAATCTAGCAATTCTAAAAAATACACTCTGCTACAGTTTTTGATGCTAAGGCATAAAATTAGGCCCTGATAAATAACTGATAAGATATTTATTTTAGGGCCCAGTTTTTTGCCAACAAAAACTGCACACCTAGGATTTTTGCTTATGTCTAAGTACTGTGAGTTAATAAATACAAATACCTAAAAAGGAAGCCAATTAACACACTTGCTTTAGCAGAGAAGTATAAGGGGGAACAACACTGGACTGGGGGTCTACAGACCTGGGTTCTCCTTGTAGATCTACCATAAACTGACTGTGTGACTGTGGGAAGTCAATTGAAAATGAAACAGTTGGAGTTGATGATCTCTAAAATTTCTCCTGGTTCTAACATCCAATTTCCTAAGGGCCCTCCCACTCTTACACTCTGTTCTAAGGGGCCTCCCAGCTCTGACATACTGTGCTCTAAGGGGCCTCTCAGCTCTGACACTCTGTGTTCCAGGGTCCCTTCCGGCTCTAACACATTCTCTGTTCTAAGGTTGCTTTCAGGGCTGTAACACTCTCTTTTAAACAGAATTTACCACTTGCTCTGATTCTAAATTTTTCTCAGAATTTTATTAAATGCAATTATAAACTACATTCTTGCTCCTCTATATGAAAGTGGGTTGAACTAGATGATCTAAGGTCTAAGTTCTGTGATCAAAATGTGACCTGTTTCCAAAAGCACTACAAACACTGCTAGCTGAACCTGACAGAAGCAAAGAATAAGTACCATAAGCTAAAAAGATGAACATTTTCCCTTTTGCAGGAAGACAGGACAGACAAAAGTAAACTCAAGAAAGAGAGTGCAATTTTCCTTCAGCAACTCTGCAATGGAACAATATCTGTTTCCATACCTAAAGCTACTAATACCCTTCTCACCACTGGCCTATATCACTTCAATAAGCTCCTAGCTGGTCTTTCTGCTTATCCAAGTCACTGGGCAAATGCTCCACATCAGTCTTAAAACTCTGATCTGATGGTGTCAACAATCCTGTTGGAGCGCTTACAGAGGCTCATTCTAGTCTTCTGAGTAGAAGGCCAAACTCCATAGCTTGGAATTCCAAGTCTTCCACAATCTAGCCTCTGCTCAGTTTTCATCAGCATGGATGGATACTGGAAAGAGGATCATACCTGAAGCCAGAAGACCTAGCTTAAAATTCTGGATCTTAACACTTGTAAGCTTTGGTACTTCACACCTTCCCCATCAGCAAAATGAGGTACTGGAACTACATGTTTTCTAAAGTCTAATGTAACTAACATGCTATTTCTTACCCAGACTCAAAAAGGAATTTCCTCCACAATATTTTCAATAAGCAGTCATTCCTCCGGGTTGGCCTGAAGACCTCCACTGATGGGAAACTCATTACTTACATCCTTAGGCATCCCACTGCACTCTGGGGCAATTCTAATTGGAAGGAAGTGTTTCCTTCTATCTTGCCAAAATCTGCCTCTCTGTACATTTCCTTCATTGCTCCTGGTTCTGTCCTCTAAAGCCACGAAGAACAGATTTCATCCCTTATCCACATCAAAACCTAACCCAACTTATTCTCATAGGTTCTAGTCTCTAGTTCTCCATAATCCTGGTCCCTCTTTCATCATCATATCTCAATTGCAGTCTCCTCCTGGAACTTCCCTTAGCTCCTGGAGTCTGGAACTTCTTCTAACCCCTGTGAACAGCTCACCATGAAATGTCCCTTGGAAAAGCCTACCCGCCCACTTTCTCCCACTGGTCAATTTTTCTTGGAGCCTTCATTTTGTGAAAGGGCAAAGGTGGGCTTGCCTTACTTCGTCTCCGTTCCTGACCCTCTGGACTTCAATTGTGCTCTTGGGCTGGGTACCCTACAGTCCCCATGTTCTTCATCTTTCTTGTATATGGTGTCCTCTCCTATTAGAATGCAAGCTCCTTGAGATCAGAGACAGCCTTTACTTTTACTTGTATTTGTATCCCCAGGGGTTAGCATAATGCCTGAGCACATAGTACATGCTCAATAGATGTCACTTCCTTCCCTCATTTCTTCCTCCCTTTCCCTTCACCATCTCCCACGCTCAGATTTTTATCTGCCTGTTGAAACCCATCCCATTCACCAAAGACAGGATCAACTGCTAAAGTCTTCACTGAGTCTTCCCCTACTCTATCTCCCCTTGAATTTTTCACTAGCCCTTTGGCATTCTATTTTGTATTTCACTTATTCTAATTTCATTTTATATTCTGGGGGCACATGCTTTTTTCCCACTATTCTGCCAACACCCTGAGGCCTTGAACCATGCCCAGGCCTCTCATCTGTGCCCCACCTAGCTCCCAGCACAGTGTCCTACAACAAAGCCAGAGTTTTGGAATGTTTCTTTTATCTCTGCCCAGAGCCTGGCCCTAGTCCATGGTGGTGCTTCACCAATGCTTGTGGAACTGAACTGAGAAAAGTCTCTTTTTCATGCTTCTTGTCTTATTCTCCATTCAACTTTAGGCTCCAGAAGGGAAAGGACTCTCTTCTCCAGACTCTGTACCCCCAGTAGTTCACACACAGAAGCCACTTTTAACAAATATTTGTGGAATTTCAGTCATAACCTTAATCAGTTCTCATGCTAACAAGTGAACACTCAAGAAAAAATGTACATGGAGCCCTTTCCATTGTTTTCTTCCCACCTTCCCTCATGGTCAGTTAAAGTATCTGACCTCTCATGATCATTCTATTCATAGCTAGAATATTTTCGCAAATAAAAAATTAAGGCATATTCAATGACCCACACTAACTCAAACAGAGACAAAAAGAGAACTATAAAGAACCAAAATAAAATAAATTTTAAGTCAAGCAATAATGATGGACCACTTTCTGGTTATAAAGCTCCTTCTTTGGTCTTCACAACAACTCCTCTCAGGTGGGCAGCACAGATTCTTCTCCCCATTTCACAGACAAGGAAGCAGGCCCAGGATTAGAAGTCCCTACAGTCACACAGTGAATGAACAGGCTAGAACTTACATCCAAATGGAGTGATTCAAGTCCAGGGTGCCACTGTACTGAGCAAACTTTTATGGCAAGTATTTTGGAAGAACCAAGTCGGGGTTTCACTTGGCTATAGGATATGGTACAGATCAGATGACAATCATTTACATTTCTACTGTGTGAACAACATTTACAATGTTCTTTTCAATAGCTGTCGAAATTTTCTTAGATCTCTGCATGGCCTCCAGACTGGTCTATCTTTACTTTTACAACACTCATGTAACGCCTCCTCCTCCTTTCTCCCTTCTCCTCAAGCAGCACCAATCCTGTGTCTCCAATTTTTAAATGGAGGAAAGCAAATGAAATAATATATGTAAAACACTTGGCACAATGTATGGCACACAAATAAATGCTTATTCCCTTCTCTTCTACTTCGATTTAACTTCTCTCCTATCTACAGAGTTTCCAAGTCTTGAATGTTTTCTTCTGAATCCCAGAGCCAACAAATTTAATTTCCAGCAGTTGGCAAAAAGGGATTAAGTTGGAAGTGGTCAGATGGGTAGATTTTTGGGTTTTTTTTTTCTCAAGTCATCGAACTGATTCCTCTAAAATGCTAATCTGGAAAAAAGTAAACGTCATCTCCCAAATCAATAATTCAGATTAGTCAGGCATAGACAAGTCAGGGTCTCACTACCAACATTTACTACAACATGTGGTACCTATGGTACCATAGCTTAAAAATGTGAGAAGCCAGGATGGGAAGCCAGGTCTCTCCTAATTCAGAGGCCAATGCTTCAAATCCACTGCCTCTTAAGACATGACTCCTCCCCTACTAGAAAAATATGATCATCCAAAAACCCTCATTTCTTAGGCCTCTCTGAGCTTACTTGCAATGGGATGACTCCTTCTTCCTTCTCTTTCTGCAAACCTCCTTAATCTATGCTGGAAACTCTGATGCCTTAGCTGACAGAGCCAGGGTCCTCCCATAGCTAATCCCCAGCATCTCCCTGCTTATCACATCAGACATGGTTGAGGAAGAAACCACTACCCCCACCCCTTGCAAAAAGGACAGCATTCTGTGGTCCTTGCCTCTGTGTCAGGGAGTTGTGCTGGAAGAGTCATCTGCTACACTGACTAGGCAGAGTGGACTGTCCTGAAAGGCCAAGGACTGTCCCTCTGCTGAACCATCACTGACGCCTTTAATTTCTCCTCCCATGGTCTGAAGACACCTGGGCCAAAGTCTTTGATGACCTCCTTGGCTGTAGTTTTCTACCTAGGCCAAGGGGCCTATGCCTCCACCCAAGGGTGCCTCATGTTACACCTCAAGCTTTCCCTAGAATGAATTAAGAGACGCGCTATAATAAAGGCCTACTGCTTTTTAAGCATTACTGGCCTGTCTGACTCTTGAGAAAGCCTCCTTTAAGTCCCACAGAAATGGGCTGGGACAGAAACACAGTCTAGGAAGCAGGTAAAACACCAACACAGCTATACCACACAACATGGCATGGCAATTGCATTATGGAGTTACAGAACAAAGTGCTATATGAGGTCATTCAGTACAACTCCCTAACACAGTCAACATGAGGAAGGAGAAAGGGCAGAGCAAGAGGAAGTGAGCCTGAGGAGGGAAGCTACAGATGGAGGCCTACTTTCTATTACAATTAAATTGAATACTATGGCCTTCAGAATTTGTATGTATAACTGCTTAAAATGTAATCTTCTCAGTTCACTCGACTGGCACTGGGAACTATTCCTGGATCCCACAGCAGGATCTTCCTAAGCTAATCTGTTTGTGGAGTTGGCACCACAGCCTAGATGAAGAAATCTCCTCCCTGGGGGACCAGAACACACTGAGCCACCTGGGATACAATCATCACATCTTCTCGCTGAGCAGGGACATCTAAGTCACATCTAAATGTACCCCATTCTGAAGCAGGTGGGCCCCTCTACACAACCCTCACTCACTCATCCACCTCACAATCACTCATCCACCCTCTACTTAAGAATCTTCCCCAATTGGGAAAACACTAAATGCACTTTCAATCAGTTCTAATTGTTAGGAAATCATGCCTCAGAAAAAGTCAAACTATCTATATACCTTTCTGAAACTCTGATCCATTGGCAGTTCTGTTGTCTAGTACCAATGAGGATAAACCTACTTCTTCCACATGACAGGTCTCTCAAATATACAGAGCATCATTATAAAGACCTGCCCCACCCCAAGGCCTTCTTCTTCCAAGCTAAACATCTCTGCCGAGTGCAGCCAATCTGAACCTTGGAAGCCTATTCTAAGTCTTCCTCACTAGCTTTTCAATGGTGTTCAGAAGTACTTCTCCAGGTATGCTGTAACCAGCATAGAAGGCAGCAGGACTGTCCTATCTCTTGTTCTGGACAAGGGACTTCTCCTAATATGGCCTAGAATCAATTGTTTTGATTGTCTTTAAAAGCTTTAGTAACAAAAACAAGTCAGGTAAAGCAAATCCTTTACTTCAGAACATCATATACAGCACTCAAGATAAATTGTTCTCCCCTTTTAAAGGACAGAGCTTGATCTGTTGTGTCTGTAAGGAGAAACTTGTTTTAGTTTGATTGTTAATGTTAAGTCACTATAAAGGCCAACTCCCTCAGGCTAAAAGCTCAAAAACCTGTGGCAGACTGGGACTCTGTTTACTGGCAAGTCTGGTTAGTTTTTGCCCTATAAAAGATGGAAGAGTGGCCCTGACCAACACGACATCATCTGATTCTCCCTGGGACATGTAGATGGAGGGTCCACCGTAAAATAATGGCTACGGTTCTAGAACTGGTATTGACAGCAACAGGTACAGTCTGGGGATACGGAATCTGCCGAGTCTTTAGTGGTGGCGCCCACAGACAGTTTAGCCATTATCTTTTGCCACATTTTCAATGGATACAAGTCAGATGAATTTTGACCTAATAGGTATAAGGAGAAGAGCTAGGATAATATTCTCTCAGATGAGAAAACAAAAATCAAACAAATCAAATCAATCATTTGGATCCCATAGTTTATGAGAGGAAAAATGAAATTCCTTCTAAAGTTCCCATCTTTTACCAAGCCAAAAAAAAATGGAAGCATTAACAATAATTTTTTTTAATTTTAAAAAATAAAAAGTTCCCATCTAGATAGGCTAGAATGTTAGTACTAATTCACATGGAACTTATGACTCATCTAATGCAAAAGTTTGTTTTTATAGATAAGGATGCAAAGCCTGAAAAACAGCAGAATTGGTACCCTAACCACTTGACTACTAGTCCAATACTTGTCCAATTGCATACTCTGAGATCAATCCCTACACCCATCCTCCTATCTTCCCCTCCACCATAACAGGTCTTTTGCGCCTCTTAATGTGAAATAATTTTCTCCATTCTACCTCTCCCTTCCAGAAAAATATTTTTAAATGCATGAAGTACATAGGACGACAAAGAAAATCAATTATACTGAAACATAGTTACCAAAATATTAAAACAAACAAACAAGCTTACAGACTTCAGGTTAAGGACCACAGATGATTAGAGGATCTCTAAGGTCCGTGCAAGCTCTAACATTCTGTGACCCCCAAACCAGGAATATGTAAATGGGCCTTCAAACATAATGCAGTCTGAATTCAGGCAAGACAATAGGACAATGCAACAAAGTTACCAATCCTCTTTTCTCAGATATGTGACCATCACATCAAAACCTCTGGATCACCACTCTTCTGATATTGTACTTGCCTATGGACTTGCCTATAGACGGCTTCTCACTTCAATCTCCCAACCCAATACTCTCTACTTAAAAGGAACAAGGAACTTAACCTCAAGACAACTAAGTGACAAAGAACAACAGGCTAAAGGTAGAAATGGCCCAAGGGGAAACAACTATTTTTCCTCTTAGACACTGTTTGACAAACACCATCATCTGAGAGAAGAGGGCTTGAGCTCTTCTTTGTGCCAAGACGACTTCCTTCTTCTTTAATTCATGACCCCAAACCTCCCAAATTTCCACCGCCCATGTTCCCCGCCCAGTCTTTGCTCCAATGGCACACTCTTAGAAAAAGAAATAGTTCCTCAACCTAGTGCCACACAGAACTCTATAAAATTAGAAAGTCTCAAACCACTGCAAGGTCCGGGGCTGCTGTGTCTTATCCGTAGGCTGGGAGAATCCTAGGTGGTAAGAACTGTTAAGATCTGTTCAATAAATAGCTCCTCAGCAAGCTCACATGGGAATGCCTATTGTCCAAGGCAAACACTGAGGTGAATGAACGCGCACCAATCATTGCCCAGGTGTCATGTCACACACTTACCTTACCAGGGCATCTGGTTTGCTGAGCTGGTTGTTAGGGATACAGTTCTCCATTAAGTCCTTGTGCACACTCGGACTTTTGCTAGTGCACTTCTGCTTTTTCTCATTTTTACTGGATGAGGAAGGGATGCTCCCATTTGTGGTACTGTGACTTCGAGGCGAGGAGTTCACAACACCACTGGCATTTTTATAATTTTTGGATGAGGCAGTGCATGAGTCCTCCTTTAAGAGGTTTTCTGTACTTCCTACCAGGTCATTATTCAATCTTTTACTATTGATATGGTTTTCCATATATTCAATTTCTTGTATTTTAGAGTCTACGGGCTGTAAAATATTGTTATTTATTCCAAGATTGTGTTTCTTGGCATCTTTTTCCTTTTCTTTCCCCTTTTCTCTGTATTCTAGCTCTGGCAAAGTTGTAGATAACTTTTTGCTGGTTGGAATGCCTCCGTTGTGGTGTAACAGCATCGAGGAATCCACATCAGACAATCCTTTGGCTGCTAGAAGATCAAAAACAAACAACACACAGCAGGGCTTAGTTTTCTACAAACAAAGAACAGACGGATTCAACACGTTACATTATCCATGGCTGGGACACTCCCTACACAATTTGCATCCTCATTTGGAAGCAATAACTACAGTACATTGTACTGCTTTGAAAAGCAAATCTAAGTAGGCTTGAGGAGCTGAACACTTGGGAAAATCACTTGCATGAAAAGTGAGATAGGCAGGTTCTGATGAAGTATCAAGATCAGGATTTCCATATGAAGCTGTCCTTCTTAAGATGATATCGTGCTTAAACAAATAGCTCCAGGAAGACATTTACGGAAAGGTAAGCAACAGCACAGCATGGTGGAAAAAACACTAGACTTGCAGTCAGAAGACCCAGGCTGCTTATTAACCCTTTACCCTCATTCAGAGTCTCAGTTTCCTCATCTGAAAAATGTAGTATTACAATAAACTTGTTCCACAGCACTGTTGAGGAAAATGCTTTTCTTTATTTTTTATTTTTAAAATAAAATGTTTTATTTATTTATTAAAATAAAATATTTTAAAAATAAAATATAAAAAAATTTGCTTATTTTTTATAGCATAGAATGCTATAAAAATGTGAGCAAATATTCATGGGTATATTGTGAAACAGGCAAGTCAAATATTCTATCTCCATTTTACAAATGAAGAAACTGCGGTTGAACGTTAAGTGATTTGCAAGGCACCTCAAGAGAAGTAGTAGAACTGGACCCAGCACCCAGGTCTCTTGACTTCCAGTTTGAGTTTTTTTCCAACATAGCACACTGCTTCTCCAAGGGAAATACTTCAAAAGTCTCTTTTTTTTGTTGAGGCTTGTGATTTCATCAGAGTTGGGAACCCACAGTAAAGAAAATTCCTCTATTAATACAACTAACAGGGGCACTGAGTGGCCAAGTCACGATATATATCAGAGGCAAGATTTGACCCCAGGTCTTTTTGATTCCAGGGCAGCTCTCTACTACATCTCTCTGCTTAAAGGCAATAAAGAACTATGTTCATGTGAACTATTATTTTAATTAGAAACAAATTTTAAAATGTGATTGCTAGTGAAATGGAAGACTCCAGAATTTAAGCAGTTGATCTTTCTTGGGAGACTTAAAAGGAATTTTCTTATTTGCCTTCATATGGAAATTCTAATATATCTGCCAGAGGAAGAAACAGATTTCCAACTATTCTCTGCCACCTGCACACTGCTCTCAAACTGTGACGCTTTCTACCCCCGTACTCTCGCCCAGGATGCTCCCTATCCTTTGTCCTCTGACCTTCAGTCCCTATTCATCTTTTAGAGCATGACTATACCACCACCCTAAAGCCTTTCCTGACTGTTTCCATGCTCAGTAACTCACAGAGCGCTCCGTTGTTCTAACACAACTGAGTGTGTAGCTAATATTCTCCTACTAAACCAGGAGTTCCATGAGGGCAGGGACTATGTCTTATCTATACTTTGTCCTTTCTCCAGAAACTAACGAGCACAATACTTATTCAGTACAAGTACGTGCTTAATAAATGTTTAATGAATTGAATTTAATTTTGGAAATGGTTTGAGTTAATTTTCCTACACTCTTTCCTATAGTCATGAGCCAGTGAGCCAGAATGTAGCCAGGTTCATGGAATACACATTATCATCTTGTTCCTGAACCAAAGACACCAGATGCTACTGTCAGTTCTTTCATTTCTGCTAGCTAAGGGTTCCCAGTGGTGGGGTCTCATTAGGAAAAGCCCCACTTCAAAGCTTCATTTATAATGTATTGAATAAAACCAATATAAATTGGGACCTACTCTATATTTCCCTCTCATCTTCATTCTGGGTAAATGCATATATACACACACATATATATGTATATGTGTGTGTATAAAAATGCATATACACACATCTCAGCATCCTGATCTCAGTAACACTTTGGTTCTTGAACTGAACTAACAATTGTTCATTCAAAGTGTCTACTCAGATACTAAGAATAAACAGCTGAACATCACTTCAGGTACACGTCCCACCAAGGATGGCTAAGAACCTTCCTCAACACAATGACTCCCATTTCTAGACCACTTGAAAGTTCAGAAAGCACTTTCCTCACAAATCCTGATGATGCTAGGAGGACAAATATTTTCATACCCACTCATGTGTGGTCATATGGCCAGTGGGTGGGACAGCCCACATTTGAACCAGGTCTCTTAAGGCCAGGTCCAGCTTCATTGCACTTGGTCACATTGAAGGGTAAGGCAGCAACATACGGAACTTTCAGACCTACCTTCCTCTGCCTCCCTCTCTTGCCTCTGCAGCATCTGTTGCTCTGGAGGGAGAGCCTGTTGAAGAAGCTGCATGTAAAATTCATTCTCTTTCTGCACCTCTTTTTGTTTTCTTAACCGCATCTTATAGCTTACGTAACTTTTGAAGCCAAAGCCCAAGGTCACCACAGGGTACCCAATACTAGAAAGAAGACAGGTCAGTCAATAAAAGTAAGTTAAGATACATGAGAGAGACCATGTGTTTCATGTACCTGTGCGTGTACCTACAACTAGAACTATGAAGAAATTCTAGTTGACTGTGATGATGAGATCTACTATAGGAAATCATTCATTCATTTATTCAAGGCAAAGCACTACACTGGGTGTCAGAGAAGATACAAACGTACATATGATGAGGTCCTTGTCCTCAAACAGCTCACTAAGTAATAGAAATGAAAAAAAAATGTAATATGAATTACATCATTCACATTTGAATAAATATAATATAAGTCATAAGAAGATGAGTACCTAGGAAGAATACAGAGCACTATGAGAACATATAAAGGGCAATGAAACACTGTCAACATGCAGACAGAACTGTGGGAGAAGGAAGCTTATTCATAACAGACCAATGAGACTGAGTCTCAGATAGGTCTCTGAAGCTCTCTGTGACTTTAATCACCAATCACCTGACATGGTCTTTCATCACCTTTAGGGAAACCTGATTTTCTTACAAAAGTAAATCAAACAGCCTAGCACTAAAACATGCATTAGAAGTGGAATATTTAGCCTTCTTATAAGTGTTACAAGAGCACAGGCATCCTTTGAATGATACTGCTAACCTAATTCCGCAGTAATTTCATTAAACTATCATAACTCCAAGCTGCTGCCAATGCCCTACAATCTCACTGTAACACTATTTGTTCAACTGCCATTACAAGAGTGCTCCTATGGAAGTGACTAGTTCCTATAGCATAGCTTCCCTTAAAGTTTGGCAGGGTGTGTCTATATCATTTCATTCATTAATTCATCAACCATTAAGTATTTACTCTGTGCAAAAACTGCCTTTTTAAAAATCTTGGGTGAAAAACACTGGCCCTCCTTCATTTGTGTAAATATAAACTGATCTCAAAATTAGAAAATCAAATCCACTCTGCCACTGTTCCAGACTCCTGAGCGTCAGCAGGCAGGGCTCAAATGCAGGTAGGTGCTTTATAGCCTTCCAAGCTTTTTGTTGCCAGAAGGGCACCATCATCCCCAATTTCTGGGAAACTGTCCTGCAAACACAATTACCTCAACAGAGCCTTGACCCAGATCAGAGATGTCAAAGTAAATAAAAAGACAACAAAACATGATGTTAATATGTGGTTTTCTAAGTCAATACACACCCACAGGGTCCTTATGTACAATTCAGGGGCTCCTGTTTCTGTCTGGGTTTGACACCACTGATCTAGATAAACATATAATGGTATCCACACCAACACCTGGTTGGTGTCACCTCAGGAAACTGGCTGTAGTAATTGTCCCAGTCTTTGGGAAGATGACAAGTTAAAACGTTTTCAGTCATCCTGAGAAAACAAACACTTTCATAACCTGGGAATAAACTTGATTGGCATCTAAATTCCATTAATCACCATAATGAATCCAAGTGTTGGCATATTATAAGAAAGAAAGTAATAGGTTATATTGAGTTTATTTTTCTCATACTATTGTGCTAAATGTACAAAAAGAGTGGATCTACATGTCTGGCTTAAGATACGTTAATTTTAATCTATGCATTAAATATTAGCAAACATCGATATGTTTGGAAGAGATTATATTGGGCAAATTGTTGTTAGCAATGGAAACAAATTTTAAAAGACAGATTTGCATATTTCAAAGGAAGAAAAATATTATTTTAATAACTTGATAACTTACGTGTACATCCAAATACCAATACTTTAAAGCTTTTTATTTTTTGCCTAAAATACAGGTATTTATTAGTTTCTCCTCAGAAACATGTTACTTTGAGTATCAACTGTAATTTTCAAACAAATTTTTACTGACTTTTGTTTTTATGTCATTACAAAATTTCTCAAAATCTCCTTCACCTTAGAGAAAAGAGTAAAAAAAGAAAAAACAGTTCAGCACAATTAACCCTATCCTGCCAAAGGCCAGATCTCTTTGCAGCGTCCCACAGTCATAATCTCCAAAACGAGCGATGAGGAGGGAAGGGGGATGGTGTGTAAGGTTTACAATGCATTTATTTCACTGGATGGAGGGATACAACCCCATTAAACTGTGAGTACTAACAAAACCTCATGTTTACCCAGCACTTTAAGACTAATAAAGGTTTCTATCCCATATTTTATTTCATGCTCCTAAGAATCCTGTGAAGTCCCTATCTACTGCAAAGCCATGGAGGTTCCCAGAAGGTAAATGGCTCACTGAGCGTTTCACAAATAGAGTTTTAGGAGAAAAGGAACAGGAGCCTAGTGGCTGACTCGCAGTTCAGAGCTCCTTTCTCTATACTACCATCTGATCTGAGACACCAGGGGTTTGCTGAGGACACTCTCTGGGTCAGGCCCTGTCTTAGGTACTTGGGAGATAAAGACAAAAATGAAACAGGCTTGTCCTCACAGAGCTGTCTATCCAGAGAGAAGTAAATATGAAGTATCATGGAAATTCCAAGCTCCCTCTTTATAAAAATGATTCTCTCATCTAGATATTCATTGGTACAAATAAGTGACACAGGCAAAATGAGGAATTTACAGTATTGGCAAAGCTTAAAATATGTAGTAAAAAAGCTAAAAAGGCATTTAAAGACAGCTTAAAAACACACACAATACTCACCAGTGAGCAGCAAATGGACGACAGAGATCTACATGAAAGTTTTTGAGATCTTTAAATCTAATCGCTGCTTCAATATAAACAAAGAGTATCCACAGGGACACTGTGGGCAAACACACTCCCCTTTCTGCAAAAAAAGAAGAAGAAGAAGAAGAAGAAGCAGTAGCACCACAGAAACAGATTATCAGCAATACATTAACTGAAGCAAATCTGAAGCAGATTTTGACTCAATTCCCATGATCTTCATTAAAGCTTTCAACTTGTTGGGAATTAAAAGGCCATTCACCCTTCCAAAGATCCAAGTAAAACACTTTCCAGACAAAAGGAGAACTTTTGTCAGTTTTCTAAAAGCCAAAACTATGGAAACATATTACAGACCTGACCACAGCAACATAGAATTTGGATCTGGAAAAGACTTTTGACACCATCGTGTCTACCTGCTCTATTTTGCAGATGAGGAAGGTAAGCCCTAGAATGGAAGATGTATGCAGGCAAAAAAGACAAGGCTGAATACTTCTGATCCAACACAGGGGCTCTTCAGAGACTAAAGATTAAAGTGAAAGAAGGGGAGGGGAAGGAAGAGAGAGAGAAGAGAGAGGGAAGGAACAAGGAGAGAGAGAGAGAGAAAGGGAGAGGGAGAAGAGAAGGGGGAATGGAGAAAGAAGGGGACGGGGAGCACAGGGGAAAAGAAAGAAGGAGGAGATGGAGAGAGGAACTGGAATACAGTGAGGGGAGAGAGAACATATGCACTAACTTGATTAGAGAAAGCATGAGAGATTACTCAGAAAAAATAGTAACTACAGAAGAGTCTAGAAGAAAAGACAGAAAAAGTGATTATCAGTAACTTGGAAATGCTCAGGACCCTTTTCCTAATGGTAACGGGGATAAGACTGGTAACACAGGTTTGGGAAGGGCTATTCTTTGCCATTAGTCCGAAGCTTCTCCTTTCACAGAGGAGGCCCAGGTCACTCACTAAGGACATTAATGGCAGAACCAGGCCCACCACCCAGGTCTCCAAACCAGCAGCCCAGTGCTGTCCCCACACACAACAATGCTGTAACAACACAGTCTATGTGAAGACAGGGATCACTACCAACAGCATTACTGTAGGTCCAGCATACAACTGCAGAAACTGGTTTCCTCCAGACCAAAAGAAGAGAAATGCTTCATTTGTGTGTATAAAAACATACCAAAGCCAAGCCATTCTCAGGATGGTGGCCTTTCATAATTCAGGTATAAGCTCTTCTCTCTCAGAGAACTTTTCCATTTTCTGAGTTACCAACTTAACTTTCCCCACTTCCTCAGCACCTTTTGGAAATATCTTGTAATCGTGCCCAGCCCCTTCCACTGTAATTTTCCCACCAATGAAAATTTCCTATGAGCAATAGAAGGAAAACGAATCCCAGATTTATTAAATCACACTCAATCATGTCTCACACAGCAAGCTGTGGACTCAAAGGTTAAGAAGCATTTGTTATCATAAATGAAAACATGTTAACCTGTTTCAAATACCACTTTGGAGCCTAGAACAGGAGGTGCTATCACAAATAAAGGCATCATTGGTGACACTCACATGGCTAGGACCCTGTGGATAACACCATAAAGCCATTTCCAAATAGTTCTAATACAAACGGCAGATTTACTTTTTTCTTTCAACTGCTAAAACAGTCACAGACTCATAGCACCTGACAGACCAGCTAGTTCAACTTCCAAGTCATTCTGGCAGAGTCAGGTCAAGATGCATTTACTTACTATGGGACAACCAACGTGCCAAGTCCTGGATCAGCACCCCTATTTGAGAAATGAGAAGACTGAGGCCTGAAAAGGTGAGGTGACTTACTTAAGAGCCTATGAGGACCCAGGAGAAGAGCTAGGATGAGGAACTGTGCTTTACTGAAAACAATACCCATAAAATGGTGGTTCAGCCGGCTCTATGTACTGATATGAGGACTAGGGCAGGCTGGTGGTGCTTTACAGATGGTACCTATCTCCAAGTGAGAGTAAGTAAATAGCAGCAGTGTGGAAAGCATTACAAGAGAGGAGAGTGACCATGTAAAGTTTCATACTGACAGCAGAGATCTTCAGAGAGCAAGGACTCAACTATGGGTGACTACCATGAAGCCTCACTGTGTCATGGAAGAAACCCTGAGTCATCTCATAAAACAAACACACTGTGGGGGTAGGGGGCAGTGGGAGAGGAGGAAACAATTCACAATTTTGTTTTTTCTTTGTATCCCCAGTGACTAGCATGATACCACAGCACAGAATTCAACAAATGCATGTCAGTGGTGGATTATTCTGGCAAAGTCCAAGTCCTGACAAACCAATCACAGGTTTCTTGTTGGCTCCTAGCCGGTGATGGCCTGGGTCTACCATCTGAGGACCAGCCTGGCTAAGCAGAGGTCTTCAAGAAGAGGCTAAGACCCACTTGCTAGGAGGGTTGCAGGAAGGCTTACTGGTCAGGCCCGTATGTGACTAGATGGCCGCTGAAGTCCCTTCCAGCTCTTGGATGCTGAGATTCCATACGTTTGGAAGCTCATCACCACGTGGGCTTCTGTATGATAATTTTATTAGCAACTGTCAAAGCCTCTCTAGGCCCTGTAGTCTCCACTACTGGAAGGAATACTCACATTCACAAAATCATGGCTTCTTCAAATATTTAAATATCCTACTTTTACTAAGCTTATACAAGAATACGAATATAAGTTGCTCTATAAGACCTCAATTTTGGTGAAGCAAGGTGGTGCACTGAATATAACACTAGTCTTCAAGTCAGGAGAACTTGAGTTCAGTTTGGCCTCAGACACTAGCTCTGTCATCTTGGGCAAGTCACTTAACCCCAACTGCCTCTAAAACAAACAAAACCACAACAACATCTGAAGAATGGTGGGTTGGAAGAGATTATTTCTAAGTTCTTTTCAGCTTTATCATTCTATGACAGATCTGTCATTATTTGTTTTTCATTAGTGACAAAATCCTACAGGTTCAGAATTGGTCCAAGAGTCAGGGTTTCTTCAGCCTTTGAAGAAATACATAAATTATACCAGCCAACTCTTTTCATTTAAAACATATAGTATCTGGTCCCCATGTTATTAAACAAATAAGCTAAATATTCTTTGCTAATGGACAACTATGAAGAAAGAGTGATTGGGGATATGCAATAGACTTTAAGACTGTATTAAAAATGAATTCCTAATTTTTTCATAACTTTTGCACTGAAGTTTCATTAAAGATACATTAAAGTATCTACAACTTAACTGGCAGATTACAAAGATGCTGGATTAAAAACTAGTAAAAAGTTCTAATCAAATAACTAACAAGAGAAGCTGAAGGCCAGTCCCTTGATGAAAGTAATCTATGCAGAGACTTGAGTCTTAGGCTTACCCCATCTACATTCAATTTTTTTTTTTTACAGACAAGAAAGCTAAAGCTTTCAGAGGGTGACTTAATCAAAATCACAGTTAAAATCTGTTGATATTTTAACCCCTAGTTGTTGAGCACAGAGACAAAACAGAATCCAGGTCTCCTGACTCCCAGGTCAATGTTCTTCCATAAGCCCAAATTGACTCTAACAGTAATCTAGAAGACAGTTTTAAAATGCCCAATTTTGTCCTCACACTATCACATTTTATGCCAAAAGTTTTTTCTCCTGTTTTGGAATTCAAAACTATTAAAAGTTCCAGTTCATTTAAAAATCTCAAAGACTTACCTGTATGCCAGACGTACTGTACCCACACATAGGTGCTGGCAGCAAAAAACAGCCATTGTATAGGGATGAACAGGAGACATATTATATTTGAGGTGAATGCTACACAAACAAAAAATACAGAGAAGGCCTGAAGGAAAAAAGAAAAACAAAAAATTAGAACATGAATTACTTTCCATCAAACAGGTTGTAATACTTTCTAAACATCTGGAAGTAAATTTCTAAAAGAACTTAATACAGTTAACTATAGGGTAGGTTAACAACATTTAAACTCAATGTGAATATTTATATGAGTGGTAGTTAATTAAGCACAGGACTATGTCTCTACATCAAAAATTACTGCTATTTATATCATTTAATTCACTAAGGAGAAAGGGATCTGAAAAAAGCAAGATTAGTCAGCATTGACTTCATTCATATAAATGCCATAGGTTTTAAACCTGAAAGACCTTGAGTTTTAACCCAAAGAAGGATGATCTTTTCTCTCCCAACTTTGCTACTAAAGGTTTCCTCTGTCTCCAAGGAAGGAGCAGAGGCAGTGACTGAACAACAGTAAGGTTAAAGTTGCTAGTCGTTTTATGATACTGTCCCACCATCAGCAGGACCTGAGATATGGATGGTCTTTCACATGCACATCTGAAAAAGTATAGAGTATCTTTCAGTAGGCTCCTTTTGTAAACTAAGGTAACAGGGGGGAGGTGATGACAGGAGGGAGGCAGGGAGGTTCTACTTGTGAGAATGCTCTAGAACAATATTAAATGGCACGTAGCAGAAATCAAACTTCTGACCCTGGCTCTGCTTTGACCCAATGAACAATACTGCCACAGGTATTATAGCAAAAAACAAAATAAATCAACAACAGCAACAAAAACCACATATATATATAAATATATATATATATATAATTTAAAATTATATAATGCGAATGCTGATAATAACATGTTTATAGTTGTACAGCACCTTACAAATTCATTATCTCCTCTGATCTGAATCAATACTTCAGACTATAGCTAGATAATCATTAAACCCAACTCCTCAAACCCAATTCTGCTCCTCAATTTCCTTCTATCAGACTGAAGGATAAAGAAGGTCCTAAGATTCTTGGAGCTAGGAAAGTCTTTAGAAAAAATCATCTGGTCTCTTCATTTCTATAAACTCCTAAGGAGTTTTGGTTTTGCCTCGTGGAATGAGGCAAAATGCCATTTGGAGCAATACTGGGGCCAAAGACTAAGGAAATGAAACTCAATTTGTACGCATCTACCAAAATCTACCTGAAACATTTCCATTATAGCCATTGAGGTTTCCCTGAAAAGACGATGAAATGAAATCGATTACATATTATGTACATTGGAGTTGGAAATCATTTTTCGTAAACATACCAAACCCTGATATCTGAAGGAATCATAAACACTTCTGATGAAAAGCCAGAATGGCCACAGGTATTCAAATCTGAACTCCAGGACAAAATCTGCCAGCAACACAAGTGCCCACACTACCAGGAATTTCAGGTATAAAAATGTACTGCAAAAGAAAATAAAAACAAAAGTGTTAATTCAATGGCAGTTGTGAAGAGCTAGAAGAAAATCTACTACTTGCAATCAAGAGAAATATCTAAGTAACCACAGGTTACAACTCAAAATGTACATAAGGAACCCTGCAGGCTGCATATTGACTTTAAAAACCATGTTAACATTCTCTATGTTCTATTGTAGTTTTATTTATTTTGTTAGACATTTCCCAATTAGATTTTAAACCAGTTCAAGATGCATACACTTGGGAATGTTGTGGGCCACATGAGGGCTACAGGCTTTGTGTTTGACATCTCTGGCATACATCATAAAAATAAAAAAGGTAAAGGATAAAAAGAGAAGCCATTATAACCCACCTAACTCAGTTTTTCACTTTAAGTAATTCTCATTTTAAGTCCCATTTATTACCAAGACAAGACAATCATTTCTGTGCCAAGTCTGGCAATGACCACAAGTACTTAACTACATTTAGGGTGGCAAAAACATTTAAATTTCACCACTATTTAAAAACGTGTTATTTGTCTGGCTTTGAAATACTGCAACACTCTCAAAATTATAGCTTGCAAGCTGTTCTTCATTAGAGGAAAATGTCATGGTTGAAAGGCCTCAAATTTGCTGTTTCCCCACCCCTTTTACATCTGTTTGCAGAGTCCGGGAAGTTCTTGAGGCATATCCATGCATGCTTCAAGGGTTCAGTCTGTTTTTCCTTTTCTCCTCTGGCCAATCAATGCTCATCTGCACGCAAATAAAAACCAAATAACCCTCCAAAATAGCCAGGGATAGTGAAAGTAACTTAGGGACCAGATGTTATCAAGCTTCCTAGAGACTTAAGACATTGCAAAAAAAAAAAAAAAATACTGTACATTTACAAAAATATATAGCATTTGGCCATGTTCCTGGCTAATTCTCTTCCTTGCCTCTCCATGATCCTCTTCTCTCCCAATTCTCTTAGAAAATAAAACAGAATAATAGGATGTAAGAATTGGAAGGAGTCAGAGACCAAATTCCCTCATTTTAATATGTAGAGAAAGCCTAGAGTTGGAAAGTGGTTTGCTCAGAACTCAAAGTGGGGCATAGATTAAATAGATACAGAAATAAGAGAGGGGGAGTGGTATAAGAAGAAGATCCATGAGGCCAGAACTGGGAATCAGGGGGCCTGTGTTTCAATTCAGATTGGCTCTGTTGCTTAGAAAGATCAGGTATGTGAGGTCAGGTATGAGTGAGCAATGGGATGTTTTTTAAAAAAATAATAATCAGTAGTCCAGTTTGGCAAACTTCTTAGCTGTTTCCTCCAGAAGGCTGAACTAGATGCTAGATGGCCAAGGCTCCTTGTAGTTTTAAGATTCATTCATTCAAATATTTTTAAGATCCTGAAGTTAGTGTGTATACCTCATATTCATAATCTCGAAATACATAAGACTAAGGAAAGAATAATATTTTTCAAGCAAGCCCAGTGTGGCTGATTTCTTTGGTCACTTACACTGCCCTATGCAGAGTAAATTCTAAAGTACATCCAGTAATACATCCCGTCCCCTTCCCCACAAGTCTATTTCCTGTCCCTGTCAGTTTTGTACTAGATGAAATTCAGGTTTTAAAAAATGTACTAGAAAATCTAGGAGCTTTAAGGTACACTGACAGGGAGTAAAACCTGAGTCATCCATTGATCAATGAACTTTATTAAGCACCTACTATGTGCCAGGGATACAAAGAAAGACAAAAGCTATCCCTACCCTTAAGAGGCTCACATTCTAATGCAGAAGACACCATGCAAACAACTAGGAACAAACAAAATATGGACAGTATAAACTGAAGGTTGTTATTGGTTTGTCCTTTGTTCTCAAAGAGAACCATGGCATCAAGATGATGGCATGATTTGCAGTTGACTTTGATTTGAGTGAGGGAGGGCTGGGCAAGGTCACCAACCTCACTTTCTTCTCCTGAGCCATCTGGGTCCAGTGGCCTGATATTCATCAGGAAAACAGATGGCCCAGGATGCCATGGGAGACCCTGGCCCTTTCAGGCTAAGGTCTTACAGCATTCTCACTTTGAGTGAGATACACCCATTCAATGAATAGTCTTCTTTAAGTTACTCAAGGGATGACCCCTTTAATAAAAAAAAAATTAAACTGGGAGAAGACCCTCAGGATTCCTGAGTAATAGAGAAACAATGATATTTAGTATTTAATACTAAGTTGGAGGTAATCTCAAAGGAAAGGCACTGCCATTAAGGGCTACTGGGAAAAGCATCTTGCAGGAGGCAGGATTTTAGTTGAGACTTGAAACCAGGAGGCAGAAGTGAGGAGGGAAAACATCCTCAGCATGAGGAAAAGTCAAGGAAAAGGCAGAGAAGAGAGAGTATCTTGTTCAAGGAATAACAAGGAGTCCAGGGTTACTGTAAAGGTAAATAAGGTGTTAACAAAACTATTAAGGTAGGAGACAGATTATAAAGGTCTTTAAAACTCAGAGAATTTTCTATTTGATGTGCAAGGTAATAGGGAACCAGTGGAACTTACTGAACTGTAGAGGAAGGGGTTGATAAAGGGTGGTGACGTGGTCAGAAATACACTTGAGAAAGATCATTTGAACAGCTGAATAACAGTTAAACTAGTGTGTGGGCAGGATGTGAGGCAGGGAAGCCAACTAGCAGGCTGTTTGAATAGTCCAGGCATGAGGTGATAAGGGTCTATACCAGGAAGGTAACAGGGCCAGAGGAAACGGGAGCGCGTAGGAGAGATATATCAAAGGTTAGGGTTAGGTTAGTTAGCCCTGACAACAGATTGGATATGGGAGTAAGAGAGACTGAAGAGTCCAGAATGACACCTAAGTTATGAACCTGTGTAACTGGGAGGATGATGGTACCTTCCACAACATCTGAAGGGGAAAGGATCTAGAGGAATTCAATTTTAGCCATGTTGAGTTTAAGATGTCTACAGGACACAGACTTTGAGATGTTAGGTTTGGATAAACAGACCTGATACGCATGTACAGAGAAATGAATGAATTAGCAATAAGCTGAGAAACATCATGAAAACCCAGAGAATAGTGTCCAAAAGGAGAGGTTAACACCGTAAATGTTTTGAAGAGATAATGAAGACCGAAGAGTTACAAAAAGTTGGTGAATTTGACAATTAGAATATCATCAGGAACCTTAAAGAGAATTAGTTTCAGTTGCATAATAAGGCTGGCAGGCAATGAGTTGGGGAGTGAGAGGAGTGAAAGCAAAGGCAATAAAAGCAGACATCTTTTTCTAGGAATGTTGCCACATAAGGGGAAATTAGGATACTAGTTTTAGGGGATGTGGTTGTTAAGTGAAGGTTGAGGGGAAGTCCTGGGTGTAGTGAGCAGGGAAGGAACCAGCAGATAAGAAGATCCTGAAGACTAGGATGGGGTGGAGGGGGCGGGGAGAGGGCAGGAAGAATGATTACAAGGAAAACTTACAAGACAAGTTGGAAGAGGACAGCATCACAGGTACAAGACAAGGCTCCAACAAAGAGATTGGCCAACTTTTAGTGAGAGACTAAGGGTGGGAAAGGAGATGATAAGGAGTTTTGAGACTTAAAACAGAGAAGAGGAAGAAGACTCAGAATGAATGGTCTATAGTAATGTATGAATGTTTGAAGTGAGTCTTTCTACTGAGAACTGACAGGGAAAAGCTGAAATCTCCTTGGAAATACAAGAGAGTCAATTAGGGGGCAGTAAAAGGATTGGCTTGCGGCAGTTTAGGGCTCAGTTGAATCTACATCACAAATCTATATATGATCTGCTCAGTACAACTTCCTTTCACTCAGGAGCACAAGTAAGAGTAGACAGTGGGAGGCAATCTATGTCCCGGGCTTGGCAAAGCATCAGAAAGGACCTACGTCAAGGAATTCAAGAATAGAGGGCAGTGGAAAGCTGAACTGGTTAAAGAAAAAGTCAAGACTAGAAAAGGAAGAAAGTGAAATGAACAAGGTGATGGCTTGGAAGGGTACAGTGGGAGAGGGTCATGGGGAGAGCAAAGAGTGAGGTACAGGGAAAGTTGGAAATGGGAGGAATTTCAAAGGGTTCGACTGAATTTCGGATTCTTGATATGGAACACTTGCAGGAAATGATGATGTGATTATTCCTACAGATGGCTGAGGTGGAGAAAAGGTGTATGTCATGGAGTGTGAAGAGGCCAGGCCATCTCAGTAACATCAACATGGATACTGAAGTTTCCCAGCATAACAGCAGGTGGGAGGTGAAGTGGAAGACTACGACTGAAATCTTTGAGAAAAGAGGAAAAATGTCCTGAAAACTAGCAAACAGCAGCCATCAGGATCTGTACAAAGTGATACATAGCAATGGAGTGACCTTCCAAGGAAGAGAGGAGTCAGAAAGAGGGTCTGGAAGTGGCAGTGGGCTTCAAAGTGTGCGCCCCAATGCCTTGGAGCATGAGGGAAGGTGTAACACTGGAGGACTGGCAGTGTGGCAGAATCTCCTGGGGAGTTCATTGTCTCTGAGTGACAGGAGATCAAAGGTACACCAGAGTAAAAAGGTCTAAGGTGAAGGGAACTTTGAATGAGTTACTGAATTATCACCAGGCCTCCCTGGAAGCCTTTCGAACACAATAGGACCCATCAGAGCTTGGGTTCTGCCATTGACTCAGCCAGAGGTCACCCTCCAGAAGATAAGGGGCAAAGGACAAAGACTTTTAATGGAGATTTAGACTATATAGGTGAAAGAAATCAAGTGCTGAAGAGCCTTTAAAAATAATTAAGTACCTTCAGTGATAACGACATTCACAGTAGTACAACATTTACTTGTCAAACACTTTTGCTTAGAACTTATTCTAGTAGCACAATAAGCTTCTGTTGGCTGAAGTGGGGGTGTTGGGGAGGTGGAATCAAGAAATCCACACCAACTCAAAAACGACATTCACAAACCCCGATCGCCTTTCAGTTTCATTGTGCTCTTCCTGTTGTCCACATGAGTACTGTGTCCTCATTCTCACTAAAGGGCATTAAAACTTCTAGAAGGTGGTAGAAAAACAATATGCAATTCACTGGAAGGAAAAGTTAAACAGGTATCTGGCAAGATTCTTCATGAACCGAGATAGGGAATACTGATTCCCATGCTGACTTGATTTGAAAGACCACTTTGCATGAAAGTATTTTTTCTTCATTTCAAGAAGTTGATTTGTTTTGAAGAGGAATTAACATTCTTACTGAAGTATTCCTAAAGAAATTTTAAAAGCCGAACAGAAAGGTATTTATTTCCAGGATTTGGGGGTCCAGCTCTGGAATGAATAAAGAAGTTTGCCATAGTTATCTACCATTACCCAGGAGGATAAGAAACACTCCCCCTACTTTCTGCCCCAAGCCCTTTGAGGCATGGCAGGATCCCAGTGTAGCATGCAGCATCTTGTTTCATCATTTTAAGACAGCCATACAAATGATGACAGTGTGTTGGGATTAGAAGAAAATGAGAAAAATTCAGTGTTACACTTAGAAAGGAAGAAGAAATGACCATACATTTGCCAACTACAATGGATTCTTCTGCCTTGGCTCAAGCACTTGATGATGGGCACCATTCACCTACTTCATATTTTCTTCAATAACTAACTTCACAACTTTAGTGTTCTTAGGGATTATCAGTATTTTTTAGAACAGTTCTGAAATGGAGCTCTTTCACTAAATTAGACAGCTATTTATTTACTGTATCCCAATTATACATAAGGGCCCGTACCAGCCTGGGAAGATACAAAAATGAACCTTGACCTTGATTCTTCCTTTTAAGAAGTGTCTTATTAGTCAGGGGAAAAAAGTGTTGTTATGAAAGTCAGCAGCTATTTAGTAGGGGCCTACTATCTATCTGCAAGAGCTTGCAAAGATGAAAAAATAACTATCTCCACCCTCAGAAGTTTTACAGTCTCACAAGACAGGATACAAGTGTACAAAATCAAATGTAACATAAGGTAAAACGCACTTGAGGCAGAAAGCCAGGAACTTTTAAAAAGGCAGACATTACTTTCAGCTTGGGAAGTCAGGGAAAGTTTGTTGAAAGAAAGGGAACTTAATCTAGATCTTAAAGAAGTAAGATTGAAACAGCTGAAGATGAATGAGAAGTGCATGCCAGCATAGGTAAGAGTATGGAGAGCAGAGAGGGCGTGGATGTGACCAGGAAATGGCTGAGCAGTTCAGTTTGGCTGCAATATAAAGCTCTATAAAGGGCAATCATGTAAAATAGAGTTGGTGCCAGGAAAGTTTTTATGAAAAAGGTAGCCTCTCAGCAGATCCCAAAGGATGGACAGGATTTCAACAAGTCAGAGTTGGGAAGTAGAGCATTCCTGGAGAAGGGGACTGGAAAAAGAGGGATGGGGAGTAGGTCTGGAAATGGGAAAATAATCCAATTTGACAGAAACAGTTTGTGAGGGGAACAGTAGGAGACAAAGGTGGAACAATAGGTTGGGGCTGTGGAGGACCTTAAATGACAGTCTAATGACTTTAGATTTTATCTGTAGGCAAATGCCAGCTCAGAGAGATTTCTGAGCATGGTGGTGCCACCACGAGGATGAAAGACCATCTTTGACAAAGCAGTGCCCTTCAACCTATACCGTGTTAAACACAAATAGAAAAGGAAGATTGTGGGCCACGTATTGACCCAGAAAGCAATATATTTAATTATCTATGTTTTACTGTGTCTTTATTTGTCTTGTTAAATATTTCCTAATTATGTTTTTATCTAGTTCAACTGCCCTTGGTATTGTTATGGGTTGCACACATGTGTTTGCCACTTCTGCCCTACAACTTGTTTCCCAAGGCTCACCTTTCAGACTGACCCCATTCTAAAAGACAAAGAGCAGAATCTAATGAGGAAGATTATTTTTTATTCCTATACTTGTTCTTTGTTTGGCCAAAGAGGCCCATCTCACAGAACTAAAGGGTTTAGGAAATTTTGTGAAAGAAGATAACCTTATAAGAAATAATAATTCATTCTGTCATGTCAACATATATATGTATACATATTCAAAAGTTTAGAAGTGTATCTACTAAGATTATTCAATCAGAAAGTTAGCACTTCAGTATAGGCTATATATATATATATATATATATATTCTAATGAATATATCTTGCCTCATGCTTTAAATATTAACTAATTAAGCTTCTGCCACATCCAAAGAGGGAGGAGAAAACTGGCAATTGTTAAAACAGTTTGGGATTTTTGTTTTTTTTCTTTCAAATAATTTATAAAGTTGTAGGGGGAAAAACCCTGTTTAGTAAAATGTTTTACAACAACAAGGGGAGAATGGTGAAATTTCCTATTATTGTAATATTGCATTTACTTAGACTACATGAAATGAAGAAAAAATATGCACTTATTAGGCTTAATGATGCTGTAACTTTAAATTTTAAATTGAACACAAATTGTAAACGGGCAGTAATTTGTTTTGTCTCCCCATGCTAAATACTCTCTTCCTATCCTTTTGCCATTCCTGCTATGTAAAATTCATTTTCCTAGACCCTTCCAACCTAGTTCAAAGGGCCTTTGAGATAACCTGGTTCCTCCTTTTTCTTGTATGGATGAACAAAAGGAAGAAGAGCGAGGGGAAGTAACCACCTCAAAGTCAGTCTCAAAGTCAGGACTGGGGCCTAGGCCTCCTGACCTGCTCTTCTTTTCTGATGGAGCTCTGTTCCTACCTCTTGCCAAATGTGACTGATTTTTCCCATGGTACTATTCCTATCTTTGCCATCCAGGACTGGTTTTCCTTGTATGTTTGGCAGTAATCCTCTACACTGAATTAATAGGAAGAAAAGTTTCAAATATTCTACTTTAACTCCATTTCCAAGTAAAGGACACTTCCTGTTTTGCATCATGAGAGGTCTGTGGCTTCCACTGCCTTTAGCCCACACAATCACCACAGCATTGTCATTAATCCTCAAAACCTGACCTTTTCTCTGGGAAGACTCATGGTCATTTAGTCACCTGTTCCTTACATGACAGAAAAAGCTACATGTGGAAAACTTCAGTGCCTGAGTGTAAGAGCCACAAATTTCACCGTGTGCCTTCCTTCCTTTACTTTACACTTTTAGCTTTGGTTCTAACTTATCTTTTATGCTTTTCAGCTCTTGATACTCCCTTGGTTCAGCTGCTTTTTCTCCACTGTATCTCCCCTCCTGGGCTCTTACAAGGCAGTCACACTGCCCCTGCCCCGGTCTCTCACAGTGACTTCTGGTTGTCTATAAGAGTCTCATATACACTCAGGCTCTTTTCAAGGCTTTCTCACCAAATGTCAAGAGTTGGAAGGAACCTCAGGGGTCATAAAATCCAACCAGACTTGATTGCAGTTCCAACATACACAATAAATGATCATCCAGACTTTGCTTTCAGATCTCCAGCGAAGACAGGATATTTACTCTCGTAATTCACAAAATCTACTTTTTCCATAAGCACCTTAGAAATTAAGATTACTCACTGGAATCAAGGCTGGACCAGGGACATGAGAAGTTAGTTGTCTAGTCAAATCTCCACATTCTTCAGAGGTAAAACCTTAAGTCTAGGGGCTAAATGACTAAGCCCAGGTGAGAGTGGCAGGGCTGGGAAGAAAAGTCAAGTCTCTTGGATTCCTGATCCCAAGTACTTTCCACGATGTCCCCTTCTCCCGCCTCCTTATAAATACCATTACTAATCATCTCTACATTGTCAACTGCCCTATCCTCAAATTAGAAACATTTGGATTGTTTCAGGGTCCTAACTTTCATTTTCTAAAGTTCTTTCTGAACCAAGGACAAGGTTATTACCTAATTACAAGTTAAATAAAAACACTTAAAATAACCTGTTTGCAAAAGAGAAGAGGGTTTGGCAATAACCAAAAGGGATATTTAAATGACCACAAAATTTCGCCAGGCAATTAAGGATGGGGGAGAGATAACAGACAAGGAATGGGAAAGGCAGCTGTATGCAGCAACAACAACACAAACACACAATTATTAGGTTTACACAGAAAAAAGAATACTGCAGATATTCTCAAATTTTTCTCATTGTATTTCTCTTTTCTGGATGTGTTGAAGATGAAGTGATTCACTCTAGGATTACGGAACCAGTCTACCATGACATTTTGCCTCCTTGTGCATCTCTGTCTCTGTATCTCTCTCCCCTAAAATCCTACAATATGCAGGTTCTGTCAAGTTATCTGGTGAAATGGACTGGAAAACACAAGGGTTTTCTGAGCAGTCTCATCTTAGGTGTAGAAACACCCCCATCACCCTACAAAAAAGGAAGCCAGGCCAAAGACTTTGTTCAGTTACACTCCTTGATAATGTTTTAGTCACTTAATTAGCCTACCCAGAATCAAAGATTTGTAGGTAAACAACAGCTACTGTTTTACAACATAATGTGAAATGCACTGATGGAAAATACCTAGCTCAGAAACTTGGTAAGAAGGCCTTAGAAAAAAAAAAACTGGGTGTGGTACCCTTACACAAGCTCATACAAAATAGAAAAGAAGGAATTTCAGGTTTGGTCAAGTGGGGCAAGTTTAAAGTTTGCAATTTTAGATATACAGTATAGATCATCGTTACCACTCTTTGGGTGGTAAGCATTACCTCAACAATATTGGGAATTGCAATCCCAGAAGTACAAAGTATATTTTAAAAGGCTAGGAAATCCCCATGTATTTCTTATGTGAAAGGAATTTATAGGCTCTGAATTACAAAAGCTGAGGCATTAGAAATCATTTAATAGTACTCTTCATTTCCCCTACCATGTTACAGATGAAGAGCACACAGCCTCAGAGGTGTGATGTGACTAGCCCAGTGTCACACAGCTGCTAAGAATGATTGAGCACTACTGTACCCTGAGGCAATAGATAGTGGAAGGCAGATGGAGGAAATACCTAATACTACTACTTAAAGAGCAAGTGATTTAATCACTAAAGGTACTCCTCCCTCCACCAATGCAAACTTTCACCTCTCCATGTCTTAAGGTTTCATGAGCTGCTTTATTCAAAACATGTTCATCACCTACTAGGAGTCAAGCCATAATGACCTTTTCAGAATGTTAGGTCAACCCCTGGATAAGAGATATACAACTTGCCACTGAACCATTCCAGCTTGGTAAGATATATTTGAGCCTATTCTACACTGTCAGAGCCTTCAGTAATAATTAATAACTGATATTTATATAGTGTTTTAAAGCTTTCAAGGTACTCTGCATAGATTACATCATTTAAACCTTACAAAAAACCTGTGAGGTAAGTGCTACAGGCACAATTCCCATTTTACAGATAGAGAAAGTGAGGTTTGGAGAGGTTAGGTGACTTGCCCATGGTTCTGCAGTTAAGTGCGAGCGGCAGGATGTGAACCCAGGTCTCTCTGAATCCAATTCTATCCACTCTGCAACATCTCTCTTCAAAACCTTCGGCCACCTTGATGACAGAAGGGGCCACAGGAGGGTTTTTGGGAGGGCTGAGGGTATTGTTGTTCATTATGTGTAAAATAATGATAAAATCCATCTGATATCTACTAAATTAAATTTCCAAAACTATCTTCACACCTCATACCTCATTCCTCCTTCCTATAAGAAGCGGCTGGCCTGGGAGTTCCAAGGCGCTGCCATGCTTGTGGGCCATCACTGAAGACCTCCAGGTCCTCTCCTCATCTATAAAATGGGTATAATAACATACTTGTGCCACTCACCTCTTGGAGCTGTTGTGAACAACTGCCAAACTCTATATCAATATCAGTTATTCTCGACAACTCTGTGAGCTGGATTAGACACATGGGATGCAGAAGAGATTATAACAATTTCCATGCAGACTTGGAAAAAAACACAGGATTAAGAAGGAGATCAGGACTGTCACCCCTTGTTTTATTACTAAACAAACTACATGACCTAGGCGAGAGCAAGTCACAATCTCTTGGTGTCTCAGTTTCCTCATCTCGGAAATGTAAATAATAATAGCTAACACTAGCTAGCATTTTTGTAAAATTTAGGTTTGCTATAATTAATTGCTTGCCTTCTCAATAGAAGGGGAGTACGAGGAGGGAGGAAGAGAAAAAATTTGGAACTCAAACTAAAAATGAATGTTAAAAATTGTTTTTACATGTAACTGGGGAAAAATAAAATGCTAAATTGAATTTAAGGTTTGCAAGTAATATGGATAAGTTATCACATTTGTTCCTCACCAACTGTGTGAGGGAAGTGTTATTAATCTCATTTTACTTCTACCTACTTCACATTGTAAGAACCAAACTAGATAACAACTAGGAACCAACTTTGAAAATATAGAGCCCCTTATAAATATATTGCATCTCTGAGCCAGACCTAAGAAGCCATGAACAAGCAACGGGCTTTAAGAATTCAAGAAAGATTACTTCTCATTATCTTTACTTGTGTGATAAAAACACAAGGCTAAGAAGACAGAAATTCCAAAAATCAAAACAAAAGTAGAGACAACCTTAGTTATTTTAAAGTCTTCTCATTGACAAGCCATCTGATTTCTGGTCAGTTTCCAGTTTACCTTAAAAAAAAAACCCACTAACAATAAACATTGTCCTGGAGCAGGTACCGTGAAAGTTACATTATACAGATGAAAAATAGTATCACGAGATTTGAAGCTGCAAGATACTTTGGAGATCTTGTCTAGCCACTTCATTTTTACAAATAAGGAAACTGATGGGCAGGGCAATGAAGTGACTTGTCCACAATTTTTCTGGATAGAAGAGCTGGAATTCATACCTAAGTCTCTTAGCTCCATACCCAGTACTATTTCCACTATACAACAAAAAGAATACAAAAAAGAGAAAGAGAGAGAGAGAGAGAGAATATGAGGACACATGAAGTATAGATGATCAGTGCAAGAAGGGTACAAGAGAAAAATCTGGCTCCTGATATATCTGTCACACACAGAAGACTCAAGCCTGAGTGTTCATCTTAGCCCTGACAGGGGTTTCTGCAACAGCCTCAGACAGGTCTCTGATTCTCTCCTGAGAATCTTCAACTGTTTCATTGCTGACAAAGGCAAAGTACTTACAGTGGCATTGGGAGGTTTATTTGGCGTTCGAAAGTGTTTTGAAGATGAACAAGGTAACAGTAATGATAAGGAAAGATTATTTCTGGCCACCTCCACTACGATGGACAGGAAATAAATCCCAGGATGCTGTGATGGGACTGCCCCATTTCAGGCAACTAAATGCAAAACCACTTAAAAAGGGGGTGAGGATGGGGGTGGGAAGGAGAAAGACAACAGAGCTGATGAGGACAGAAAAACTTACCTCTGATGTCACAATCCCACGACTCAATAGTGAGTAGCCATCCATAAGGTTATAGGGTGGGAGAAGATGTAAGCACCACAGCCACAGAAGGGCTCAGGGACTTTAAGGAGGATGATAAAAGAGATTCTCTATCAAGTCTGAAGCAATTTTAATTAAGTGAAAGTAAAATTCAAATACAGCAGCCTTTAAGGATGTTTTTAAGTTCACAATTAGGTGGTAGGCACCTGATGATTTTAAGGTGAGATTTTAAGGTAACAATCATTTCTCAGGTATTTTAAGATACTCTTGATGGGAAACACCACCTTCCGAAGAATCTCTTCCTACTGTTGGTATGTACCATTTTCTTTCTCTAGCTTGTGGAAGAGATAACTCAGGGATCTTTTGGACTTAATCCTTGAAAAGAAGCCAAATACAATAAGTAAGCTAAAGTGAGGAAAGAGAGGACAGAGTAATCATTTGATCTAAAGTGCATGCACTTTTATCTTGAAAAGTAACCCAACACAATATTTTTCTTTATGGCTCTTAACTATGTTTGTGAAACTTCTACTCTCCCTCAGAAGCCTGCAGATATATGTCAAAGTGTGCTTAAGTATTATTTATTTGGCTTCAGGCCTAGAAAGTGACAAAAATCAAAGGGTTAATAATATCAACAGGAAGATCTTCAGAACTGAGAGGAGTTCCAGGCAAAAGAGAAAGAGGGAGGAGGAAGTCCCTCTGGGTTTAGGGGAACTCAGAGTAGACTGACTGATACATAATACTATCACAAGCATGAAAATGGGAATATTTATAAAGTTAATAAGACCAGTGTTAAAATTCATCTCCAGATATAATGAAGTATTAGTAAATTGTAAAAAAAAAAAAAAAGGTAGTAATATCATTGTGAAAAAAATTGGAAACTTTTAGGCAAATAATTTGGAATGGATCCTTTTTTAAAAAAAAATTGACCTATTCTCCTAATCCAGCAAAAGTAGCTTAAAAGAATCTACAAACAGCAGTGGCAGGTGGACCCCTAAGGAGCACAGGGGAGAGAAAGCCTTTTTAAAACTGGGGATAAAATAGTGTCAAAATTTGATCTGGCAGTTTTTCCAAACATATCAAACTGCGAACCTAGAGACAGATCAAGTCAGAAGCCACATTTCAATTTCTCTGCTTTATTCCAACCTTTCCCAAATAACCCAATGTAAAATTATCAACTCTCTAGGACAGGGTTCCTCTCTTCATTAATGGAATACTTTTTGAGGTTGGACAGCAGAGTACTGCTCTTTCTAGGTGGAGAGGCTGTAACACTGGCGTCTAGGGTTTCAGCTGCTGAACATAGGCACCATCAAGGCCAATGGAAGCAAACTGTGAAAAATGGAAGCTCAGGAGACTAAAGATGGGCTTTAGAACTAGAAGAAGCAGCATTTAAGCTTCTGGAGAGAAGAGGTGTCTGAATAAAAAGCAAAATAGGTTGTGTGGCATTATGGAAAGAGGGCTGGACTTGGAGTAGAAAAACTTGGGGTCAAGAACCAATCATGTCCCTACAAGTAGCTGTGTGACCTCTTTCCTTAGGAGAGGACAAGGGGCTTCCATTTCCTCAACCATTAAATGAGGTACAACTAGCCTAGATTCATGTCTCTTCTAGCTCTAACATAGTTATATATGGACCCATACACAGACTCATACGCAGGCCAGAATGCTGACTTAATTTCTCTACTAACCAAGCTAAATTCTCTCATAAATTCACTGCATAACAGAGTTAAGATCCAGAAATATCATGGTAGACCAGAATGTTAATGAAATTTAATTGGGATGAACTCTTATCTTTGGGTTCCCCAAGAATTCAGTGTACAAGATGGGGGCAGTTTGTCTGAAAAGGCTGTGGGGGAGAAAGAGGACAAAAGGAATCAGCAGTGGGACAGTGACAGCAGCCAAGAATGGCCAGTGGCCTTAAGCCATATCGAGACAGGTTCAGTATCCAGGTGATGGTGCTGCTCTACTGTGCCCTGGGAGAAACATGTCCAGACAAGATAGCTATCTCTAAGTATCTGAAGGGCAGTCATGCTAAGGCAAATCTAGAAGTAACTGGGGGATGGGGGTGGGGTGTTGAAGATAAGCAAATTCAGGCTTTTGTGTAATAAAATAAAATAAAAAGCTTTGTGACTACCAGAGCCTCCAAAGACAGAGCAATAGGCTCCTTCGAGGTCAGAGGCATTAAGCCAAAGAGGAAGAAGGACTTCTCAGGTCTATTGTTGAGAGGATTCGTGTCTGCTTCACGCTGAATTGCCCCCCAGAGATCTCTTCAAACACCAAAGTTCTGTGATGAGGAACTTTAGCCAGCAAACAGTCTTGTAGAAAGCTGTGAAAGTTAAAGTTATACCCTACTACCTTGTTCCTGTAGCAATGAAGCCTACATTTGTTAGTTTATAATACAAAATAAGGTTTCCACACCTTGTTATATCATGAAAACACTGACATTCTGCTTGGAACCCCTTTTAAGATAACAGATGCGGTTCCTCTGTCAACACTGAGTTCTGAATTCTTACATCACTCATCTGAACCTTGCACCTTCTCCTCACTGACTCCATGTATGGTAGAAAGAGGATAAAGTAATTGGGAAGTCTGCCCTCTGTTGGTTAGGATAGTGGCCAGGGTCAGATGTAAGCAGCTTTTCTGGTGAATGAAATAAAAGTTAACCAATGGTAGAGAACTAAATAGGTAACAGGAAATCGGGGGGAGGGGGCCGCAAACTTTACATATGAAATTTTATATTAAATAGAAATTCGGATGCCTATTACTAATATTCATGAACCTTTGAACATTATTTACAATAGTGGTTCTTAACTTTTTTGTGTGTCCTGTGGAGTCTCTGGACAAGCTGGTGAAAAGCCTATGGACTTTTCAAAATGAATGTTTTTAAAATGCGTAGGATTGCAAAGATTATGCTGAAACAAAGCTACCAAATAATCTTTTAAAAAATAAGTTCATAGACTGCCCAGGTCAAGAGTCCTTGATTTACAATTAGCTTACTCCTTCAATTTAGAACTGAAGTATTTGTACTTTGCTATAAATCTCCCTTTAGAAATTAGAGTCACGGAAACTTTTAAACCTACTATTCCACAATACACTCAGAAACACAAAGAATAATGGAAGGTCTCACTTGGTATCTTCTAGAGGAAATATATAAATTCATTTTTATGTGCCACCTCATGAGGCCCAACTAAGGTACCAGACCACACATATAAAGTGAATAAATGACAGATAAAATTAAATGCTTCTGGGGACGTTTCAAAATTGATGACTTGAGGCTCATTAGCTTCCCTGAGAGCTTTAGCATCAGTTATACAAGAGAATTCAAAGTCAAAAAGACCATCAGCAACATAGTAACTAGACAATGGACCTTGAACAAAATGCACCCACAACTTGAAACACAACAGAGCACATGGAAATATCCTGGGACTCTTTCTGTAAATGGAAGCCCACTGTCACATCGCTGTATCTAGCAGATATTCAAACTCCACAGTCAGTCTAGTACACTTCATTGTCAACTTACTATTTCGGTTAAGTTTTTCATATATTTTTTAATAACAAAGTGATCTGCTTTTTATTCAAGAATTGTGGCTTTCAGTTTAATTGAATATATACACTTAGTTTTACCAACCATTAAATGACCAAGAGAAAAAATTATTTTTTTTCTTTTTTGTGGTTTTGGTTGAAGTGGTCTTGATTAGTCTTCACATATGGACATATTCTAGAACCCTTTCCTTTAATTATGCTCTCATATATATGATTTTTAAAAAATGATACAGGTACATCAGCTACTTAAGAAAAGTCATCCCATATACGTGAACAATAACATGTATAAAAGTGTACAGTAACGCTAAGACATCGCAGGTGTCTCAGTCACCTCACATATTCCTGTAAGGCCCCTGACTAGAAAAACCAATGTTTAAGATACATTGAAGAAGACTTAAGTAAATTTTCACTCATTGGAAATTGTCCAGTTACTTTCCAAATAGGTTCCCTGACCAAAACAAATACCATTTAGAACAAACACTGTTAGAAGAACAAAAATGACCACTGTGTATGAATCCTGCTGAAGGCCTAGGATTTTAAACGATGAACATTGAAACTGACATGAACCTGTAGATTTTCTCTGAGCTCTGAAAGACCTTTATGCTACCATTGCTTGGAATGGGGCAAGGAGGGATGGAAGGACAAAAGAAGATACAAGAGATGGAAGGACAAAAGAAGATACAACCCAATAAGGACTTTTTCCCTGACACAAGATTTCAAGAAAAACTTTCTTTTTAATTTTAAAATCATTTTCCTATTTAAATTCAAACAAGAAAGTGTCCACAGTGAGTAGAGCACTGAGTAACAGTAGCCCCTCCAGATCCTGGATGTGGTCCAGGATGCCTGACTTTTTGCAGCAGCTTTTCCCTCAGTACACAAGTGGAACAGAAAAAGAAAATGGACTAAAAATTGTCCCCACCACCACCATCCCAGAGAACTGTTGTGGAGCTGAGGAGCCTAGGCCCCGCTGAACTAGGCCAGGAAAGACTAAAGGCCTTGCCTGCCAGACTGCTCACACCACCTTTTCTCCACACTGAAAAACTTATCCACTTATTCTGAGAAATCAGAAGCCCTAGATCATCCAGAAAGGCCCTTTCAAAAAAGGCTTTCCTTCCCCTCTCCCCTCAGCTCTTACAAGAGTGTGTACAGTTGTGTGTGAGGGTGATTTCTGGTGGGGAGAGAAGACTCCCCTCTATTAGGAAGAGACTATCTGTGCATGGAGGGTGAAGGTTCCCAGTGAGGAAAAGGGTGTGTCTATGTGCATGTGTAAAGACGTATATGGGGGACAGGGGAGGAGGGGTGGAGGGGCCCATGGATGTTCTGTGGGAAAAGGAGGGGGCAGATGGTGCAGGAAGACCCTTCCCTTTCCATTTCAGGAAGTATAGGTGTCTGTGTGCAGACCTGCTCTGTAAGGAAAAGGGTGTCTTGTGGAGGAATTTCCCATGGAAGAGTGAGTTTACAGGGAATATGGTCTAGAAAAAAGAGGGTATCTAGAAGAGAGCTCTTTTGGGGGTCTCCTGAAAAAGGGAGGCTTGCTTCTATGAGGAAAGGGGTGCCTTGTGTTTGCCTTGTCCTCACTGTAGAAGTATCTGGAAGGCTATATAAAGCAAGTGGCCCTGGATGGAGGTCTCCTATGAAGAAGAGGTGTTTCCTTGATGGTAGCTTTCCTAAGAGGATGGGGATGTTTGGGGAACTACGAGAAAGCAAGTGTCTTTATATAGGGGCCCTCCTGTGAGAAAAGGGCTATTATCTTGTGAAAGACATCCCCTGAGAGGATGGGAATATGGAAGGAGTTCCTATTATAAAAAGGAATATCTGAGTGGGGCCTTTCCTTGTGGAGATGGATGTCCAGGTAGGTGGCCTTCCAGGGGAATCTCCTGTTACAATGATGTTTATATATATATGAAGGGTGCTGTCTTGAAAGTGACCTTTAAGGAAGAAAATTCCAGGTGTGTGGATTGTTTTGTGGGTGTCCTCCCCTAGGAGGGAGGGAATAGGCAAGTACTGGGGAAGCTGTGTGTAGGAGGCCTCTTTTGAGAAGGTTGGTATCTGTGTAGAGGTAGGTGGTGCCATGGAGGCACCCCAACATACAAGGGGTGCCCAGGTGAAGGAGTTGCTTGTGGAGGATCCTCTGTGAGAAAAAAAGGAGTTATAGGGGAGGCCCCCAGTGACAGATGGGGTGAATATATATGCAGAGGACCTTATCTTGTGGGTCCATCCTTGATGAGAGAGTTATCCAGACGTGTGCAGGCTGTCTTTTATAGGTGTCCCTATGAGGAAGGAAATATTCAAGTGTGTGGAGGTTGTCTTGGGGGGGGCCTCTCATGTATGGAAGGGGAATTGTGTAAAGCTATTTTATTGGGGGACATCCTGTGAAAAAGTAGGTATCTTTTTATGAGGATGTTTTTAGGGACTACCTAGAGGAAAGAAGGGGATGACTGTATACAGACTATTTTGTGTGCTATATATCCTATGATGAAAGGGGTATCTGTGCTTGGAAGGTTGTCTTATATGTGATTTGTGTATGTGAGGACTGGAATGTGAGTATGATGTTTTGGGTTGTTTTGGGTTTTTTTTTCTGGGAGCGGGGGGAGCTTGTGATGAAAAAAGTATCTTGGGGCAGTCTCCTGTGAGGATGGGGGTTTCTGTATGTGGAGAGGTTTATCTTCTTGGGGAGGGGTCTCCTGTGAGGATGGGAGTATCTTTATGTGAGTAGTTATTTGTATGTAGGCAGTATGGGAGTCTCTTTTTAGGACAGGTGTGTCTATGTGTTGAGAGATCTTTTGGGGGAGGTCTCTCGTGAGGATGGGGGGGGGCCGTGTGTGTCTGTGTCCTGGTCTGTGAGTTTCCCCAGGGTGGGAGTTGGAGTGGGGGGTGGTCTGTGAGTAGGTCCCAGTCTCTGTTTGTATCTGAGGGATGAGGGGTAGTCTGTGAGTAGGTCTCCCCTGACCATGTGTGTCTGGGGGAATGTTCTGTGAGAAGGTCCTGGCCTGTGTGTGTTTGGGCAGTGGGGGTATCTGTGAGTGCATCCTCCCCTACCCTTATGTGTGTCTGTGGGGTGGGGAGGGATGTCAGTGAGTGGGTCTCACCCCTCAATGTGTGTGTCTGTGAGTGGGCCCTGGTCTTGGGGGTAAGGGGGGATGTCTGTGAGTGGGTCTCCCTTGCCCATATGTGTATGTCTGGGGATGGAAGTGCCTGTGAGTAGGTCCCTCCTCCCGTGTGTGTGTGTGGTGGGGGGTGGGGGTGTTTCTGTGAATGGGTACCCCATGCATGTGTGTTTGGAGAGCTTGTCTGTGAGTGGGTCCCCTGCTCATGTGTCTGGGGGGAGGGTCCGTGAGTAGGTCTTTCTTGGCCATGTGTATGTGTCTGAGGGGAGGTATTCTGTGGGGTGAATGTGAATGAGTCTCCCACACGTGTATGTAGGGAGGGTGTCTGCGAGTGGGTCACCCATGTGTGTGGGGGGAGGGGGTCCCCAGCCTGTGTCGGTGCGTGGGTCTCCCTCGCTCGGGTGTCCAGGGGCGTGTCTGTGCGTGGCTCCCCCGCCCCTGTGCCGGGGGTGGGGGTCCGTGCGCGGCCCCCCTCCTGGCGCCCCCCCACCCCCGGGCTGCAGTCAGCGGCGGCGGCAGCTGCGGTGACGGCGGCGGCGGCAGCATTAGCCCCGCTGGCCACCCGGCCCGGCCGGCCCCGCCCCACCTCCACAGCCTAGGCCGGGCGACGGGCGGCCCTGGGCCGTCCGGAAAGCCCCCTGCGGGCGGCGGGCGGCGGGCGTGCGGCCTAGTGGGGCCGGGCTTACATAACGGGGCCGGGGCGGGCCGGGGCCTCACCTGCCGTAGATGCCCTCGGTGATCCGGTTCCGCTTTAGGGGGCGGCGGAGTTTGCTGCAGTCCGCGTTCCGCCGCTTCATCCTCCTCCCGCTGGGGGGCCGGGAGCCCGAGCCGCCGCCGCTGCTGCCTCCTCCTCCGCCTCCGCCGCCCGAGCCGAGCCCGAGCCGCCGCTCCCGGCGCCCTCCCGCCCCGCGCCGCCGCCGCCGCCGCCTCCTCCTCCTTCTCCTCCGCCGCCGCCGCCGCCGCCGCTCCCGGCGCTCCGGGCCTGGACTCTACCCTGGGGCCGGTCACTGCCGCGGAGCCAGCCCCCGGGGGGAGGGGGTGGGGACGGGGCCGGGGGCGGGGGCCGGGGAGGGGGGGCCGCGGAGCCTCCTCCGCCTTCGGAAACAAAGAAATGACAATTCCGGGGCCCGCCCGCCGCACGGCCAGCCGCCCTCCGGCCCCGCCTCCCCCGCCCGGACCGACGGCATGATTGACCAATAGGAGTCACGGCTACAGCCGCCCCGACCAATCCTAGAGCATGCTGGGGCCCAGTCGAGTCTTAAGCCCGCCTCCTTGACGGACGGAAAAACGCGCCAATCAGGATGGGGCCTAGTGCACCGCCTAGGCCAATTAGCGAGAGTTTAAATAGGGGCTTATAAATAGGCCCTATAAATATAACATCTTATATGATGCTTTGTTGTGACGGCATATTACACGATATTATATTCAATTATTATGTTATGCTATATCATCATATTATATTTGTCATGTTGCATTGCATATCGTATTAGGAAGCTTCTACAATCTAGCATCCCACACGGAGCAGCATGTGACGAGGGCCCTAAGCCATGGCGCGTTGATCGCGTTAGCCCGCGCTCGCCGCAGCCGCCTCATTATATAAGGGCTTGCATTCTGGCCCTCCTTCCCGACCCAATCTACCCCCCCACGGGAAACACCCGGACCGCAGCCGCGCGAGCCTTGTCCGCAGCCCCAGGAGCACCAGGCCGCGCCGGCAGCGTCAGCGTCTGCCTGGGGAACGAATGACAAAGCAAAGCCTGCCCTCGAAACCACCCGCCCCGCCCCCGCCTCCCGCGACAGGGTGACAGCCCGTAGGCCAATGGGAGGCGGGGGCGGGGCCACCCTGCGCCCCTGCTCCAGCAAGCGTCGTCAGGCCGGGAGAGGGAGGGGCGGGGAGGGGCGGGGCGAGGCCTGGCAGAGGCGGGGAGAGGGACTTGCGCGGTGGGGCGGGGCCCAACGCAGACCTGGGCTCCACGTCTACAGGTCCGACCAGGGAAGCTAGGGGGCTGGAAGAGGGCGGGACCTGCGGCGTGTGCGCAACTGCCGGGCTGGGTGTGTGTCTGCGTGAGCACTGCGGGGCGCGGATAGCGCCCTGCTCTCCTTGATGGGAGAGCCTCTAATCCAGCCTCCTAGTGCTACAGATGGGAAACTGAGGCCCAGAGCGGTGTGTGTGCCTGTGTGACACCCACTCTTCCCCTTATACAGCGGAGCATTTGGGACCCAGGCTCAAAGCCTATTTTTGTCACTTACTACTTGTGACCTTGGACAAGTCGATGAGCCTTGATTTCTTTCTCTAAGATGAGAGTGTTGTACCCTTTAAAATTCCACAGGCATTTATTCTTTCATCTCCAAAATCCCTTCTAACTCTAAATGCATGTGATCTGTATAGATGGTTAAGACTGCCTGTCAAAGTCTCACACACACGCACACACACATGCACACCCAAATTTTGCAGGGCACCTTGAGATCCAGACGCGTGTTCTCTTTGCATTTGTCATGGATCAAATGAGATCACGTATGAAAACTGCTTCGCATACCTTAAAGGGCTATATAGATTTGAGTTGTTAGTGGGATTATGACAGCATATTGCCAAGCATTTGGCAGAAAGCCTGGAACATAGTAGGCGCTCCATAAATGCTATCGACCGACTCTATGTGTCTGAATCTGAGAACCAGCGTTCCTCCCTATCTCTCATGTTTTACAGATAGGGAAACAGATCTAGAAACAGGAAAGAATTTGTCCATGGTCACACAGTTATTAAAAAACCCTCCCCTGCTTCTAGAATAACCCTGAATTTATTTTATTTACATTTGTCATATATTTGTATATGGAATATACAGCTTCGGAGCATGACCTTGGGGCAGTCACTGTAAAAAGAGGCTGGATTGGAAGGCCTATGGGGCCCCTTCCAGCGGAAGGGTCATTGTATGTGCAAATTGTTCTTTTCCCCTTCCTAAGTAAGTTCCGCGAAGGCAAGGATGGTTTTGCTTTTTTGCCTTCGTATCTTGGGGTGCGTAGTATGGAGCCTGACGGGTCTCCCTCCTTGCAGTCAGCCCAGGACTCAGAACCCTACACCAGTGATCCTCGTACTCTTTGGAAAATCGCTTCCTCTCTCTGGACTTCAGCTGTCACCTCGATAAAATAGGTGGTTAGCCTCTAGACGATCTCTTAAGAGCCCATCCAGCTCTAGGTTTCCCAGTGCTAGCGAGCATCTGCGTCTCGAGATGTGAGTTGGCATGTTCCCTGGAGTTCCGCTGCTCGAATTAACGTTTACGACCTCACAGCGTCTTTTGGGTGATAAGAGACAGTGATAGGGCCTAGGCACTTTAGAGGATCGTCCAGTCTCAAGGTCTTAGGTTTGCTCCAGGCAAGGGCCCTTCAGGCACTCGTGCGGCTCCAAGCCTCGCTGACCCGACTCCGTGAAGCCTGCAGAGATGCTGGAGGCGGGGCAAGGTTTGGCAATCCCACTTTGGGGCTAGAGGAATCAGACTCTTGCTTCCCTTAGTCTGCAGCCTATCACTCCTCCTCCTCCCTCCCCTCTCCCTTCAAGCTGCACTGACTTCATCACCAGCCCAGTCAGGTACCCTTCTGTGAGAGACAGAAATTTTCATGTCATTCAAAAAAGAACATTTTCATATAATGTTAGAAGTGTAAGGGACTTGAAAGAGCATCTAATCCAACTCCCTAATTTTACAGAAGACGAAATTGACACCAAATAGAGGAGGAAGCTACTTGTCCAGGGTCACACAACTAGCACCTGGTCGAATGGGAACTGGAACCCAAATCTTCCTCTTCCAAATCCGACTGAAAAAGCCTAATGCAGTTATATGCAGCGCTCTTCTTTCTTGGTCCTAGACCTTGCGCTACAGCCGCTCTCCAGCAGTTTCCAGAAATGATCCAACCTTCAACAACGACTCTCCCCCTCAAACACACCCGTTGGTCTCCAATTCTCTCACCCTCTTGACAGGCCTCTAGATCAGCTCTCTCTCTTATCAATAAGGCTTTTCCTAGAATATAGTTTTAGAATTCAATGTGAAACTCCAGCTTTGTGATATGACCAAGGCAGAGCATAGTAGAACCTATGACATTCTTCTCCCTGCCCTCCCCCTTCCACCTCCAAAAGGGTGGGGTCTAAGAGCCCTTCTGGCTCTTTCTTAATGCAACCAATCTACTCTCTAGAGCTTTTCTAGCTGCCAGGTCACACGTTGTTGACTCAGTGGGACTAGCAGATTCATTGCAGGCAAGTCAATTCAACAGGCATTGACAAGGCTCTAGCCAGTGATGGTAGAAAGGCAAGAATGAAAACCGTGCCATCAAGGCCCAGTCACTCTCCTGGGTAGATATGCAATTCAACAAAGCCGTTGTGTACACAATGAGCAGCTACAAAACGCAAGTCAAGTAAATCCAAAAGAATGGGGTAAGGAGAACTTCCTTTATTGACATGGCACCTAAGATGAGCCTTTAGGGAAGCTAGATGGGGGAGGGGGAAACACAGCAGGTGTGGAGGACATCCTGTGAAAATATGTGAAGACAAGAGATGGAAGGTGACCTATCTCTATGGAATGGTGAGTATGCCAGTGGAAATCATATGAAATGAGTCTGAAAAGGTAGGTTAGGGCCACGATGTTAAGATCATAGGATCAAGACTGAAAGAAAAGCCAAGCTAAAGGGGCGGATAGTTTATTCTAGAGACTAATTAAGGCTATTATTGGGGATTCTTGAGTGAGCAAATGACATGGTCAGAACTGTGCTTTAGAAAGATTATTAGAGTATCTTCTGTGGAGGATAGACTGAAGATGGGTAATACTGGAGGCAGGAGAGCATTTTGGAAACTGTTATAATGGACCAAGAGAGGAATGATGAGTTATGGAACCATATGATATTTCATTTTCCCAGCTCCCAGTGCTATTATAAAGTTTGATTAGCAGAGAGGGTGGAGTTGGATCAGTATAGTCTGTTTTGGGTAAGTAGACAAACCTGACTGACCCCTGGATAAATCAGCCCATTATCCATTCTGTAGGAAGTACAGAAATCCAACCTAAATCCTTCTGATTACAAATTAAGTTCTCAACCCAACTAGTTCTCAAGGGAGAGGATTGGTTATTCTTCTGCCAACTGTAAAAATTCCAGCATGGGTTGTTGGGGCCTCCCTGTCTTCATTGTCCTCAAGTTCCATAACACCCTAGTAATGGCACACTCTTTAAAAATCAAACCCAGCAAACATTTGTTAAACACCCAGGATGTATAAAGGTTGAACTCACAGTACTAAGATAAAAGTCCCACATCTCCTACCCTTACAGAGCTTACAAGCAAAAAGGAAAAGAAACTATACACTGATTGGTCCCAGTCCTTTGACAGAGGGAAAAAAAAATGACATCTTCATTCCACTGTCTTTTCCTATCACAAGGAAACAGACCAGCTAGACACAGAGTTGGTCAAGCCAAGCCAACAGGCATTTATAAGCACCTACTACCTTTATTGTGTTAAGTTCTGGGAACACCAAGTATTTATTAGTACCTACTATGTGCCAACAAGCACTTATTAACACCTACTACCTGCACTGTGTTAAGTTCTGGGGACACCAAGTATGTATTATCACCTACTACTATAAGCACCTGCTATGTGCCAACGAACATTTGTTAGCATCTGCTACAAGCACCTACTGTGTGCCATTCTGGGGACACCAAAAAAGGGGGGAAAAGCCCACCTGAGTCCCTGCTCTCAAGGAGCTTACAGTTTAACAAGAGGAGACAACATACAAGCAATCAGGTATAAGCAAGATATAGACAGGATAAAATGGAGATAATCTTAGAACAAACTGAGGCCTGGCAAGGAGAGGTCATTGCAAAAAGACGAATCAAACCTAGCCAGGCAAGGTTGTCTTACAGGTGAAACAGTCTATCCTATGATGTGATTTCTGTGAACTAGGAAAAACACCTAGGCTAAAAAAATCTACCCCTGCCAGGCAACAAATTGCACTGGGTTTTGATACCAGTTAAAATGGCAGTCTCTCAGAGAATGGAAAAACTTTAAGGTGGAGCCTCCCATAAGTAGACTGGGATCTGTGTGTATGTCTTAACACCTTACCTTCTAGATTTCCAAAGCTGGTTGTCTCTGAGCCTTTGACTTCTTAGACTGGGCTGAATCCCTGAGGAGAAGGATGGAACCGGTCAATGACTATGTTGACACATCAGCACTGGGCGGAGGTAGGGAACACACAGTAACCACAAAAAGCTTAGACTCTGGGGAGGAAGGTTGAGTCAGACCAAGAGTTGGCTTGCAAACACTCTCTGTAAGCCTCCTTCTGATCCATGACAGACTCCCCAGCTTGAATCTATTCATGTCCCTAGATTTTTTGCTCATCCCAGTCCCTTGAATTTTAGTTCTCTAGAGAGACTCAAGTTCTCCACTTGATCTGAAAGCTGACTTTGGATATTGTGGATCCCCATTTGGTTTCCACCTGAATTCCCTCAGGAGGAGACTCACCTTCACTTCTAACACCTAGGGATTTCCCTAATCACTGGCCCATGTTGGTCCCCTGCAAGGAACAGAGATAGAACTCATCAGACACTCCACTCTCTTTCTCAGGTGTGCTATGTAGTAGGAATGACAGGGACAGCTAGGTGATATAGTGGATAGATCACCCAGCCTGGAGTCAGGAAGACTCATCTATGTGAGTTCTGATCTGGCCTCAGACACTTACTACCTGAGTGACTCTGGGCAAGTCACTTTACCTTATTTGCCTCAGTTTCCTCATGTATAAAGTGAACTGGAGGAGAAAATGGCAGACTACTCCAATACCTTTGCCAAGAAAACCCTAAATGGGGTTATGAAGAGTCAGACACTGAAAGTCAGACTGAAAAACTACTCAGTAACAGTAGAAATGACATTCAAGGAGGCAGCTAAGTAGTGAAGTGGATAGAGCAAAGATCCTGGAGTCAGGAGGACCAGAGTTCAAATCCAGCCTCAGATACTTGACACTAACTGTGTGACCTTGGGCACCAAATTGCCTTCCCCAAAAAAACACATTCAACTGGGGTTGTGGGTAAGTAAGGGTGATCAGGAGATTCCATTTGACTTGAATTCTAGCAGTAGCAGCATAACCATTGGTAAATTACTTCACCCCTCTAAGTCTTATCTACAAACAGGAGTGAGGCAGGTAAAATGAGATGATTAGTAAGGTGCCTCCTAGCTCAGATGTAGTGAGTCACTTTGTTGATCAATCGATTGAACGGTTTATTCATCCCAGTAAATGAATGAATGAATGAATGAACTCACTTGCCAAATAAAATCTTCTTTTCATCCTTCTTGAACCCTTTGCAGTTTTTAACAATGACAATTGTCCTTGTCTCCTCTGTACCTTCTTTTCTCTAGGTTTTCATGACACTGCTTTATCTTGGTTCTCCCCCTACCTGTCTGATACTCCATCTCCTTTGTTGGATCTTAATCCAAGTCATACCCACTAAAGGGAAGTGTCCCCTAGGAATTTGTCTTCAGTCCCTCCTGCCATGCTATTTCACCTGATGATCTTATCAACTGCCATGGTTTCAATGATCCTCTCTAAGTTGATGATTCTCAGATCTACTGATCAATACATCAATATTTATTAAGTATTTACTACGTGCAGGTACTGTTCCAAGCCCTGGGGGTACAAAAAAAGAAGCAAAGGACAGTCCCTGCTCTAAGGAACTTGTAATCCAAAGGAGGAGAAAGTATGCAAACAAATACACATGCATACAAAGCAAGCCATGTACCTATGTACCTAGGATAAATAGGAAATAATTAACAGAGGAAAGGCACTATAATTAGGAGAGTATGAGGGAGGCTTCCTGTAAAAGATGGGATTTTAGGGGGGATTTAAAGGAAACCAGGAAAGTCAGTATGCAGAGAAGAAAAGGGAAAGCATTCCAGGCATGGGAGAAATGTTCTGATTCAACTTTTCTCCTCACCTTGGATTTTCACCTCCAGCAGCCTACTGGACATTTCAAACTGGCTGTTTCAGGGATATCTTAAACTTAATATAAGTTCAAAACTGAGTTCATTATCTTTCCTCTCCAAAACTTCCCCTACCCTTTCCTATGACTGTGGAGAGCACTGCCATGTTCCCAAGCATCCAGGCTTGAAATCTAGGGGTCCTCCTTGACTCCTTACTGTCTCTTACTCCTTATATCTAATCTGCTGCCAAATTCTATTTCTACTGCTCTGACATTTCCCCCACCATGGTGCAGACCCCCAATCACCTCACACCTAGTCAGGATCTGCCTGCTTCAAATCTTTTCTCATTACAGTTTGTTCTCCATCCAGTTATCAAATTAATCTTCCTAAAATCCAGATCTGACCATGAAAACTTCCCCATTCAACAAATTCTGGTGGCTTCCTATTGCCTTCTGCATCAAAATTCCTCTATTTGGCATTCAAAGCCCTTCACAATCTGGTCTTTAGTCTTCTTTTTACCCACCCCTCATTACCCTTTGTATTCTGCAATGTAGTGACACTGGCCTCATTGCTATTCCTTGAACAAGACATTTTATCTCCAGACTCTGAGAATTTTTACTGACCATCCTCCAATGCCTGGAACACTCTCCTTCCTCATTTCCTTCATCTGATTTCCCTGACTTCCTTCAAGTCCCAGCTAAAATCCCAGCTTCTCTCCATTTTTTTTTTTTAGGAAAGCAAACTGAGGCTTAGAGAGGTAGTGACTTAGCAAGGCCACACAGCCAGTAGTATGGAGATGTGATTTGGTCCTCCTGACACCATGTCTTATATTCTTTCATGTGGAAGGGGAACTGTAGGATGGAGAACCTCCTTAATGGTGGTGCTTTCCTTCTCTTAATTATCTTCAATTTTTGCTGTCTATATTTTGTTTTGGGGTAATTTGTATGTTATCTCCCTCATGAGACTGTAAGTTCCTCGAGGGCAGGAACAAAGTCTTTCTTTGTATCCCTTTGCTTAGCACAGTGCCTAGCACGGAATAGGTTCTTATTAAAATCTTACTGATTGACTTGACTGACCTACTTGCCAAGAGCCCAATAAAACCTGAAGACTCCTCATCCCTGACTCTTTCTCATTTTGCTCTTTCCCTTTTGTCCATCCCCCCCCAACCCCTCCCACTCAGATTCACAACACAACAGCCAACACAACAGGCTGAAACTAGCTAGTGATTTAAGATAATCCACCAGACTCAATCGAAAAGGGGGCAGGGTTCAAATCACTTTTCAAACAAGTGTAAACCATGGTTTATGGTTTACATAAACCAGACCCAGGTCAGTGGGCAAGGTTATTCAAAACACTCAAAGTCCAAGGCCTTAGAAGAGAGAAGCTAGGGTGCAAAGAGATTTTAAGCTGTACATGTGTACAAAGTACCTCCCCAAAACTTGGCCCTTTTACATGGTTAGCAGCTGTTCTCTTGCCCGCCAGCCTGCTCTGAGGTGTTGGCATAGTCATCGACTGCATCAGTCATGCCTCCTTTTGGCTCAGTCAAATTGGTAAGGTGGCCCACTCATCTCCCTTCACGCCCCACCCCCTCCCACCCCAGGCCACTCAACCCTTTGGTTCAACTTGGGAACAAAATGTTTAGGTCTGATCCCAAAGGCCAACAATTTGTGGTTACTCATTAGGCTCATTTCAGAACAACTAATAATGGTACTAATTTCAGGTTGTTGAGTGATTACAGCTGTCTGCTTAACTGTAGCAAGGCCTTTTAAGTAGGGAATCTCCATGGCTCCAGATCCAACCACAGTGACCTATTGGAAAACATTTCACAGATAAGTAAGGAAGATCATGTGCTCAGGACCTAAAATAGGCTCCTAAAATGTCAGAGCCGAGAGGAACCTAGAAGGTCACTTGACCCATCTCCTGCCTAATGCAAGGATCTGCCAAAGACGGCTTTCTGAAGATATCTCTGATTGTTAGGAAATTTGTGCTGTGGTTGAGCTAAAATTGGCCTCTCTCTGTAGCTTCCACCCAATGGTCCTAGCTTGCCCTCTGGGGGCCAAGCAGAATAATGATGATGATGATGATGATGATGAGAGATCAGCATGGCCTTGGAGTCAGGAAACGCTGAGTTTTAGGCCTTTGACACTGGCTGTGTTACTTTAACTTCATAGTCGATCCCCACTGCAATAATTCGCTAAGACTCTAAGTCATAGAAGAATGACTGATCTTTATGAGAAGTGTCATTACCCAGAAATTTCTTACCCAGTGACACCTCCACACACCTCTAAAAAAAGGTGTTCATGTAATCCTTTAAAGGGGACATTATTTCATTGAATCCTTACAGCAATCCTATAGAGCAGGTACTACAAGTATCATCATCCCCATCTTTTTAGGAAAGGAAACTGAGGCTCAAAGATGTAACGACTTAGCCAAGGCCACATGTCTGATAAGTATAAGCAGTGTGATTTAAACCCTACACCAAGGCTTATATTCTTTCATGTGAAAGAGGAACAATAGGATGACCCTTCTAATACTGGAAGTTATCATGGCCCCTCTAAATCTAAGTTTTCTCAGTCCTCCCATCAGTCTCGTCTTTCCCCTTCCTGGTGACTCCTCTAGACACTTTCCAGTTTGTCAACATCCTTTCTAAAATGTGGGCAGGATCCAAATCACTACTCAAACAAGTGTAAACCAAAAGCTAGACTAGGTCAGGAAACTGGATGCCATCCTTGGGGTGGGGTCTGATTTGGGGAGAATATAGCCAGACCCCATCCTTCCTTCTCCATGCTAGATTTCTGTAGCAAGAGCAGTCTAGTCTGGGCATTAGCATTTTAGGGATTATCTTGTCATACTGACTTCATAACTTCCAAATCTCCAAACTATCAGTCATGTCTAAATTCGTCTTTTCCAAAGGCTCATAGATTTAGACTAGAGGGGTCATTAGAGGCTGTCTTGTCCAATCTCTTCCATTTATAAATCAAGAAACTGAGGCCCAAGGAGGTTAAGTGACTGATGCCATGTCACATGGGTGGGTAATGGTGGAAGCAAGATTCGAACTCCAGTCCTCCAACTTCAGTTCAGCCCTCTTTCCACAATAACCTACTGCCTTCTAATTATATCCTTGGATTGTAGATATTGGAACCTAAGTGAAGGTTTTTCTATGAACCTCCATTAAACATCTCACCACCCAGCTCCTACAGAAATTGTTCTCTGATGCCTCACTGTGTGGTGTGGGATTGGCCCTAGAATCAGAGGACAATCTGAATTTGAGAAGTTTAGAGTTTTGTCCCAGTGATATCCAGAAGAGTGTCTATTCTCAAAGGACCAGTTTAGCTAAATTTGGAAAAGCTCATCTTCAGTTTAGCCACAGGGTGATTAATGTGGGGACTACATCTACTCTCAGAGATGATCAACCAAGCAAGAGAAAGACTGCAATCAGTTTCTGTCAGGATGCTAACACAGCCTGATGAAATTACAGATTTCCAAAGTGTTAAAGTCAAAGTCACATAATTATTTTTTCATTATTATGAATGATGTGGCAGCCTGGGTATTTCACTGGCATCTTGGTGATGTCCAGAAACCTCAAAAAGGCTCCTGGAACATTAGGTGAACCTCCTTATAGAACTAATGGAAGAATATGGACCAGAGGTCCATGGGCTGGCAGGCATGAATGGTGTGTACATCATCTGCGTCATTGGCAGGAATGTCCATATTGATGAGATCACAGAGTCATTGAAATAGTAAGATATCATTAACGTTAATGATGATGATAATGTCACAGGATGGCAAAGGCATAGCTAATAATGGTTTGTGTGAAAAAGGTCTGGGACTTTTAGGAGACTGCAAACTCATTATGAGTCAGCACTGTTACATGCCAGTTGCAAAAACTAAAGAGATAGTGGATTGCCTTAAAAAAGACATAATGTCTGTCACTAGGGAGGTGATAGTCCCACTGAGCTCTTCCCTGGTCAGACCACATTTGGAGCTCTGTGTGCAATTCTGAGCACCATAGTTTAGGAAGGTAATGGAAATTACATACAAACCTTCTGTCTTATATCTCTTATTCTTCCTGATTGCCCCTAGATACCAGACCATACTTGCCTTTACATTCCATCCAGTCAAACTATCTGACCATCTGCCCACTGTGAAATCACCCCCTCCCACCCCCACACTTCCTTAGCTTTTTGCCTTTTACTCCTGTTACCATAATCAGATCAAGAGTGCAATCACTCCTTTTTTTAATGTGGTACTTTATTTTCTCCCTGATTATATGTAAAGACAATTTTTAATACTCATTTAAAAAAAAATTTTGAGTTCCAAATTTTCTCCCTCCCTCCCTCTCCTTCCCTCCACTTCCCGAAGACTGTAAGGAATTTTATATAGGTTATATATGTGTAATCATCTAAAAACATGTTTCCATATTAGTCATGTTATGAAAGGAGAAACAGACCAAAAGAAAACACACACACACAAAGTGAAAATAGTATCCTTCGATCTGCATTCAGATGCCATCAGTTCTCCCTCTGGAAGTGGATAGCATTTTTTCATCATGAGTCCTTTGGAATGGTGGAATTTGAATCCATCTTGGATCATTGTATTGCTGAGAATAGTTAAGTCATTCATAGTTGATCATCATACAATATCACTGTTATTGTGGATAGCTGGTTCTGTTTCTTTCTTGGTTACCACTCCTCTCTGTGTGTTATCTCTAATAGAATTTTAGATTCAGATTTAATAAACATTTATTGAGTGCCTATCATGTGCCAAATTATGTCCTAAGTTCTTTACAATTGTTTGCAACAACAAATATTCACACAGACTATCTGTGCCCAACCTGTGGTAGAGCATTCTGATCAGCCACAGCTGGACACATTGAAATTTGACTCTAGCATAGCAATGTCATTTTGGTCCTCTTTGAGAACCAAGGACAGCACCCAACCAACAACTATGAGCTCATTTTAGCTCACAACAAACCTGGGAGGTAAACATTATTATCTCCATTTTAAAGAAGAGGAAACTGGGACAAAGACAGGGTGAGTGACTTGCTTAGGGTCCCACAGTGATGGGTGAGGCTGGATTTGAACTCATGTCTTCCTAACTCTAAGTCTAGGGCTCTATTCATTGAACCACCTGGCTGCCTCTAGATAAGCTCCGTAAGGGGAGGAAATGAGTCTTTCTTTTTCATTTTTAATATTTGTATCTACAAAGTTCAGCACAGTACCTGGCACATAGAAAGTGCTTAAACAATAGCTTTTTGTTCATTCATTCATTAATAAACTGGAAAGCAACCAGGATGATGAGAGATTCAGATACCATGTCAAATGAGGATAGAAGGAAAGAAACAGGCATGGTTGTCTAAGGAGGATTAGGGAAACATAGTTCCCTTCAAGTATTTGAAGGATTGTTACATGGAAGAGGATTTCACCTTATTTTGCTTGATTCCCCAAAGTGCATAACTAGTTTCAATGGGTAGAAATTTCAGAGTTAAATTTAGGGGGGTAAGGGAAAATTTTCCCAACAACTCTGTTCCAAATTGTCTGCTTAGGAGGTAATGAACTCTCCCTCATGAGGAATCTTCACAAGCAAAGTTGGGCAGCTACTTATTGGAGGAGGCACCTGTTCAGGTAGGAGTGGGACCACATAGCCTCTGAGGTCACTTTCAACTATAGGATGTTGTGGTTCTATTGTATTATTATTTTAAAATCAATTATGATATTAATTGTTCAACAATGACTATTTAATAATACTCATAATAACTTGCATTTCTAGTCCACTCACATATTTTCCAGTTTTGCAAGGTACTTTCCTCCCAATAACCCTGAAAGGAAAATAGTGTAAATATTACTGTCATTTCACAGAGGAGGAAGCTATGGCTTAGAGTGATTAAACTTACTCAAAGTCAGAGAGAAAGTCATCCCACCCACCCATCCATCCATCCATCCATTCATCTAGCAATTCACCATCATTCATCCAACAATTACTGATTAAGCACTTATTGATTAGGTTGTGAGCTCCTTGACATCAGGGACTACTCTTTTTGTATCTCCAGAATTTAATACAGTTCTTGGCACATAGTAGGCACTTAATAAAGGCTAGTTGACTACTTTGATCTAGTGTGTTATTGGGACTTAGCCAAAGAATTAGATGGGCAAGAAGTACAAAGTATAAAACCTTGACTATAGGTACATTTTAATGCCCAATGGAGGGTTTGTAGCTTAACTTGAGGCATCTAAGGACATGACAGAAGGAGACAAGATAAGGGGAATTGATATATCCAGATAACAGACTATAGACACAAGCAGAATCAAGAGTGGTAAAAATGCCCATGATATGGTGGGGATTGCCTTTAGACCATGGTTGGAAAGAAAGGGGCTTCCAAAATGGTTCTGTTGAGTGAATCTGGCCTTCATAATCCCAGATTCAGCTTTCCAGTTATCCTTCCCCTATGTCATGAACAGGGACCATGGGGACAGGTCACTAACTAGGACAGCTTTGGGTAACTCATGTTCTAGAGCATCAACCAACCCAGCAAAGATTAGGGGTTTTACAGCAAGAGACAGGGGCTCTCTGGTACATCTGATTAGTATCTTATCTTTGATGTCACAGACAAGGAGATGCCAATTAGCAAGGGAGCATAAGAGTGGGGACTTTTTAGTTCTGAAGGATTTGAGTAGATTCCCAGAAAGGAAGGGGGTCTCATGAAAGGGTAAATCTACAGGAGAGACTACCTGCCCCATAAAGACCTAAGAGACAAGATGTTTTTCCAGACTTTTCCCAGTTTTTCTGTACACCTGTTCTTGGAACTGAAGATGCAATAATGAAAAAAACCAGCTGGTCTTTTCTCTTTAGAAGCTTAAAATCTAGTGTGTTCTGGGAAGTGGGAGGAGAAATGAAACATGTATAAAAGTATTACACAAGAAAGTGTGGTGAGGACAAAGGAAGGATGTATTTCCAGAAAAAGCCAGGAGGCAGATGCTAGTTTCAGCTTGGGGAGGGGGTCAGTGAAGGCTTCATAAAGAAGGTGGTGCTTGACCTGAATCCTCAAGAAAGAGGACATAAATAGCCAGAGAGGTGAAAGGACACATTCTAGTCATGAGGGTGGGTATTTGGGAGAAGACAGACTGAGCAAGGGTGTGGAGGCACTGGAAAGAAGGGCAGACATGGTGGAATGAAATCTGGGAAATATTAGGCCTGGAATCAGGAAGAGTCAACTTCATGAGATCAAATCTGGCCTCATATACTTACTAGCTGGATGACTCTTACTAGCAAGTGATTTAACCCTGTTTGCCTCTGTTTCCTCATCTGTAAGATGAGCTGGAGAAGAAAATGGCAAATTACTCCAGTATCTTTGTCAAGAAAACCCCAAATGGGATCACAGAGATGGACTCAACTGAAAAAATAACAATGGCTAGAATGTAGAGATGGTCAGTGAGTCAGCCAATAAGCATGTATTAAGTACCTACAAATTGCCTTGCTAAACAACGTAGAAAGGAACAATGTAAAATATGACTGAGAGAATAGGTTGGAGTCAGGTGATAAAGGGCCATAAATGCCAAGCTAAATACTTTGTAATTGATCCTCAAAGTAATAGGGAGCTACTGAAGGTTTTTGAACAGCTGAATGTTATAATCAGGCCTGAGCCTTGGGAAGGTGTTTTTCGTAGCTGTATTCAGAATGGATTAAGGAGAAGGGAGATGAATTAGGAATATTACAATAGTGATGAGAGCCTGAATTATGTGAGAATCACAAAACCAACCCAAACATGAACACAAACCAGCACAAAATGGCTCCCTAGTCGTCCCACCTTTGCCTGAAGACATCTAGTTAAAGGAGAGCCCGTTGTTTCTTGGGCAGCTAGGTGGTGTAGTGGATACTAGGTTTGGAATCAGGAAGACTCATCTTCCTGAGTTCAAATCTAGCCTCAGACACTTATTAGCTATGCAACGCTGGACAAGTCACTTAACCCTGTTTGCCTCAGTTTCCTCATCTGTCAAATGAGTTGGAAAAGGAAATGGCAAACCATTCCAACTGTCTTTGCCAAGAAAATGAGGTCACAAAGAGAGGGACACAATTGAATCAATTTCACAACCAATCAGTGTCACTTAAGTTAAACATTCCACTTGTGCAATTCCGTTCTTTTAAAACTAGAATCAGAGGACCTGGGTTCAAATCCCACTACTGGCATTTCCTCTTCATGTGATCTCTGTGGGTTTCAGTTTCCTCATCTATAAAAATGGAAGGAACGGACTAGAAACTTCGGAGGACCTTTCCACATCTTATTTCCTGATTCTATTGGATCAGCCTCTTGAAAGTAACAGTTCTGAGGAATTTTTCCTCTTGGATACATCATGTCCAAGTAACAATTAAAGAATAAAAAGCCTTCCTGTGTGTTTTGAACACTTTGTAGCTTAAAAAAGCGGTTCTGTTATAATTCTTCTTGTCTTTAAGAATGAGAGGGGTGGACCAGATGAATCCCTTAGGCCCTCCGCCTCCGATCTATATTCTATGGTTCTCATAATAACTCTATGAGGGAGGAGGAACAGAGACCAACTCTCACATTTTACAGGTAAGGAAACCAAAGCTCAGGGAAATGAAATAACTTGGCTGGGGTCCCTCAGGCAGCCAGCAGGTGTAGGATCCAAAGTTAGGCCCTTTCCATCACACCAGATGGTAATGGGGAAAATGCTGTCATCCAAGCCATTCCTCAGTGGCTCTGTGACTTGCAGGCTCTAGGGCTCTTTGACCCATGAGGCTGTCTAAGGAGCAGGAGAGGGAGGACTTCTCTTGTTATGGAAATGACAGCAGAGACGTAAGGGTTGGAGTGAAGTAGGGAGGGGAAATTCAGCACAAGGTTGGTGCTGGGCCCAAGAGCTAAACTTTTCCCAGGTCAGGATGGCTTGGACTCAAATTAGAGTGGCTCTGGAACCCCAGAAAGGTGTTCACTAGGAAGGGCAGGTTTTCACCTTCAACTCTTCAGCTATTTAGAGTTCACGCTTGTCTCCAGCACCAGCACCATGGACAGCATCTTGTCCCTTCTCTACTCCCTACTTGCATCTCCATCTGTAACAGAATCACATCTGTCAAAAAAAAAAGAAAGAAAAAAGATCACAGATTTAGGGTAGAGAATGGACCTTAGAGATAATCTAGTCTACTTCATTTCACAGACAAGAAAACTCAAGACCAGAGTGCTTGAATGATAAGTGACTTGTCCAATGTCATCCCTTGGAAGGGAAAGACGGGGAAGGAAAGGAATGAAAAGAGAAAGGGAAATAAGAGGGGAAAGGGAAAATATCCAATAAGAAGAAGAAATTCAGGGGGCGGAGCCAAGATGGCGGAGTAGAAAGACTCACCTATGCTAGGTCCGAACCCACAGCCCATAGATTTCCTGTAAAAAGATCTCCTGACAAATTCTGGAACAGTGGAAGCCACGCAGCAACACAGTGAAAGAGATTTCCGCTGCAGAGAGCCCTGAAGAACCGACCACAAAGGTACCCGGACGGGAGCGGAGCCCTGCCCTGCCGAGCGCTCCCCTCCCCCGCCCCAGCCACGCGGCACTGAGAGGAGCGAGCAGAGCCCAGCGGGCGGCAGGTATCTGGATT
>CM053771.1:51718375-51784158 GCA_028658325.1 Potorous gilbertii | reverse complement strand
CCCTCCCTTCCATCATCCCCCCCCACCCTGCTTATCTCCTTGTCCCCCAATTTCCTGTGTTGTAAGATAGGTTTTCATACCAAAATGATTGTGGATTTTATTCCTTCCTTTAGTCAAACGTGATGAGAGTAAACTCTACAACCATTTTAACTAGTGCTGGTGATCATGGGCACCCTCAAACTCACTGGCAGACCTTTAACTTTATTATGTATAGTGTTTGCTCTTGGTTTTAGATAATTTTTATTTACTATGTTAAAGATAAGTCCATTTATTCCTATGCTTTTTAATTTTTTGATTTGTTTACAGAAATGGGTGTTGGATTTTGTGAAAAGCTTTTTTGTAGTTTCTGTAGATACAATTGTGTGATTTTATTATGTATACTGTTAACACGATTTATTATTTTTATAGTCTTCCTTATATTGAACCAACCCTAATCACAGTGTATAATCTTTCTAATATGTTGTTGTAGCCTAGTTGTTAATATTTTATTTAGAACTTTTGTGGACTACATTTATTTGTCATAAAGGAAAGTTTCCTTTTGCAGACAATTAGTGAGTAGCGGTAGACATTCAAAAAACAACAAGAAGAATAAGAATAGAAAAAGAAGGAAAGAGAGAAAGGAAGAAACATAAAGAAAGAAAGGAGAAAGGAAGGTGAGAAAGACAGAAAGGTGGTATAAATTTAAATTACACAAATAAAAAGCAAAAAAATTCAGGAGACACACAATGCAATCTTGTTACTACAGAAAATTGAACACATACTTTAAATATAAACCATGCATAACAGAAGTTCACAGTTTCATGTACAATCCTTTTTGTTTTTTCACGCTAAAATCTTTACATTTGTTGATGATTTTAAAGTTCGCAATAAAATAGAAAAAAACATTTAAAAAGAAGAATATAGGTCTACCACCCCTTTCTCCAGAGTCCCAAAGAAATTAAATTTGACCCAAAGCTAAAATCTCTTGAGATCTGACTTCAGAAGAAGGAAAAACTATCAAAATTGGCCCCCTGAGTACATCTTGCCTGGCCCATCTTGCTTAGGAAGTTGCATCTGGTGAGTTCTTTAAGTGAAGAATCTAGGGTTAGAAGAATCTATAGCCCTCTCTTTTTTTCAAGTCATTATAGCTCCCACTTTTTCTTCTCCAGGCTCTACTCTTGCCTCTGAAGACACTGGCATCCAATCTAGTTTACTATCTTAACTCACTAGACACAGGCCATTGCTGGTTCAAGATAACAGCTAAGAGAGTTTAGAACCTCCTCAGATCTTTACCCTTATCTGCTCCATAAAATTACCGCCTTCTGAAAAGCAAGGATAAGTAGAGGAGGAGAAGGGGTAAAAGTTATACCCAAGAAAAGTTCCTTGGGTCTGTCTCATGGTCTACCTGAGGGAAGGATGGGCTCAAAGTACCCAAAGTCCCTCAGGATATCCCTGCCTTTCTGGGCTGTGATATTGGAAGCTGCTTTCATTCTGCTTTTTCTCTTTTTCATATCTTATGACACGCCCTCAAAGAAGTTGGAACTTCTGAAAACATATTCAGGTAAGTGTTGTAAGCTATGCAGTTGACTTTTGTTAGCAAACCTGGACAACTCTAGAGCCTGTGTATTCATTTGGATGAACTCCATCCCCTCTCCAGCCCACTTCCAACCCCCAATCCCTCTACATCACCCAGATGTATGGATGTCTGTTTTCATCTTAAAAGTCTCAAGAAAAGGAGATCCACAATTTCTTTCTCCAACATTTATCTGAAGGTTCATAGAACATGAAGTAGCATGTTAGGGTTGAAAGGTACCTTAGACTATAGATTTTTAGAACACAGAAAATTATAAAGCTGGTAGAGGAACTTAAATCCTAGAATGTTGTATCTACAAGGAACCTTGGGGGTCACCTACTTCAAATCTCTCCTTTTACAAATGAAGGAGAAGGAGTATTTGTCATAGATCATAAAGTAAATTAGCAAAGGTGGGACTAGATGCAGAAATCCTAAATCCTAATTCTGTCTGTGTTCTAAGCCCTCTCCCACTTCTGACAGCCTGTGTTCTAAGGCTCCTCCCAACTCTGACATTCTGTGTTCTAAATCCGCTCTCAGCTCTGACATCCTGTGTGCTAAGGACCCTCTCACTTTACTGATCTTACTTGATGTCTGCCCTACATCCCTCAGCCTCAATAAGTGGCCTTTTTTTTCTCCCAAAAGAACCTCTCTGTCTCTTCTCCTTACTTGAAGAACAGATCCTTTCCAGATGAGAAGATAATTAAACATGAAGCTGCCTTGACTTTCTCAGACCAGGAAGGTGAAGCTGAGGGAAGTTAATTGACTTGCCCAGTATCGGCAAGAGTTACCAGGATTTGAACCCAGGTGATCAGACTCCAGAGCCAAGGCTGTTCCCATTGCTTGGTTGGTTAAATGAGATGGTCCTCTAATGTTCATTCCAACTTTGAGTTCCTATGGGTCCTATAGTGGAAATAATGGTTCTTCATGTTAATCTGATACTCACTGATTTAAAAATAATTTCTGCATCTCATTTGATTCTCACATTCTCAGCCTTGGGAGGGAGTTGGAGTGTCATTACTCTCCATTTTACAGAATTGGAAACTGAGGCACAGAGAAATTAAGTGACCAAGTGAGCAGTCCAGACCAGGCTTTCCGACTCTTAGTCCAAGATTCTTTCCCTGCCTGGGCTGAGCCTTTCTGAAACACAGTGTTATTACCCAGCAAAAAATACTCTTCTGAGTGTAAGTGAAACAAACAAGATAGGTAGCTTTCTTTATTGAGATGAATTTCAGACTTCTTCCTATATTTATCAGTTGTTTATGGTAACGAAGGAACCATTCTCCTCTCTTTGGGGAGAGAGAACCAAGGCTGAATTTGCTTAAATGTTTATCCAAAAGTGATATTAATTCAATTGCTGCAGAGCTGGTGATGGAGCCCATTTGATACCTCGGTCACGCTGGAAGGGGAGGTTGGGGAGGGAAACATAATTAGCCACCATTTCCAGGGCTCAGCTGCAGGCATGCAAAGTGTTTGCAGCAGGTGGTGTGTTTCACAGAAAATCTGTATGCTTTGCTGATTTGGCCAGTTGCCAGAGACAGGGCACCTGGACCCAAAGGGTAAGAGGCCTAGGAATAATTTGGGCATCTAAGGAGTCATGGAATATTTGAGATGGAAGGGATTTTAGAACTCAAAATGTCTGGACCCAGACATTGTTTGAATTAGTAGAGGGCTTAGAATGTGAAATGGTATTAGAACAAAGAATGCCAGCCCTAGAAAGAGCTTTGGACCATAGAATATGAGAGCATAGAATGTCAGAGTTGGAAAGAATGCTAGAACATCAAATGCTAGAACACAGAATTTTATAATATAACATGTTAAAACATAGAATTTCAAAGGTAGAGGTGACTTTGTAACTTATGAGATTAAAATACAGAATGTCAGGACTGGGAGGGGCCTTAAAACTCAACATTAGATCTGGAAGATGTCTTAGAACATAGAATGTCAGAAGTGGAAAGGACCTTGGAACCTAGAATACCATAACATATAATATTGGAATATGGAAAGTTAAAACATAGAACATCAGAATGGCTACTGACCTTAGAATGTAGAGCAATAGAATGAGAAGAGATTCTAAAACTCTGAGACCTAAGAACATAGAAGGTTAGAACATAGAATGAAGGGACTTTAAAATATCAGATATCAGAAAAGACCTCAGACTCCTCTTGACCTTCTGCCTCCCAAAAAAATGTCAGACCTGGGGGACAACTTAGAATATAGGAGGTAAGAGCTAGAAGGTAACATAACAAAGTTATGGGCTGAACATTCTCTAAGGTCTCATCCTTTGACCTTTATTAAAAATAAAACATAAAACATCAGAACTGGGAAGGACCTAAGAACATAGAGCATAGAGTTAGAACAGGACGAGACCTTTGGAGATCATCTATTCAATTATCCATTTAATAGACGAGGAAATTTAAGGCTCAAAGAGTTAAGGGACTAACCCAAGAATAACCAGTGGCTAGTAAGATCTAGGACAGGGAACCAACTGTGCCGCAGAATTCTCAGTATCGTGTCTTTTTCCACTCTCAGGAAGGGCAGGGGGAAGAATGGAAGGGAAGGGGGAGAGGAATTAGGTATCACAGGAAGAACATTAGATTGAGGAGGTAGTGGAGGGGAGAGAACATTGAAGGGAACTATCCTAGCACACAAATAGGAAGCTTTCTGCTGGGTATAATCCCTGCTCCTAAAATCCAGTCCTCCCAACCTGCCACAGGAAATTTCATTATTATTTGGATTTAGGTATCAGGAGGCCTCCTTTAAATACATGTCATTCATGATTGGAACTGAGTCAGGGAGCTCCTAGATGAATAAACTCCCTTTGCCTCATGTTAGTGGGCACTTTCTCTGTGACTTGTCATATATGAGAGTTCAGAGTGCTGAGAAATTAAGAGACTTGCTCAGAATCACACAGTTATTTAAGTATCTGTAGTAGGATTTCAATTCAGGTCTTTTGGGTTTCTTGATAATTCCTTACCCAGTTCCCAAGGGGTCTTCTTGAAAATGAGGCCCAGAAGAGGAGTGGAAGCTTACATACCAAATTAAACCCCCAAACTAGGAAAAGAACCCAGGTCTCCTGATTCCTTGACCCATGCTGTTTTTGTTTTTACCAGGCGTTGCCTCCATGCCCATTATCATTCAGGAACACTTTGGTGCTGAGCCCATTATCAGTGAAGCTGCCTGTTTGGAAAGCAGGGCACAGTGCTGAAGGAGGACACCCAAGTTAGGTCAGATGCCTTGGCTAATGCCAGGAGACAGAGAAGGCCCAGTTAACCAAGGGGTGGCCTGAGGACTCTGACAGCCTAACAAGGGAGGAGAGAGGAAGAAACTCTTCTTCCCGGGTTCACAGAGCTGATGCTCTTAAAACCACAGGGGCCTATCAAATTTGGATGATACTCCCAGTCAGGTCTCTCCTCCCCAACCCCCATTCCTGATTTTTGCCAGGCACCTAACTTGGTCTACAATGATGTCAGGCAGGACTGTGGGGGAGTCCTTACTGGCCAAACAGCTGAGAGCACGGACAGCTGCAGAGGCTGATAAGGGCCTCCTCATTCAGAGCCTGCCCTCCTTATTGTTCTACCCAGAATCATTCCTGTGACTCCCCGTTGCCTCTTGTAAATTCTCTGGAATTTACATAAACCAGTAAAAAAGAGGTTCCCTTTCAAAGTTATTTCTTCCCCTTTCAACTTTTTGTACCCACAAAGGAGTGTCAAAATAGGGACTGAAAGTACTTGCAGGGGTAGGGGTGGGGGCTGATATATTAATATGCTTTCTCTGAGGTGGGTAGAATTTCTAATAGAATTATAGTTAGAGTTTGTTAGGAACCTTGCATATGTTCCCAAAGTGGGCAATACTGCCCTCTTGGGGGTACCGGAATAATCCAGGGCAGGGTGGTCATAGCCTCCAGTGCAATTTTGGGATGTTAAATAAAAATAAAGGGTCAGTGGAAGCATAAGGAAAGAAGAGAAAAATTTGAAAAACCATTTCTACATGTTTCATCTGTTGTGAAGCAGAGTTAAAGTCATAGTGATCACATTATTTTCCAAATAAACATATAAAATGCAAGTTATAACCCATCAGTCGTCAAGTCTGCCAACAGGTCTTAACAAGCAAGTGTTGGCAGGCGAGCATGTCCTCCACTCACACTATCGAGAAGGCCAGCATGCTTTGGCGGAATATGTGCATGTAATGACTTGTTTACAATACAATACAATGCTATATACAGTTACATGAAATAATATTGCATCATCAAAATTTCAATGCAGGAAAAACCCCACAAATTTATCATAAATTACTAAATTTAAGATGTGCCATTTAAAAAATTATTTTACATTTTTTTGAAATGACACAAATTTCCAAAAAGCCATTAAAGGTTTAAAGAAAGTAGATATCTTAGCGGGGCACTGAATAATCTTTTTTAAAGGGGACCAGTAGGTCAAATAAGCTTGGGCACCTCTGCCTTAGAGCACCGAATGTTAGATCTAGTTAGGGACCTTCGAGCATTGAAAGTCAGATCTAGAAATAGTCTTAGAATATAAAATATTAAAAATAGAAGAGGGCTTTAGGACATGGAATGGCAGAGCTGGAAGAAACCTAAGACTATAAACTTTCAGAGCTGGAGAGGCTCTAAGAATATACAATGTCAGAATTAACATTTGCCTGTGAGGTCTTTGAGATCAGGCCCTGGTTTTTTGCTGATATATTTAGTTTGTCTGTCTTTGTATCTAAACCTCCTACTTATAGTTCCTGGCAAATAATAGATGCTTAATAAATGCTTGTTGATTGACTGCCCAGAAAGGACCTTAGAGACCTTTTGGTTAAAGCTCTGTTTACAGATGAGGAAATTGAGACTCAGAGAGTCTCTATTGAGTTCTCCATTCAATTCTCCTCCCACTTCTAATAGGATAGTCAGTTTGAGAAGCTTATGCTCCTAATTTCCTGTTCCTTATTCCCCACATCTTATCATCAGGCTCCATAGAAAAATGATGATTTCTAGAACACTGCTGCAGTTCATGAGAAGAACTAAGGGTGCCCTAAATTCATTTGTCTCCACTCCATCCTTCCTCACTTCCAACGATCACCCTGGTTCCCATTGCTGGGAACCATAGCTCTAATGTCAGTCCTAGCTATCTGGACCTTTTCTCCTGACCTGACATGGACCCAGGCTGTAGCTCTAGCTCTTCCTCATGGTCCAATCAAACCTGAGGCCAATATGGGTTAGAAAGAAGGCTCAGGGCCAGCTGTCTGTGAGGGAGGACTTTGACCCTTTGAGAACTTTACAATCCAATTCTGTGAGTCTGTCCGCTGCTCCTCCCACCACACCCCATCTCCTGTTTCTTTGTTTTTGCCATGGCTATTTCCCATGCCTAGAATGTTCCATCTCCTCATTCCCATCTTTTAGTGTCTCTGGCTTCCTTCAAGACTCTGCCTAAATGATATCTTCTGTGGGAGACCTCTTCTGGTCCCCCTAGCTAGGAGAGCCTTCCCCTCTAAGCTATCTTTAGCTATTTCCCTTAGAGCTACCAATTCCCCTCACTAGAATATAAGTTCTCTGAGGGCAAGCACTATTTTTTTTTCCTTTTTTTCTTTGTATTCTCAGCTTTCAGCACATAGCCTAGGTCCCCTTCCCCCCTCCCCAAGTCTGTCTGTCTATCTCACAGACCAGCAGGTAGAGAAACCAATCAACTGTCTTAGAAAACCACAAATTAACATTATCTTTGTTTTATTGTATTTTTATTTATTTTGTTAAACATTTCTAATTTCATTTTAACCTGGTTGAGTTGGCTTTCCAGAGTTTGGGGGGCCAAGGAGTTTGGCACTTCTGATTTAGACCACCCTAGTGCCTCTGGGTATGGGGAAAGAATGAAGGGAGGAGGCAGATGAGGAGAGATATGCCATTAGATTGAAATGTGGTCCCTCCATTTGACCTTCTCCCTCTGCCTTGCTTGTGTCTTCCTCTATCGCCCTTCCCTAAACAGCCTTCCAGGATATCAATGTCATGGCCGTGCTTGGCCTGGGCTTCCTCAAGGCCTCCTTGAAGAGATACACATGGAGCAGTGTGGCCTTCAACCTCTTCACTCTGGCCCTTGGGGTGCAGTGGGCCATCATCCTGGATGGCTTCCTGTTCTCCTTCTCTAGTGGGAAGATCATCATCGACATTCAAAGGTACCTGATCTAGGCGGGCCCAGGGACTGCTGCTTGTGTCCTCTGGAATGACTGGGTGGAACTGTAGGACCTGCACATGGGGAGGTTAACCTCAGATGCCATCAAGCTCCTCATGATCATCTGATCCGGACTCACCAAAATGCTCAGTACATCACTGCCTTATCAAACGGCATTTCCTATAGCAGGGCTTGTGAAGCCCACAATGGATAGAGTTCTGGGCTTGACGTCAAGAGGATCTGAGTTTGAATTGTCAGATGCTTCCTAGCTATGTGACTCTGGGCGAGTCACTTAACCTCTATTTGCCTCAGTTTTCTCATCTGTAACATGGGGATAATAGTAACTTAACTCACAGGGTTATTGTGAGAATCAAATGAGATACTCTGTGTAAACTATGCAAACTTTTAAAAATATAACGATACAAGTAGTAATAGTAATTGTTATTGTCAGATTAAACTTGAGAGAAAAAGGTTTTACATTAACCAGAAGTCTTAGGATCCTTGAGTGCCCACAGGGTATCAGAAGCTTATCAAAGGAGAATACTTGGTAAATAGCTATATTATAGGATTGAAGTATTTTTTTAAATTCTGAAAATATTTCCAGTTGATGAAGTCGTAATTTTTTTGTATATTCTTGGAGAAGGAAAACAATGGATTTAATTGATTTCTTACGTTCATAGGTATCTTAAACTCTAGACATTATTTCCTTTCAAGTTGACTAGGGCATATGGGAAAGCTTGCTGAAAGCTAAAGGGCATGGGGATTGAGCAAAGTTTGGGGATCCCTGAAAACCAGAACATTTTCAAAGTCAGAGATGGGTGAGTACCAGTTATTGCCCAAGAATAGACTGCTCCGTTGGGGCAGAGAATGAAGGCAGTGGTAGTTGGGATGGGGCATTCTTTGTCTTATGTTGTGTCCTCCCACCTGACCCTTGCCTCCCAACTCAATTCTCACTCTTTCTTTTCCTCAGAATCATACTGGGTACCATGAGTGTTATGTCTGTCCTCATCTCATCTGGGGCCACCTTGGGCAAAGTCAACTTGATCCAGCTGATAGTAATGACCTTGCTGGAAGTAACAGTCTTTCAAGGAACCAAGAAGCTCACCCTGACCTTCCTTGATGTACGGCACTGAATCCCTGAAAGTTAGGGCTGAAAAGGACCTTAATAGTTTTCTAGTTCATCTCTCTACTTTTATAGAAGAAATAGAGGCCCCAAGAGGAGAGAAGAGGCCATTTGGTGTAGCTGGACAGAGCACTGAACCTGGAAGTAGATCCTGCCTTCCACACTTCCTAGCTGTGGGACCAAGGACAAGTCACTTAACCTCTATGTGCCTCAGTCTCCTCATCTGTAAAATGGGGGTGCTAATAAGACCTCTGGAATATTTACTTTATAGGGTTAGTGTGAGGTTCAAATGAAATGGTGTAGATAAAATACTTTGTAAACCTTAAAATGACAAATATCACCTAATAATTATCATTAAGCAATCTGCTCAAGCTCATGCCAGGAGATAGTTGCAGAGTTGGAATTATTCAGTTTAATTTGACAAGATTTTATTGCAAGCCTATTATGTTCTAGGTACTGTGCTAGATATTAGAGACACAGAACCAAAAATGAAACAGTCCCTTCCTTCAAGGAGGTCACATTCTGCTGCAGGACCTATCATCTTCTGACTCCTGACGATGAGTTCTTTCCAGGGTACCAGGCTATCTCTGGTATATGGGGGCTGGTCTATTGGGGGAAATGATTTATAGGTAGGGGCAAATGATTTCCAATACCTTTTCTTCTCATTTATCACAAGAATGATTTTGCTGTCATGAAAAAAACACCTAACTGGCAGTTTGAAGACCTGGATTCTAGTCTGTCACTAAATCATTGTGTGACCTTGGATAAGTCACTTTCCTTCCTTGAATTCTCAGTTTCCTCATCTGTAAAATGTAGTCCATGGGCTAAGCGCTAATATTCTATGTCCTGATATCTCTTTCCATTCTAGCATCCTATATTCTAAGATGTTCTAGCCTCCTTCCATCCCTGACATTCTATGTTCTAAGGTTCTTTCTAGAACCAACATTTTCTGTTCCAGCATTCTATGTTCTAAGCTTATGTCTAACTCTGATATTCTATGTTTCCAACATTTTATATTCTAAGGTTCCTTCCAGCAACAATACTTTCTGTTCCAGCATTCTATGTTCTAAACTTATGTCCAGTTCTGATATTCTATGTTTCCAAAATCTTATGTTCTAAGGGTCCTTCCAGCTCTATCATGTTTTATTCTAGCAAACTATGTTCCTAGATTCCTTTTTAGCTCCAACTTTCTATTTTCTAAGATCATTTCAAGTTCTGACATTCTGTGAAAGTCAAAAGGTTCCATTAATGGTTCCAATTTTAAAATTAGGAATGAGCTATGGAACTGACTTGGTAAATGAAGAGAAAAAACATTAAAATATGCTTCGTTTCTATAGTGTGGACAGTCAGGAGTGAATTCTAAGGAAGGAAGAAAGGAGGGAAAGAGAAAAGAAGGAAAGAGGGAACACGAAAGAGAGAGGAGGCAGGGAAAGAGAGAGAGGTTGGGGAAAGAGGAAGAAATATTTAGGAGGATCTATCTCTGAAGAGGAACAGATATAGACTGCTATGAGGATGGAGAAAGATAAAAAAGAGGGAAAGAGTGAAAAAATAATAATATTTATGTGATGCTTTAAGGTTTACAAGGCACTTTCCTATTTGGCCTCAAAACAACACAACCCTGTGAGGAAGGTGTTGTAGGCTTCCTATCCCCTTTTTACAGGTGAGGATATAGGCTCAGAGATTAAGTGACTTGTCTATGGTCACACAGCTAGTAAGTGTCAGGGGTAAGATTTGAACTCAGGTCTTCCAACTCTAACCCTAATGTTATTCTTCTACATCATGCTGTAGAAGAGAAAAGAGGGAGGAGAGAGCAAAGAAGAGGCAGTTTCTGAGGTCAGTCCAGGCTGACATTACTACGTATTTTATATAGTTTCTTTTGAGTACAATCATGAATGTGAAATATATAAAAATGCTTGCTATGGATGTTGCTAGCAAACTTCCAAGTTTGCAAAATAACTTAAATTATTTCTAGTCCATGTAACCATGGACATGTCACAAATCATGGTGAGTCACAGTTTCTTCACCTGTAAAATAGGGTAATAATAGGTTTCCCCACTCCCTTGAGGTTCATAGTAGTCCTACAAGTAGAGACTTCAATCATTGTTTTCCTGTTTGACAGATGGAGAAACTGAGGCTACATGTGTTCTGTGATATGGTTACATGGGTGATAGGTATCAGAGGCAAGATTTAAGCTGAAATCTCCCAAGTTCAAAGACCAGGGTTCTAATCTCTGCCTCACACCTATACTAGCCTGTGTTCTTCTAGAATTGTATGGTTTCCAAACTGTTTTTCGTCACAATATTTCTGTAGGTAGGTCCATAGCTCCATTGTACAAATGAGGAAACTGGGACTGGGAGTAGAAGTGATTTGACCAATTTCACACAAGAAATGGTTGAGCTGGAGCTTGAAGGCCGGTCTTCTGATTCTTTCTTTATACATACCCACATTCCTTCAACCACTTTTTATCCATAAAATTTCACTTTAACAAGTATTTCTTGAATGGGAAAACCTTGGCACCCAAACGGTCAAGAAAATGATTCCTTGCATTAGAACAGCTGAGCCATAAGATTAGGAAGGGGAAGAAATCCAGGGGAGGGTAAGAGTTGGTCACATGCTACCAGACCTGTTCTCAAAGCATGTCCTGGGTTGAGTTACAGGGGAACGAACATCAGAGCATGATGCAGATCCATGTGTTTGGGGCCTACTTTGGTGTGGCGATGGCCTGGTACTTCTCAGGGCAGAGGCTGAATGAAGCCAAGGAGAAGGAGCAGAGAACCACAACTTCCAATCTATTTACCACACTGGGTAAGAGAAAGGCAGTGGGTGGTCTACCTTCTGGGACCTGAAGTACTGGGGGAAATCCTGCCTATAAATATCTCACTCTTAGTGCCTGAAATTCAATCATTAATGTAGCCAAGTCGTTCTTTTCAGTTGAGCATCAACTGATGTAGGCATAAGCCCTAAGGTGCAAAGACATCCAGGAGGAACAACTGAGTCCTTAGCAAGCATTAATGCTTTACAGCTATTCAGGAGTGCGGACCAGGAGTGTTCCAGGCCTGGGAACAATCTTAGAACGTGAGCAGGTAGCACTTCAGTTTCAGAAGAGGCCTTAGAAAATAAAATTAAAGCTAGAAGGGATCTTAGAACACAGAACGTCAGAGCTGGGAGGGCCTTAGAACACAGGATGTCAGGGCTGGGAAGGCCCTTAGAACACAGGCTGTCAGAGCTGGGAGGACCTTAGAACACAGGGTGTCAGAGCTGGGACGGCTGTATCCTAGGTGCTGTGCTGGGCTCTGGGAATACAAGGACAAAAAAGTGAATTAGTCCCTTACCCCCAAGAAGCTTACTTTCTTAGGGTAATGGAAGTTGCAGAGAGGAAATCTTAGTCTAGCATAAAGAAAACCTTCCTACTGAGTCCAGCTGACCCAAATTGGGACAATCTCCCTCTTGTAGTGAGTGACCTCCCCATAACTATAAGTCTTCAGGTGGAAGCTGGGCAAACACTTGCCAGGCACATTGTCATGGGGACCCTTGTTTAGGACATGAGTTGGACTAGACACCCTCTGAAGTCCCTTCCATCTCTGAGATTCTGTAATCAGCCCATGATAGGTTGGGCAAGAAAGAGATGCTTGGGCAGGGCCTTTTGATTTGATTTCCACGGGCAAAGAAGTCTGTCTACAGTAGCTCCAAGCAGAAGTGCTTCCATTTGTCTTCCCTGAGACCAACGGGGTGGGAAGCATGAAGGAAGGGGCATAGAAGCAGGGAGTGTGTGTACTGGAGACAAAAATCTTCTGAGAAGCTTTGATGGGATCCAAGAACATTCTTCAATTTCTGAGCCCTAATAAGGCTGGGCTAAAGTAAATGAACTCATCCCTGGCCTCTTCCTGACCACCCCCCCCTCATTCCCACCCCCACTAGACTGGAACTTAAGTAAGGGTTATAAATTGATTGCATTAAAAAAAATCAATTTGCTCTTAGTGGCTGCCAACACCATCAGATAACCCGTCTGACCAACTTGTTTTGAGGACCTTTTCCTTTAATCTTGCACATTCCCAAGCAGGCAGGCAAGGAGGTAGGCTACGTCTGTATTCATTTTGATGAGAAGCTAGGACACCAGATGTGCAGGCACCTGATAACAAATGGTCCCCTCGTTCTAGCCTAGGTCTTATCTGCATTAAGCACTCAGCAGGACAGACACTGTAGTGGCCAATGTTTTTCCATGGCAAGGGAAGGATGTATGGCAGTAAAAAGACATAACTCAAGAGGAAAGTGGGGGTTTTTGAGATGGAAATAATCAAAACCGTAATAAGGAGAGTATTCACCAGACTGTCCTGCAGTCAGATCAAATTGTCGCTCCCATTTACTGGTACAGAACCATGAAGGGATCAGAACAACTGAAGGATAGGGACACAACAAAGACTTCTAATCTCCAAATGATGTAGAGTAATAATAGCTTATAATAACAGCCAGTATTTCTATAGTGCTTTAAGGTTTTCAAAGTGCTTTACCTATGCCAGGGTATCTGGTTCTCAAAACAACCTGTGAGACAGAAGGGATTACTGCTATTATTAATCATGATGACTATTTCTGGGATGGGAAAATTAACACTGAGAGAGGTTGAATGACTTGGCCACGTTCAAACATCTAGTCTGAGGCTGGATTTGAACTCAAATTTTTCTGGTTCTGAGGCTAGCACTTTCCCCTTTGCACTATTTAGCTTTCAAAACATAGGAAAATATATCTCTGTTGTACTGTCTGTTATTGGAATTATCCTAAATATCCTTTCAGAAAGTCATTGGATTATGAGCTTAAATTCTAAATATAATTCAATTATAAAAAAACAGGTGTGTTGGCCATTTGTGTGATAAGTCTGCAGGGCATTACGTATAATAGCAGGATAGCAACTTGTCCCAGGACTGTTTTTATTTGAACTCCATCAAAACAAAGTTATGGAAAATGAAAAAAATTTTAATAATAACGTATCTCTCTATGCTGGTTTATGGTTTAAATGGTGCTTCCTCATATATTATCTTATGTGATCCTCACTAGAGCCCTGTGAAGTAGGCAAGGGAGGGAATTATTGTTCCTAGTTCATAGAAGTGGAAACTGAGGTTCATAAAGTGGAAGGTACTTTTCCCGTATATCACATGACTAAACCATGGGTAGAGGTTAAATCCGAGAGCAGGTCTTCTGAGGCTGGGTGCCAGGCTCTTTCCATAATATTGACTGGGACAAGTTGCTGATTAAAAGATTTGAACATCCTCATCAGGATAGGTGATAGGCATGACATCCCAAAAAAGCACACCAGATGTTGGTGTCTTTTACCTTGGTCTCCTTGCAATTCCTCCAACAAGTCTTGGATCAAACTCTGAGCATTTTCCACTGGCTGTCCTCAGTGCCTGGAATGCAGTCGCTCCTTAAGTCTACCTCCTGGCTTCCTTGAAATTCCAGCTTTAATCCCACCTTCTGGAGGAAGTCCTTCCCAATTTCTGTTAATGCTAGTGCCTTCCCTCTGTTGACAATTCTCAATTTATCTGTATATGTATGTATGTATATATATATATATATATATATATATATATATATATATACATATATATGTATATATATATATGTATGTATATATCATATGTACATGGTTTTTTGCATCTTGTCATCCCCTCCCTGTGGCTGTGAGCTCCTGGAGGGCAGAGACTATCATTTGCCTTTCTATCCCCAGTGCTTACTTAACACATAGGTACTTGTTGATTTACCTTGATGAAATGATTTTCTTTTTCTGGATTTCACTTTGTCCATCTTGAGAATGAGAGTGTTGGATTGATATCTCTATGGACCCTTTAATTAGCTGATGTAAGAGGAGGTATTTCCATGCTTGAGAATCCCCTTTGTCATAGAAGGAACAACTGCTTTAGAGAAGTCTTGGGTAGTTTAGTGTGTCACCGGAGCATGGGCAGGAAGCAAATATCTCCCGTTTAATTGTGTTTAGATGCCAGATAATCTCAGGGAGAGGGATATGCACAATGGGAACAGGGCTGAGGGAAAAGTTATCTACAGAGTTTAATCCCAGGTGGGAAGAAACACTCAATGGCCATCTTCCAAGTCATTCTCTCCTACTTCTAGGACGAGTTCACAAAGGAGGAAGAATCAAAAAATTTTAAGTACTATTTAAATGCAAAAGGCAATATAATGAAAAGAGCCCCAGACTAGGAGGTAGAAGGCACGAGGTTTAGCCTAAGATACTGACTCTTAATCCTCTGTGAATGGCCTTGGATGAGTCACTTTATCTCTCTAGGCTTTTTCTCATCTGTTAAATGAAGAAGCTGCATTTGATGAACTCTAAGGACCTTTCCCAGGTCTGACATTCCATGTTCTAAGGGCCCTCCCAGCTCTGACTTTCTGTGATCTAAGGGTCCTTCTTGTCTCATATTGTTTGCTCTAAGATCCCTCCCAATCCTAACATTTTATATTCTAACACAGCAGTCTCCAATTTTTTTTTTATCACATACCTCTCTATGAGCAAAAATATTCTGAGCACATTCTCTCTCTCTCTCTCTCTATACACACACACACACACACACACACACACACACACACACACACACACACACACATATATATATATTTACATATTCATTTATAAATTATTTATAAATTATACATACTATTGTCCCACCCAAAACAAATATGGAGAGGGGAGGGGGTGCTCACTCACTGGTCACTCAACAGGTTAGTCTACCCTTTAAGAAGTGTCTGCTTCCAATATGAGGTGATTTGGGGCCTGCAAGTGGGCAGATAATGTGAGAGTAAAGGAGGCAGTTATTCCCTTGGCACCTTGGTAGTTGCTGCTGTGTGTGCCCAAGAGGTGTTTAAGTTCTAACTTTCTTAAGGGGAAGAACTCTCAGGATATAAGGGGTGGTGGAAGGGAGCTTGGGAGTTTGCATCATGTTCTATTTTCCAAGGTTCTGATATGGTTTGGGGTTGCTGGGAACCCTGAAATGTCAGAGTACAGGGTAGAATCCACTTGGAAAGGATTAACACACTCAAACTTTCTTCCAATCAAACTGGCAAGGTTTATTGTACCGTCAACAGGAATGGGCAGGGTTCCTAGTGAATCTGCAACTTGGGGTTGAGATCACCATTTATATACAAAAAGGACGTGAAAGATCTGGATGGGATTAAGGAGTGTTAAGTAGTCTGGGAGGGGCCAAGAGTAATAGTGAAAGTTAATTAAGTGATCTAGGTGGGCTGGGGTGGACCAGATGTCTTGGGCGGAGGTGATGGTTATTTGGGCCACTGAAATGTATGTGAAAATTCATTGTCGTTTCTTTTTGGGGATCCAGGTCAGATCACCTCATCAGTTCCTTAAGGCTTTCCAAGAATCTGCTGTTCTGTGGACCCTTCTACCTCTTATGTTCCATATTTGAATCTGCCTAGTAGCCTGGGAAATGAATTGACACTGTCTGTCTGTTGACATCTATATCTCCCAGGTACCCTTTTCCTGTGGATCTTCTGGCCGACTTTCAATTCTGCCTTGCTAGACTACCCCAGTGAGAAGGAAACTGCTGTATATAACACTTACTATGCCCTTGCTGTCAGCTCAGTGGTTGCCATGTCATTTTCAGCTGCAACTCACTCAGATGGGAAAATCAGCATGGTAAGAAGAAATCATGTAAAGTCTCATAGGAAATCCCTTCCCCAGGGATTTTTCTCTTTGTCAGAATGTCACTGAATGTTGCCCCCAAGATCTCAACCTTCTATCTTGGTCCCAGCTGGTTTGGACAGCATGAATGAATACAATGGGTACCAGTTTTTAACCTGGCCTTTGCTGTTGGATGTTGGGCTTCTCTCTACCTCAGTTTCCCCAAGTGTGAACTATTTTTCTACAGAACCATGTCCACAAAGCAACGTTGGCTGGAGGGGTCGCTGTGGGGGTCGCCACCAACCTCATCCACTCACCTTGGATTGCTATGGTGCTGGGGCTTCTTGCAGGCATGATCTCTATCACAGGAGCCAAGTGCTTGCCGGTAATGATTTATAGGCTTGAAGTTGGATGCTCATGGAAGAAGTATTTTGTTGATGTTTCCATAATCTTAGAATTAATAGAGACCTTAGAGTTCAATAACCCCTTTTGACATGTGGGGAAACTGAGGCCCAGGGAAGATAATTACCTCATTGAAAATCACACAGGTAAGTATGCTGGTATAGACTGTGAAAAAGCCATGAATGCTAGGGTAAATAACATGCATTTTCATTTTTTGGAGTGCTTTCAAGTTTTTGAAAAAGTAAATACATTTATATTGATACCTACATTTCTCAGTATACTCCATTCCCCTCCCTTTCCCAGAAAGCTCTCCTTTCTGACAAAGAATAAAAAGGCAGAGATAACTATTCAGTGAAACATACTAATGTATAGAAAAAAGGATGACATGAGAAGTACCCATGGTCCCTTTCCTCTACAAATAATTTGTGGGGGAGCTGCCATCCCATAGCTCTTCTCTGGGACCAAATTTGGTCATCATACTTTCAAAAAATGTATTTGTATTTATTTTGTGAAGTATTTCCCAATTACATGTAAAATTTTTAAACATTCATTTTTTAAAAATTTGAGTTTCAAATTCTTTCCCTCTCACCCCTTGAGAAGGCAAATGATATATGTATATATATATATACACACACACACACACGCACACATATATATCATCATAGTTTTTAAAGCATTGAAATAACCATAGTTTTCTCCTTGTTCTTCCCATTTCCATTGTTGTAGCCATTACTTCTAATGTTCTTCTAGTTCTGTTCACTTAGCCTTGCATCAGGAGTCTACCTCTTCTACAAAGTAGGTACTGAGGAACCATGGAAAGTGTTGGTTCAGAGGAATGAGTGACATGATCATACCTATGCAGCCAGAAAACCTCTCTGTGTGTCCAGAACTGACTGCAGGGAGAGAAGGCTAAATTTAGGCAGGGAGTCTTACTGTGTGTCCAAGTGAATCTGTGAGTCTAAGGAGACATGACCCAGGTTGGGCAGGACTCTTCCACTTTCACCAGAGGATCTAGTCTTCATTATTTTTCTCTTCCTAGGGATGTTGTAACCGAGTCTTTGGAATTCATGACACCTGTGAAGTTCATTCTACCTTTGGATTGCCAGGGTTGCTGGGAGGACTAACCTACATTCTGTTGATGGTTGAGAAAGCTAGCTGGACCAACCTCTCCATGTAGGTCCTTTGGATCTTCTTGTGGATGCTCTACTCAGCAATAAAGCACAGCTAGAGGTGGAGAAGAGAATTGTCCTATGAATTTGAAAATCCGTAGGATCACAGAATCTTAGATTTGAGAATTGGGAGGGAATTTATCCATCTGAGGCAGCCTGGTGTAGGGAGAACAAGATGCCCTGGGTTCAAATCCTTCCCCCCCCACACACTTAATCGCTGTGTGACCTTGGGCAAATCATTTCCCCCTCTCCTCGGTAAAATGAGGGAGTGGAGCTAGGGATTGTTTAATCACCAAAGTTCATTCTAACACCAAGATAACAACTTGAATTTCTAAAACATTTTAAGGATTGTAAAGTGATTATCTTCCTAACAGCCTCAAAGCAGGTGAGGCAAGAATTATCTCTATTTTAAAGAGTAGGGAACTGAGATTCTGGGGTTATAGAACTAGTTAGAGTCTGAGGCAAAATTCAAAGCTCCAAGTGTCCATCCATTGACCTTGGACTTAGGAGCCCTGGCTTTGAATGTTGCCTTAGGCTCTTGCTAGTCTACTACGTGCAATACACACACATACACACACACACACACACACACACACACACACACACACACACACACACACTCCTTGCCTTGTCAACAGGAGAACAAAATCAGAAACTCTGTCTGGTGGTTGCCCTGATAGGAATTCCCCCTCTCTCTCCCTCCCCAAGTCCTGGTTACTGTTGGCTTCCGGGATGGAAAATACCAAGATGCTACCTCCCTCCTTACCCCAAACCAGGCCCCTAATCCTAATGGGTCATCTCTACATCATCAGTAGCAACAGCCCACACAGAGTTTTTCTTGTCACTAAGGGAGAGGCGAGGCTGCCTGAAACTTGAGTGTGAATGCATCTGCTTTGTTCCCCTCAGGGTTGGCTTTCAGATCCTGGGTTCAGCTGGCTGTCTTAGTCTCTTCATGGCTATGGGTTTGGCAGGAGGTGCTCTAACAGGTCAGTATGACCCTCACTGGCTTTTTTCTTCTATTTCCAAAAAGCTCAACTTGATTTTGCCTTGTGTGTATATGTGTGTGTGTGTATTTACAGTATGTTATTATTGCTACTTTATAGTATATTATTATGTATAATTATATTACATTTTATGTATTATATTGCATATACACATGTTATATATGCACATATATCATATATACATATGATATATATATATATATATATATATACATATATATATCAAGAGAGAGAGAGAGAAAGAGGATGTCTCAAAAGTCTTAGTACAATTGTTAAGCATTAAGCTTACAACTTTTGGGATACCTCAGGAGCAAAGTCCTCCAAGAATCCATTTGATGCATAATCACAGGAGAAGGAAAACTTGTTTCCCCAATTCTCTGAGGAACTGTTCTCAGCTCCTAGCCATCTGTCAAGTAAGTCTGCCATTGGGCACATAAGCCAAATGCCCTGCAGAACATGGCAAATATCTCTCTCTGAGTCATCCTAGGAGGTTTAGAGCCACCATCTGGGATTCTGAGTCCCTGTGTGTGTCTGTCCAAGAGGGGCCAGCTGCTCAATGCCCTCACTGACTTGTTAGCTTTCTTCTCCTTTGTCTTCTCCCAGAGTCATGGGGTTGGTCAGACCAAAAGACTGAACACTTACTAAGTGCATGCTGCCAGGTCAAACCCTGGGAAGAGGGAAAGATGAGAATCCTTACAGGCAGAAAGAGATGAAGAGCTTTGCTGCTGCCTTTTGAAAAGTTCCTGGTTATATACATGTTATGTCACCTCTTATCCCATTTTAAGGCTCCTGAGTCCCACACCCACCATCTTGTCAGCATCTTCTAGCTTTGGACAGTGCAGGGGAAACAGGTACTGGCTATCTAGCAGGAGGCTACTGCCAGAAATTCTAAACATATGAGAGGAGAGCTTTGGGGGAAGAAAAATATTATGAATAAAAATTAAACATCCTTTCAATGGTTTATGCTTGTGCATCAGGATGGCCCTTTCCTCCACCTTAGAAATCCCAGCTTTTTTATGTCTCAAAAAATAGCTTCATGAGTTGCTGTGGCCAAAAAATATTATCCAAAGTCCAGTACTCTGGGGATGAACTTTTTGGAACTTGGACTGGCCTTAAGAAAGTAGGCACATGGTACCTTTCTAGACCCATGCTGAGAATTTCCCCAGGTTGGCAGGATCTCCAGAGTCTTGCACTCAGTTTGTAAAGCCTTTGAGAATCCTTTGAGACAAAGGGTACCTTTACAACACAATGCGACATAAATGTAGAACTTTGATGGAGAAGTAACAGCAATTATAGTAACAGCTGGCGTCAGTATAGGACTTTAGCGAGAAATACAGTCACAGCAATCAGAACAGCTGACGTAAGCATAGAACTTTGGTGGAGGAATAATAACACAGCAGAAATGCTGACATTACACGTTGGCATTCACTCCAGGAGGGTATCATGAATTGCCTTTGAGAAATTCCTTTAATGTCCCCAAGCATCCCAGGAAAGAATCTTTGGTCTTTTTTAAGACCAATATTCTACTGGTGTTGATTTATGGAACATGGAATGAAACAGTCTTTGAGAAATGAACAATGAATATCATACACAGAGGACAATGGAAGAACCCAAGGTTGGGATGAGCAGGCTATAACAGAAAACCAATAGGCAATTCCAAAGAATAGGGGTTAAAAGTGTCGTTAAGGAATTGTATGATAGGAAAAGAAGATGAACTGGCCAGGATGAAGGGTGGACTGCCAGAGTGCTCCTTTGGTACCTTTGTGATGTCTGGAGAAAATGAGGAGGACCTCCAGTATGATAGGTGAACCTCTTCCAGTGAACTTATGGGAGGTCATGGATGAGTTACTGAGGATGGGCAGGCCTTGTGATCTGCATTTCTGGAGGGGACTTTTATAGCGATGAGATCACAGATCCATGGCTTATAAAGCACTTTGTTTACTTATCCCACTTTAAAGCGGAGGAAAACGGCACCCAGAAAAGGAACAAGCAAGTTTTTGAGCACCTACTATGTGCCAGGCACTGTGTTAAGTGCTTTACAATATTATTTCATTTGACCTTTATAACAACAACAACCCTGGAAGGTAGGTGCTTATTGATTATCAATCACCATTTTATAGTTGAAGAAACTAGGGCAAAAAGAGGTTAGGTGACTTGCCCAGGGTTGCAGACCTAGTAAGTGTCTGAGGTTGGATTTGTGTTCAGTGTTTCTTGTTGCTGTATTCCCTGTGCACCTAGCTGTCTTCAGCAACTAGAAATTAAGTGACTAGATTTAGAGTTAGAGGATTGGAGTTCTAGTTTTGGTTCTGTTACCTGCTACCAGTGCTTAGCATAGGTTCTGGCACATAGTACATACTTAATAAACACTCGTCCACTTGACTTGGTCCCTTTTATGGCTGTAAGAAAGTTACTGGACATTTTGAAGCTTCAGATTCTTCATTTGTAGTGAGGGCATTAGAGTTAGGTGATCTTTGAGATTCAATTCAGCAAACATTTCTTAAATGCCCATTGTGTGCCAGGAAACCCTCTAAGATTATAGGTTGTAACCCAGAGGAGTTTCTTATACCAGTTAATTCATAGGTTTGGTCCAAAAACAACCTAGGGGTGGATGGAGGTTGATGGGGATTCAAATGTAAGAATGAAATAATCTACTCTCAAGGAACTCATGTTCCAAAGTGGAGAGACAGACAGACAGAGAGAGACAGGGAGATAGAAATACACAGAGAGAGATACAGAGACAACGAAGCAGAGAGACAGAGCAGAGAGAAAGAGAGAGACAGGGACACAGGCACAGAGAGATATACAGAGTGAGAAACAGAGAGGCATAGACAGACAGAGGTGAGAGAAACAGGGAGACAGAGAGACAGGAGAGAGCTACAGAGAGACAAAGAAAGAGACAGAGATAGAGAAAGAGACAATAACTGGGGAGGATCTGAGAAAGTGAGAGGTAGGAGATCTCTTACTGATCTAAATCCTAGAATATGACAGTTAGCCTGAGGTCATAGTGAGAAAACTTGAGAGTAGGGACTGAGAACTCAGGTCTTCTGCCTCAGAGGATACCACAATAATGAATATTCATTGTCCCTGAGACACCTGTGGAAAGGCTAAAACTCTATTTGACAGCCTGTTTGACTAGGCAGTTACTTGACACACATACATTTTAGAAAGATTTCCAGCCCCAAATAATTGAGACCACTTTTTGGGGACAGGGAGGGAGATGGTCCTTGAAGAGCTAAACTTTATTTGTCTAGATTGTGAGTCTTGTGAAGACAGGGACCGTACCTTGTCTGAAATTGATTTTCCCCAGCACTTGGCACAGCACTCTGTACAAGATAGGTGCTTAATAAATGTTTGTGTATGCCAAATTCATTTATGATAGAATAGAAACTATGATCTGCTGTGCCATTTGTGGGATACTTGCTAATGTGTTTAAGGTATATGCCCCTTATCCAGGTCTAGAGTAGACTAGAAGGTTAAGGACACATCTGCTATGGTGAATCCAATCAATTCGCACAATGGAGCCAATTCATGTGAGAATGTTCTCTGAATTTCTGGGAAAAACAATAGCTTTTGGAAACCTGGGAAATGAAATAGGGCTAACCAACCTGAGACTGTAGGAGTGGCAGGGCAGGAAGTAAGTTCTTTAGAAACCTTGTCTCTCCTCATACAGGTTTAAATGAAATCTCTGTAACTCAGGATATTGAAAACAAGGCCAAAGGCTGCTCTAGTTGATGGGACTCAATAAGGTTTGGTATGACATAATGGTCTGAATTATATGGAAGCAATTAGGTGGTGCAGTGTCTATAGTGCACTGGATCAGGAGTCAAGAAGACCTGAGCTCAAATTTGGCCTTTGATTCTTATTAGCTGTGTGATCCTGGGCATCATTTCAGCTGTCTGCCTCAGTTTCCTCATGTGTAAAGTAGGGATGAGAATGGTACCTACCATTGTGATAATTGTGAAGACCAAATGAGAAAACATTTGTAAAGTGCTCAATATAGTGCCTGATAATGGTAGGTACTTCATATATGCTTGCTTTCATCCTCCATTAAAGAATGTTAGAGTGAACCCCTTAGACCATCCGTTGGGGGTTCATGAACCACTAACTAGGAACCCTGAACTAGATGATTTCTAAGGTAACCTTCCAAATGAAGATCTAGGATCAGGTCAACCCCTGAGCATTTATTAAGCACCTATTATGTACCACTTATTGGGGATATGAAGGCACAAAACAGTCCCTGCTCTCAGGGAGCTTTCAGTCTAATGGGGAAACTACATACAAACATCTGTATATGAACAAGATATGATATGACAGTTTGGAGATAATCAACAGAGAAAAAGCACACAGGGATTGGGGAAGGCTTCTTATAGATGATGGGCTTTGAGCAGAGCCTTGAAGTAAGCCCAGAGCTATAGTCTCGTGACCACTAAAGGTTCCTCCTAGCTCTAAATCCTGTGCTTATATGACCTGATGAGCAGTGGAAAGATGTATAGCAGGGACAAGTAGGGTGTAGTATTTCACCCATAATACCTAATCTCAGAGAAGTAGCATAAGTGATATCAGAAATTTTATATACATATATATATATATATATATATATATATATATATATATATATATATATATATATATATATATGACTGGAAAAGGAGGTAGCTGGCCAGAAGGACCACAAGAAAAGGGTCTGGTATGTCAGTGGTGCCTTGAGGAGTCTAAGGGATCAGAGGAAAGCCTCTGGGAGAGGTGGGGATGGTCCCTATGGAGCATTTACAGATAACTAACTGTGCAGGAGCTAGGAGGCAACATGTGACCCTCTAGGTCCTCAAGTGTAGCCCTTTGACGTTTGAAGACCTAGAGGGCCACATGTAGCCTTGAGGCCACCCTAGCTTAGGGGAAGGTTTGGGGATCTCTGCAAGAATCAGCTCCCAGATTCAGTAAAGAAGTTACGGATAAAGTGACTTCATTTAAATTTGTCTTGTCTTTTAAATGGGTCAACTTGTAAATGGTCCATCCTCTAAAAAGAACTTTTTGTATCTTGTCCTTGGAAGGGTGTCAGATACATGGCTTCCAGAGTCCTTTTGGTGTAATTCAAATCCTCTTAGGCAATTGCCTTTGCCAGCTCCTTTTAGAAGCAATTAGTTCTAACCAAGGAAAGCCTGGACTTTTTCCTGGTATGCCTGATGGTAGGAAATGGGGCTCCCCACCAAGGCGCCACCTAGGGGAATTCAATATTCTGATTAATCTAGAGAGGATAGATGTGAAATTCCATAAAAACAATAGTTAACCTTTTGGTATGTATTCTTAAACAGGTTTAATTTTAAGTTTCAACTTATGGAAGGCACCACCTGAAGCTAAGTATTTTGATGACCAGGCTTTTTGGGAGGTAAGTCCTTCAATGAACAAAAGTTGCAAACAGGTAAAGCTCTTTCCCATCTTTGGGTCCCCAGTCACTTTTTGTGGGGGGGAGGGGTGGGGAGTCAACCAGGCTTAGGTGACTTGCCCAGAGTCACACAGCTTAGTAACCATCTGAGGCCAGATTCGAACTTAGGTCCTCCTGACTTTAGAGCTGGCACTCTGTCCACTGTACCACCCAGCTGCCCCATTCCAGTCACTTTCAGTGTTTATTTGTGTTGTCTCTGGGTTATCCTTCTATGTTCTAAGGTCCTAACTATTTCCAAATTTTTCTTCCAGCTCTGACATTCTAAGGTTTATTTCAGTTTTAGCATTCCATTTACTAAGGGCTCTTTCAGCCCTTTCAGTTTTAACATTCTTTGTCCTAAAGTCTAGCTCTAACTTCAAATTTTTTTTTTTGCATTCTCTATTCTAGGTTCTTTCCAGCTCTAACATTCTTATAACAGTCTTTGTTCCAAAGGTCCCCACTAGCTTCTTCATTTTATGAGTCATAACCTAAGCAGATCCCCTCTTTGGGATTTCCTAGTTGTTGTTCATTCGTATCAGTCATGTCTGACTCTTCATGACCGCATTTGGGGTTTCTTGGCAAAGATACTGGAGGGGCTTGCTATTTCCTTCTCCAGATCATTTTACAGATGAGGAAACTGAGGCAAATAGGTGAAATGACTTGTTCAGGGTCAAATAGCTAGTGTCTGATGCCAAATTTGAACACAGGTCTTCCTGTCTCCAATGGGCTTTCCAGGTATATCCATTTTTATGAAGCTCATGAGAGTAAATAAAAAGGTAGGGGGGGGGAGAAGAAAGGGACTTCTTCTAAGATCTATAAAGATGCCACTGCTGTCCTAGTTGGTGAATGGTTGTTGACTTGCAAGTGAAGGCTCCTTCTATGAGCCAATCAAAGCAATGTTTCTCCGACCTTCCTTAACACTAGTGCCTTCCCTCTGTTGATTTTCTTTATTACCCTTTATGTATCTTCTTTGTACATAGCTGCACTTTTGCTTACATATTGTTTTTCTGTTCCACTTCAGCTCCCCACCAACTCCCCTCAAGAAAACATACTGAGGGAGGGGCCTGGTTTGTTTGTTTTTTCCTTTGTATCTTCAGCATCTAGCACTATGCTCAGCATACAGTAGGAGTTCAATAAATATTGGATGGCATTGGATAGGTAGCTGTGTGCAAAATGGATTGAGAAGTGAGGATGGAACACTGGAAGCTGGGAGACTGATCAGGAGACTATTAAAATACAGGCATACCTAGGAGATAATTGTGTGTTAGTTCCAAAACAACTCAATAAAGCAAATATTGTAATAAAGCACATCACATAAATTTTTTTGTTTCCCACCAGTGTATATAAAAATTATGTTTACATTATACTATAATCTATTAAGCATGCTGTAGTATAATGTCTAAAAAATCATTGCATGTATCTTAATTTAAAAAAAAATACTCTATTGCTAAAAAACTGCTAATCGTCATCTGAGCCTTCAGGGAGTCATAATCTTTTAGCTGGTGGAAAGTCTTGCCTCAGGGTCAATGGCTGTTGACTGATCCAGGTGGGGGTTGCTGAAAGTTGGGGTGACGGTGACAATTTCTTAAAATACAACAAAGATGAAGTTTGCTACGTCTCATCTATCGACTCCTTTCCCTTGAACACTTGAGAGGCCTGTGTAGGGTTATTAATTGGCCTAATTTCAATATTGTTATATCTCAGGAACTAGGGAAGCCTGAAGAGAGGGAGACTGGAATGAGTGGTTTTGAGTAGTCAGAACACATACAACATTTATTAAGTTCATCGTCTTACCTGAGCCCAGCGACAATAGTAGCATCAAAGATCACTGATCACAGATCACCATAACAGATATAATTATAATGAAGTCTGAAATATTGTGAGAATCATCAAAATGTAACACAGAGACATGACGTGAGCACGTGCTGTTGGAAAAATGGCACCAACAGACTTGTGGGATGGGTTGCCCCAAACCTTCATTTTGTAAAAAATGCAATATCTGAAAAGCACAATAAAACAAGGCATATCTGTCCTCCAGGTAAGACGTGAAGAGGACCTGAATTATGAGCAATAGCCCAGCCCTGAGAATGAAGAGCCGAGAAGAGGGAAGGATAGGAGAGATAGTAACAGACAAGGCAACCTTGTTTGGAAGTTGGTCTTTTTAATTTCCTTCTAAAACAGAACCAGCCAGCCAGCTGCAATCTGAAATGTGCCCAGGTTAGGTAGTGGTTCCTGCCCAGCAGCTCCTCCTGCTGAAGAGCTGAGCCCTCTAAAAACAATGAGGAACATTTCAAACATTTCAAGTTACCTCCCTGGAGAAATTCACCATGGCTGGCATTGATTGCCCAGCAGAGTAGATCCCTGTGCAGATAAGAACTCCTGATCCTATACCTCTGTGAGCAAGCTCATTTGATCCTTATAGTAACCCTGGTAGGTGCCATTATCCCCATTAACAGTTGAGGAAACAAAGATAAGTAGAGGTTGAATGACTTGCTCAGGGTCACATAGTAAGGAGGGCACAGATTTGAACTCTGTAAAGCACTTAGCATGGGGTCAGGCACATAGTAGGTGCTTAAGAAATGTTTATTCCCTTGTCTTCCCTCCCTTCTATTGCAATAGCCTACTGGTTTGTTTCTCTGTCTCAGGTCTCTCCTTCCTCCACCGCATCCTAAAGCACAGTTGACCAGGGCACTCCAATAAACTCCAGTGTTTCCCCTTTACCTCCAGGATCAAACACAGAATTCTCTCTGGTATTCAGAGCCCTTCACAAACTGACCCCTTACTACCTTTTGAACTTTTCCATGCTTACTCCCCGCTCCTGCCTCACCACCCACCTCAATGTTCTGTCTTATGACGCTGTCCTTTTGACTGATCCCCAAACAAGACCCTCCCTCTCCTTATTGTGCACATTTGCCCAGTGTCTCCAGTGCCTGGAATTCTCTCTCATATTCACCTCTTTAGTTTCTTTCCTTCAAGTCTCCACAAAAATCCTACCTTCTGCAAAAGCCTTTCCTATTCCCCCTAATCTTCCATTTATCCTGTATAGTTCTTGTGTGTACATAGTTGTTGGCATGTAGTCTTCACCTTGACTGTCTTTTGGCTGTCTTTGTAGCCCCAGTCCTTAGCACGCTTGACACATAGTAGGCACTTGATAAATGTTTGGTAACTTGACCAAATAGAGGCAGGGGGTTCAGACAGATGGTTGTTACCCGAAGGGCACTTAGACATAATCTATTTCAAACCCCTCCCCCTTTTTTTTAATAGAAGAGGAAAGTGAGGCCTGGAGAGTTTACCTTCCTAAAGTTATTAGCATGGCTGAGATTCAAAACCCAGTCCCTGGACAACAAAGCCAATGGTCTTTTCCCATTCCATCATGTTGGGTTTTTTTTCCCCACTGATTTTCCATGGTGGGAGAGAATAGGACAGGACAGGACTAGAACAGCCCATCTTAAAATTCTCTGAAAAAATTACAGCCTTCTGCGGCTTCTGAATATGCATCTGCAATCTATTTGTAAACAATGTTCTTGCTAAGGAATATAAATAACTGCTCCTACTCTGGTATGAAAACAGAATGTGTCCAAGCTTGTGTCCAGTGAACTGCCAGCTCTCACAACATGGCTTCCGGGAAACCTAGTGGGAATGCTAGGAAGACAGAACGAGGCCATTACCCAGGAAATGGAAATTGGTACTCCTCGGTGCCATCTGAGTAAAGCAGGGTGATTCAGGGCAAAATGTGTTGTTCTGGGGTGGTGGTTGGGAAGAGGGGAGCTAGGAGATCAAGCCCTCCCATGAACTGGCTACACACACAGAGCCTTGGCCAATCCACCTTCCCTGTGGGACTAACTATCCTCATCTGTAAAATGAAGAGTGAAAATAATTATGTAAAATGAGATCAGTCTAGATCAGGGGTTCTTAACCTGAGGCTCATAAACATGTTTCTTAAAAAGAATTATTTTGATAAACTATTTTTATGTTGTTGGTTTTCTTTATAGTTCTATGTACTATATACATTTAAAACATGATTCTGAGAAGGGTTCTATAGGATTGACCAGACACCTCTTCCAGGCCCAATATTCTGTATCCTAAAGGCCCTGCCAGCTCTGACAGCCTGGGCTACCATGTAGAATGCTGGTGTTACCTTTGCGCACTCTGACCCCACTCATTTCAGAGTGGCTAGAGGCCTGTCTGGTGCAGTTCTGGGGGCCTGGTGGGAGGGAGTGGGTCATCATCTAATAATACCTTGCTGAGACAGTGGGCATCTGGCCAGAAAAAAAGGTCAAGGCATTTCATTTAGTTCATTGTATATCAAAATAGACACAACTGCCACCATCACGGACATCCATAAGGAAAATACCCATTCACTTTTTTCTTTCCTTTACAGTTTCCTCATTTGGCTGTTGGATTTTAAGTCAATGGACCCAAGAAACAGAAGGCTGGTTGAGTGTCAAAGAAAATCATCATTATTTCTTTCTCCTTCTAACAAATGTATGAAGAAACATGGCTGGACACATTTTTGATACTAATAAAACTAAAAACTCTCATGTGCTTAAGCCACAATAGTTTCTAAAAAAATCTACTTAACTTTATTCAAGATGATAGAATATGTTCTTCCATAGAACAAGAAATACCACATTATATTGTTTGAGGCATTTGGTAAATGCAACTATTTACTAATGTGATGTGTTCTAGGGTCTTTTCTATACATGCTCCAAAAAGGATTCTACAGTCTTTCATCAGAGCAATGAGAAATAGAGGATTAATAAAAAATCCTTTATATTTAGCTCTTGGATACATTATTTATTTTTTTACCTAATTAGGTATAATTTAGGCTTGGGTTAAAAGTGACTTATGTTCCAAGAATTTGCTTTGGTCAAGGGGAGAATTGGGGGTGGGGGGAGGAAAGTGGAAAGATAGAAGATGGATGGGTGGGAGAATGAATTACGTCAGGATTAAAAACAAATCAACAGTCACCTTAAAAAGGTAGTCCTTTGCTTATAGCCTTGAAAACGCAAGCACTCTAGTGAGAGGCCCGAATTCTCAGTTCCAGTCCTGACCTTGACACCCACTCACTTGTATGACCGTGGGCAAGTCACTATTCCTCTCTGGGTCGTTAGGTGTCACTTCTCTGTAAAATGAGGGGATTGTCCAAGGTAATTTCTGAGGCCTCCTCCAGCTCCAAAATTCCATGTTTGAAAGTCCCTTTCAGTTCTAAGATTTCTTTCACTAGGACATGCTATGTTCTGCAGGCTCTTCCCACTCTAACATTCTAGATTTTAAGAAGTAGTTTCCAGGAGGATCAGACTGTGAAAGCTACCTGGAGTTAAAGCTGATAATTGCAGTTGGTATTGGAATGATTCTGTCTTCATAAAAACAGATACAATTGCACAATCCAATTCCATTGCTGAACAAGAGTCGGTTTCACTCGAGTTAGGATTCTAAGATCCAGTCCCTTCTATTTTTTTTTCCTTTTCTGTCAGGATGTATTTGGAGTCATAGAGACCTTTACCACATCTTGATCTCATAGATGCGTTCATTTCACTTTTTAAAATGGTTGCAAAATTAAAGTAGGGGAGTATGAAGAGCCAAGCCAGTGGATGCCTGTGGCTGTCCTCTCCCCTTTCCATTCTTTGGTCATCCTGATAAGGGGGAGGAAGGGCAGAAGCAGTCCTCCCTTCTTAGAGGGAGTGAGTCTGGGAATGCTAAGCTGTAGATCGCCAAGTGCAGCATGGAGGTGGTGTGCAGACAGCAGCCTGCCTAGGTGCTTATGAAAGGGCAAACCAGACCAGGCCGGAAAAACAGAGCAAAGCCTCTGTGCCCATCAAGACTGGATCAGGCCCAGGAGTGGCTGCTGATCCGCCTGGGTGAGATGCAGAGAACCCAGTTTGATAAGATACAGTAGATAGGTAATCCTAAAGGCGGATATTTTCACATAAAATCCCTTTGAGTCAATCGTGATAGTTTGACAGTCAGCATGGTGTTACAGAAAGGAGGACGGTCTTGGCATCAGAAACCCAGTTTGGGTTCAGGCCCCAGTTTGGACATCAATAGCCCTGCCTCGGCACTTTTTTGGACCATAGCTCCCCCTAATGAAGGACAAGGGGTACATGTGAGGTGGAGGTAGGGGGCAGTATGGCACAGGCAAAGGGCACAGACTGTTGCTGGAGGGCTTGGATTCAAATCTCACTTGATTTTTACTCCCTAAATGGGGCAAATCACTGCCATCCTCCCTGAGTCTCAATTCTCTCTCCTAAAAATGGGAGAGGGGGCAGATTGGATGATGGGCCCTGAGAGCTCTCCCAGATCTAAATCCAGGCTCTAATGACTAGTGGGGGCCCCTCCCACTCTTGCAGTCTCTGTCCTGGGGTATGTTCCCTTTCTAATATTTTACACAATAAGGTCTTGTCCAGCTCTAACCTTCAGTAATCCAATTTCTTTGGGGAACTAAATAAATGAAAGATAAACTACAGTGAGAAAGAGTTCTGACCACCAGATGGCTTTATAAAACAAGGAAATGTTTATATATTTAGTTTAATACTTGACACACAAGATACCACATTTAAATAAATATATTAAATCTTTTGAAGCACTTTTAATTGCAATTTTGGACCTCAGACATGATGCCAAATACATTTGCACACATAATTATTTCTCAGTTGTTCTTTCACTTACTTTCTAAAATGAGTCACGTCATAACAGAACCAGGCCAAAGTCACCTTGGTGAAATATTTTCCATTAACACTTCATAACTGAATCAAGTACTTACTTAGCTTGACAGAACTACACACACACACACACACACACACACACACACACACACACACACACATATGCCTAAGTTCATGATTTTGGAGTGTTCTGTAACTTTCTGAGTTCCTTATAATATCACCTTAACCACTTCTTTTCTTTATCAACTTGTCACTTTTCACTTGAGGATATTCAGCAAAGTTTATAAAATGGCATTACAAAAGATTGGAAGTGAGCTATAAAAACAAAATACAACGTAAGTGCCAAGCAGGGCTTCTGAGGGAAATCAGGTCTCTTCATTGCCATAAGTCTTCAGTGCGGCCGAACTTAAAGACGAGGCCTCTGTTAACAGAAGGAAAAAACATAATTTGAGTGCTTGAGTCTGAGAGAAGGGACAGTATTTTCAAGATACAGAGATTCTTACGTGAGGCTCAGCTGTAACATTTATCACTTTCAATGCAGGTCTGAGAAAGTGGGTACATGTCCCTCTAAGTCTGTTTCACTTAATGTAGTGTGACCCTAACTTTATTTACTCCGTTCAGACTGCTTCAGTTCAAAAAATGTAACATTATTTTACTTATTACGTAACAAAACCTCATGCTAGGTACTGGGGAAGAAACACAGATTGTGAGACACAGTCTTTGTCCACAAGAGGCTCAGAGCCTAACAGAGAAAGTGAGATCACCCTTAAGAGGTGTGGTTGTGTCCATCAACATGTCCACCTTACAGTCATCGATGAAAAAATGTCAAGTTTGCTTTCTAAGGGGGACACTTCGTTTTTAGTTAGCACAAGATTTCTACCAGTGAGTAGATGATACCGGAAGTTCTTATGGGTAAATATGACTTCTCTGAGAGCTCTTTCAATTAGCAGACCTATTGCGTGGGGCTGTACACACCAAGGCCACATTTAAATAGTGATCCTAGGAGTAACATGGTAAAGAATGCTCAATGCTTTTATGGGCAAAACATGTAAGCTGTAATTTGTGACTACGACGTTCTTAATGGGTTTTGTTTTTTTGGGGGGCTCAAGGGTGATGTGCTCAGTTCCTTCATATTCTATCAGTTGGTCATTTTGATAAGTTTCAGCTAGCTCAGATTTCTGAAGCGAGAGCTACAAGTTATTTTTGAACCTTGTTCTTTTACATTTCAGAACGATATGCAATATGATAATTAAGATATCAATGCCAAGTAATGTCAAATTCTCCTATTTCAATTAGCTAGTGGCATGCCTCTAAAGCCTGCTTAGTCTCTGGAGTTCATAGGCAAAACAGTGGCTAGTGAGAAAACAACCACATGGTTTCCAACTCATTCATTCAGCTAACTTAAGCAAGTGATCTGATATATTGCAGATGCTTAGGGGATCATAGTTCTGGACTGGAAATTAGGAGACAAGGTTTTAGTCCTGGCTTTGCTACTAACTGGCAATGTGACCTTGAGCAAATTACTTGTTTCCATTAGGGCCTCATTTTTCTCTTAACAAATGAAGAGATTAGGTTAGATGATCTGTTAAGTGTCCTCAAGGCGGTAACGTTTGGACAGGTAAGGTTAAAATTAGAGAAGCAGACTGCTGCTTGGAAAGGAGTGAAGAAACCACTTGGCTCTCCATCCTCAACTCAAGAGGCCTTTTGCCTCTACCTCACCCAAGGCTAGTGTCCTTCCAAACAGAAATCAAGCATTAGGATTCACCAAAAAGCCTAAGAGTTTAAGAGAGGGAAGAGACCTAGAGAATATTTAGTTTAACCCCCTCATTTTACACAGGAGAACTTGGCCTACTGAGGTTAAGTAACTTGTCCAAGGTAAACACATGGGTAGCAGATGGCAGAATTGTCCCAAGTTCTCTGAATCCAAACTCAGTGCTCTTTCCCCCATCCCCTGGTGACCTAACAGGGAGCCAAGAGCACTGAGCTACTGCCAGATGATGGCTACCTAACACTCTTCCAGACTGAAGAGATTTAAGCCTCTATTCCGTAATTTCAAACGACAAGAAGTCATAAATACAAACACTTGCCAATTAGTTCCCCATGTGCTCCCTCTGCCAGCCCCTCTCCCCAGTTAAGGGAAAGAAGCTGAAAATAATTTCCAAAGAGGTTGTTTCCAAAATGGCCTGTCGACATGTCTCTGACAAACAGTGCTTTTTAGAAATTATTTTCCAAAGGTGACCATATTTTTATCAACTCTTCAAAGTTGACATGCTCTTCAAAGAGGGCTAGTATTAGTGACAACTCTTCATGGAGGGCTAGTATTAGTCAAGTGGTAGAGTTCTGGCCTCTGGGCTTTTGCAAACAGGCAGGAGTATGCTGGACTGGAGTCAGAAGACCTGGGTTCCAGACCTGACCCCACACAGATCAATTATCTCCTTGTGAGCACAACAAGAACAACTATAGCTGTAGAACTTACCTCATAGGCCTGTGGTGAGGAACAAGTGAGATCATGCATGTAAATTATGTAAATGTCAGTAACGATGTTGACGACTGTTGAACTCCAATCAATTCTATTCGGCTCTGGAGCTTCCACTGACATTAAAGCCACAGTTACTCTTTAGGTGGGGGAGTGGCAGGGTTCTCCATTTGTTAGGAAATCCTGGAGATGAAATCTCCACAAAGGTCCCCAGGAAGGTTCTTTTACATGTTGCCTCAATCTGGTGCCCAGGCTTTTTTGGTTGCAGAGGCAGATTGCATTAAAAATGCTCAAATGCCTGAAGGCATGAATTAAATAGGGGTACTCCTAGTAGACAAGCTATTTCACAGCAAGCAATTAGTATTTTAAATAGGTGTCAAAGTGACTTTGGAAGTTTTCCTTTATTCAAGGTTCTAGAATCTAAAAACTGCACGAAAGGTGTATTATTTTGTTTTTTTTTTAATAAAGAAAATTTATTTTCGATGATGAGAGTACAAGTGCAGTGAGCACCTCAGAGTGCTCCAGGACTGAGTCAAACTGACATTTTTATGAAAAGTTCTGGCATTGGATGAGGACTAAATGTTACCATCTCTACTAATTGGTGTGTCAATCAAAAAAATATCAGAACAGGGCTCTCTCCTCCCCAATTTTTCCTACTATTCTGGACCTAGTGAAATTATCATCACACCAAAACACAAAACATCCCCAGAAACTATTCTTTCATTATGTGTGATTGACAGTCTTTCAATCAAAGGAGTTTAAATGTTCTCTAGCTTAGGGGTTTCCAACTAGGGAAGTGTGGGGGAGATGATTTCCTTCCTGTCCCATCCTGCCCTTCCCATGATAACTGTCTTATGTGTCCCTCTGGCAGGCTCAGATAGCATGAGGTTAGGGCCTACTCTCCACTCCCTCCATTTCACAGGACAAAGGGAGTCTCACAGGATAAGCAGGAAGCATAGATGCTTTGTGATACAGTGCACAATCAAAATAATCAAAATAGTCTAGACTACCATGAAAAGTAACCTTGACTGTTCCCCTTCAGTAAATGAAGGAAGAATTCATATACTCAGTTTAACAAACATTTACTGAAGCCCCTAAAAGCAAAATGCTATGCTTGGTGTTGAAGAGGCTGTTGTGTTTGTTTTTCGTTCTTGAAGAGGACCATGACATCAAGACGATGACATGACCTGCAGTTGACTTTGATTTGAGTAAGGGAGGGTTGTGCAAGGTCACCAGCCTCACTTTCTCCTCCAGAGTCTTCTGGGTCCAGTGGCCTGATATTCATCTGGGAGATGACCCAAGATGCAATGTGAGACCCTGCCCTTTCAGGCTAAGGTCTTATCACATCTCACTTTGAATGAGATACACTCACATTTAATGAATAGGCTTCTGTAAGTAGTTACTCAAGGGATAGTTCTTTTAATAAAAAAAAAAAAAATCAAACTGGGAGAGGAAGACCCTAAGGGCAGGGGCTGTAGCAATGATGGAAGCGGCCCTGGAGGATCTGACACTATAGAAATGGTGCCTAAAACAGGATGGTCAAGTCTGTTAAATGTAGTGGATGTGTACAACACTGACCTCCCATAGGCCTCTTATTTTCTCAGGAGGCTAAATTAAAGGCGCAATTATAATAAGTGAATAATATAGACATTTAAAAAAGACAGAAAGAATAGACAATTAGACACAGACTTACCCAAAAAAGATAAAGGCATTCTGGAAAAAAACAGCAATTCCAGGGTACACTATTGGTTTTTCTGATTTGAAAAGAAAATAATTTACAATAAATTCCTAGTAGTTTAAATTCTCAACTATCTGTAGTTTCTGGTATACTGGAAATGCCAAGTTCCTTGCAATCATGTGACATGATCTGTCCTAGTTTTTCAGTTTAAATTTTTCTAAGGTTTCATTTCCACATGCTTTCAGTAATTATCTCCCAACTGGCATACTTATAAAGAAGAAAAGAGAATGACTACATGAAAGCTCAGCTACCCCAACTGTCCTACAGAATAATATTCAGTGTATTTGACTGGAATCCATTTCATTAACAGACCAGTGAGAGGACTAGCCCAGCTCTCAGTTCAGGTTCACTATGGAACAGTAAAAGGGTCAGATAGAGCACAGCCTTCAGGCTCACTAACCTGTTGCTTTCATCAGATGAAATCACCTCGATGCCCACAGTTGTGAAAACAGAACACTAGGTTTTCTGGCTTTAAAACTGTTTACATGAATATTCTCAAGTTCTCTAAGCTGAGGAGATAAAGACTAGGGCATAGAAAAGGAAATGTTGTATCTAGAGCTCAGCACTTAAGGATTTATTATTTGAAATGAGGTAAAAGGAACTTAAACCTTGGGCTTTCAAGCATCAAGCAAGACACAGAACAAACTCAATTAAAAAAAAAGTGCCAATAGTCACAGTGCCAGGCATATACAAGGAGTTTAGGATGCAAAGAAAAAAGAAACAATTTCTGGCCTCAAAAAGTGGATACTGCCCTGGGAAAGGGAGGCAGCACCACAGCCATAAAGCCCTGGGTTCAAGTGCCACCTCTGACCCAAGCTGGCTGTGTGACCCCAGTCAGCCTTCACCAGAGCGCTTTAGGCCCTGGGAAGATCCAAAGTCATTTAGAAGGTACTAACGTGCACAGGTAGAGAAACCAGTGAAACCACAGGCCCAGTCCCTAGGCACTCTGGGGCAATGGTCCTCGTGCCCACCCCCATCTTTTTCCATAGAAGGGCTATATCAATAAATAATGTCTTTGCCTTTTTAGGATTTTGGCAAGTAAAGTTTTGGGGAGTAACTATAGGGACACTGGGCTGAGGTTCTGAACAGATCCGTGTGGTGCCTACATAAAAATCAGAGGAACTGGGGGTAGGGGAGGGAAGAGAGAAACAAGACTTTGTTTTGTTTTTCTGAGACCCCTCAGAAAGAACTTTCAAGAAAGACCAGGGGATATCCTTGGTGTACAAAGGGACACATCAGGATTTCAATCTGTGGGCTGTACAAAAAGTCAATCAGAAATTCAAAAACTGTTATATATGTGTGTGGGGGGAAGAGTTATTTTTCAGGGAGGCTGAGTCTGAGGAGTTAGAAGAGGCAGGGAAGCAAGCTCTGGGGCAGGGGGAACTGAAAATACTCAACAGATAAAAGGGCTTAACTGTCTTTTCAAAGCTTCATCCACAAAGAAAACACTCAGAAAGAATGCTGAAACCCTAATAGCTCAAGGGCAATTAAATTAAACAAAATGTAATTACATATTTGGGCTCTGCAGGTACTGCTTCTAAATCAACTGTACCAAAATCTGTTTTCTTTTACCTTTAACGACATAGCCTCCAAAGAGAATCCACATAGATGCAATCAGAGATCCAAAGGCCAACATAAATCCAATGAACAGCCAAATTCGAGCACCTTAAAAAAATTAACACACTATATTATATTTTGTTTGTGATCTGATCGCAAATGCTGTATACTAGAAGAGGTTAAGAAAGGGAGGAAAGAAATCCATCAGCTGTAAAAAGCTGTGACGAAATATATTATGTAACCTAAAATGGCTACAGAAACTGTAGGACCTTAGAATTAGATTTCACTTTCACAATGCTGTCAGCTTTGTCGGACACTCTAAGGTCTGAACTTATCTTTACTTTCCCAAACTCACCCCACCCCCATACTAACCTTGCTCATAAAATGTCAAGTGTGAACAATGTTTCATAAAAAATACTGGCTCATGCATTCTTTCAGGCTGGTCAATAGATAATTTCCTTTAAGAATTCAATGTGGTACAACATAATTTAAATTTTTTTGCAAGGAAACTATCTAGCAGAGATCCTTCCCCTTATCCTCTCCGATAATAAATCTGTATTCACTGATGAGTGAATCTAAAGACCATCATCTTTCACTTTTAGGATAGTGAAATGAATTCAAATTGGGCAGAACTAGCCGGCACTTAGGAATGCTGCATTATAATTATGCTAACAGATGAGGACAATCAACTTTTAAGTCACATTTATGTAGTATTTATGAATATTTGCTACACTTTATTACAAAGTAAAATAAATTTAATCATTTGACTAGCTAAAATGAATTCTGAGATAAATGAGTTCTTGACTTAATTAGCTCAAGTATTTAATAAAAAGCAGTGTCCATGAGTATCACAGCTCAATAAAGCAAAACAGGAAGTGATAGGTTATATATTAATTCCTGACTTTCTGCCCCAAACATAAAATTCTAGGTGTGAATTAATATGCCATTATTCACGAAACCTGGGTTCTGACTGATTACCACAAAGGCTCAGGCCCTGCCCAAAGCTGGGCCCTAAAAACCTCTTTCTATAGATACAAATAGAATTCAAATTCTATCTTACCAATTTTAGCATGATATTATACTATTGTGATAGCAATAAATAGTAAGTAGTAGAAATGTGGGAATTATGGGGAAAAATATACTCCACAGTGGGAAAATTTATTCAAAGTGTACAAATTTAAGGGCATGTTTTAAGCGAAACTTTTATCTACTTTTTTTAAAGGTAACTTTTTTAAAAGGTGGTTTTTAAATCCTCACTCTCATCATTACTAAGCATGGGTGCTGACCACCTTTATAAAAAAGATCTCCTATGTATGAATAAATTCCTTGAGGCCTGGAAAGTTTAATGTAAACCATTAAACAGATCGACAGTAATAGTAACTAACTTTTGGGAAATCCAAAGGCAGAGACTGTCTGTTACAATTTAATTAAATATAACAAAGAATGGTACAAACATAAGTTGAGAAGTACACAATCTCCTGGAAGGCAGTACAGAATTGCATTACCTATCCCCCCACCTCCCAATCACCTGTTTTATTTCTCTACAGCAAACAGGGCCAGAAAGGAGGGGTGACTTGCCTCAGGTTGCAGGAAGGCATGGGCAGAGCCAGAGACCCTAAACTCTAGCCTTCTGATCCCTGATATTAATTATTTTTTAAAAATGAGCATTGCCTGTGATGGCTGAGGAAGCTGCTGACTCTTCCTGGTCCTCTGAGTGTCAGACAGACCGCTGCTGTCTATGCGGCAATCATAGCACTAACCACAGTGTACCTGGCCCTCTCTGTTCAGAATTAGCTGTTTGGGCACACTCCCTAACTTCCCTACTATGCTACAGGCTTCAGGAGGGCAGGTATTCCATATTACACATCCCTCTATTTCCCCCTGTGCCTAGCACAGTGTTTTGTTTTGTTTTTTAACTCAAGGGGCTCTAAATAAATGCCAGGTGACTGGCACTCGCTGCTTACCTGTTTGACCCAGGCATCCTTCGCTATAACTATCACCATGGACTTGTCCGTTGGACACTGCGTTAATCCTGTGTGAATAATACAAACATAATGCAGTCTGGCATAGCTACACAGAGCTTACAAAACTGCCTTATTCCGTTTTTATATCTGGAACATAAAATGTTGAACACTTTCAACTATTTGTGCTAATTAGGGGAATGTGTGTGTTTGTGTTCGTGTTTCTTGGTACAAAAGGAGATAAATGAACCTAGATGATGAACATGGTCCTTTATTTTTGAAAGATATTTCAATAATAATTGATATTCTGTGAAACAATAAGAATTCCACTAAAATGACAAAGACATGTTGTGAAGGCCTGACCTAGCAGAAATTAAGGCAGTCTGATCTCACATAGTACTAGATGTCTAATAATATTATAGCAAACTGTCTGCATCTTATTCATTATGAGATTATAAGTTCCATGGGGGCAGTTAAAGTCTGCATCTAGCTCAGCCCTTATCATAATGCTCTTCAAACAGTCAATGCTTAGTAAACAACAATATTTGAGAGCTGGAAGAAATTTGGGCAGACTGCCTAGTCCAAAGCCCTGAATGTCAAGGCTGAGGAAAAACTGAGGTACAGTTAAGTGGCCAATAACACTGGAGAGCTGTCTTATGGAGCCTTTGGCTCCTGAATCCAGGGCTACCATTATGTACTCTGCCTTTGCTAAAGAATGCTGAAGAAACAAGTGGTCTCAACTCTGGCCATGGTGGAGCAGACAAGCTCTTTAGACTTAGACTTTACATTAGGCTGCCACCTAATTTCTGATAGTATGATCTAGTTTGGGCTCTGGAATGAGCTGTGTGAAAACTATGGGCACATGAGTTAATGTAAAATATTAATTAATTAGTTAAGCATTAGTTAATGCTTAGTTGCTTTCAGCCCATTTCCTTTGATGTTAACCAAGAGCCATTGGGCTAGATGGTTTCTAAGGTCTAATCTAAGTCCTAGGATTCTAGAAATTCTTCTGCCTTTGACAGCTAATTCATTATAGGTATAGTTGGGCTCAAAGCTGTATTAGGATGGCTAGGAAAGGAGTAATGAATAGTTGCCACTCATGAGGGTGAAAGATGTGACTTAGTCAAATATGCCATGCATCAGAAGCATGGCAGAATGGTTTAATTAAACCAACGAGTCCAACGTACAGTTAAGTTTTCCTTCATCTTTCTATAGAGCTGCTATTTCTTAGTGACATTTACTAGCTGTATGACCCTTGGCAATGTTTCAGCCTCAGTTTCTTCATCTGTAACAGTACCTGCTCACAGGGTTGTGAGGATCCAAGGAGATAACAAATAAAGAATTATAAATGCTAACTGCTGTCATCATTGTCACACAAAAAATATTTCTGCAAGAAGAGATTAAAATCCTTAAAAAAACAATGAATTTTTTCTGGCATACACAAGTGATTTTACCAGTGTACAAAGCTCTTGGTGAGAAGATGACTGTACTGCTCTGAAGCTTACAGTCTTGGCAGGTCTGGAGGGTCCTTAAGAAGTTGAGCAAGGTGCCCAGAGTCACGCAACCAGCACATTAAGTGTAGGTGGGATTTGGATTCCTGGAGGCCCTGTCTCTATCCCCTATGCCACAATGTCCCTCATACCAAAACAAAACTCTTAAGTATGGAAATTTCCCATTTAATAAAATGCATTCTAAGATGGTTTCATTGTAGAATAACTGAAACAAAGTGCTAGGTACTAGACATGCCTGCTGACTTTCTAAAAAGGTTTTAACATTTGGATATCTTGTTCATTTTTAAAGGAAGACTAATTTTTTTTAATGGAATAATTACCATTGGTCTAGCAGTGATCTCATTCCAGCCCCTGCTAGTCAAATAGATTGTAACCTTCCTTACTCCCCTGAGTTGAAGGTACAACTAGATTTGTCCATAATCACATATGTGTGGGGAAAAAATTATGATTTATACTTCTGAATTATGAGGATATTCTTTGTTAAAATTCAATCCAGAGGTCTTTAGGAAGTGTTTGGTAATCTAAATCATGAAGGTAGTACTAAGAGAATGTTGCTTACATGAGGAAGGCAAGAGTTGCTATTACTCCACAGGCATGGTAGGAGTGGTGGAAGTCTTCCATAGAGGGATAAATAACAGCTGCATCTATGATGATCCACCATCCTGTAAAAAACTATTAAAAACCAACATGTTATCTTGGGTGACCAAGGAAGGACCTTTCAGTTTAATAAGAATAAAAATGGAATACTTCATTTAAGCATTAAAAATTTTAGCCAAGAGTGGCAGTACATGTCCATAATCCCTGCTACTGCATAAGGCCAAGGCTGTTGGATCGCTGGAGCTTGAAAGTTCCTGGCTGTAGCATGGCTAAAGCCAAGCAGATGTCCCATGCTAAGTGCTGAAAATACAAATAAGAAAAAGAAAGACAATCCGGGCCCCCAAGTGGCTTACAATCTAACTGGAGAAGACAACATATAAAAAGAAATTGGTAAGAGATGGAGGAGGATGGAATGGACACCAGGGGGTTAGCCAGTGTGGAGGCATCATGTTCTGTGGAGTACAAACCAACTAGAGGCAAAGATGGAAAGGGGAGTTAGCTGGAAAGTCAGGTTCCCTCTATAAAGGAAAGCTTTGGGAGGAGTTTGATACCATACTCTCCAGTCCTCCAATCAGAGGGGAGAGGAAGCTGAGAGAGTAGAGTAGGGGTGCTGAGTATCCAAGACAGAGGTAAACCCCAAGAGTGGGGACCAACAGGATGCCTAAAGAGGGGCAAACTGGATCAGATGGGAAAAGGAGCTTCCTTATTGAGCAACAACAGATTTGGACCTTCCTATACTTCTAGCCCAAGTGAGAATTATTTGAACTAGGCTCAAAAATAATTTTAAAAATTTCAAGTTTAATATAAAATACTAATTAAAGCAATGTGGGCAAGCCCAGACGACTGCTGTCTAATTTGGCAATAATATGCCCATTTCTAGTGAACTGAGAAATTTCTTAAATATTTCAGTTCAGTGTACTTCCTTACAGAGAAGGGGATCCTTGTTGGTCAATTGATTTAATACTTAAGGGTAGTAAACTTTGATTGTTAAAAAGGACTCTTTCAGTAGCAAGAGTACTGGGTTGTAATTCATAATATACAGTGTTCAAATTCAGGCCTCATATGACAGTTGGTCAAGTCACTTACCATTCTGAGCCTCAATTTTCATATCTCTAAAAAAAGTATAATATACCAAGCTTACAGGGTTTTAAGGAAAGTGTTAGACAAATGGCCATGGTTATTATTTCGAATAAGTCTATCTGAATTACTATTTTTCAGTGCCTTATTAATGAAACCAAGAAGACTACCTGAAATCTAGCAACAACCTGCTCTAATTATAGTACTATGTAAAAGGGAAAAAGGCAGGGTACCACTGACCTAAAAAAGCAGCATATTAGTGCTGCGCTGTTGCAGCGCTTAGGAAGAATTTTGAACTGCCCAAATGTAAAAGTATTCAAATTTGACAAATATTTACTGAGTACACATTATGTACACAGCAGTGTTGGGCCTCTGTGGGAAATCCAGACATACAGAGGAGCTCACAGAGTTGGGGGATATGTTCAACAATAAGTTCAACACAAAATGTTAAGTACACAAGAAAAACAAAAGCAAAATACTACACAAAGTCCAAGGAAGAAAAGCTAATGCCTTCCTGAGGGAGCTCAGCAGCCTTCATGAAGGAGTTAGCTTGGAAAAGGGGTAGTGAAAGATGGGAGGCCAGAAGTGGGGATGAGGGGAAAAAAGAAGAAAAACTCAGGAAAAGGAACCAAGGTGTGTAGGCGTGGGGCAGACAGAGAGCTTGGGTTCATAGCACACGGCACCATCTAGATACCGGACGCTTCCGTGATGGATTTTTATAGTCTTACAGTCCTTAAGAAAGATCAAAGTGGAAGGTATTTTTGGAAGAGAAAGTTTTTATAGGTCAATACCCTTACGCCCAATGGGATGAGACAAAACTGAGAATTCCTCAAACCCTAGGAATTGGGGGAAAACTTACACTTGTGACCACAGTCAGGGTAAGAAGGATCAGAGTCTGAGTGTAGTGGCACGGCCTCTACTTGTGTCCTCATGTACATCAAAGAATGTCTTTTTGCTGAGTGCCACACGCCAAGTCTCAAGCCAACCCTCCACAAGCCCAATATATTTAGACTAACTTTGGGAGTTATTAGAGGATGGACCTGAAAACAAAGACCATATTAGTAAGTGAAATGAAGGAAGAGACAGAGAAAAGAGAAAGCTGATATTCCATATACAACCAATCAAAAAAGGTGGTTTCCCAGTCAGTGTTGACTCACCTCATCTTTGGACAAATGTATTTTCTACACTCCTATCTCCCTCTGTACATCTCCTGGGCCCTTCTTTTTCCAGTGGTTTTCTCGTAGACTAGTACTTCTGGCCTTTCTCTTTTTTATCCTAAGGCTTTAAGGGAATTTGGGGCTGAATCTACTCCATTGCCATATGGTTGGCTGCTCCTTTCTAAAAATAATAATGAAAGGGTCTTTTTTGGCAGCTGTTCCCAGGAGCTGCTACCATCTATATAGCAATCAGATGGCTACAGTGTGAATTTCCTTCTGGAATGAAGCATCTGTTTAGCTATGGTGTGATGGAAGACAACTGCACTGAGGGTTAGGAGATTTGGTTACCAGTCCTAGTTGTACCACTTACTTGCTATGTAACAACCTTAGATAAGTCACTTCCTTTCTCCAAGGCCTCAGTTTCCTCATCTGTAAAATGAGTAAGTAGGACTAGCTGATCTTTAAAGGTTCTTTCCAACATGTTATGTTTTGAAGAAATATTTTGGGCTTTTATTCTACCATTCATGTTAATTCTAATTATAGTTCTAACATTGAAAAAAAATTAGGAAACACTTATCAAGTTAGGCATGAATATAACAGTGAAATGTTCAACATTCTAAAATGTAATACAACACAAAATATTCATATTACCAGTATGTTAACATGCAATCATAGTTATTAAATATACTTTGAAAGACCAATGACTCCACTGGTGTGGGTACTTGTACCACCAATGTAGATGGCAACTCTCCTTCTGAAGTTTGTAAAACTGTCCCCAAGGAGCCAATCTTCTGGAAAAGAGGGTCTTTTCTGAAATGATGGCTTGGCTTGTTCTTGGTCCATCTTCAGACCCATATTGGAAATCTTTGCAGCTTAGCAGGGCCAGAGGATTATAGTTTACACTCCACTAGCAAAGCTTTTTAAAACCTAGGGTCACCACCACATCACAATGAAGCAGTGAATGGAATAGCAGTTTATTAATTTAAGGACATAAAGACCCTGTGATTTCAGTGTGGGAACTCCCTCCATTCACATAGATCACAATCTCTAAAATTATTTGTAGTTTAGACAATTACCTGAGACTGCAGGATCTTAAATGATAGGCAGTTCATGGTCATAAACCCAATTAGACCAAAGATGGACTCTGCCCCCAAATCTGAGACGGCATGGAGAACTGGAATAGACCTCTGGACCATCTCATCTTACAGATGGTTTTGGTTATGATAACATACTGAGCTCCAGCATAAATTAAAATTTTATTTTTGGTGAATTTTATTCTGGACACTGTCAAGTATAAACAAACAGACAAGGGGGAAAATCCTTTACAAAAATCTTTGGTGTAGACACTTGGTTTTAAGAGCAGTGAGATGACCAATACAAACATTTTCAAAATTCCACAAGCTCAGGATCCCATGAAGCTTCTTCTGTTATCTAAACCGGAAGTTCTCCATAAAAACATTTTAATCAAACTGTTACAAGTAGAATTTTCAGGAGTCTGCAGCTATGTGTCTCTCTACCAAACATGTACATATTTTTCTATGCAGCCACTAACCACTTGACTCTGATGATTCACCTTAACAGAGGGGTGACTCAGAGCTCTCAGAGGACAAGATCATGCTGGTTCTGGCAAGCTGGAAATATGTTGCACATGGCTTCAGAAACAGACTCTATCTGCTGACAAGGGCCAAACTTAGCCAAGCGCAGAGAGGTTTATTACCAGGTTGGGAACCTGGTGATAACTTTTCCCCTCTGGCAATTCATGAAGACCATCTACTAAGGCACAGAGGAATTATGATTGAAACCAGCAGAGGGAGTACCCACACTGACATTCTGAAAAATGCAAAGACACACATGTGGACATATACATGTAAAGTGATATATACAAAACAAAATTTATAAACATACTTCATCTAGTTATACATTACAGTCATAAAATATACCATAAACTTTATAATTAGCACTTCTTTGGTTAGTTCCTGGAATTGTACTCTAAATCACAATTTGATGATAACAGCTCAAAAATAAAAAGCACCTCAGACTGAAATTAATAATTCTCATTTGTCAGATTTCATATATCTGTAGTCAGTGCTGCTATATAGTAATAATTTTTCATTGGCTACTATAATTACAGTTTCATTTTTGGTATTCTCAGCTCACTGTAGGCAATAATTCTACTTCAGAGATCAAAATATAAAACTTTTCTGATGTATTTATGAGTACAGTACTTCTTTTTACAGTGCCAGTAAGTTTTACTTGTGCCATTTCTTTGGGAAATATAGGTTAGTCATTCTTTATTAATTACATAAATTCAGTGAATAGACTATGGGATGTCTAAGCTTAGTGTTTTTGGAGGAGGCAACAAAATGGACTGCAAAGAACACTGGGTTGGGACTTGGGAGAACTGGGTTTATGGTTCCTGCTCTGCTGTCAACAAGGTGTGTGACCAATCCAGCAAAATTGGACAGGCATTTCCAAGCACCTCCTATGTCTAAAGCACTGGAATACTAAAACAAAATGAACCCTCCTTAGAGGCTGTCCTCTGGGAGCTTACATACTACCATGGGGTGGTGGGAAATATGATACATGTAAGTCCTTCTTCCTTGGTTTTTTTCTATAAAATGAAGGAGTACTTCCTTCCAACCTGAACATTTCAAGATGTCAAAGCTTGCTTTCTTTTTAAAAAGACCCTATAGGGCAAGGCACAGAAATATAAACATGCCCTAAGGAACACAAACGAATTTTGTCTTGTAAGTTCTCTCTGAAGCTCTGTGCTGAGCTCTCTAAGGCTGAGGAGATGAAGTCACCCAGCTTCTGATGATGCAGTCCTATATCTTGGATGGCTTATCTTCTTTCATCTCTCTATGGTCATTTGCTTTAGAAGCTACATGCACAGTAATCATGAAGAATCTTACACTATAAAGAACAGATAAGTCTATATTACGTGTATGGCACACGATAGCATCAACTTTGAGAAAGGCAAACCTTCTTGGGAATTAGAGGGCACTTTGGTAAAAATTTTAAAACCTTTTTTAAAAAGAAGTTTTTATTGATGTCTTCTGTTTCTTATATCACTACAGTCATTCCCAGTATCTGTCACCTGCCCCTCTCAGTATGCCACCTCATATGACAGATGTTTCTTAATAGGAAAAAAGAAATCAGCACAACTAATCAATATTGACAAAAATCCAAAAGATGTGTAATGTATAACCCCTGTGCACCTCCACTGGAGGTGGACAGGAGAAGTCCACTCTTCTTTCTTCATTCAAGTCCTACTTAATCTTGATGATTATGTAACATTTGCTTGCAATTTTTGTGGTGTGTGGTGGTTCTTTCCATTTACACTGTTGCAGTCACTGGATATTGTTAACGTGGCTCCGCCTGTTTCATGCTGCATCAGTTCATGTAATACTACACACATGTTATTTTTCACAGCACAGAAGCATTCCACCGTTACAGTCATACACCACAATTTGTTCAGTTATTCCCCAAATGATTCATTTCCAATTCTTAAATCTATCACAAAAAGTGAAGCTATGAGTATTTTCATGTATACAGAGACTTTCTTCTAGTTGATGGCTTCCTTGTGTTAGTACAAGCAAAACTTAAGTTAATGAAAGAAAAGTGAGTGTGAGATCCCTGGAGGTGGGAATGGCAGCTTCTTTGCCTTCCCCAGATCCTCCAATAGCACAGAGTGCTACTTACTGAAGGGACTTAAAAAGGTCTTGTTGAAATAAGGTAAGTGGAAAGGACAACCACGACAAAACCTGAAAGCTGTGCAAGTACAATGACCGAGCTCATCCAGAGGGAAGAAGAGATGAGAAAATACTGTTCTCTATATACTTTTTGCAGAGATGAGGATTATGGGTATGCAACATTGCATACAATGAAAAACATGTCGGTTAGTTTTCCAACACAGATATTTTTCTTCCCTGTTATGCCATGTGGATTGTTGGGAAGGAAGTAGGGGTGAGGATATATTAAAAATGAAAATGATATTGCAATTGCTGGTACCGCAAAATAGAGATTTAACAGAAGGAAAGACATAATTTTGACAGTTCAAGTCACACGAAGAGAGGCATATCAAAAAATGGAGGTTCAAATCAGAGAAATATACATACCAGAACTCCAGCTACAATGGATGCAATAGTATTACGCTTTTCTCCCCAATCAATGCATTCTGAGCATCGAAGGCCTTCCAGAAATCCAGACATTTTTCAGGTCTCTAGAAAAAAATTGAACAAGACATTCAGATATTTTTTTCAACCATATGTCCTAGTGGAATAAGTGACAATTCATAGCAAATGTATGTAAAGTAGTATGAAGACATTAGGTGCAAAAATATGAATGCTTTTGGCTCCACTTTTCCCACAACTGAGAATATCTGGGAGGTTTTGGCCTTCACTAATGTTTTATCAATGTCCTATGTTTCATCATGGCATGGAAGTGGCCCTGGGATCTTAAAAGTTACGCCATACACTACAAATTCTGGCAAGTTCTGTTAAGCTGAAAAAGACTGCAACTCATTACCAATGATGGACAGTTGCTGTTGTAAGACTAGCCTACTGCAGTATGGAGTTCATTATGAACAGTATGGCCAAGAAACAAAGCACAATTTAAAAATTATCTTCAGTCCTTATGTAGCTCTCTTCTGCTGCTGCAGGGGCAGAAAAGTAGAAAAGGGCAAAAGGTAATAAAGATAACAGTTTTTAGACCACAAATAAATACAAATTTAATTTAACAAAGCAATGACCAATGAGTTGACATGCTATGGAGAACAAGTTAAACTTCTATATTAGCATCTTCACTAGAAACCAAAACAGAAGACATAAGGAAGCTTAACTCATGGCTCATCTCATGGGTTTTTCTTGGAGAGGTAAGCAAAGGACTTGGCTTCCTCCTCCATCTAGGGGAAATCAGACACAGCTTTTTCTAGGACACTTGGTCATCCTGTCTTGCAGTATTCTTGATATGCATAAGCAAAAAACCATGATGAGTGATAACTATAGCTCATGCAGCAACATCTGACAAAGAAGATGAGGAAATGCAGAGATTATCTCAATTTGATAAGATCCTCCAAAGCAAAACACTGCTTAACCTCATAGAGACTGATGTAAAAAGGAGCAAGGCAAAAAATAATTTGGAAAATATGGTTCAGGATGAAGAAATGAAAGAGAATCACAGAATCTTAGACCTGTACAAAAATAGTCTCTGGAATACAGTGGACAGCTGTTCATCCAGCTCGTGCTAAGACGTTATCATGTTCCTGTAAAAGGCAGTCTACTTCCCTTCAGAGAGAAATTACTTCAGGAATTATTTAGAGAGAAATTTTCCTGACCTCAAGCCTAAATTTGCTTCTCTGCTTCTACTCATGTTCTGTTTCCCGGCTAGCGTTTATACAGCTCTCAGATTTGCAAAGCACTTTACAAATACTTTATCCTCACAACCACTCTCAGAGATGGGCACTATTATCATCCACATTTCACAGATGAGAAAACTTGAAGGAGACAGAGGTTAAATGACTTGCCCAGGGTCACTCAGTTGGTAAGTGTCTGAGACTATATTTAATTCAGGTCTTCCTGATTCTGGGTCCCAAAGATCCTACCCACTCTTTGAAATACCTGAAGATAGTCATCATTTCTCTTAAGTTTTTTCTTCTTCCGATTAAACACCTTCAATTTCTTTAACTTATTCTCATATGGCTTGAATTTCGGGCCTTTACTGAACAAGTAACCATACTGTCTGACCTACCAATATGTAAATGGATCTATGGACTTACTGACTTGGGAATTTTTCCAAAAATGCACATAGCCACCTCTCCATGCTGGACCCCTTGTTATGTCCTCTACAAACTGCTAGAGGATATTCATTGTCACTTTTTGTCCATTCTTGCTGGGATCAGTGGAGCATGCTAGCCATGCAGCTGTTATCCTTCTATTGTGCCATGCTATCAGCCCAGCTTCCTGGTCACGCAATTTTCTGATGATGTTCTTTGCCTTTCCATTTCCCTCTGAACCTCATCCTGGGTTCTTCAGAATTAGTGCTATACCAATAAAATGTTCATATTCAAAAATGGACTTCTGATGTGATTGGAAACTTAGGGTAAGAATACTTTACAATTTCCCAAAAGAAATGCAGCCCCTTTGCCTCCTCCTTCTCCATTGGGAACCCAGTTCATTGTTCATCTGTACTTGTTTGTCCCAGAAGCTCATAATGTTGGACAAACTATATAGTGTGTCCATTATGACATATGCTGAAGTTTGGGCAACAGATATTCTTTTTCCAGTTGATCTTTCCTTTGTGGTTGGCCAGGCCATTAGAGATCTCTTGTGAGGCTCTGTGAGATCTTGGGGCTTGATGCAATCCAAACCAACATTTTGAGTGTGTGGAGAAATTCAGAACAAGCTGATCAGTGTCATTCCTGAAGTGTGTACCAAGCTCTGAGCCTCGTGCTCCACATGTGGTCTGACCCAGGCTGAGGTGTAGAAGCACTATTACCTCCTAATTCTGGACATGAGGCTCATCTGACTAAAGTCCAAGATTTCATCTGCTTTCATGGCTGCAACATTACAAAACTGATTCATATTCAGTTTGCAGTCTACAAAACCCCCAGATCTTTTTAACTGAACGGCTATCTAGTCAGGACTGTCCCATATTTGTGACACTGCTTTTTAACCCTAAATATAAGATTTTACCTTAATCCTCACTAAATTTCATTTTATTAGATTCAACTCCATATTCTGACCTGTCATGATCTTTTTGGATCTTAGGACATCTGGTTGTTAGCTATCATTCCCAGTTTAGTATCAACTGCAACTTGATAAATATGCCATCTATCAATCAATTGACAAGCATTATGAAGCACTTATTATGTACAAAGCACTTGATGCAACATGTCCACAGATTAGTAAAAAATAAATATAGGATAAACACAAATAAACACAAAGTAATGGGGTGGAGGGAGACTAGCAACTGGAGAATAAGCTTCTTGAAGAAGGTGGCCTTGAGAATTGAGATCTGAAACAGAGATAGAGGTTCTGAGAGGTGAAGGAGAGAATCCCAAGTGGGGGGAACAGTAAGCAGGTTAGTTTGAAGTGTATAGGGCATAAAGTGAAGTGACTAGAATCAGTCTGGAAGAGTTGGCCGGGTTAAGATTGTGAAAGGCTTTAAATGCCAAGAGTTTGTCTTATCCCACAGTAGTTGAGGGGCCGAAGTTTCTTGAACAGGGGAGTGAAAATCATAGCTGTGTTTTAGGAATGCCGCTTTGGCAACTGTGTTGGATTTGGGGGAGGAAGAGACCATGGGCACCTCTATCAGCTTTCTGGGCCTTCTCTCAAAGGGGTCCTTGCACCTCACATCATAGAAGAAAGATTAAAGATGATACAGTACTACAGGCAGTCACAATGCCCTACTGACCCAGTCAAACAAGCTATGAAAGCTGGCCCAAGGAAAAAGCATTGATATTGTCACCACTTCTCCAGGAGTTTAATTGAAGTAAAGTAATTGCCATAACAAGGAGACTAAGGAAGTCCATAAATTCCTCAAATGCTTGAGTTATCTGTCAAGTAGAAAGATATGGCGGATAAAGGTAACACTAGTTTAGAACAGAAATTCATCTGCAAAATGTTACAGAGAAGAATAGTGGATGATCACAGCTGTATCACCTTACAAAACAGAGAAGAGTGATTGAGGGGAAAGCAAGGATGCAGTCAGTCTGGCCAGGTGGTTCAACTAAGCCAGATTACTCCAAAAAATTCTGTAGATTTTAAACCTCAAGGACCAAAAAAAAAAAAAAAAAAAAGAGGCAAAAAATGAAACAGATCTGATAAAATTTCTATAACTATTTTTACTAAAGGAGAAAATGTCTTAGTGATTAGAGCTACCCGAAAAACAGATTTTCTTGAGAGATAATGGCTTCTCCGTCACAGGTCTTCCAGCTAGGGTGGAGTGACCCACTTATCCCATATGCTGTGGTGGTGACCTAATGGAAGTAGAGACACATATATTAAGTATAAGCAGGCTGCAGGAGATTACTAGTTATGACTTGCAGGAACAAAGCAGTCTAAAGACACCACAGGGGAAATATATGATTGCAAAATCAGGTGGGCTGATCATCTAGAAAGTTATGGTTAGCGGATAAGATAGAGTGGTTATTGTTTTGGTACCAAAAGTTAACAAACCTAGAGGAAGGCCTTCAGTACACTGGATAGATTCTCCATGAAGGATTTATGGGAGGATATGGACAAGATGAAAAGCCACATATGGGTTGCAAATAGCAGAAATGAAAGCAGATAACCTATGTCAATGAAATTAGACACACAAAAATACTGAGGAAGTATCTGAACATTTCTAATTTTGAAAAACAAAAGATTCATTTATATGTGTGTATATGCCTGAGAGCCCCTCTAACTCTAAATCAATAATCTTCCATATTTCATTTAAAGAATGGTTTTGATCTAGTTATGTAATATTAAGTAGGTTCTTGCCTCAACATTCAAATGTTTTGCTTGATGTTTGGGCACTTCCCAAAAGTTGACGGCCAGCATTCTAGATCTAGAGAGCTGCTTGATTAGTTTTAAATGACTTAATCAGTCTGTTCTAATACAAACATTTTAGAGTCAAGAGGAATTTAGGTAATTTTAAGAGTCAGTACATCAGACTACAAGATTTCCCCATTGTCAATGGCAGTGTCACTATATATATATATATATATATATATATATGTGTATATATATATATATATATACACATATATATATATGTATATATGTATATGTACATATGTACACACATATATAATACACACACACACACACACACACACACACACACATATATACACATGGAAAGAGAGAGAGGAGAGAGAAGAGAGACTAATAATATTTCCTTTACTGAGAGGGCTACAAGACAAACTGATTAGGGAAAACAATCTAGTTTACCTAGATTCCAGACAAGCATGTAATGGTCTCTCATGCTAATCATGTGGACAAAATACAAAGACATGGCCTATGTGATAATCCAAAGAGTAATTACTCAGTCCAAAAGCATTTAATAAGAGCTTACCATGTGCTAGGCATTGTGCTAAGTGTTGGAAATAAGAGAAAGGCTGTTTTTGTCTCTCTCCTCAAGTATTCCTTAAAGATCCAGTGTTACTTTGGAAGATCTTCAGTAGAACACTCCATGAACCTCAGGCTACATTAAGATACAATGTCCAGGATGAGAACTGCCACTGCCAGGATCAGATCACCTCTGGATTCAGGACCACACATTTCAGGAAGAGTACTGACAAGTTGGAGCATGAATTCTCCACCTGTTTTATATCACGTACCCCTCTGGAGGTCTGCTGAAGCCTATGGACCTCCTCTTATGATGTTTTAAGCGTATAAAACACATCGGATTACAAAAAAACCCAATTATACTGAACTACACTTATCAAAATATTTAAACAAGTCATAGATCCCAGAAGAAACCTTGAGTTAAAAAGTATCCAGAGTAGGACAAGGAGGATACTGAAGAGCCTTGAATCCATACCACATGATGATCACTTGAAGGAACTAGGGATGTTTAGAGTGGGGAAGACAAGTTTTAGTGGGATAGAAGAGCTGCTTTCAAGCCTCTGAAGGATTATCATCTGCAGATAATAAACTTGTTTTCCTGGTCCACAAATGGCAAGACATAGCAAGAAAGGGTAGAAGGGGCAGAGAAGAATATTTTGGCTTGACATAAGAAAGGATTCCCAAACAATTAGAGTAAAAATGGAAGGGTCTGCCTTAAGAGGACATGAGGCCCTTGTTGGAAGTAGTCCATCAATGGCTGGACTCAGACTGCATTTACCCTATCTCTAAATGCCTCTGATTCTAACCCTAAATCCAATTCTAACCCTAACCCTAACCTCCGATTGGTCAGGTAAAATGCAGAGGGCATTTCTATTCAGCTATGGGTTAGAACCAAAGGCCTCAGGGGTTCCTTCCACCTCAGAGATTCTGTGTTCCACATTTCAGGTGTTTGAGGAAATTTTCTTTCAGAAAATATTTTATTAGCTTCCTTTTATTCAATCTATCTAAACCTCCTGTCCTAGCATTCTTTACTTTCTGCTTTCTTCTCTCATGCCTAGAAGTGAAGCATAGTGGACAGTGTACCGTATCTGGAGTTTGGAAGATCTGAGATGAATTTTGACTCAGACACTTAGTAGTTATGTGACCCTGGACAAGTCATTTAGCCCATCTCAGCCTCAAATTTCCTCATCTGTAAAAGGGGATCATAACAGCAGCTACTTTCCAGGTTTGACGTAAAGAGCAACTGAGATAACACGTGTAAAGCCATCAAAAGGCTATTAATTAATAGTCATCATTTTGTTATTATACTTATCCCTGACTCTAACAAGTTAGGTTTCAATAGTTTACACAGGGGCAAAGTGTCCACTGAAGAGCACACGAGCTTGTTTACCACGACGGAATGATGAGTAGACCTGAACTAGCAGGCTCTGCTGGTCTCAGCATCAACCATTATCGGGACACAATTTTAGCATGTGAAGAAGGGCAGTAACTGGCTAATCAAGTGAACGAGCGGCTTGGGTTTTATTGGTCAGATGCCAGGTTGAAAATTAAATCTTGAAAATGTTTTTCACATATTCAAGGTTTCTCATGCATCTAATGGTGTTGGGTTCCCATTTTGACCATGAAACCCATATTTATACAATGCTTTTTATAATAAAGTGCTTTCATTACAACAACCTTTGAAGAGCATTATGATCCCCATTTTACAGATGTGTCAACTGAAGCTCAGAGTCACTCCTCAGTTACAAAGCTAGAAATAGTAAGGCTGGAATTCAAACCCAGGCACTACATAATCTTGTCTTTCCTGCTCAGTTTGAACAAAACATGCAAGATGGATCCAAACTAGGGAGAAGTTCCATTTGAGTGATGTCATGGTTATGTCTCTACGAGCTGTCACCACTCCTACTCCATTTCACTTTACAAATCATTTGCATAGATTCAGCTAAGTTACAAATTAGTCTACAGATTCTGGATGTTCTGGCACTATCCATCTAGTCTGACCACACTTGGTGTACCTTTGTCAGTCTTTTCCAAAAATGATACACTTAAACATCAGGATTCCTTAGAAAAAGATATGGTTCCTGCTCCCTGCTCAAAGATCTTTAGTAACTCCCTACTAATCCTTTGCTTGGCACTGAAAGCTTTCCAACCTTATCTCATATTTTTTAGTAATCTCCACTATAGTCAAATTCTGTGAACATCTCATGCTATTTTTCCTTCAGCCAGGAATAGCCTCTCCTCCCATTCATCTACTTTAGCCCTACGCATTCTCTACCCAACTCCAATGCAAGCACTTCTATTTCCAACTGTCTCCTACCTATCAAACAGCAGGGTGGATTCCAACGATCTGCTTATGGTCTTACTCTTCTATCAGGCTATAATCTCCATGAGGTTAGGGATCATGTCTGATCAAAACTGAAGTTTTCCCCTACCCTCTAGTGGTAGCAGTCTAGCATCAAGATTCCATAATTAAAAGTAAACAGATGAATAGCTCTCTAGCATCGGGGAGGGAGAGGAATGCTGGGAGAATTTCTGGTCATTAAAAAAAATCGATAAAAATATTTTTAAAAAATAGTTGAAAAGTTATCTCCACAAAAATTCTCATTTCATGCCTCATTTTGGCATGTAGGTGATCGGCCCCCTCCCACTTTTTAAAGGCTATGCCTAAACAAATTTTAAAAGGCTATGTCTAATTAAGTATAGAGATCATTTATTTCAAAAAGACTGGCCACAACTCATGAAAACGTCTACCAAGGAGAGTCATACCGTTTCAGAGGCAAGACCCAAAAGGATTAAAACAGGGATTTTTGAGACAATGAATAAAATCGCCATTATTAGCTGTCTCTCTAGTTGAAATCACAACTTTTCTGAACTTCTATTTTCAACGGTAAATGGGGTGGGAGGTGGGGGGACTAGAGGATTTTATGGATCCTGAAATTCAGAGCTGGACAAGATGTCAGAAATCACTGTACAAGTGGGGAAACTGAGGCCCAGAGGGCAGCGCCTCGCTACCCCACCGTCCAGCGGCGGGATGGAGACGTCCGCCCACTCCTTTCCGGAGGGCCCGGAGGCGGGGGCTGTCTCCTCTCCGCCTCCGTACCCCGGGGTGGGGACACCCAAGAGCCCGCCCAGGGGCGGAGCTCCGCAGGAAGCTCTCGGGGAATTCCAGGGCTCAGTGGGGCGGTGCTGGGGGGGGCCAAGGCTGTCTGTCTCCCCCCGCCCCGGGCCCTGGAGCTTCGTCGAGGCCCCACCCCACAAGAAGAGTTCAGGGTGGGGGGCGCTGCGGGGCTCTCCAGCGTGGCCACCAGCATCCGGAAGAGATGGTGCCTCAGTTTCCTCATCTGTCAGGGCGGGCTGACGCCTCGGGCACCTGCCTCACGGGCTGGTCGCCAGGGTCAGGCGAGGCTCCGGGGGCGCCTCCCCTCCCGCCCCGGCAAGCCCGGCACCTACCGGCCCCCAGCCCTTAGCAGCGGCGCAGACCTGGCGGCCGTCAGTCGGTCAGTCCCTGGCGCTCCGCCGCAGTTTCCCTGCAACTCCTCCGCCCTGAAAAAGCCTCCACAGCGCAGCCGGAAGCCAACCAACAACTCTGTGCCCGGCCGGGAGCCCGGATGTCGGGGTTGTGAGACACGCATGCGCATCCCTACGGAATGCCTGCGCGAGGCAGGGGTGGGGTTTGGCAGGCTCCAGCCTGGCCCCGCCTGCTGCCATTGCGCCTGCGCGAGCAGGCAGGCTTCCGGTACTTTCGGCGGCCGCTGGGGTTTGGCGCTTTCAGAAGGCGGAGACGAGGGTTTGGTGCGGAAGGTGACGTTTCTGAGGCGCTTCTCGGTTGGAAAGAGAGACGACTGGGGGCCCCTGTTCTCACACACGGCTTTAGATGTCTGTTTCGAGTAAGTCCCCCTTCTTGGCCCGGATTCTGGCATCTCGGCTTTATCAGGCTGAGCTGGGGGGAAAGAGCGGGCGAAGGTGGGGGAGGGGAGGATTGCGCCTGCGCGCTCGGCCTACGGGGGCCGGAGGGAAAGAGAGAAGGGAGACGGAAAAGGACTGGGGGCCTGCGGGCCTAGGGGAGAGCGCGCCTGCGCGGAACTGGTGCTTGGGAAGCGAGCGGAGGCTGGGCCGTCCCCCGAACGACTAGGGCGCGGCCCCTGGCCGCCTCCGACCCTGGTTACCGGTGAAGTAGGCGCAGCCCCATATCCTGAGCGGGCAACCTCACCACTTGTGGCTCGCCCTATCGCCAGCTGCCTTGTGGTCTGGGGAAAAACTACCAAGACCGCGCAGGCGCAGTTGGACTTTTCACCGCTGGAGAGTAACCAATGAGACGGCAAAGCCTCTTTAACGTTATCTTCATGATAATGAAGGGACCCCCGGGAGTGAAAGTGAAGCTGTTCCAGCGGGAAGACCCGATGAGCGCAGGCGCTAGTCTTTAGATGATTTCGTTTTAATAAGTTTTTGTAAGTCACTCCCCCTTCAGCTCCAATGTGAGCTAGTCCCAATTCCCCTTCCACCCAGTCTCCTGACACTGCTGGGTTTCGTTTGCTTGGGTGATAATAAGGCTTCTCCCATAGAGAAACAAGTCCGACTTTCGAGTAATTTTTACCTTTCGAACTCACCCTCCCACCGCATGTCTTGGTGCTGAAACCGGCGAAGGGAAAATGGAGAGAACTCCAAGAGCCTCCCTTCACTTCCCTGGACTCTTTTTCTGGGTGTACACCTCCAATGTAGCCTCCACCATGGAGGGTTAAGTTCTTATTTTCCTCCTGGCTTTCCTTCCTCTTGGCGCTCTCTCACCCTCCCACTGACTTTGGGATCTTTCTGGGAGGGCCCCACTTGTAGAAATGACTGGCTTTCTGCAGCTTGCCTTCTTATCTACCTGGGGACACTTAGAACAGGACCTTAGCCCTACCACTCCTTTGGGATGCCAGAATCTTGATCGTTGAGTCAGTTCTGGGACAGGGAGCGTCCATTCTTATAGGCTCCTCCTGGGAAGTTTCCTTAAGAATTGCGGTAAATTCGGGGTGCAGGATCTAAGGAGGAAATGAATAATCTTTTATTGCAATACCACCTGACTTCAATATAGTCTGGAAGATCAAAGAACAGTTCCTTAAATTATAATACCATTTTACAGTTAGATTTGTTTTGTCACAGGGAAGGAAAGTGGACTGAAGTCCTGTATGTTCAGGCTTTTGTGGCCATTTCCCAAGATACTGATTTTTGCAGATATTGCAAAATGCCCTTGACTACTCTAGGTATGCCTCTGAAAACACTGCCCGCTCTCCCCCATTTGTCTTCCTTACTTATTTTGAATGATCCCATCCTCATTCCTCCTGCTTCTGGCCCCGTTGATGGCCTTTCAGACCCCTACCTTCAACTTCTCAGCCCCTACACCCTCCCCCACCACTTCCTTACCCAAACAGTCCTAATCCTTTCTTACTTTACTTTCCAACTCTTCCTCCTCTACTGCCCCTTCCCTGGGCTCCCTTCTGTCCCAGACACAGACTGGTACCCCTTGCCAGCTGATCTCAAAACCTGTCCCTGCCACAATCTTTCTAGTCGATGATGTCCCAGACCCTTCAATCCCAAAATCAGGAGTCCATGTCTCTTTTCCCTGTTGATGACATCATGCTATTTAAGGCTAGGCTTGGTTCCTACTCAGAAAACCCATCAGAGAATTCTTAAAGCTTCCCCTTCAAGTTGATCTCTCCTGGGGTGATATCAATCTCATCCTGGCTCAGTGTTCTCCTAAGAAAAAGCGCCAGATTACTGAATATGCCCAAGTCTTGGGGGACAAGTTCACAGTTAGGTTCCCTGACAGGTAGGTTCCCCCTGGAATTGAAGTGGTCCCCACTGGAGATCTCAGGTGGGAATATGCTGATCCCAGGAATGGGTTCCTTCAGGATCACATACTCATTTGCCTAGTTGAGGGAATCATCTGGGGTACTTGTAAAGAGGTGAACTATGATAAGTTAGCCAGCTTCCTTCAAGGGCCTGAAGAGAACCCTGCCATCTTTAGGAATAGACTTTGGGACACTATGGTTAAATACAGAGTTTGATCCCAATTCCCCAGGGGAGCTACAGTCCTTTTCCATGCATTTTATGTCTGACTCACCTTTGGACAAAAGTGCCAAAAACTGGAGAAAGGGCCATAAGCTCCCATCTGAAACTTGCTTTATATTGTCCTCAAAGTTTTTAACAACAGGGTTAGAGCACTGGCAGAGGAAAAAGATAGGAGGATTAAACAAAGCCTAGGCCCTTGCCACTGACTTACTAATAGCTAGAGCCTGGCCTTTCAGTCCTCCAGTACTTGTTTTAACTGCAAAAGGACCAAATATTAGTCTTGAGACTGTCCCTTTAAGTCTTCGAGTTCTCAAGAGTCCCCTGGACCTTGCCCTCTCTGTAATCAAGAGGGACATTGGAAATTGGACTGTCCCCATCGTGGGCATGCCAGAGGTACAAGACTGACTTCCTAACTCCCTGCTACCTGAGACCCTCAAGACTCAGACTCTTGGAAAAGGCTGGCTCCCTTTTTGAACATTTCTCTGGCTGAACTGTGGGTGACCTTGGATGTTGAGGGTAAGTCTGTTGTCTTTTTAATTGAGGGAGCAACTGACTTTCTTCTCACCTCTTTGTCCTGCAAGGCCTGTGCCTTCCACCAATCCCTTGTGGGCTTCTTTGGCATACCTCAAACTAGGAGACAGATGGACCCTTTGGTCTGTACTTATGGGGACCTTCTCTTTTCCTATCAATTTTTGGTCTTCCCCAAATTTCCATACCCTTTACTCAGCCAGGACTTGATGTTCAAATTAGGTTCCACCTTCACTTTGCTTCCCCATCTGACCCTTCTCACCTCTATCCTGTCCCTTGCCTTCCCCTTCCAAAATCTAGTGGATCTCAGAGGTTGGGAAAAATGAGGTTCCAGATAGACCCCTCAGTGCTCCCCCTATAATGATACCCCTTAAGAATCCTACTTGCTTTCCCTACCAGAAGCAGTATCCTCTCAAACCCTTGACTTATTGGCCTACAACCCACCTGCAGTCAATGCTAGATTGCTTTCTCCAGTATGTTCTTCTTGTCCCCTGACAATCCCCCTGTAATACTCCTAACTTTCCCTTTTGTAAACTCGATGGCCCATGATGGATGGTCCAAGACCTACAGTGAAATTAATATAGCCACCGTTCCTGTACACTGGGTAGCTCCTAACCTTTATACTCTCTTGCTCAGATCCCTGGCTCTGCCTCCTGGTTCATTGTCATTGATCTTAGGGATGCCTTTTTTTTGTATCCCTTTGAACCCATTGTGCCATTTCATCTTTGCTTTTCAATGGGTTTCCTCCAACTCCCACCTGCTTGTTCAGTTTACCTGGACAGTTCTGTATCCCTAGGATTTCCAGGATAACTCTCATTTTTTGATCAGGTGCTTTTCTGAGACCTCTGCCCTCTGGACTTGTCTGTGTACCATGCAAATCTTATATAGTATGTTGATGATCTCTTGGTATGGTCCCTCTCTAAAAAGGGGATATCTTCTTGCTGCCACTGAAACTCTAAAATATCTCATGAGTTATAGGTACAGGGTCTCACTCTCCAAATTCAGGGCCCATCCTAGTCTAGAACCCAGGCCATTCTTTCCATCCCCCAATCAAACACAAAGAAACAGCTTCAAACTTTCCTTGGTATGGTAGGGTACTCAGGCTTTTCTGTAGATGAGAAGCAAGGTTTTGCTCAAGGGGTCCTTGTCTAACACCTTGGCCCTGATCCCTGCCTAGTTGCCTATTTCTCCATTGCCCTTGACTCTTTTACCTCTGGTGTTAGGGCCCAACTCTGGACCCTGGCCTCTTGTGAGGGTAGTGAGACGCCTGGAGGTGCAAACCTGCCCCTGGGAACGCCTTGTTAACAGAGCTGGCTCCATCCACGGGGAGGAACATGGGAGGAGCTGAGGCGGGTATATAAGCGAGGGTTTGGGGGAACTCGCTCTCTTATGATGTAAGCAATAAAGTGTGTGCAGCTGCTAGCTTAGGTGCTCTGTCTAGTTATTCCCGTCCCCCACCGGAGGGGCCGGAGACGTCCCAAGACCAGAAGAGGTAAGTATCCAGGCGACGGCCGGGTAATGGACCCGGACAGCTGGTGCCTGAACAGGGACTGACACTAGGAAATCCGCTTGGCCTTTTTTGAGGAGAAGAACTAGACAGCCTCAGGACTAGCCGGAGAGGAGGAAGACATGGGTCAGGGATACAGTGTTCCCTTGATTAAGCCCGAGGAGAAGGCAGTGCTCGCTTGCCAACTTTATAAGTTGTGCAAGCAGCATCATGTTAAGCCCCATATAAAGCAGTGCCGTAGCTTTGTGGAAAGAATTTGGGAAATAACCCCGTGGTTAGAACATTCCGGGATCACAAAAGCTAATTGGGGAATAGTTTGACTGTCAGATGGCTTCATATGAAGAGACTAACCCCGGAACTCTGAATGACTAGGATTTCTCCTTTCACTCCCTTATAAAAATGCTGCTCCAAGGGGCTCAACATCCTTTGATTACCGAACACAGTGGCACCCAGGTAGGAGAGTCCTTAGGGGAACTTCAGATGAGGAGAATAACATAGGACCCTGACTTTCACCTTGTATCTATTCTTGGGAAGAGTTGAAAGAGACCCAAAAAGATGGTGCTGAAGGGGAAAGGAACTACGTGGCCATTATGGGAGAGGAAGTGAAACCAAGAAAGAATGGGGCGAGTATAGGGGGAGGGGCACAGCAGACAAAGAAGTCAGGAAGTGGGAGTCATCCTGCAGCTCGGGCCTCAGAGAAGAGGGCAGGATTAGATTACTATTATCAAGGGAGCCCTGAGGAGGAGAGGGAGGACCCAGAGGAGGGCCCCTGTGCAGCTTTTGCAGCAATGTCTGTGGGACCCACTCCACGACCCTCTTCACGCCTCTCCTTCGGCCCCTGAAAGACCCCTCAGCCAGAGAGTTTGTTAACACGCAGTATGAAGGCTGCCCTTGAAGGGGGAGGAAATAAATTGGGAGGACAGGGACCAAAAGCCTCCTTTGTTCCCTGTCTTTGTGGATGATGGGTCGGGTGGAGATGGCTCACCACATCACAAACCGGTCCCCTTTAAATTACTAAAGGAACTCAAAGATGCCATATCCAAGTATGGTCCCTCCTCACCTTATGTAAAACACCTGTTGGTGAATGCTACAGCCGTCTGGCCGTGGACACCTTACGATTGGAAAGAAGTTGCGGACACGATTCTCTCCAGGCCAGCAGTAGCCCTTTCTGCCTTAGTCAAGCGGGAGGCCAAGATTTACGTTGAAGAAAAGAATGACGCCAACCCAAATCAAGGGATAGGAATGATTACAGGCACAGGCAGATGGAAAAAACTAAAGGATCAGATTCTTTATGACTCACACGTATTTGCTGCAGTACAGGAGTGCCATCTACGGGCGTTCGGAAAGATAGAAACTCAGGGAGCAGAGAGAAAAGTTAGTAGGGCTGAAGCAACGTCCAAATGAAAACCCTACCGATTTTGTGAGCAGAGTACAACTCCTGGTGTAAAAGACATTAGGCTACTCACCTGGAGCGACTGTGCCTACACCCCAGTTAGTTAAAGAAGGTCTAAGACTGGAATACCAACAGGCCCTTGCCAGCTTAGGCCCTTCTACCCTAGAAGAGCTTGTAGAATGACTCCTGGAAACTCCCTCCAAAAGTAAGGAATATCAGGCTATGGCTATGGCTATTGCCCAGTAAGGACAGAAAAGCTCAAAAACCTGTTACAATTGCGGGAAGGCAGGTCATTTCAAGTTTCAGTGTAGAGCTGCCAAAAAGAGTCCTGCTAGCCAGCCTACTTGCTATTGCTGTGGGAAAGCTGGCCATATAGCAAAGTTTTGCAGGCAGAGAAAGACAACCCCTGGGTCGGGAAACGGGAAGCGGGGCCCTCCATGTGGGGGCCCCGGAATGAGAGTTTTCCCGGTCGAGGTGACCCCCAGGAAGGGACGGGCACACGATCCCCTTCAGTCAGATATCGGCAGGAACTTCAACAACTGAGATCTTAACCTGCTGTGCTTCACTGTCGGCTGAGGAGGAGGGGATAGACAGTGTTATCAAGCCCTGGACCACAAGTCCGGTTGAGGTCCCTCCCGCCTCTTACCCTCAATTAATAGGCTCCTCCGTCTATGCCCCCTTTATAACCTACACCCAGTTACTACCCCCGGGAGGCACCACCATTTACCTTACTAACCCCCATTGTTATCTAGTCACTATTATCTCCGGGAATGGCGGTTGGTAGAGGCATATCCCTTCCCTCGATTGAAGAAAGCCACGTCCGCAGGTTAGTTGGTGCACTGAGGTAGGGCATCAACGCCCCTTGATGATGATAGAAATAGAAGGAAAACCAGTCACAGGCATGATAGACAGTGGGGCTGACGTGTCAGTTATCGATGTTGCCCAATGGGACACATCCTGGCCTGTGCAACCTTTCTCCACCCCTGTACTTGGTGTGGATGGGCAACAAACACCCTAAAAGGTAGGCCGACACCTACATTGGAGATTGGAAAATCAGGAAGGCTTTATCATACCCCTGCAGATCACTGGATTGGGATACACCCTGTGGGGGAGGGATTTATTAGAGCAGATGCACCTATACCTCACAACTCCTGAACATCTGGCCAATAAACTACTCGAGGCCACTGCTATGGTGAGCTGTAAGAGAATAACATGGAAACTCCACACCACGGTGTGGGTCGAGTAGTGGCCCCTATCGCACACTGTCCAGGACATTGTTAAAGATCTATTAAACCAGGAAAAAATAGAGCCTACTACAAGGCCTTATAATTCCCCCATATTTGTAGTGAAAAAGAAAGCGGGAACATGGAGAATGCTTGTCGACTTACGGGCCGTTAATAAGTGCATGGTCCCCATGGGCCCGATGCAAACAGGATTGCCCTTGCCTGTATTCATCCCACAAGGCTTCCACATAAAAATTATTGATATCAAAGATTGTTTTTACAGTATCCCTTTACACCCTAAGGATAGAGAGAAATTTGCATTTACTATCCCTTCCCTTAATTTCCAAAGCCGTTCACATAGGTATCAATTTACAGTCCTACCACAAGGGATGGCTAAATAGCCCTACCATGTGTCAAGCTTTTGTTGCGGCCATATTGCAGCCCCTGTGGGAAAAATACCCCATAGCGGTTATCCTCCATTATATGGATGACATTCTAATGGCCACCTGAGACCCCAAGATACTCGAAGACCTGACCAGAGACACTTTAGATGCTCTGAGCTCACAGGGTTTTCAGGTAGCCCCCCATAAGGTTCAGGATGCCGCTCCATTTCAGTATCTCGAACATACACTTAATAGTGGCCAAACTTCCCTGCAGGGTCCGAAGGTAGACTTTGACAAATGCACTACCCTCAATGACTTTCAAAAACAGATAGGCTCTATACAATGGATGTGATATACCGTGCCTATCCCCTATTCGGATATGTACCCGCTGTATGACATTCTAAAGGGTGACTCCTCACCTCCCCCTGGCAGTGGACCCCAGCCGCAAGAAGGGCTATAAAAGACATTTTACAGAAGTGTACAGCCTCCATAGTACAGGTCAATGTGAAGGAACTGATTTATGCAGTTGTTCTAAACCAAAACACCTACATTGGTTGCCTTTACCAAAAACAGGGGGTCCTTGAATGGCTATACATCGAAAAGAGCAAGAGGAGTCTCCCTAACAAATAACCAGATGCTTGCACATTTCATTGTAGATATTTTGAATCTCTGCATTCAGATCTCTGGTTTTTATCCTATCTTAAATATGTCTGCTTCTGAAGCCTCTTTGCGATACTTTACAGATTCCAGCCCTGAGTGGGCAGCTATCCTAACTACTTGTGAGATTGCCTCCCTCCCGCTTCCACCTGTTCTTCGAGGATGGGAAATGCTTTCTTTATACCCTCCTCCACGCCCTATCGAGGCAACACACATTGAGGGCCCAAATATCTTTACAGACACCACCAAAGCTCAACGGCCGCTGTATACATTCCTGAAAAATGAGTCTTGCAAGTTTATGATACTGACTTCACCTCTGCACAAAGAAATGAACTTTTTGCGATTATTAAGGCTCTTTAGCTACTTCCTTCTGAACCTTTTAATCTCATAACCCATAGCCTATATTGTGCTAACGCTCTTCGTGATCTTCCTAACACGTTTATTAACTTCTGCACTAGCACCATCGCTTCATTGTTAGCCGATGTACAGTTGCTTCTTTCTTGTCGTCCTTTCCCGATATATGTGTTGCATGTTCGCTCTCATACTTCTACCACGGGCCCCATATTCCAAGGCAATGATGTAGTAGACCGTGCCTTGCTATGCCCCCTACAGACCGAGGCGCATAAAGCACATGCCAGATACCACTTGTCCGATGAAAGAGGAGGTACAGCAACTAGTAAAACGCTGTACCGATTGTGCTCCCTTTCGCCCTCCCCCGAGAGATACAGCAGTCAATCTCCGTGGGGGCAGGCCCAATGCCCAATTACTGTAGACACCTATTCCTGTTTTGTGATTGCAACCCTTCAGCCCGGTGAAGCAGTCCACGTTACAGCCCATCTCCTATATTGTTTTGCAGCCTGCGGGGTACCCAGCTCTATAAAAACTGACAATGGACCCGCCTATACTTCAAAAGCATTTGCATTATTTTGCCAAGAATTTACTATTAAACATGTCACCGGCATTCCTTATAACCTTATTGGCCTGGCAATAGTAGAACGTGCCAACCGCACCCTAAAGACACTGCTCATAAAACAAAAAGGAGGAGTGTGGGGGCGTCTTACACAGGCACAGATATCACAAGCAGTATATACTCATAACTTCTTACAATTCAGGGATGATAATACAAACCCGGCTTTACGCTATTACACAGGGACCTTAATGCCATCACATCAACACAAAATCCACAAAACCCTGAATACCTGCTTAACAGGAGCACGGGTGATGTGGAAAACCCCAGACGGCCAGTGGCAAGGCCCTGGTACTGTCATCGTGAGAGGACAGGGTCATTTATGTATCCAACCAGATGGACTGCTGAAATCCAAGGGGCTGAAAAGGAAGCAGAGGCGTGGAAGCAGAGGACGCCGGGTACCCAGAAAGAACCAGAGACGATTGCACGCAAAGCAACTACTCCTTGCCCTCCTGATGACGGGACTGTTCCAAACGACGACTGCGCGTAGTAGATGATACAACCTCACTAACCCAGAGAGACGCGCAGCAGATGAGCAAGGGGAACGATACTGGGCGCTGCTGAAGAACCCACCAGCGCTGAAAGTCTTGGGATGGGGTCACGGGCCATCTTGGCCGATGGTGCAAGGGAACGCATCTAAGCTGGTGGGAGACAATCTCCACGACTATAGACCGGGACAATCAAGTGAGAAAATCCTTTCGAGATCTCTCTCTGTTGTGGCCATCACACAACCCATTTGTCTCACCATGGTTAACATTTCGGCCTATGCAAAACTCTCAAACTATTACTTACAGTTTCTCCCATACAATATTACAA